>OY728147.1:41560000-42810000 GCA_963277665.1 Viscum album
AAGAATTATTCATCTTCATTCAGAAATATTGTGTTTCTAAAAATTATCTAAATAATTATTATTTTATAATTGTTTTCCAAATTTTTTTAATTGGTTATTAAAATTAGTTTGATCAATGTCAACATCAGTTAATGATATTTATTATTATAAGGGTATGTTGTCTTATAATACCATTATTTTTTATGGATGTATTATAATAATGATTATTTAAAAAAAATCCTGAATCACATTTCATTCTAGTTTCTAGTTAAATTATAATGGAATAATAAATTATCGTATATTTATCTATATAATATCATTATGTTTTGTTATTATGTGATGGGTGGTTCGGTTATTTACATAAAATGCATTAAAATATTTTAATTTCCCATGAGATAATTTTTTGATGTCTTGGGATTATTATTACATTGTAATATAAGTCATGGACATTGTTCTTTTTTACAAGATATATAATGTGATACTTTCATTCCTTAGAATTTAATTTTTGGGAATTTTTTATTTTTTACAAAATAATTCATTAGATTATTTATTTTTCCAACACTTATATGTTTTGTATATTCTTATTATAATTCGGCATCGATATTTTATATTACCTTGTAATTTTCAAGTCCAATTTTGTTTTCATTGGATTCCACAATCTTATATCATGTTATATTTTGGGTCATTTATGATTAAATGTCCATGTATATTAAATTAGGGAAAATTTTCATGAATCAATGATCTAATTAATATTATTTTTATCACATGATCTAGGTTCCTATATGATTATAATATCACCCCTGATTTCATTTTTATATTTTCTTCAATATAGTTAATTTGATCCCACAAATTTATTTTATTTACAATTAATTATGTTATGCATATCAGTATACCCAAACAATGTTCTATAAAGTGATCTAGTCGGGTAATATTATATATATATGATAAAAAAATGTGAAATAATATTTTTATACAGTTATTTTCCATTAACATTAACCCTTTATAATTATGGGATTGTGTGAGCATTTTCAGATATAATGATTAAATTATAAGAATATATTAATGTTTTCCATGTGTCATATCACATGGAATCAATTAATATGTTTAGTGAATACATTTTTATTATTTAAAACAGGTTTATTGTCATTGGATTTTTAACTGCTATCATATCCATGTTAAGTTATTTTTTTTGGATTACGAATAGAATACATTAGTGATAACACCTATTATAGTTTAAAATATAGAAATTATACCAAAAAAATGTTAAATTATAGTTTTTTAATTTCCTTGAATTGAATTTCATATATGGATATAAAAAATAAAATAATGGATCATTCTATGATTATCCTAATGATTAAAACCCCTAAAGTTGTATTCAGGTTTCATCTCAATATTGACATGGTGAAAAACAAATATTCCTAACAACATATCTAATTTTACTGTGTTGATTGATAATATTTTATAATTTAAATACTCTTTATGTAACATTATATGTGATTTAATTAATTTTGGCATATAAATCATAATTTTAAATGGCCTTGGATAACCTATATTAAATCAAAAAAAATTATTTTTTATTGTATCAAAAATTTTATCAGTTAATTTAATCTATGTAAATAGATTTACTTTTATATTTAATATCATCCTAAACATTCATTTCATTTATTAGAGGGATTAATCGAGAATGAACCAATATAAAACCGAGTGGGATGGACAATGTAGTGATTTCTTCAATGGGAACACAAACGCCAGAGGATTCATATTGGGAAATATTTTGGTTATTCCTAACCATTTATCATTAACTATGATTATCAATATTATCATACATGAATTTCTAATGAAGGAATAAATTCTGATTTTGGGAATGAATATTTGAAATAATACATAAGGTAAAGAATATTTAATTTCATTAATTTCATGAATTTGGGATATCTAACCCAAATAAATGCCTGAAATGAATAAGTGTATGTTTTATATTTTGAAACTAGGAATCGAAAAATAAAGAACTGTGAATAAATAAATATATTGGTTTACCAGATAGAAAGAAACGATATTAATCCTAATGTTTCACTAATTGTACAATGTGTTAAATTTATTGAAATTGGGTGTTATCTATGTCAATTCGATAATCATATACTATCGGCGATATTCATAATCTATAACTTCCTAGATAGAGGGAACAAAAAAGTACATATGTTATGATAGTAAATAAATTTAGTCAAGATAATTACGTAAAACATATTCACCACTACTGATTTTTGGATTTCCTATTTGATTATGGCCTTAGCAATTAACTTAAACCGAGATTTTTTTCTAAAATCATCATTAATTATAAAATGCATCATTTTAAAAAACATTGACTAGAATGATGGTTCCACTACAAGTTGAAAATAATAATTTATTGAATATGAATATATATTCTTTAAAAATGTATGATTGTTCCTTAATTATAATGTAATTTCCTTTTTATTATTTATTTACTCTTTTAACAAAGAATCATTTCAATTTTCATGACACTGAAAAAAATATATTCAAAAAACAACTTATTATCATCTATATGTGAAAATATAAATTGAATATACATATTTAGATTACCTATATTATATATTTCATAATATTCTATAATGATATTATCTTCCAAAACAAAACATTTCTATGGAGGTAATCATTTCATTATAAATAATATCATGATTCAAGAATATATTAAATAAAATTAATTAGTGATAGAAATTAAAATAGGTAGGATATAATTTATTTAAGGGGGAAGTTGTAATAGACAAATATTTTATTATATTTTTTATATTGTTTTAATAAAATACAGAAATTATTTATCTACGGGTACAATTGAACTATAAAAAACAACATTATATTTTATGTTGCTAAAATTAAAATTACTCATCGTGATTGTTATAATGTTTTCATATAATTTATTATTATTAACAAATGCATCTTGAATTTTTAATGTTTATCAATGTTAAATTGAAAAGTTATTTTTAAACACAAAAGAATTCTATTATTCTAAAAAATTTCTAATAAGATCAAGTTGTTCATAGAAATATAATTTATTAAAATTTTACATTATAGGAAGAGCAGAATATTTTCTAATACTATAAAAATTTTATGGTCTAATAATGAAAAAATATTTTTTTGATAATAGGGATAACATTATAATACTATAATTAGTAAAAAATATGAAATATGGATAATAATATAAATTGGAAAAATATTTTTTTCAATTCATACTATATTTAGTGTATTTTATGTTTTTATTCAAATGTTAAATAAAAAAAATATTTATATAAATTATAAAAAATGAACATAGTTTTTTAATTAAACATATCATAAATATCATAGAATGAATATATGGATTTCTGTAAGAATAATTATTTTTAGATTAATGGTTATAAATATAGTTCAATAATTACTATCATTTTTAAGAGTGTCAATCCCATTTCTTATACAAGGGAACATGGTATCCTAAATTATTTAAAAAATTGGATCTCATTATCTAAACATATATCTCCAAAATTAAAATATATCATTTCATACCCACATCATATCGATCATGTTTTCACCAAAATACGATAATATAAAGGAATAAGTTGTAATCTGGTTGAGGATATCTAATGAAGATGTAAAGGTGTTATCCAAATATTTTATATTTATTTCATCTACAACCACAAAATAATATTTTATAACCACCATAATAGAATTAAATAATAATAATTAATGTTGATAAATATTAAAATTCTTACTAAATAACCATTTTATACTTCCAATCAATCAAATATAATATGAAGACATCACTTGCATGTACATCTAGACAGTCACCTCCAAAAACTCATGTAATTAATATTTCACAATTCCTCCACTGGATTGATATTTATATAATGGATTAACATATATGATATTTTTTCTATTAATTATTCTTTAATAAACAATTATTACTTACATAATTCCTTTCAATCTATTGAGAAAAACAAAAAATGATCAAGTGTATGTGCAAACTACTGCCTCCAACATGTGATGAATTCCATTTCTCTTCCTATCATTACAATGATTATAATTAAAATATATTTTCTACTTATGTTAAATACTATTTATTATATATGTCATTTAATTGTTTATAAAAGGTGAAAAAATAAATTATATTATTATAAATTAATCCATTGATATTGGTATATTACTCGTAACATGTTCATCCTTGATTTCATATACCAAATTTAAAATTAAAATCCAATTTAATGATATTTAAAAGTTATAAATTAATGTATAAAATATATTTGGGTACCATTAATAGTTATTTTACTATGATATTTTTATCAATTAATTTGGATTTACATATCTGTCAAAAAACTAAAAGGTGAAAATCCAAATTACTAACATCACATGATGAAAATAAACAATAACTAACTAAAAAATATAGAGTAAACTATTATAATGAAAGGGAATGAAAGGTGATATAAATAAAAATTAATCCCAAAATATTTCACTACTATATTTATTAATATTATATATGAGGTTAAATGAAATTTTTTTGGAAGAATATATTTAATGTAGGGGTATTCTCACAACAATTTCCATTGATTTATAATGGTACCATGTTCACTACAATCCTTATTATTCAATGTGTATATAATTCCAAAAAATGAGTTTTAGTAGAATTTAATAAAATTTTATTTGATATTTACAAATACATATAAGGTTTTATATGTCATTGGATTTTAATTCCTAGGTTAATAAAGTTGTAAGTGTATTTTTTGAATCTATGTTTTGTTCACAATATAAGCAATTAGCATATTTTGGTTTTGAAAAAATGTTATATTTATTATTTATTATACTTATTCAACAGGATTACTGGATATTATTATGTTATGAAACATAGACTATTCATATTTTCCATTATTTAAGAAATTATAAAATATAGTATGGGATTCTAAATTTGACATAACATGTCCTCATATATTTATGTGTAGAAAATTATCATGAATCAATGATCATTTTATTAATATATTTCACCCATTCTCAAGTTCCTCGTATTCTTATGATCTTGACCACTGTTAAAATGGTGATATTTTTTCATTGTATATATAAATTTTTCTCAACCATTTATTTTGTTTTATATTCCATGGGTTATGTAAATGATTATAACCAAGGACATGTAGGGAAGGTGATTTAATATTTTGTGACTATAATGAAATTAATAGAAATAAATGAAATAATACTTTTTTATGTTAATGTCTAAAAAGATAAAATATTTCATTTTTTAGATTGTGTGAGTATTTATGTGATGAAATGATTAAATTATGTATATATATAGATGTCAGTATTAATCCATATTAAATTAAGCTAATGGTTATTTATAAAGAATTTGTTTTAATAATCGAGCATCAGAGTGTATTTCTAGAGAATATTATTACAAGATGTGAGATTAATTTAGATAAAAAATATTATTTTCAATCTATTAATATTAAAAAAAATTATATTTCACATGATATTCATACTATATATTTAATGTATATACTTTCTATATCGAGTGATGTGTGTCTCATAGTTATTTTCTTGTAAGTGTATGTTGGTTTTATTTCCCATTGATTATTCTAAAATACATTAATGTTTAATAAATTAAAATTTAGAATGTTAATTTTTTTATACATGTAGCATAAAATAAATTAGAATCAATTAAAATTTTTACTAAATTTCATCACATTAAAATATGGAATAGAAGCATCCAATGTTTTTTTGGTTTATAATGTTTTCATATAAAGATGTTGTGTGTGGTTTTTTGCTACCCTCAATATACATTTTATTCATTGATGGGAGTAGTATTTAAACTGTATATAACACTTCTACATGTCATTAATATAAATGTAATCTGATTGAGTTTTTAAATAAATTCAGAATATAGATAAAAATATCAAACAATTTCCCAATCATAATTTATATGCTAAAAAAATATATTAAATGTAATAAAAAATAGTTCAATTTCCTCCAAAAATATATACATCAATAATACAAATTTTTTTTATGTATCATTATTAATTGGAAACAATATTTGAGTACTAAAAAATATTGTATCAAATGAAATTGACATTGTTTAGGTTAATATGTTGAACATGTGTATTCTATCAAACCTGTAATTTTAACCTTTACACCATACCTAAATTTATTTTTTTAGCTGTATCAATCAATTTTTTAATTTTATTTCATCAACACAATAATATTTTATTATTACAGAACAACCATATTTTCCATAATTTCTCTACATATCTCCAATGATGAATGTTTATCGCCATTATATTTAGTATCACCCTTAGAATAATACACATATTTTAGATCGTTGTTATTTTTCTTCAACAAGATAGGTCATTTTAGAAGGTAAATATTCCATTATATCACATAATATTTAATCATATACAATTAGATCAATTTAAATCATATTAGACTAAAAATTTGAACATATAATATTTTAAAATTTAATCTTAAATAGTATAGTTCTTTATTATTATTTTTTCTCTTTTTAAATGATAGAGGAATTATTATTTGTAAATTTTGTGAACCACCTATCTATTTCCCTATATATCATATAATGTTTTCCTAAATTATTATTAAAAATTACTATTAATACCCAATGAATTTATTATTAGAATTATATTTTAATTTTATATTTCGTTATTTATTATTGGTCAAAAAAAAGAAAATTTTGATTTTAGAAAATTTAATGTGTAAAATAAATATAAACTTTATGATTCCATTATTAATGTTCTATATATGTTCTATTTTTTAATTAAATTCACATTGACATAACTTGTTTCAAAATTTTTAATTAAAATCCTATTATTAAATGATTCAAATATAAAAATCCCCAAAATGGTTTTAATACAATAAAATCTAATATTTTAGTTATGATAACATTGTAAGATATATTAACATAAAATATATTTATGATCCCAATAAAAGATATAATAGTTTCATTCACTATTATAGAAGATTTTCTTTTTCCTAACTATGTTCGACATGTTTTTTTAACGAAAATATATAAATATTAATTGTAAAACAATTGTATTATAATACGTGTACAATTATTGCTCAATCAATCCTTCCATGTCATCAAAAATTATTCTAATATATTTAAATTATTCATTAATAAATATATCTTGATATCATGTAATAAAAAATTGATTATTTAGATTTGATATCGATAATACATCAATTAATGGATTCAATTTCAAAATAATTACCTTGCAAGATTCAACATATTATGATAACTCTATAATGTTATAAGAAATTGTGTAGCTACCCCAAAAAAATAGGTGGGTAAGAATACAAACAATTATTCATAAATTTCCTCATCCTATTGTGTCATTAAATCACATGTTTTTTGGAGTTCAATTTCATCCATTCCTGATAGTTCTTTTGTACAATAATTCAATAGCTTAATCAACAATATACCACTCCATCAAAAACCCATATGAAAATCACTTAATTTCATGCACCCTATTATACAAATATGTAGTTCCTTATGAATTTTTTTAATGAACTAGATAATATAATTGTATTTCCCTAATCTAATTGTCCTTTAAATGAACCATTTTATCAAAGATACACCTTATATACAACAAATTTATTTGACACAATATTAAAATAATTTACTTATCTATTGATTGATACATCAAAATTTCATAAATTTAATAGATATATCATTTAAATTGAATCATCCTTTTTTTGTAATAAATTTCACTGAATGATAAAATGTATTATGACATGTATTAATTAACAAATCAAGAAAATAGATCACTTTTTCCTTAATATTTCATTATTGATTTTAGAAATATATTCCCAAAATATAAAAAATATCCTTTAAATTTTGATATTTTTCATTAAATATTTACCAAGATCATGAAGTAATTTTATAAAATAAACCTTCAATGTGTGGTTATCCTTGATTGATATTTATGTACTTAAAGTAAAAAAATTTATTTCTATGAACCGTTTAATAAAGAAAATTTTTCAACATAACTGTATACCATCTTTAGAAATGGTATACCATAAAATATATTTTAAATAGTATCATGAAAAAGTTTCCTATGAAATATCATCAAATATTTCCCGGAACAACATCACTCTCATTATTAACACATAATTTCCATGAGAACCAAACCTCATAACACAAATATCGCAAATAAATTCTACACCATTAAAACATTAATCAATATAATCATTAATATTATTGATAGTGTTTTGTGTTATTAAAATAATATGACTTATTATAACATAAATAAAAATTATATTTATCCATATTGGTTTTATAAAATTTACCAATATAACTAACCACGAACATTGAGGGATTCATTATACACCAGAAGGACTATAACAATATATAAATCAATAAATATAAATGTTTTTATATACATTATAATTTCTAAGATTCTAATAACCAATTTTACTTCAATATGGATAATTTTCTATAGAATAAATATTATTAACTTAAATTATTTTTTCATTGATCCCTTTTTATTGACAAATAGTATACCATCCTTCGTACAATTGTTTAATTATTAAAAATAATTGAGTGCACAATTCTAATTTATTAATTAAATGATTCTTTATTTTCAATCAATATATTCAATACATTTGAAATTTCGTATCATAATAACAGTTCTTGAGGTACATAATAATGTCATCAAGACTAGAATTTATTCATTTATAAGATATAACCATTGACGATAACATTCATTGAGAATAATATGATCATCATGTCATTGTGTTACCATATGGTTATATATCCTTATATAGGGAATGGTCTTCAATAATGATGGCATAACTACATCAGTTTATATATTTCAAAATATATAGTTTTCATATGGAAGATAAGGGAATATATTTTACACATATTGTTGCCAATAGAATATTTTAAAAACTCTTTATCTTCCCATATTACATTGGAAAATTATGATCTCAATATTGAACCATTTTTAATTTCTTATACTCAATATGTATCATCATCTATAATTTTAATGATGTCAAACAATTCTTAAAACAGACTATTCATAAATTTCCATGTAATATTTATATCTTACTCGTATTATTTTATCATTTTTAACTTAAAGATGAACAATGATAGATCTAGTGTTTTTCCAAATCAATTTGGAAAATTTCTTCTTAAATAAAATCATTGTAAATAAATAATATTAATTCATGAATGGTCATTTTATATCTATATTAAAAATATGATATATTATTTAACTTCATCATCATATTATATTTTCATGTAATTAGAATCCTTTTTTTGATTCATATTCATCATATAAAATAATATATATATATATATATATATATGTATTTATATAATGTATATAAGAGAGTTCAGAAAAATAGTATATCATATACATAAATAAAGTACACATCTATTGTATAACGAAGTTAAAATCTAAAAAAACCAATATATATATATAGTACACAATATAATATCAAGAAAACAATGTATAATGTATACAAATGAAATAAATGATAACATGATTTTTATATATTTCAGATATTTTTTTGTATGTGTCTTTGAGGATTTTCGTACATTAAATACATATTTGGATACTATATATCAGAAAATATATATTAATATATAAATATGTATATATATTTAATTGAGTGTGTGTATTCAAAGGTACAAATATTTTTTCTGTGTGTGTTGAAATTTATATAATATATATTCATACATAAATACCTAAATACATCAATATATGTATATATCAAGAAATATATAATTTATGTGCGTAAAAGAGTGTGTTATTCTTTATATATCGAACATTATATATTTATTAAAGAATAACATACACACTCAAGAACACATTTATAACATTACACACATATAAATGAAAATACATATCAATAACTTTGTAATGTGACCACACAATAATATACAAATATATTATACATATAGATATAGATACATACATATGTATATAAACACATATATAAATATTTCCATATAGATATATATAGAGTATTCATAGTGTTTTTATTTATGTCTTAATGTTTTTATACAATGGAAAGAAAGATCATTTCTCTTAAAGATAAATTAAATATGAAAAAATATATAAATTGACATTTTTGAGTACATAAAATAGAATTTGAAGCCTGATTTTTAATGCTTCAGGAGAAAGTAATTTAATTTTTCACATATATTCATATCATGAAGGTGAATAATGATTCAATAATAAACTATGATTTTTTTAAAATAGTATATTCTATTTGGATTACTGGATAAAAAACACTGATAATGAGATCTATTATTAACTCCTAGTATATTATAGATGAAAAACAATGTTTTTATCTTTAGTAAATCATGAATTGATAAATGAAATCAAGTATATCTAAATAAAATTATTCATGGTATACATTGATTATTTGAACTCGATGGTAATATACCATGATTAAAAAACAAAGGCTATGATTGTAATCATAAAAGATTTTCAATAATGTGATTAAATGAACCAAAAAGTACTATTATGTTAATATTTATATAATAATTGATCCATTTAATTATTTTTTATGAATAATATTGTTCTTGATATGAACTATATATATAATTTATTAAAAAAATATAGATTAATTATTTGAAAGAAACTGTCAGTATTTTGTAACATTACACTATTCTTCAAAAAATTATGTTTTCTAAATAAATATATTTAATTTTTTATTTGATTTAATATTTTATATAATATGATAAAATTAAAAAAATTATTTTATAAAATCATTCATCGATATCTAAATTATCATGTTGAAATAAGTATAGAGTGATTTTTTGAATCATTTATAAAAGGTTTTTTTTCATGTGAATAGCAAAAATTATAAATTCATTGCAAAACCGTATTTTTAATTCAATCATTTTCAAATGGTAGTTTATTTTTAAAATCATTTAAACATATCATTATTTTCATATTATTATCAATTATCCAATTATGTTCATCGGAATTATTTATATATCTAGATTTGGTTTTAAAACATTTCCCTCAAAAAATATAGTCATCCGAAATAGTTGATCCTCATTGCGTTTTTAGTTTTAACAACAAATTAACTTATTAAACACTTATTAATTTATTAATTCAAATTTAATTCTTTAATTGGAATAAAAATTTCGATTACTGAATAATATTTCAATATTATTTTTGGTCTTTATAAATTGGATACATAATAGATACTTGTAACTGATGTATGCATAAGTAACATAGTTATAATTAAAAAAAATATTATAGGGAATATAATTTACAATAATACATGAATCTATAAAATTTTATGATTTAATTTAATACATCTCGATCCGATTTATAAAATTCTGGAAACATTATACCATATAGTTTTTATTTAGACCATTTTTATATTTTGTAAATTATATAGTAAAACCTATAACATTATTGATTTTAAAATCATTATTATATTTGGGACAAATATAAAAACAACATTATATTATTTATAAAATGTTATTTTTGAAATAAAATATTTTATGTATCAACTTAATTTATTTATATTTTTTGAGGTTGTATAAATAGGTTAAATTCGTACATAACACCAACAATTATGGATTTGATGCATATTAATTTTAGTCATGATATATTTCTATTTCTTTTTAGATAATATATCATCATATTATTTATTTTTCAATCCTTTTATACATTGTATCTTTATTTATGCATATTAGTGGACTACCACATCCACAATGTGACAAGATTCGATCTCCATGATCACATAAAATTGTTGATAAATATAAGTTATTTTACAGAAATTATTTTTTTATGATATAATAATAAATAATGAAGGATAAAACAATACATTCTTTATTTGTATAATGATCATTGAAATATAGAAAAGTAACTTCATCACATGCACGGTAAAGCATTTCCAGGATTATAATGTAGTTCATTTCTCCAAAACATCATTTATGGTTAGTTTTAAAAGAATAATTGAGATAGAAAATCATAATTCCAATATTATTGTGATTATTCGATGTATTAATTAGTGAAACTATTTACCATGACCATCATATCAAAGTCATTTTGAACATATGATATGAATATCATCATAATGTTTAAAAAATAAAAAATATTATATAATGGAATATTAGTTGGTAATAAGAAATATTTAAGGATTAACATACTTGAAAATGGTGCTTATGAAATTAAATAATTAATATAATTTTATTATTTACGGTGATAAGGAATAAACATGTCTATTCAGAGTCATTTTAAGAGACATTATACTTTAAAAATCTATTTTATAACATTTTCGTGATATATTTTCTAATTAATTCTGTTCATTGACCATATTACTAAATGTAATTTTGGATATATTGGTTTAAATAGATATTGTTTATATATATATTTTTATTTCCAATTTTACTAAAATTCAATGATTTTATGATTTGTAATTGGTATGAATTTTTTTTTCAAAATTACCATTGAAATTTTTTATTGTATTATATATTATGTTATTAGGTTTTCTTTCTCTCATGATTGTCATTGGTTGTTTTTATTTCTTTACAAGAATGTTTTTTTTCAATGAAATTTGATTTTCCATTTTTTCATGGTATTTTTATTTTTCAAATGTGTTTTAAAAAAATTATTTCGATTTCCAAATGAGATTTTCATTTGGGAATAAATTGTTTTTGTTTGGTTTTAAGCTGAAAAGGTGACATAAAAATAATTTATTCATGATTTTATAAATGTGAATTGTATATCAAGAACGAGTGAGTCCAATACTAATTATATGATGTGTGAATAAGATATAAGTTATATGAATAGTAGTATTAATATATCGTTATGGATGGGTATCCTGATATAAACTATATGATGGATGATGCTGATAAATCTTATACGATGTGTGACCCCAATAGATCATTTATGACGGGTGAGCTAGAAAATAGTGTAAAAAATGGGTGAGCAGCATTATATCTCCACACTGCATTGTGTAATTTTCCTTGTCTATAATAAATTTCATTAATGAAAAATGGTTTGTGTGTCTAATTTTGAAATGATTTCACGTATACATATAATCATTATTTTTTAAGGTTATGCATTTTATGATTTTTAATGTTTTAAGTAAATTGATGATATTTTAATTTTTATAACCCATACAATGTTTTTTGTTCTCATCAAACCTTGATAATTAGTTTGACAATGCTTTTAAGGACCATTATTAATAATTAATAGTTAATGATTAATATCATAAATAAATTTCATGAAACGAATAATGATATATTATTAAATGTTTGTGATTTTGGAAAAATTGAAATAAGTGTGTTTTTGAACATATAATGTATGGGTTTATCAATTATGATTTATGACCTAATTCTAAAAAATTATAAATCAAGAAAATAGATTAAATGAATAAATATTAACTCTTTTCAAAAGATTCATTTTAGGATTTGATTTTGGGAAATCCCTTGAATATTGTTTCAGATGATTGGTTCAAATATCATTAAATTAGATTATGTTTTAGTTTATATTGATACCATTTTTATTTTATATAATTATGTTTGATCGTAATTTCAATGTCATATAAACACATTTTTGTTTTTATCTGATGTGATTTCTAGGTTATTAAGGATATTTTAGGATATATTTTATTGGGATGTGAAATAAATAACACTTTCTCACATGATGAAGGTTTTTTTGGGATAATTATATTAAGTTTTTTTTATATAAGATTAATGGTGTTAGATATCCTTTTCGGATTAAATATACATTAACGACGATGTCAATTAGATTATATTATTGATGTATAATGTATTTTTGGAAAATATATTAGAATTATAATAATAAACTTTTTGTAAATTGTTACACATCACATATATCATGGCCATGAGGCTCCATCTTATACCCAAAGTGGTAAAATGTTTTTGGGCCTACCACCTCCCTCTATGGTATCATGGTTAGCATGACACTATTTTTTTACTTAATTGTTTTAGATAATAGTTAATTAAATTTTTTGAAAAAATGAAATCATGTTTATATAACCATTGGATTGAATGAATATTTTATGTTTAAGTGGATAATTTTTTTTCACGACAATATCACTATATAAATTTTTGAAATATTATTTGATTAAGGTAAAAAAATATTTAATGTGATGTAACAAAGAATATTATTTTATAAATATTTATGATTTTTCTATAGGATTTTGGTCATTCATTTCACATATTGAAATGGTTATCATATATTGGATATAACATAACTATGGAATTTAATATTATTATTAGAGACATTAATGAAGGTCCTGGGCATAGAAGAAGCTCATGGGTGGATGTGCCCCCTTGGGATTTTGTCATTTGCAATGATTAATTCGAGATCAATACGACGATAAATTCCTGTCTCTATAGATCAAATCACAGAAGTAGACAATGAAAAAGAAAATTCATTTAATCATAAAGGATGGATCATCATAGTTTGACTATAATTAATTTAATTAATTGACAAGAAGTTCCTTTTATGGTGTTATTTCATCGTTGATATTTCTAATCAAGATCTGATGTGATTCATCGTTGCATCGTAGAAGCCTAGTGTAGAATTACTCTAGCAGTGATCCACATGTGCACCACATATCTATAGATGTCGCCAAAGATATATTTGGGTGATAGTTTGGAGAAGCCTTTTCTTGCGTGGTCTTCCTTAAATCGCCTTGATCCAATGGAGGTGGATCCCTCTCGGTCTTGAGAGATTTCTTAGAGGTTGGAGTTCTTTCAGTCTTGAGAGAGTTCTACAGAATTGTTTTTTACAAAAATTATTAGGAAAATAGTTGGGTTTGTGAGGATATTCATAATTGGGTTTGTGGTGTAGTGTTATGACAATAAATAAACATGTTACTCATTTTATTTATTTCATTAAATCTTTTGAGGACCCCATATCGAATCATTAATTCCTTGAAATGCACCCACAATGATTATTAAAAATATCAATTAATAGAATTATATTTCCCCAAAATCCCTAATAGAAAAAATACAAGGTGTGTAATCATAAATACATGACATGTACTTGTTTTTCAATAAAAACAACACCCCGTGAAATCATTAATTCACGGTGTGTACATGTTTTCAAAATAAAAACTACACAACATGTAATCATTAATACACATCATGTACTTGTTTGCATTTTATTCTTCCTGCAACATTAAAATGATTTATACGTCCTTGAATAATTATTAAACCACATATGGGAATATTCATTATTCTACTTGATATACTTGGATACACTTAGTGTGTGACCCTAAAGGCCTCTTTCTCGTTGGCATTTGGCTGTCTTGACTAAAGTCCAAGATTACTGTCTAGAAACTGGTTGAGGAACCCAAGAGAAATATGTTGACGTAGCATTGATGTGGCATCTTATACGAACACTTACTGAATAATTTAATTCCTTTGTCTTAATATCACATCAAGAAGGTTTCATGGAAATGACATAAACCTATATGCTTGATCTTCCATTCTTTGACTTCTTCAAATAAACTTGTCGTGACACCATGGCCATGTAATTTGTGTGACAGTTCTATTTTAATGAAAGGTCCCGAGATATCTACTTCCATAAATATGGAAGGGACAAATCCTTCTTCAAATTATCCATTAACAACATGTCATTCATGAAGCACCCAACATACCCTACTTCCCGCCAACTCTCTTCATGATGGTTTTCATCAGAAAATCTAAGTTCATGAGTCATTACATGAGTTAATGATAATATTATAGTCTACGGATCATTACACACTCTCGTAGATAGCAATGTCTGATGACACCAAGGCTTAAAGAATTGATACTGGCGGGTTTGTTCTCATAATCTCCCATTATGGAGATTACTAAGTGTAAACTCCATGAGAGACAACCTCATCTTCTTTTGAGTACTCGCACATGAAGGTCTTCATACTATGTGTCCTTACATAATATGTCATAAAACCATAGAACATTATTCAAGAATATTGTTATAGCATTTCAATGTTATCATCATAGCGGGGACCTGTCATGACCTTATCGATGCAACAAATATTCAAGGACATTATAATATTATAGTCGTGAAGAACAATGAAAAATATATACTAAGTGTACATTTAAGTAATCAAAGTAAAAAATAGTTATCTCTCAATACACCAACTGTTATAAACTCCAACATGGACTAGAGCCAACTCCCTAAGACTTTAAGTCTACTATACCTCACATAATGATCATGATTCAGCTGAGTCAAGGCTTTAGTCCAAGGGTCCACCACGTTGTCTTCCGTGATTATACTTCTCACTATAACTTCACCTCTCTGAGAAAAATCCCTCCAGAGATGATACTTCCAATGTATGTAATTTGTCCACTGATGTGACTTTGGATCTTTTTCAAGTGCCACCACCGCAGTATTATCATAATAGAGTGTGATAGGATCATTACTGCTAGGTACTACATCCAACTCTTGGACGATGCTTCACATCCATAATGCTTCTTTAGCTGCCTCGAAAGCTATGATATGCTCGGACTCCGTGGTAGAATTAGCCACCACACTTTTCATTGAGCTCTTCCTTCTAACTGCACATCCATTCAAATAGAACATGTATCCAGTCTGCGACTTCATGTCATCTTGATCAGTCTAGAAACTAGCATCTACATGTCCTTTGATGACTTGTTCCTCATCTCCTCCATAAAACAAGAACATAAAAATAGTATGTCTCAAATACATAATGATAGTCTTTACTTCCATCCAATGGCGGTCTACTAGATCATAATGATATATTCCTTCCGCACGTAATGCATAAGTAACATCTAGCCTCGTGCATAGCATAAAATACATGACTGACCTAATCAGAGATGTGTAAGGTATCCTTTACATTTTATATCATTACTAATGTGTCTAGAGACACATTTTCTTGTAAAGATGAATTCCATGTGAGAATGGAAACAATCACCTATTGATTTGTTCCATAATGAATCTCTTCAGTATTTTGTCAATGTATATACTTTGACTCAGGTCCAATATTCTCTTGGATTTATCATGATGGATCTTGATCCAAGGAATACATGCTTCCTCACCCAATTTATTCATAGATAAGCATTTATCCAAACCTTCCTTCATTGAATATAAGACAGGCACTTCATTTCTAATTCGTAATATGTCATCAATATATACTATTAGGAAAACAACTTCACTTCCACTAAACATTTTGTAGACACAAGGCTCGCATTCATTAATAACATAGCCAAATTCTGTTATGGCTTCATCAAAACGAATGTTCCATGACTTTGATGCTTTCATTAATCCATAAATGGATTTATTTAATGATCATACATTGTTGGGGTCCTTTAGAGCCACAAACCCTTAAGGTTTTTTCCATGTAGACATCTTCTTGGAGGATCCCGTTAAGGAATGCTGTTTTGATATCCATTTTCTAAATTTCATATTCTTGGTATGGGGAAATTTCCAATAGGATTCTGGTGGTTTTTAGCATCGTAACTAGTGAAAAGGTTTCATCATAGTCAATTCCATGACGTTTTCCGATACATTTTGCAACTAGTCGTGCCTTATAGGTGCTGACTTCCCACTACATGTCCACTTTCTTCTTGAATACCCATTTATTACCAATAGGCTCTACATCAACTAGAGGATATTCCAAAATACAGACTTGGTTTTGGTACATGGAAACCATTTCATAATTCATGGCTTCTTTCCACATGGGAGCATCTGTGCCTTCAAATTCTTCCTTGTAGGTAAGAGGATAATCATTGTCATCCAATAATGATTCACCATCCTCAGTGATAATAAAATCTTATCGTTTTAGTTCTTTCACCTCTCTCATGATTCTATGTTGTTATTATGTCTCTGAAATAGATTTTTCTTCCACGGTTATTTGTGGAATATGTTCTTGTACCAACTCATGTATATCATGATCCTCGACTTTATCGAACTCTATCTCTCTCCCACTATCTATTTTGGAGATGTGCTCCCCCTCATGGAGTATGACGTGTCCTGCCACTATTACCTTTTTATCAGACGAGTTTAATAGGTAATATCCCCCTTTTTCCTGGGTATATCCTATAAAGATACACTTTGTGCCTCAGGGTGAAATCTTGTTACCCGAAGAGGCCTTAACAAATGCTTCACTGCCCCCACAAATGTAAATTTGATAACATGTATTTGGATTCACTCCATAATTCTTATGGAATACCATTTATTGATTTAGTTAGTACTTGTTTTAGTATGTGTGTTGTTGTTTGTAATGCATAACCCCAAAAGGATTATGGAAGACTCGCATGACTCATCATTGATCTCACCTTGTACAACATGGTGCAGTTATTCCATTCTCAAATACTCCATTCCACTGAGGCGTGTAAGGAGGAGTGAGTTGAGATAGAATCTCAAACAGTTATAAGAAATCAATGAAGTCATGATTAAGTTATTCTACACCTCTGTGTGAGTGTAGTATCTTAATCTTGTTACCTAGTTGGTTCTCAACATCTTTATTGTATTATTTGAACCGATCAAAAGAATATGACTTATACCACATTAAGTAAATATAACCATATCTACTAAAATCGTCAATAAAAGTTATGAAGTACAAGAACCCACCCATTTCATTATTTGGAAATGGTCCATATACATCTACGTGAACTAATTCTAGAATCCCATTATCCCTTTCAGCATTCACACTAAATGTGGCATTGGACATTTTTCCTTGTAGACATTATATGGCCCCAGCCTTAAACATTACTTAAAAATGAATTAAATTAATAATTCCCATTGAGGATCTTTTCAGGTTTAGTGTTGTAGAGAATTAGATCTTAACTATTACATCTCAAAAGATTACAGAATAGACACTTCTACTAAGTTTCCATAAAATAAAAACTCCTAAAAATAAACATTTCTAGTTCCATGTTTTATATAGCATGACTTTCCCTTGATCCCATCCTTAACACTATTCCACATTAAGTCATGTGAAAAACATTTCAAAAAAACATGGGGTGAGCATAAAAAGATCAATAAGGGAAACACAAAGAATGAAAACTATTAGTTTTTCAAAAAAACAAGTAAACCATTTATACTTTATCAAAGTAATACTTTTCACCTTTATAAAGTAGTAAAAACTCTTCACAGAATAAAAGATCAATACTTACCCTTTTGTAACCAAAAGATTACCATAAAAACCATATAAAGAACACATAACATATGAAGGTAACTTGTGACATAAACATACTTAAATGGAATAACCATACGGTCTACTTCCACACATATCACTTAATGGAATAGCCATACGGCCGAATTACATACCCAATATAACGACCCATACTTTACATACATTGTTACTACTTCAAAATTGAATCACACTTATTACAACATATGACAAAACCACAAAGGACCGTATAGGTATAGTGTCTTTAGAAACTGGGAAACATAAACAACTAGTTCATAAATCTTCTACAGTGTCTCCCATTTATTTCATCATATCTAGTGTCCCTTTTAGCATATTCTACTTAATATCCATCTTCCTGACCTGGGGAGAAGAAAACATAAAAGGGTGAGCTCAAATGCTCAGCAAGGGCAAAAAAAGGAAATAAAAATCATATCATATATTTTTGAAAATCAAAACCTGCAAAAGAGATCATAATATCTTATCGTGGAATAATTCATAGAAGTGAAAATGAGATCCCCATAATCATAACATAAAACTTTAAACTTTGTGGCATGCACACATAGTCATGGAAAATCATTTCTTGTTAGTCATGACTCATTTCCAAGACTATCTTAGTGGACAAAGTCCCTTTCTGAACCGAGTTCACTCCTCGTTTCAGTCCTGTATCACTGAACCGAAATAACCTTCCGTTCCAGCCATGTCTATCTCATGAGATATAAAATCTTTACCAAATGCATTGGAGGGAGATATAGGTCCCACCCATCTTATAATGAATCCTTTCTTATGTGTGCCACATAATCATAAATCATACATCATCACATAACCCATGTAATAAAAATGGAATTCTTAAACAACATGACATCATAAAACAATTCATATAAGATAAAGGAATTCATAAATATGTTTCCATCACAACATAATCAAATCCATGTAATAATAGGGATAGAAACAAAACCCTTTTATTATCTTATATGGAAAATAATTTTGATAAAATACTTGAACTCCATTCTTGAGGAAAATATCCTTTCTTCTTCAAAAACATTTTTCCATTCATAACATGTCATACAACTTTAAAATAAAAGAAGATGATTAAAAATAAACTTGAAAACTTGTAAAGGAAGCTTCTTGGAAATAATGTTTTAAAAATCCATTCATGTCGTATAAGTTTAAAAAAACATTCTTCGTACTTTTGTCGGAAAAGTCAAAAAGTACCTCGTACGAAAAACGACAAAAGATTCCTTTCATACATATTACTAAAAACTCACCAAAGGGTAAAAATGGATTTAAACAATTGTAGGTGGATTGAAGTAATATTACATATTGATGAAACATGGACGTGTATGATAAAATACACCCCAGTAAATACTTACGAATAAACAATCTCGGATAAAAATGAGATTGTGATATTTCCCTTACCTTAGGTCCGATTTGCTTTGTACGTGTCCGAAGATCCTGTATAATGGTTTAAATAATGTTATTGACTTATTCCAGAATCATACATATTGATATGATATCATATATGTTCATATTCTTAGCTTCTTATTAGTAATATTTCATTGTTACTTGTTACTCGGGTCTTTATTTCCTTTTGTTCTTATGCATGTTTTGCCGAATAAATTCTTATTCTTATCTTTAGGATATAGATAATACATTTCCAGAATGGTATTAGTGTAGTATATACCATATTCATTCATTCAATTCATTTATATAATCATTATGAAATGAAGATCATGTAGAACGAGTCGCATCACATCGTGGAGACGGTATTCCGTACGTACGCACGAGTGATGATATCGTTCCTATGATCGTGGAACTGTATTGGAGTATATATATATTATTTCAGTATCAATATTACTTTATAATAATCATAAATAGTTACTTATTACACCATTATACCCATCCTTGTAAGGTGATGGTGGAAAATAGATTACACCACGGCGTGGAGACGGTATTCCGTACGTACGCACGCGCGGTGATTTCATTTTTCCGTAGGATGGATAGAAGGTGAATTAGGGTTGTTTCATATTTATAATAACATATCAGTATGTAAGTAATACTGATGTTATTACTTTATCATGAAACAACTAAAGAAGAAGAAGTTGAAGAAGAAGGAAATTGAAAAGATCGGTAATGGATATTACCTCTTCTTTGGAACACCTCTTTGAATCCTCCACTTAAGGAACTAAGATTGGTCTTTGGAGAAGACCAGGACCTCTAGGATTATTCTAGAGAAGTGGAGAGGAGAAAATGGCAGGGGTTGGCCGAGCTTGAGTGCTCAAATTGGTGTGAGGAGGAGGGGGAGGAGGTGCCCTTTTATAAGGGAGGAGAGGGGCACCTTAGGAATATCTCAAAATATTATTTTATATTAAAGTCAAAATCGGTTTATAATGGTTCCAAAGGGTCTTATTTCGAAGCTAAAGTGGGGATGGGTCGAAATTCTATCATCCAATAAGATTTAGACAAGTTTAGGGTATAATTTTAACCTTATCAATTAGATTTAACTCTAAGTTAAATAATTTAACTTTTACCGTGTCTTTTTGTTTTCTTTCACTATATGGTTAATACACTTACTATAACATGCCAAAAGAACCCCAAATTGTTTATTATTAGTATATATATCCTTATCTAAGTCAGTTGGCCGAACCTTATATTTTTAGGAATAAAATAACAATTAGTAATATAATATTTGATTTAAAAACTATTTTGTGTCAATTTTGACACTATTTGATATATGATTTTTGTGAAAGTCATAACAGAATTATATGTTCGAACCAAGTTTATTAAATTAACACTAATATATCATAGTAACCTAGAAAATTAGTGGAATTCATAAAAAGTCTTAAATTACATTTATTTTGGTATTTATATTATCAATTATGTCAATATTTCATTAATAAGATAATTACTGCATCATCTTTGTGTCATAAATAAATTAAATTATTTGTTGTCTGAAAATTACAAATAAAATACCATCATGTAGGAAATATTTTTATCTTTCTAATAAATATTTACAATCTAATTTATCTTATGTATAACTCCATATTAAAAATGATTTACTTATTAAACTTTGATTTTAACTATTTTAACCCTTCTTTAAATAAATTAATAATAAATGTCCTAATCTAATCCAAGTGGGCCTAAATGGTCATATTTTATTCCTAAGATTGTTTTTGGTCGAATTACACTTGTCCAATAGAATTAGGACATGTGTTAGGGTAATATTAATATCATATTTACCCTTAGTTACCCTATTTACTATTAACCGCGGTAAAAAAAGTAAAAAGTTACTATTCACCAAAAAATTATTTTTATCTCATTGAACCACATTTTACTTACTGATATCAACCGTGTCTGTCGGATTTTTGAAATTCCATTCACAGAAGCGGTAAAATTATGTTTTATGCAAAATTCAGTTTTTAACCTACCACTTAGTGGTTTCACTATTCATCAAAAATTGAAAGTTTTCAGAAAAATACCAAAATTTCACCCTAGGCTAATTTCGATATTCTGAGTCCAAAAATGAAGTCCATTTTGAAAAAAAAAATTTATAAAATTTCAAAAAGTGGTTATTACTATTCATAACGGCTAGTTTTAATAGCATATTGTTGTTTAGTGAAACTCGGTATTGCGTACGACGCAAGCTATCGAGGAAGGTCGCGATTGCGTGTAAAGCAAGCCAAACAAGTGTTGTGTAGAAAAAGATCCCTTTGATGATTTATATAACATAAAAGTCTCGGGTGTTACATTCTACCCCCCTTAAAAATAATTTCTCCCTCGAAATTCGTCACTTTGCAACAAACAGATGAGGATACTTCTCCCTCATCATATCCTCAAGCTCCCATGTAGCTTCTTCAAGTTGGTGGTTTCTCCATAAAACTTTCACCAAGAGAGTGGTCTTGTTTTGTAGGACTTTTTCGCTACGATCCAGAATCTCTATCGGTTGTTCATCATAAGAAAGATCTTGCTCCAGCGGTACAACTTCTGAGCTGAGTACATGTGAAGGATCTGGTATGTACTTTCTCAGTAGAGATACATGGAACACATCGTGAACTTGAGAGAGATTCGGTGGAAGCGCCAATCGGTAAGCTACCTTCCCAACACGATCCAGTATTTCGAAAGGACCGATATATCTAGGGCTCAACTTCCCCTTCTTTCCAAATCTCATAACCCTCTTCCAGGGAGATATTCGTAAGAACACTTTATCACCCACTTCAAACTCTAGGTCTTTTCTTCGGTTGTCGGCATAACTTTTCTGTCGACCCTGAGCTGCTCTTATGTGTTGTTGAATAGATCTGACCTTTTTTGCCATTTCATCAACGAGATCAGGTCCTAATAGCTTTCTTTCCCCAACTTCATCCCAGCAAGTTGGAGTCCTGCATTTCTTTCCATAGAGAGCTTCATAAGGAGCCATCTGAATACTGGAGTGAAAGCTATTATTATAAGAAAATTCTACCAGAGGTAGGTGTTGATCCCAACCTCCTTTGAAATCCATAGAGCAAGCTCTGAACATATCTTCTAGGGTTTGAATTGTTCTCTCAGACTGACCTTCTGTCTGGGGATGATAAGCAGTGGTGAAACTCAACTCTGTATCCAGAGTATGCTGAAGACTTCGCCAGAACTTCGAGGTAAATCTCGGATCCCGATCAGATATAATAGAAAGTGGTACTCCATGTAATCTTACCACTTCCTTTACATATATCCTGGCAAGATGATCTAGAGAGAAATCATCTCTAATAGGAATGAAGTGTGCAGACTTTGTAAGACGATCAACTATGACCCAGATAGAATTATTGCCTTTGGATGTTTTAGGAAGCCCTGTGACAAAGTCCATAGTAATGTTTTCCCATTTCCATTCGGGTATGGGTAATGGTTGTAACATCCCCTTAGACTTCTGTCTCTCAGCTTTAACTTGTTGACAAACCAAGCATCGAGAGACATATTCAGCAACATCTCTTTTCATGCCATCCCACCAGAAGTACTCTTTCGGGTCCCTATACATCTTCGTGCTTCCAGGATGAATAGAGAATGAAGAACTATGAGCCTCATCCAGCAGCTCCTTCTTTAATTCGGGGATGGGAGGAACACAAACCCGATTCCTGAACTTTATTATCCCATCACAATCAAGGTTGAATTCAGGAACATTTCTCACCTTCTTTTGTAACTCGACATCTTCTTTCTGTGCCTCTTTAATCTTCACATGTATAGATGGTTGAACATTCATTTGAGAAAGATAAGATTTTTCCCCTTCCATTATAATTCCAAGATCCATCCTTTGTAAATCCATAAATATTGGATCTTTTGTGATCCTCATCATGGATAAACTAGCATGGTCTTGTCGACTTAATGCATCAGCCACCTTGTTTGCTTTCCCAGGGTGGTAATGGATTGAGCAGTCATAATCCTTAATCAGCTCCAACCATCTTCTTCGACGCATATTCAACTCCTTTTGTGTGATAATATACTTTAAACATTTATGATCAGTATAAATATCACACCTTTCACCATAAAGGTAATGCCTCCAAATCTTTAATGCAAAGATTACCGCAGCCAACTCCAAATCATGTGTTGGGTAATTTTGCTCATGTATTTTCAACTGTCGTGAGGCATAAGCTATCACCATATCATTTTGCAAAAGAACACACCCCAATCCCTTCTTGGATGCATCACTGTAGATCACAAACCTTTGTCCACTACAAGGCAGTGTGAGCACAGGTGCACTGGATAACCTTCTTTTCAACTCCTTGAAATTCTCTTCACATTCCTCTGTCCAGACAAACTTAACTCCTTTCCGAGTCAACTTGGTGAGTGGATTAGATAATCGTGAAAAATCTTTTACAAAACGTCGATAATATCCAGCCAAACCAAGAAAACTTCGGATCTCAGTTACTGTTGTTGGTCTTGACCATCTTTCGATAACCTCTGTTTTTGCTGGATCCACAGATATCCCCTCTTTTGAGATTATGTGACCCAAAAATGCAACTTTTTGAAGCCAAAATTCACACTTGGTAAATTTGGCATAAAGCTTCTCCTTTCTCAAGGTCTTCAATATAATTCTCAAGTGATCTTCATGCTCTTCCTTGCTCTTTGAATAGACAAGAATATCGTCTATAAAGACTACCACAAATTGATCAAGATAGTCTCTAAAGACTCTATTCATTAGATCCATGAAGATAGCAGGGGCATTAGTAAGACCAAAGGGCATCACTATAAATTCATAGTGTCCATACCTTGTACGGAAAGCCGTCTTTGGTATATCCTCCCTTTTGACCCTTAATTGATGATACCCTGAACTAAGATCAATCTTGGAAAAGTATTGAGCTCCGCGTAGTTGGTCAAATAAGCCATCAATGCGTGGGAGAGGATATTTGTTCTTGATAGTGATCTTGTTAAGTTCTCGATAATCAATGCAGAGTCTCATTGATCCATCTTTCTTCTTAACAAATAGAACAGGTGCTCCCCAAGGTGACGCACTAGGGCCTATGAATCCCTTATCAATATTCTCTTGGAGTTGCTTCTTCAATTCCTGCAACTCAATTGGGGCCATTCTATTAGGTGTCTTTGAAATAGGAAAAGCACCTGGTACGAGTTCTATTGAAAACTCAACTTCACGATTTGGTGGAAGACCCGGCAATTCCTCCAGAAAGACATCATCAAACTCCCGTACAATGGGCATATTCTTAATCGTGAGTTTCTCACCAACCATTTGAGATAAATAACCTTCATTTAGTGGAATCAATACCCATAATATGGAAGAAATTTCCACTGGAAGGTTATGTTCATCCTTGCATTGATAGACGATCGTAGATTGATCTGGAATATGAAATGTGACTTCCCTTCTTTGGCAATTGATATGAGCTCCATGTAGAGAAAGCCAATCCATGCCAAGAATCACATCAAATTCCACTGAAGGAAGGATCACAAGATTTTCAGGAAGCACTTTCCCACAAACTTCGATCGGAGAAGAATTATAAACTTTTGATGCGATTGATGTGCCATTAGGTGTTGTCACAGCTAACTCAACATCTAATTGTTGAGGTAATACCGTGATACCCTTAGAAAATTCTTTAGAAATAAAAGAGTGGGTGGATCCAGAATAAAATAAAACATTTGCTACTTTAGAGTGGACGGTAAGTGTACCTTTCACCACTTCGTTATCGTACTCCACATCGCTGATAGAAATTGCATGTGACTTTCCTTTGTCTTTAGCCTTAAGAGTTTGTTGACGTCGACCATCATCATCAACCCTTGGATTTGGGCATTGATTGGCATAATGCCTCATCTCCTTGCACTTGAAACATTGAAGTGTAGTAGGTTCATTCTGTGTATCCCTTCCTTTGTTTGCGTCATTAGACATCTTCTTCCCATTATCACGGCATTCAAATGCCCGATGACCTTCCTTTCCACATTTAAAACATTTACTTGTCCCTTTAAGACAACTCCCTCCATGTTTCTTTCCACACTTTGAGCATAAGGGAAAGCTCATCTTCTTTTCCGTGTGCTCTTTAGATTTTTCTTTGAATTCCATCTTCCTCTTCTTATCAAACCCATGTGACTGATGGGTTACTCTAATCTCCATCTCGACTTTGAGAGCACATCGAACGATTTCCTCGTAGCTATTGAAGTCCCTTATGGCTAACGCCCTTCGAAGACTTGGTTTTAAGCCACTAAAGAATCGTTCGATCTTACTCTCAGGTTGGATAATAATACCAGAAGCGTACCTTGCAAGTCTTGTAAAATTTGCTTCATAGGTACTAACAGATTCATCATCCCTTTGCTTCAGTTCAAGGAACTCTTTCTCCATCTTTGTTCGGAGAATACGAGGGAAGTACTTATTGAAAAATAAGTTCTTGAACTCGTCCCATTCCATAGACTCAATTTCATCCCTTTGCCTCGTATTCTTAACAAGATTCCACCAGTGATCCGCATCTCCTTCCAAACGATACACTTCTAGGATGACTTTATCATGCTCAGAACATTGAAGAACTGAAAATATCTTTTTAGTAGTACTAATCCATTGTTCAGCAACTAATGGATCAGTAGACCCGCTGAAAGAAGGTGGACGCTGCCTCATGAAGGATTCAACAGAATGTTGCTCCCTCCTTTGTTCGTTTGGAAATCCTGCATGATTCATAGCTTGAGAAAGTTGTGTGAGCATGGCTATAAGATTTTGCATTCCAGCTCCCATATCGTTTGGTTGCTCAGGGGGACAATCATTGCATTTCCCATCGCATTCCGCATTAACACGGTTCCTTCGGGTTCCAGCCATTGACTAAAACCAAGAAGAATAGTTTGAGCAACACTAATTATAATAGGAAACCACATAATTCAAGAATAAAATTTTCATGCTTATGGTCTTATCCTAGGTTATTCATGTCCATTTCTAAGATTATGTTCTATGCTTAGACTTATCCTTAGGGTTCTTACTAAGGCATTCACATCCTAGTTTCCAAAGGTTGACTATACCTTTCCTCTGATACCAACTATAGCGGTCTGGAATTACTTCCAGTGGACTACAATTGATACCTATCAGGGCACTCCATGGGCGGCTACACCCCCTGGGCAGGACACACCACCATCCCCAGTGGCAGCCATTTCCTCATGAAGCCCTTGGGCGGAGAGCCATGCTTCGTCCAACGCTCACATGTGAGAGTTCCCAAGGATCGGATACATTCCTACCTCCTTTGCCTCTGATACCAACTATAACGACCCATACTTTACATACATTGTTACTACTTCAAAATTGAAGCACACTTATTACAACATATGACAAAACCACAAAGGACCGTATAGGTATAGTGTCTTTAGAAACTGTGAAACATAAACAACTGGTTCATAAATCTTCTACAGTGTCTCCCATTTATTTCATCATATCTAGTGTCCCTTTTAGCATATTCTACTTAATATCCATCTTCCTGACCTGGGGAGAAGAAAACATAAAAGGGTGAGCTCAAATGCTCAGCAAGGGCAAATAAAAGAAATAAAAATCATATCATATCTTTTTGAAAATCAAAACCTGCAAAAGAGATCATAATATCTTATCGTGGAATAATTCATAGAAGTGAAAATGAGATCCCCATAATCATAACATAAAACTTGAAACTTTGTGTCATGCACACATAATCATGGAAAATCATTTCTTGTTAGTCATGACTCATTGCCAAGACTATCTTAGTGGACAAAGTCCCTTTCTGAACCGAGTTCACTCCTCGTTTCAGTCATGTATCACTGAACCGAAATAACCTTCCGTTCCAGCCATGTCTATCTCATGAGATATAAAATCTTTACCCAATGCATTGGAGGGAGATATAGGTCCCACCCATCTTATAATTAATCCTTTCTTATGTGTTCCACATAATCATAAATCATACATCATCACATAACCCATGTAATAAAAATGGAATTCTTAAACAACATGACATCATAAAACAATTCATATAAGATAAAGGAATTCATAAAAATGTTTCCATCACAACATAATCAAATCCATGTAATAATAGGGATAGAAACAGAACCCTTTTATTATCTTAGATGGAAAATAATTTTGATAAAATACTTGAACTCCATTCTTGAGGAAAATATCCTTTCTTCTTCAAAAACATTTTTCCTTTCATAACATGTCATACAACTTTAAAATAAAAGAAGTTGATTAAAAATAAACTTGAAAACTTGTAAAGGAAACTTCTTGGAAATAATGTTTTAAAAATCCATTCATGTCGTATAAGTTTAAAAAAACATTCTTCGTACTTTTGTCGGAAAAGTCAAAAAGTACCTCGTACGAAAAACGACAAAAGATACTTTCATACATATTACTAAAAACTCACCGAAGGGTAAAAATGGATTTAAACAATTGTAGGTGTATGGATGTAATATTACATATTGATGAAACATGGACGTGGATGATAAAATACACCCCAGTAAATACTTACGAATAAACAATCTCGGATAAAAATGAGATTGTGATATTTCCCTTACCTTAGGTCTGATTTTCTTTGTACATGTCCGAAGCTCCTGTATAATGGTTTAAATAATGTTATTGACTTATTCCAGAATCATACATATTGATATGATATCATATATGGTCATATTCTTAGCTTCTTATTAGTAATATTTCATTGTTACTTGTTACTCGGGTCTTTATTTCCTTTTGTTCTTATGCGTGTTTTGCCGAATAAATTCTTATTCTTATCTTTAGGATATAGATAATCCATTTCCAGAATGGTATTAGTGTAGTATATACCATATTCATTCATTCAATTCATTTATATAATCATTATGAAATGAAGATCATGTAGAACGAGTCGCATCACATCGTGGAGACGGTATTCTGTACGTACGCACGAGTGATTATATCGTTCCTATGATCGTGGAACTATATTGGAATATATATATATTATTTCAGTATCAATATTACTTTATAATAATCATAAATAGTTACTTATTACACCATTATACCCATCCTTGTAAGGTGATGGTGGAAAATAGATTACACCACGGCGTGGAGACGATATTCCGTACGTACGCACGCGCGGTGATTTCATTTATCCGTAGGATGGATAGAAGGTGAATTAGGGTTGTTTCATATTTATAATAACATATCAGTATGTAAGTAATACTGATGTTATTACATTATCATGAAACAACTAAAGAAGTAGAAGTTGAAGAAAAAGAAATTGAAAAGATCGGTAATGGATATTACCTCTTCTTTGGAACACCTCTTTGAATCCTCCACTTAAGGAACTAAGATTGGTCTTTGGAGAAGACCAGGACCTCTAGTATTATTCTAGAGAAGTGGAGAGGAGAAAATGTCAGGGGTTGGCCGAGCTTGAGTGCTCAAATTGGTGTGAGGAGGAGGGGGAGGAGGTGCCCTTTTATAAGGGAGGAGAGGGGCACCTTAGGAATATCTCAAAATATTATTTTATATTAAAGTCAAAATCGGTTTATAATGGTTCCAAAGGGTCTTATTTCGAAGCTAAAGTGGGGATGGGTCGAAATCCTATCAACCAATAAGATTTAGACAAGTTTAGGGTATAATTTTAACCCTATCAATTAGATTTAACTCTAAGTTAAATAATTTAACTTTTACCGTGTCTTTTTGTTTTCTTTCACTATATGGTTAATACACATACTATAACATGCCAAACGAACCCCAAATTGTTTATTATTAGTATATATATCCTTATCTAAGTCATTTGGCCGAACCTTAGATTTTTAGGAATAAAATAACAATTAGTAATATAATATTTGATTTAAAAACTATTTTGTGTCAATTTTGACACTATTTGATATATGATTTTTGTGAAAGTCATAATAGAATTATATGTTCGAACCAAGTTGATTAAATTAACACTAATATATCATAGTAACCTAGAAAATTAGTGGAATTCATAAAAAGTCTTAAATTACATTTATTTTGGTATTTATATTATCAATTATGTCAATATTTCATTAATAAGATAATTACTGCATCATCTTTGTGTCATAAATAAATTACATTATTTGATGTCTAAAAATTACAAATAAAATACCATCATGTAGGAAATCTTTTTAGATTTCTAATAAATATTTACAATCGATTTTATCTTATGTATAACCCCATATTAAAAATGATTTACTTATTAAACTTTGATTTTAACTATTTTAACCCTTCTTTAAATAAATTAATAATAAATGTCCTAATCTAATCCAAGTGGGCCTAAATGGTCATATATTATTCCTAAGTTTGTTTTTGGTCGAATTACACTTGTCCAATAGAATTAGGACATGTGTTAGGGTAATATTAATATCATATTTACCCTTAGTTACACTATTTACTATTAACCGCGGTAAAAAAAGTAAAAAGTTACTATTCACCAAAAAATTATTTTTATCTCATTGAACCACATTTTACTTACTGATATCAACCGTGTCTGTCAGATTTTTGAAATTCCATTCACAGAAGCGGTAAAATTAAGTTTTATGCAAAATTCAGTTTTTATCCTACCACTTAGTGGTTTCACTATTCATCAAAAATTGAAAGTTTTCAGAAAAATACCAAAATTTCACCCTAGGCTAATTTCGATATTCTGAGTCCAAAAATGAAGTCCATTTTGAAAAATAAAATTTATAAAATTTCAAAAAGTGGTTATTAATATTCATAACGGCTAGTTTTAATAGCATATTGTTGTTTAGTGAAACTCGGTATTGCGTACGACGCAAGCTATCGAGGAAGGTCGCGATTGCGTGTAAAGCAAGCCAAGCAAGTGTTGTGTAGAAAAAGATCCCTTTGATGATTTATATAACATAAAAGTCTCGGGTGTTACACCCAATACATTGGAGGTTATAACGTAACCACTCATCCTTGTATTCACTGCACCACCTGTCATATGGTTTATCACATAACCACCCGTCAAATGACTAAGTACCATTATAAAATCATAATACATAAAACAAATACAATGGAAAGAAAAAATTTCCAAACTTTGATCACAATATAACACTTAAATATATTGGAATAACAAATCCATTATAAAAACCATTTTCAATACCAAAATACATAAAAGAGTATATGGTATTTATTTCATTTTAAAAACATTACGGCTTGTTGAGGAATCCAAAGACCAAATAATACTTGCGGCAGCGGAAAAGGTCATTGCCATTGCGTACGTTAAAAGAAACATTCCTTTTTTTCATTTAGTAAAAATCTTTGTATAAAAAGATTCATTTTGAATAAAATGAAAATCCAAAGGGGTTTATACACCGTATAAAATAAAGTTGTTTATAAAACAAAATATGCCTCAATGAAAGGAGATTGAGACGAAGTCACTTACCTCTGGTCCGACTTGACTTGATCGTTCTTTAACCTCCTGAATAATAAACTTGAGTTAATTTATACTTTCTTAAGAACCTTTTTCAAGTTCATTATTCATTTTATATCACATATTACCATTTTATGAACACTATGTAATTATTTACATTAATAATGGTTGTTTTTTCGATCATTAGTACTTGAGTCAAAAATAAACTCTTTATAATTACACGTAGTTCATGTGGTAAAATATCCATTATATCAAGAATTATATTCATAATTTAGATATCATATATATCATATATATCCAGTATATACATAATATTACATAATCATTTAGAGTTAAGAAAATGAAATGCCCCGTTCATGGAGATGGTAAGTCGTATGTACGCATGAACGCTATTTTCATTTCTATGTCATATTAATGGAATTAAAACTAAATATGAGATATGTATATTTTAATTCCAGAATTATATTCATCATTTAGATGTAACATACAACATATATATCAATTATATATTTGTACTTATAATAGTACATTACAATTGGGGATATGAAATGAAATGCACCGTTCATGGAGACGGTAAGCCGTACATACACGTGAACGCTACATTCATTTCTATCTCATACTTAATGGAGTGAAATAATAATTATATAAGGGTATATTATAGTTCCATAATAACATAATATATAATAACTTTAACTCCATCCTTTATACATCCCATATATGGCATTAACTAATCAAATCACTTTGAGGGGGCGGTAGTCCGCACTTCCTAAAATGAAGATATCGCGTTTACCAATAATGGAAACCATAAAGGTATGCCATAAATGAAAAATACACAATCATAAGCAAAACATAAACATATTATATATCATATATAAATATAGTGACATATTAATGGCCACCTTTGAATGTGTTATATGAGTGTTGAACAATCATCGTTTCGTGAGGCAGAAATTCGCCATCCACGGAAACAATATGTTCATTAACCATTAGATGTAGGTGTGTGTAAATGTATCTATAATAATTAACATAACAACATCCTAGTATATTTAATATATTGTATTTGTTACAAAATAAATGAATAAAAAGAGTTTAGGGGGTTGGAGAAGAAAATTAAATCATAAGAACAATAGAGAAGACACTACCTTTAAAACGGGTAACTCTTATTGATATGAGCTCAAAGGCTTCCTTGGGAAGACTTCTGCCCAAAGTGAGGCTTATTGGAGTAAGAGAGGTGTGTGGATAGACAAAATGGGCAGGGTTTGGCCAATAAAAAGGCTTGATAGGTGTGGTTAAGGTGGTAGAGGTGGGTTCCTTTTATAAGAGGAGAGGAGGGGCACTCTTGGAAAGTTATAAAAGGTTAATTTATTATAAAATGATTTTAGAATTTAAATGGTCCGAAAAATATATATTTCTAGGATAAAGTGATAATAGTTATAAATCCATGCATCTAAAAGGTTTTTGACATGTTTAGGTATTAGATTTTACATTATCTTTACATTTTATTTAAATCGTTAAATAATGAGGTAATCGCTGCATCATCATGGTGTCATAAATAATTTAATTTATTTAAAGTTTAAAAATTATAATAAAAATATCATGATGTAGGAAATATTTTTATCTTTCTAATGAATATTTATATTCAAAATTATGACTTTTATAACCACATTTAAAAATTGTTTTAGTGAAACAACACATGTTTGTGACAATTTTATTTTTACTTTAAATAAAAAGTTATTAATGTCATTTTCCTACCAAAGTGGCTCCATTGGGTCCCCAAGTTGTCCCATGGATTGTCGTGTTCGGAAATGACACATGCAATAAGGGTAGGACATGTGTCTAGGTCATTTCATATTATTAAAACATTATTTTTACCTTAAACTACACTAATTACGTCTAATCGCGATTAATAAACGTAAAAGATACTATTCACCAAAAATTATTTTAATCCCATTGAACCACATTTTACTTCCTAATGACAACCATGTATGTCAGATTTTTGAAATTAAAAACACAGAGGTGGTAAAATTTCATTTAAACGAAAAATCCGTTTTTTTATGTACCACTTAGTGGTTTCACTATTCATAAAAAATTTATGTTTTTTAGAAAAATACCTAAAATTCACCATTATCTATATTTGATATTCCTAATTCATAAATGATGTCTATTTTAAAAAATTCAAAACATATAAGTTACATTAATTAATTTAGTAATTAATTTCCACTTTCAGAACAAATATCGTGTTTTTATGAAACAATATATATCAAAAGATTGACACTAGTTTAAGTCCAATTTCAAAGTGAAATTAATTCAAACGACCACTATTGGATTAAATGGTAAAAATATATTCTAATTTAACTTTAAAACCAATTCAAAATATAATCTAATCACATAAAAAATTATATTAAAAAGTGGTTTTGAATTAAAATACAACATTTTTCACTTTTCAAAAAAATCAACTTTATCGGAAAAGTACCAAAAATTTACACATAGTAAATTTTGATGTCCCGATTCTAAATAAGAGTTTTATTTGGTCCAATATAATGTATAAGAGTGACCAAAACTATTTTTAAGGATATTTCTCCATCAAAAAGCGATAAGTGAACCTTTAATGAAAATTAGGGTATATATGCCTAATTTTGAATTCTTTTCATATTTTAAGCCTTAATATGATATTAGATAAATGTAAAAACATTTAACAAACATATATAATCATATTTTAGTTATTTATATTCATTCCCGCCAATACAATGGCTACGTGTTAACTACCATTTAAAATAATATTATTTTACTTCTAGTGTACAATGTATGATTTCAAAGAAGCTCTTTGTTTCATATTGAGTACGCTATCGAACATAACAACCCCTTTAACGTAAAATTAATATTTAATTCGTAAATATTAATAAATATGAAAATGTTTTATTCTTTATTTACCTGGGATGTAACATCCTTCCCCCTTTTGGGAATTGCGTCCTCGCAACTTTTTTCACTTATCAAAATAAGTGGGGGTATTTATACCTCATAGCAATTTCAGATTCCCACGTTTCCTCTTCAGCCATATGGTTTTTCCACAAAACCTTCTACCTGGTGAATTACCTTTTTTCGCAACACTTTCTCTCTTCGGTCAAAAATCTAGACTGGTTTTTCTTTATAAGAGAGATTCTCTTCCAACTGAACTACCTCTGGGCTCAAAACATGAGATGAATCTGTCATATACTTTCTCAACATCGAAACCTGAAAACTTTATGTACCTAAGATAAACTCGGAGGTAAAGCCGCTCGGTAAGCAACTGATCCAACTTTCTCAAGAATTTCATATGGTCCAATGAACCTTGGACTCGTCTCTCCTTTCTTACCAAATCGAATCACACTTTTCCACAGTGAGACTTTGAGAAAAACATGATCACCTACCTCGAAAGATAGATCCTTCCTCCGGTTATCTTCATAACTCTTTGGCCTACTCTGAGCTGTTCTCATCTGTTTCTGTATCAACTGAACTTTTTTTGCCATCTCTTCTACAAATTCTGGTCCCATCAACTTCCTTTCGCCTACTTCATCCCAAAAAGCCGGTGTTCAACACCGCTTCCCATATAATGCCTCAAACGGAGCCATCTTTATTCTAGAATGAAAACTGTTATTATAAGAAAACTCAACCAGATAAAAATTTTGGTCCCAACTTCCCTGATAATATATAAAACTAGCACTTATAATATCCTCCAATGTTTGAATTGATCGTTCTGACTACCCATCCGATTGAGTATGAAAAGCTGTGCTAAAATTTAATTTAGTACCCAATGACTTCTGAAGGAATTTCCAAAAGTTATAAGTAAAACTGGGATCACGATTAGATACAATGGATAGGGGAACTCTATGAAACCTGACAATCTCTTTAAGATACAATCGAGAAAGTTGATTTAGGGAGAAATTATCTTAAATAGGAAGTAAATGAGCCGATTTAGTCAAGCGATCAATAATAACCCATATTTCATTGTTACCTCGATATGTCTTTGGTAATCCCACAACAATGTCCATGGATATATTTTCCCATTTCCACTCTAGCACAGGTAATGACTGCAGCGTCCCTTTTGGTAATAGCCGCTCTGATTTAACCTGCTAACAAGTCAAACACTTCACAGTAAAATCAGATATATCCCTTTTCATTCTATCCCACCAGTAATACTCTTGAAGATCTCTATACATCTTAGTACTTCCAGGATGAACTGAAAACTGGGAACTATGAGCCTCACATAACAACTCATTCTTCAACTGTAAATCACCAGGCACACATAATCTTTTCCCAAATCTCTAAACACAATCATTTTCAGTGATGAATTCAGGCAACTTACCCTTCTGAACCAACTCTACCCTTTTCTGCAACTCACTGTCTTGCTTCTGAGCTTGATTAATTCTGTCTGATAGAGAAGATTTCAATAATACCTGAAACAAAACAGAAGGACATCCTACACCAACAACTTCTATGCCAAATTTCATCAAATCCATAACCAAAGGATCACGTTCCAAATGAAACATTGTTAATGAAGCATTAATTTTTTGACTCAAAGAATCAGCCAATTTATTTGCTTTTCCCTGATGGTAATGAATTGTACAATCGTAATCCGTGATTAATTCCAGCCATCTCCTCTGTCACATGTTAAAATCTTTTTGTGTGAATATATACTTTAAATATTTTTGATCAGTATATATTTCACACTTTACTCCATACAAATGACGCCTCCAAATTTTTAGAGCAAAAACAACAGCAGCTAATTTCAAATCATGTGTAGGGTAATTTACCTCATGATTTTTCAACTGACGTGAAGCATATGCAATTACCTGTTGATTCTGCATAAGGACACAACCAAGTCCCTTCAACGAAGCATCGCTGTATATAAAAAACTCACCATTCCTGGAAGGAAGTGCCAAAACTAGAGCATTCCCCAATCTTATTTTCAACTCCTAAAAACAATCATCACATTCTTTTTCCCTGATAAACATAACACCCTTACGAGTTAGCTTAGTCATTGGACAAGATAATCATGAAAAATTTTCAACAAAACTTCGGTAGTAACCTGCCAAACCATGAAAACTATGGATCTCGGTTACATTTGTCGGTCTTGGCCATTCTTCAACAACCTTTGTTTTAGCAGGATCAACAATTATTCTATTTTTTTAAGAAATGTGACCATGGAATGAAATCTGTTGTAACCAAAACTCACACTTGATTAATTTTCCATACAGTTTCTTTTCTTTTATGGTTATAATGATTAACCTTAAATGGATTTCAAGCTCCTCTTTACGTTTATAAAACACCACAATATCATCAATAAAATCAACTAAAATTTTTCACCTGAGTCAACTGAGCCATCACTACAACAAACTGTTTAGTTCTAATTCTGACCATCTCAGGATAGGTCATTTCCCTTTGTAAGCCTTCCCAGAAATGCTATTTTGTTTCCTCTATGAAAAACCATTCTTAACACAGAAATATCTTATTCTATGAAACATGGTAATCTTTAAATGCTATATCATTTCAATCATAACACTAATTAATTTATAATTTAACAATTTTCTAACTCCTAATGTTGTCTAAAACGGCCTCTGATACCAACTATAAGTCCCCAGCCTTAAACATTACTTAAAATTGAATTAAATGAATAATTCCCATTGAGGATATATTCAGGTTTAGAGTTTTAGAGAATTTGATCTTAACTATTACATCTCAAAAGATTACAATGTAGACACTTCTACTAAGTTTCCATAAAATAAAAACTCCTAAAAAGAAACATGTCTAGTTCCATGTTATATATAGAACTACTTTCCCTTAATCCCATCCTTGAAACTATTGAACATTATTTCCTGTGAAAAACATTTCAAAAAAACATGGGGTGAGCATAAAAATATCAGTAAGGGAAACACAACGAATGGAAACTGTTAGTTTTTCAAAACAGTAAGTAAACCATGTATAATTTATCAAAGTAATACTTTCCAGCTTTATGAAGTAGTAAAAACACTCCACTGAATAAAATATCAATACCTACCCTTTTGTAACCAAAATATTACCATAAACCCCATATAAATAACACATAACATATGAAGGTAACTTGGGACATAAACATACTTAAATGGAATAATAATTTGGTCGACTTCCACACATATCGCTTAATGGAATAGCCATACAGCTGACTTCCATACCCAATGCATTGGAGGTTATAACGTAACCGACCGTCCGGGTATTCACTGCACCACCCATCATTCGTTTTATCACATAACCGCCCATAAAATGTCCAAGTACCATTATAAAATCATCAGACATAAAACAAATATAATGGAAAGAAAACATTTAACCACTTTGATCACAATATATCACTTAAATATATAGGCATAACAAATCCATTATAAAACCCATTTTCAATACCAAAATACATAAAATCGTATATGGTTTTATATCATTTTAAAAACATTACGACTTGTTGAGGAAGCCAAAGACCAAATAATACTCGCGGTGGCGGAAAAGGTCATTGTCACCGCGTACGTTAAAAGAAACATTCCTTTTTTCGTTTAGTAAAACGCTTCGTATAAAAAGGTTCCTTTTGAATAAAATTAAAATCCAAAGGGTTTTATACACCATATAAAATAAAGTTGTGTATAAAACAAAATATGCCTCAATGAATGGAGATTGAGACGAAGTCCCTTACCTTGGGTCCGACTTGACTCGATTGTTCTTTAACGTCCTGAATAATAAAGTTGAGTTAATTTATACTTTCTTAAGAACCATTTTGAAGTCCATTATTCCTTTTAAATCTTGTATTACCATGTTATGAACACTATGTAATTATTTAAGTTAACAATGGTCGTTTTGCCGATCATTGGTACTTGTGTCAAAAATAAACTCTTTATAAATACATGTAGTTCATGTGGTAAAATATATATTATATAAAGAATTATATTAATGATGTAGATATTATATATATCATATATATCTAGTATATACATAAAATTACATAATCATTTAGAGGTAATAAATGAAATTCACCGTTCATGGAGATGGTAAGCCGTACGTACGCATTAACGCTACTTTCATTTCTATGTCATATTAATGGAATTAAAACTAAATGAGATATATGTATATTTTAATTCCAGAATTATATTCATCATTTAGAAGTAACATAAATCATATATATCCATTATATATATATACTTATAATATTACATTACATTTGGTGATAATAAATGAAATGAACCGTTCATGGAGACGGTAAGCCGTACGTACGCATGAAGGCTACTTTTATTTATATTTCGTATTTAATGGAGTGAAATAATAATGATATAAGGGTATATTATAATTCCATAATAACATCATATATAATAACTTTAACTCCATCCTTTATACGTCCCACATATGGCATTAACTAATCAAATCACTTTGAGGGGGCGGTAGTCCGCACTTCCTAAAATGAAGATATTGCGTTTACCAATAATGGAAACCATAAAGGTATTCCATAAATTAACAATAGAGAATCTTATGTAAAACATAATCATAATATATATCATATATAAATATAGTGACATATTAATGGCCACCTTTGAAAGTGTTATATGAGTGTTGAACAATCATCATTTCGTGACGCAGAAATTCGTCATCCACAGAAACAGTATGTTCATTAACCATTAGATGTAGGTGTGAGTAAGTGTAGATCGAATAATTCACCTAAAAATATACTAGTATATTTAAGATACTGGTGTTGTTACAAAAGAAACGAATAAAAAGAGTTTAGGAGGTCGGAGAAGAAAAAAAAACATAAGAACACAAGAGAAGACACTACCTTTAAAACAAGTAACTCTTTTTGATTTGAGCTAAAGGGCTTCCTTGGGAAGACTTCTGCCTAAAGTGTGGCTTCTAAGAGTAATAGAGGGGTGTGGAGAGAAAAAATGGTCTGGGGTTGTCCCAGCCAAAGGCTTGAGAGTTGTGGGTAAGGTGGTAGAGGTGGGGTCCTTTTATAATAGTAGAGGAGGGTCACTCTTGTAATGTTATAAAAGGTTACTTTTTTATAAAATTATTTTCGGATTTAAAAGGCCCTAAAATTATATATTTCGAGGATAAGGTGATGAGAGTTATAAATCCACCCATCCAATAGGTTTTCTACATGTGTAGGTCTTAGATTTTATATTGTCTTTTCATTTTATTTAAATCGTTAAATAATGAGGTAATCGCTGCATCATCATGGTGTCACAAATTATTTAATTTATATAATGTATAAAAATTATAAAAAAATATCATGATGTAGGATATCTTTTTATATTTCCAATAAATATTTTTAGTCAATAATATGACTTGTATAACCCAATTTAAGAATTGTTTTAGTAAAACAACACCTGTTTGTGACAATTTTATTTTTATTTTAAATAAAAAGTTATTAATGTCATTTTCCTACCAAAGTGGCTCCATGGGGTCCCCAAGTTGACCCATGGATTTTCTTGTTCGGCCATGACACATCCAATAAGGGTAGTACATGTGTCTAGGTCATTTCATATTATTAAAACATTATTTTTATTTTAAACTACACTAATTACCTCTAATCGGGATTAAAAAACTTAAAAGATACTATTCACCAAAAAATTATTTTAATCTCATTGAACCACATTTTACATCCTAATGACAACCATGTATGTAGGATTATTGAAATTCAAGACACAGAGTTGGTAAAATTTCATTTAAATGAAAAATCCGTTTTTTTAAGTACCACTTAGTGGTTTTACTATTCATCAAAAATTGATGTTTTTTAGAAAAATACCAAAACGTCACCCTAAGATATATTTGATATTACGAATTCAAAAATTATGTCTATTTTAAAAAATTAAAAACATATAAGTTACATTAATTAATTTAATAATTAATTTCCGCTGTCAGGACAAATATCGTGTTTTTATGAATCAATATATATCAAAAGATTGACACTAGTATAAGTCCAATTTCAAAGTGAAATTAATTCCAACAACCACTATTGGATTAAATGGTAAAAATATATTCTAATTTATCTTTAAAACCAATTAAAGATATAACCTAATCATATAAACAAATTATTTTAAAAATAGGTTTTGAATTAAAATACAACATTAATCAGTATTCAAAAAAATGAACTTTATCAGAAAATTACCAAAAATTTACACTAAGTTAATTTTGATGTCCCAATTCTAAATAAGAGTTTTATTTGGTCCAATATAATCTATAAGAGTGACCAAAACTATATTTAATGAGGGTTCTCCATCAAAAGGCGATAAGTGAACATGTAGTGAAAATTAGGGTATATATGCCTAAAATTGAATTCTTTTTGTATTTTAAGACTTAATATTTTATTGGATAAATGTAAAAACTTATAAAAAACATATATAATCATATTTTAGTTATTTATATTCATTTCTGCCAATACAACAGCTACGTGTTAACTACCATTTAAAATAATATTATTTTACTACTAGTGTGCAACGTAAGATTTCAAAGAATATCTTTGTTGTGTATCAGGTACGCTATCGAACATAGCAACCCCTTTAAAGTAAAATTAATATTTAATTCATAAATATTAATAAATATGAAAATTATTTATTCTATATTTACCTGGGTTGTTACAGACATGCATGACAAACACCAAGTGGTTTTAGTTAGAAAGAATCTAAATACCTATCTTGGTGTAATTTTGTCAAATGTTTATCATTTATATGACATAACCGATGATGCCAAAGTTGGATGTGGTTTGAGTCATATGAATTAACGTTGTCATTGATTTCCATTACTTGGTTTGTGTAGTGTAACACATAAAGGCCATTATATAAATGTGATCCACCAAAACGAATGTTATCTTTATAAAATTTGCAACATTCATTTCCAAACATGAAGATGAATCAATAAATATCTAATCTGGATAGTGAAATATTGTTTTTAGTAACAGAAGGCACATAATAAAACCCCTTTTACGCCAAGATCATTCGAGCTAGCAATGTGAGGTGGTAGTCCCTGACAGCTACAACAACAAGTCTGGCTCTCTTGGATGCTCATAGATCTACCATCCCTCGGTCAATATTCTTGAATCTTCTTGTTTCCTATATTTGGAAACATTTCTGAGAACCACATGTTGTATCTAATACCCAATTTGTAGAAACAGATAGATTTCATTCGATGAAAAACGCACCTGAAGCCTCCCCTTACTTCCTTGGCTGGGTGTAGTTTTTCTTCCAGTGGCCATTCTTGCCACATACGAAAATAACAAAATCATGTTCACCTTCCTCCCCTATGATATTTTTTTGCTGGGAAGGCATTTAAGAAGCTTTGGGCTTAATGACATTCTCCTTCCATTTCCTTTTATTCACCACAAGTAAAAAAGTATTTTCACGCTTCATATAATTTAACACTTGGTGAATAATGATAAAAAGATCTCATAGAGACTTCTCAATGTTGTTCATGTTGAAATTTTCAAAAAATGTTAGAGATTCTCTGGGGGGAGTGATGCAAGAATAAGATCAGTACCCAGTTCCTCAGGGAGCTGACACCCCAGAACCTCTAAGTGCACAATGTAGCCAATGAGAATGATTACCTGATGCCCAGATGAGGCACCCTATCCATACTCACTATGTAATATAGCATTGGAGATCTCAAACCTTTACTGTCTTTCTCTATCATGGTACAGACCACAGAGGTGCTCGATCATGCTATAGGCATCCATGTATTCATGAGACTTCATGAGCTCACTATACATTGATGATAGCATCAAACATTGAACATTGAGTGAATCATTCAAAGGTTGATCATAGATCATGAAATATTGATCAATCACCACTTGGGTAGGAGAATGAGGAAGTGAGGCCTCGAGAACATAAAACTTTTGTTCATGGAATAAGATAACACGAAGTCACCAAAACCATTCCTGAATGTTACTACAGTTGAGGATATTGTCTTTGTCAAGCATTGATCGTAGAGAAAATGTGGTTTACAAGCATGTCATATTGATTCTACAAATTCAAAGAGCTGATTTATCATTACTGTATGATTACATTTTATGAAAAATTATATATGAAATTATTAATTCTCACACCATTTTATCATGTTCCAATGGCCCTCACCATTGAACCCGAAATGACTAGTTTCTTTGAAATTATAGTGGTAAGGATCAATATTCACTTTCTCATAACCCCAACAAGGGTTAGTAAGGATATTTGAAGGTATTTAGGTTGGAATTTCTTTTCTAAGTGCGTGCTTACAGTTCCTTGATCTGTTGAGTAGACTCCCCAATCCTAAAATCTTGACTTGGATTTCCTCAATGCATGCCTCCATTTTACAACAACTCTATAAAGTGATACTCCACCAGATGTAAAATGTTTATGTCAACCCAAAACATTCATAAGATATTCTTTTAAAAAATCAAGCATCCTATAAAGGGCTAGTAAAACACATTGTTTTATTGATTATTTCCCTTAATCATGTAATGGAAGGATTTTCCTGACTTAATATGGTATTTGAAGGATTTTATTCATTTTGCGTAATTTTTCATTATCACATGCTTGTTAATTTTAAGTGATGCTTGCTTATGTGATTAAACATGTTCTGATAATGTTTATGCATATTTTGGTTTTTATTTTATTCCATCTTTGCATGCTTATTTATTTTATTAATTATGTGAATGTGACAAAACATACATAATAAATAAACCATGCAATCAGATAGAAATAAAATAAGATGGCATGATCGTGAGCTTATATTGATTATCTTATCTATCGGTTTAGATCAGCTAACCCGGACCTCAGGAAAACCTCTTGAACATAATGGTTTGGTTTTTCAGCTCCCATATATCCTCCTTTTAATCTTCTTGTGTTGGTTTTTCTTCAGCTTCATATTTTTGAACCATCTCCACTGGCTTGGGAGATCCTCCATTGCATGGGGTTCATATTAATGAAACCATGGGAATGATGGCCCTGCATTTAATTGGAATAAAGCTCGTAGTCCAATGAATTTAAATTAAGCAAATTTATATGAAACAATACACACATATAATGTTTCTTTGGTCTAGATCATGATCATCCATAGCATTCAATGACAATTAAAAAAATTTATAATTCAAATTAATTTAATAATTCTATTTATTTAAGAGAATTCGCACAAGAATTAAATTAATTATGATCTTATAAATAATCAATTCATTATCTTAAATATCATTCAAAATTTACTTGATATTTTTCTAATCCTTTTTCCTTATACAGATCATTGATCTTATGGAGGAAACCAATTGAAATTTCTTTTCTAGAATTTACAGGAAGAAAAATATAGCCTACACGCCATGTATTTTTTACCCTCTATACAAAGTACACATTGTGGGCTTTGTCGTGTTTTCAATACTCTGGAAATTTTGAAGTACATGGGGTGAAGATTAATATAACATGTAATGTACTTCCTTGTTAATCGGTTTCTGGGCTGGTAATCCCATGTACGCAGAACATGGATTCAAATTGTACACGGTTTCACATGGACCAGATCGGACTACAGGGTGTGTTGATTCAACATACCCGCTGTGTATTCCGGTTCCCACGCGTTGTTCATTTCTGGTCAACGTAGTGTAATAAATACAAAGGTATACTCAATTCACACAGTTTGGTTTGGAGGACCAGTACCGGTTCGTTGAACCTATATACACGGCATGTAGTTTTCAGTACACGCCGTGTATTCTTGTGTTGTACACACAGAAAGAGAGGCTCCTCCAGATGAGTTCCTCATATTTAATTTAATCAAAATTAAAATTAAATGTTCCTTTTACTGATTTGAATCGATAAACAAAGGAGGAATAACATATCTCGTTCATTTATTTTTATATAACGATTTATCTTGAATCGAATCGAATATAAATTCATAAATTATCAATGAAAATTAAATAACTATAATCAATATTGTGACCTCCTCTGATACCACTCTAAGGTCCATGGCCCAGCAGATGTTTATGGGTGGATGTGCCCACATGGCTTTTTTTCATTTACAATGATCAATCTAGGATCAATATGATGATAAATTCTAATCTTCATGGATCGTATCGCAAAAATATTCAAAGAAGAAGAAAAATATTGGAACCATAAAAGAAGGATCATCACAGGTTTATTATAATTAATTTAATTAATAGACAAAATTTACCTTTTATGCCATTCTTTCTTTGTTGATATTTCTGATCATGTTTTGATGTTATTTGTCATTGCGTTGTGGAAACCTAGTGTAGAATTACTCTACCGGTGATCCACACGTGGACCACATATCTCTAGAAATCTCCAAAGGAATCGTTAGGGTTCTAGCATAGGAAAGAATTTGCTTTCATTTTCTGGCTTAGATCACCTAGATCTGATGGAAGTGGATCTCTCTCGGTCTTGAGAGTGTTCTGGGAGGATGAAGTACTTTTGGTCTTGATATATTTATCCAGAATTGTTGTAAACAACAATTAATTTGAAAATATTTGGGGTTGTGAGGATATTTATAATCAGGTTTGAGGTTGTAGATTTTTGACAATAAATAAACGGGTTATGCATTTTATTTATATCATTAACTCTTTTGAAAACCCCATGTCGAGTCATTAATTCCTTAACATGAACCCACACTGATTATAATAAATATCATTTAATAATACAATATTTCATCAAAATCACGACTATAAAAACTACACAACATGTAATCATAAATACACGATGTGTACTTGTTTTTCATTAAAAATTACATGGCGTGTAATCATTAATACACGTCGTGTACTGGTTTTCAAAATAAAAACAATTTGGCATGTAATCATTAATACACGTCATGTACTTGTATTCACTTTTTTATTCCTCTATCATTAAAATGATTTAGGATTACTTGAATAATTATTAAACCATGAATGGGAATAATATTTATTATACTTGAGATACTTGGATACACATAGTGGGTGACCCACTATGCATCTTTATCGTTGGCATTAGGCGAGTTTTCCTAAAGTCCAAGATTGATGTCTTGCAATGTGTCATGGAACCCAAGAGAACGAAGTTGACTCCACATTGACGTATCAGCTCATACGAACTCTTACTATGAAATTTAATCCCTTTGTCTCAATATCTCATCAAGAAGGTTTCATGGAAGTGTCGTAAAACTATATGATTGATCTTTAATTTTTTGACTTCTAGAAATAAAATCGTTGTGGCATCATGGCCATGGAATTTGTTCGACAGTTCTATTTCAATCAAATGGACCGAGATATCTAATTCCATAAATATGGAAGGGACAAATCCTTCCTCGACTTATCCATTAACAACATGTCATTCGTGACATACCAAACAAACCCTACTTCCTCCCAACACTCTTCGTGTCAGTTTTCATCAGCAAATCTAAATGTCTGAGTCCTGACATGAGTTAATGATAATATTCCATTTCAAAAACCATTACACATGCTCGTAGATAGAAATGTCAGATGACACCACGAAATGCAGAATTGGTACTGGCGGATCTGTTCTCATAATATCCCATCTTGGAGATTACAATGTGCGAACACCATGAGAGAGAGTTTCATCTTCTTAAGAGTACTCACACATGACAGTATGTATACTACGTGTCCTATCATAGTATGAAATCCAACTGTAGAACATTATTTAAGAATATTGTTATAGAATTTCATGGTTCACATCATAGCAGGGATTTTCCATGACCTTATAAATGCATCAAATATTTTAGGACATTATTATATTAGAGTCATGTAGAACAATGAACAATATATAATATGTGTACATTCATGTAATCAATGTACAAAACACCTGGTTCTCAAGACACCAACCCTTACAATTGAAACCATTTAATTTCATTTAATGAAAATGTCATGACCCATCCCCTGGGACCCATGTCGTGACTACCCCAATCCTACCTTCTATAGACTAGGGGCTGGCGACTTGCACCAAAGGTATAATTATCTAAAACTGGAAAGGAATTTCTTTTATAACATATAAACACATGCAGTAGATACGATCAAGAGTAAACTGAATAACCAACAAGTGAGTATAGTTAGTGAAAAGGTGCCAGAATATAATCCCAACTGGAAAGTACTAGAATTGAAGGTACAAGTACAACTAAATAAATAGGAAAAACAGCTACTTAGTCATCCTCCGAGGTTCCTAACTGAAGGGTAGGTATAGATCACCTCCTCAGCACTCCACGTCTGTCTGTCTACTCCGTGTAGTGTCACACAGCAAGGTCTGCCTCTGGGTACCGTCCAGTCCGGGTACTCTTAGACTCAGTCAACGTTTACCATCATATGCATCCAACACAATGATTTTCGGGAATATCCCGTGCATGGGTGAGTATAATGATACTCAGTAGGGACCCTGAGAACCTCAAGATCTCTCAAAATCCAATAAGGTCAAATCAAAAGGTATGAAATCAACAGATAACCCCTATTAGGTATATGCCCATACATATACCTATGTTATCAAATAATCCATCTCAATCATGAGGAAAACACAATGTTACTGACTCAGAACACATAGGTATACCACTTTTGTAGAAAGTTATATATGATTAGATGTAGCCACTAAATCATAATTTCTATCGAACCCAAAAAGCATCCAAGAACAGAAATCAAAACCAGCTAACCAACACAGGATCCCAAAATAGTATTCAGAGCTGTCGAACCCACACATGATCCAAGAAAAGCGGTCCAAACTGTCAAACCCATTGATGATCCAGGAACAATAGTCAGTGATATCGAACCCACACAGGATCCAAGAACAGTGGTAAGAACTGTCGAACCCATACAGGATCCAGGAACACTAGTCAAAGCTGTCGAACCCACACAGGATCTAGGAACAGTGGTCAGAACTGTCGAACCCACAAAATATCAAGGAATAGTAGTCAGAGTTGTGTAATCCACACAGGATCCAGGAATAGTGTTCAGAACTATCGAAACCACATAGGATCCAGGCACAGTAGTAAGAGTTGTCGAACCCACACATGATTCATGAACAACGGTCTGAACTGTCAAACCCACACAAGATCCATGAATAGTACTCAGAGCTGTCAAACCCACAAAGGATCCAAGAACAAGGGTCAGTACTATCCAACCCACATATGATATAGGAACAGTTTTCAGAGATGTCGAACCAACACAGGATCTAAGAGCAGTAGTCAGAACTGTCGAACCCACACAGGATCCAAGAGCAGTAGTCAGAACTGTCGAACCCATACAAGATACCGGAAGATAATTCAGATCTATCGAACCCACACAAGATCCAGGAATATCCGTCAGACCTATTGAACCCACACAGGATCCAGGAACAGTATTCAGGGAACAGTCACCCACAATGTTCTCGCACAAATCATGATTGATTACGGTAGGGTCTTCACTAAAACCATGTTTCGATACATCAACTGCCATGATGTACCATGAAGAAGTATCTTAATGGTCTAACATGTCATTGGGATCCCAACGCAACAGATGGAACATCAGTCAGACATCCGGTCTATGAGTAATTAGCTTTTTAGTTCCATGAGACTGGTTGGAATCGTGCACGATTCAACCTGACTAAATCTCAAATATACCCCAAACTGCAGTGGGGTATACTCAAAGGGACCATTACACTCCATGATTTCTAGAGCGGCTGACGGTTCATCAAACATATGTTCAGGGACAATGATATGTCCAAAATAGATTAAACGGTCAGTAGTAGGCCTGGATCTGGTCTGACCCGGTTGGACCGACTTGGCCTGTCTTAGTCTGGGCATACGAGGTTTGGGTCAACCCTGTCCTGAACCGTTAGGTTCGGTACCACCTACAAGGCCAAGCCTAACAGGCCGAGAGAGGCCAGCGTGGCGCATTCCAGGGTGGTTGGGCCATGCTGCATGAGAGGTTGGGCGGCCGAGAGGCGCGGGTCGGCCAAGGACCGGTTCGGCCAGGTGGTCGCGGGTCGGCCGGGGGCCGGATCAGCAAGGGCGTAGCGCGGGTCGGCTGTGGGCCGGTTCAGCCAGGGTGCGTCGTGGGTCGGCCGGGGGCCAGTTTGGCTGGGTGTTCATGGGTCGTCTGTGGGCCGGTTCAGCCAGGGAACAACACAGGTCAGCCAGGGGGCCGGTTTGGATACGGTGCGACAGAGCCTGTTCGGAGAAATCACTGTGAGGGCGGTGCGGGTTGCATAGACTGAGGGTAGCGCAGTCGATTCCTGTCGCCTTCTTCAACTCATCGTTTCATCACCATGCTAAAGATAATCAAAAAATATAGATCGATTGTGGGAGTCGGTCCATGTTAGGTTGGCCAACACCCTCCTTGTAAAGGGTGATAGCAATCTGTTCCTAAGAACGATGCACAACAACCCACCCGCAAAAAGAAAAACAGTCCCATTCTTCATTTTAAAAGAATGGAAGAACATGGAACTTAAATGAAAATGACCCCCTAACCTTGTTCAATGTTTTTCGACATTGGCGTGGGGAAGAAGACAAATCAATGGAAAAATAAAGACATCAGTTTAGTCGGCGTTTTCCTTGATCGTCGGTTTGTGCGTTGTCTCCTCTCACACTTCTGATCCCGAGATCCAACGTTGGTTGAGGAAAACGTCCCACATGGGTAGATGTCTGGGGAAGAAGGTCGAATATGGGGTCTAGGTTCTTTATCGGTGGAGCGTAATTCATTTGTATAATGCGTTCTTCATGGAGGAAGTGTAATACGAAAAGTGTTGGGAATCTCTTCACTGTACCAGCGCTTCACCGCTTCGTGGAGTCATCCCAAAACCTCCTCCCAAGCATTATATATATAAGAGACAGAGGGAGGTAGGTAAATATCGTTGGAATTTATGAAGTTTCTTTTATTAAAAACCTTACTAAATTCCAATGACGTGATTATTTAAATTTAAATGGAGCAAGCTAATAAAATTATGTTGCCGCAATTCAAGAGGAGTATAGGCTATAATTATTGGTAAGATACCAAGTGGTTACCCCCACATTTAATATGGACATGAGAGGTTTCTCCCAATTAATTAAAGGTTTCAAGGAGGATTAAAAGTCCAGGTGATCCCCACCACCATAACCTCTAATTAGAGGTTATGGCCTGGTGGTCCCCATTTCCAACCTCCACATGGAGGTTATAGTTCCATTGGTTCCTAACTCCCAACAACCACATGGTGGCTCAAAAATAAAATAATGTGTACTTCATTTTATTTTATTAATTTCGAAGAAAAAACCAAAAAACTACATTTTATTATCAACCCACTCTCATCAAGGAGAATGTCTCCTTAAGAAAATACCGGTGCTACAAGTTCAATTGTGCCCTCTGATTTCAATTATGAGCGCTGGTTCAAAAGTTACAAAAAAGTCGCTCATTCATTTTCTGAACTTACCAAAAAAAAGTTCATAATATTATTATTAGTCACCCTCGGCCTGCGCTCGTTGAGGTTAAGCCCTTCCTAGGTGAAACACACACCAACAAACCCAACTGTACTCTCAGATTTTAGATCTGAGTTACAGTTTAGAAGTAAATAAATTTACAATATAATAATTATCACTTAATTATTTTATTTTATGCCAAAAAACTATCATTATCTGGTGTCCCACGCCGACGATAGGTAGTGTCTGCATAAAGAAATCAAACTCTCACGAGTTCAGAAATGGTCTCCGATTTTTTATCAGAGTTACCATTCCTGAGTTATGAGCATTTTAAAAATAAACTAATTTTTTTAATTTTTTTATTTATGATTATGCCATTTTTGGGTTTTCACACAGGAGGCTCGCGCAGACTAATCTTAAGTCGATCCTAGGGTAATATAGACATCCTTAGCGCAAAGGTGCCCTCAAAAGTTTGATCTGAGTTACCGTTTAAGAGTAATTCCAAATTTTTAGGAAAAACTTCTTAGGCGCGTTAACTTAAACTTAACAAAACTTCGACGGATCATTCCAGGCACTCCGGGCCTCAAAATCACGCGCCGTCAGATTTCACAGACTCGTAAAATTCTCATATATTTAAACAAAATTACGTTGAAATTCAGGGTCTTTACAGACAAATGATAATATTATCATGGATTAACATTAGAACAAATCATTTTAATCCTTCATATTCAATTTAGTCCATAATCTTTTTAGAAATTATGTAAAATAGTAACTTATAAAAATAATTTATTTTCACAGTTGGTGTTACTATCTAATTTTTGAGATAAATGTATTGTATCATCATACAATGGTTTACTAATTATTCTTATTTTCATGACTTCTCCCAACCATTGTGATTTTCCATAATTTCGAAATATAGGTCAAATATATAAATATCCATTTTTTGAAATATGTGATCTATTAAATGATTATTATAGTTCATATATACAAAAAATACATATAATATACTCATAATTTTAATAAAATGATCAAAATTATGTTGAAATTCAAGAATAAATTAAAATCTACTTTCCATGTAATAATATTTTCCTTTTATTCATAGTATCGAGTGTAAATTATTTCCAAAACTATAGGAAAAGGATATTGAAAAATATATATATTATCCTATAAAAAAAATTATTATTAATCCATGGAATTTGTAACACATCATTGTTTTATAATTTTTTCACCATTAACGTTCTAATGAATAATCACATTATTGTTAATTCTAATCATTATCACTTTTCAACATTATTTCGAGAGATAATTTTTTTTTCTAAATGTCAATATTATCACATCCCACTAATCTCATCCTATTTGGAGATCTAGTATTTTTTATTCTAGTTTACCTTCATATTTCCCTTTTATTATAACCTATGATTTTCTAACTCTTTTTATGAGGTGGGTATTTGAAAAAACTATTTTCAAAGATCAAGTCGATTTTGTAAAATATAATGGTAAAAATGAATTGAAGAAATATATAAAAGGGGATGATTTATTTTCCTGAGTTTTTAAAAGAAAAACAAGTCTGATTGAAAATTCTATATGGTACCCCAAGCTTAAACATACGATAAAATATTCATATCGAATATTCTTGTTAAATGTTATTCTTTGAATTGTTAGTTATAAATAAAATAAATTATATTGTTAAATATATATAAACAACCTAATGAACTAAAAATTATTAATGATATGTTTTCTTCAAGAAGTATTATTAATGATTCTTGTGACTGACTATTATAACTAATTTCCAGCTCATTTAGAAATTTTATTTCATAATATTTATCAATTTTCTAAACAAATAATTCATTAAAATTTGAATATAGTTAATTTTTGGTATATTTTTAAAAATATAATTTTTTCATATATCAGTAAAAAAAATAATTATTTCAAAAATATATCATTGTTTTATAAATTTAATAATAATATTTTTTTATTTTTTTTTGAAATAAAAATTATTTATATTTTATCAGAACCATTTTACTTGATTTAGACCCATATTATTTCATAATAATAATTGTATTTTCAAAAAGATCGCGAACAATATTTAATAATAAACAATTTTTCAAAAGCTTTCATAAAATATATTATAAATATATCTCCATCCAATAGATTTTCATATGGTTTAATATTTCATAGATGGTCCATTTAATGGAAAATTTTCTTTTTATTTTATTTATCATGGCACTTAAATATTTAAAAAAAATTGTATTGTGGTAATCATAAAAAAGGATAAACATGCTGAAAACAAAATAATATAGGTATATAATAATTTTATATGTAAAAATTTTAGTTTATATGTATATTTCGACCCATACATTTCCTACATTATAAATTTGTTATTTCCAATCATTTTCTAATTAAGAATAAATTTTATTTTTTAATACATTAAGAAATTACAAAAGTGAACCTTATCTTATATATTAAATCAACCACCTCACCACTTTTCATTATATATAAAAATATTCGAAAAATAGAACACAAAATACTTTTCAAAATTGCATACCCATGTACTAATGTTCATATTTTATTTATAATACCAATCATAATGGGCTTAAACTTTAATAAAAATAGAGATTTCAGAAGAAGTTATATTGTTCTTAACAATGAATTTCTGTTGAATTTATATTAATAACTCCTTAAAATATTTTTCAACCAACTAAATTAATAAAACCATTATATAATATATATTAATATGTTTTTATGATAATTTAATACCATATATCAATATCATATTCCATCAAAATTTAAACTAAACCATCATTTGTGTATACAATGATATACCATAACGTGAACCGTTGTATTTCATTATCAACTGATTCCTCTAATGAGTATATAAAAATGGGTTTTAATTTTATTTATATTTATTAATGAAATATTCCTCATTATTAATTTTTTATGCTTATTTTAATTTATTTCCACTCCATCCATTCAAAAAATGTTGTCCTCGTTCATGTGTATTTTTTGACTCCTACCTCAATGAAGCTAGGCAATTAATTTTCCATTATCACAAAAAATGTAAGATATATATAAGAATTATTGATAAAATAATATTGTATTTATCATATAATTCTAATTATATCAAAATAAATTCGAAGATAACATCATTTACGTCATTATGAATTAAAAATGGACTCGTTAAACATTCTTATGTATGACCTAAAATTTATAGAGTGGTTTCACAGTTAATTTTTCATAACAAACATTAATGGTTTCATTTTAAAGTATAATTTACTTATATAATTATTAATATATCAATTTTATTATTCTATAGATTGTGGTTTAATGACCTCATTTACCAATTTAAACCTTTCAAAGATTTTTTAGACATTAGATGCAAATATATTCAAAATTACTTACATAAACACAAATATTTATTAATGTAATATAACAATGTAATTAATAAAATTAAATTAATAAATAACATTAAAATATTTTCTATATGTTTAATAATTAATATATCATTATTTTTCATGATGATAAAAAATTAGGAGAACATTCTAACGTCATACAATGGAACAATTACATGAATACACTAGTTTCAAATGTTTTCATCATATATTTTTTAAATCATTCCCTTTCATAATGATATTGTAAAATAAGTATAGATGTTTTTATATTTACATAAATGAATTAAAATTGAAATTTTATATAATAATTCTCTTTGTTTAAAAGTTTTTTCTAAAGATAATGTCTTACAGACTTATAAAATAGTACATAAAATGAATGCTCTAATTTAACAAATATGGAGAAAATAATGTTTTTATTCATCATAATTTTATTTAATGATTGAATTGAATTACACGATTAATTTTTTTCATTTAAAAAATTAATGTTTTCCCTTTTTTAGTGTATAATAATTTTAAAAATGTGTTTTCTAAATGAATTTGCATATTCAGATTCAATGAGTTCAGATTTTTTTTCAAAGCTAATTTTCAATGGCTTGAGGATGATAGTGTGAATGAATAAAATGTGTATTTCAATATTTGGAATTTGTACCTTATATGTGATGACCTGGTTAAACCAATAAAGCATATTCATTGGGTGGGAAAAATATTTCATATTAGATGAGTGAACTTGTTACAACATATATCATGGGTGAGCTAGTTATTTCTCATATGATGGGAAATCCCGATACAACATGTGTTATGATTGATACCCATTGATGATCAATTATTCATTGGTAAATATTCCTTACCTACATTGAAAAGATGATGGTGTTAAGTGATGTGGTTTCTCCTATCGATTTATTATGGATCTAGTAATTTCTTATCTTATTTATACATATAATTCTCTTAATCTGATAAATGGGGTTCTATTTTCAATTATATGAATTTAAAAGGTAGTCATTTATATTTTTTTTATTTTCTTGTTGATGTTATTTATTTCATATGATCAAAAAATATTTTATTATAGTTAAAATTTTTAAAGGTTTTTTCTTGTAAAACCCAAATTTTTATAAATTTTAATTTAAAAATATGAAATTTATTCGATATATTTAATTTTACACCAAAATAATATTTATTTATTTATGTGTAAAAATGTTTTTCAGGGAATGGTTGGTATGGATATGATTAAAAATCTTATGAAAATATTTTTTTATAAAAAATATTAGTAATATATTTATTGTAAAGGAATAATAATGATTTTAAAGAAAAACATGTTATCATAAAAATTCTATTTCTTTTCTAAACGATTGTACAGTCAGACATTGAAAAAAACGCTGAGAATTGTTTTTCTAGTTTTATATGATTGTTTGATAAAATAACCCTCATTTTTTGAATCATACTAGAGAAACAATAAAATGGGGGACATTTTTATATTTTTCAGAAATTTTTCATTTTTTGATGAGAAATTAAAATACCAAATTTTAACATAAATAATCAATTCATTAATTTTTTTAAAATATTATATTATATTTAAAATTGTATTAGATTAATCGATATATATTAAATAAATTAATATTATATGTAAATTTAATAATTTTTATATTGAAGTTTGATATAGATAATTTTTATACATTTTGACCTTTTATCATTAAAAACCCACTTTCTCATCACAGCAATGACATTAATATTAAATTAACTTCTTCTTTTGTAAAATGAATTTTAAAACATTCAATAAATATTTAGAATAATAATAATTAATGATTTATAATATTTACAATATATATTTTTACAAAAATGAAATGTGAAAATAGCAATAATTAGTTACTACAATTAATGAATATGGGGGATTTACCATGGGGTTAAACGAATAAGATAAGGGTAAAATGACATACCAACTTATAAAATGCCCATTTTAGGGAAATATATCCACCATATTACTTATTGGTTTGATAATTTACAAATTCGGAATCTTATTTAAGGAAAAAACAAGGGTATGATTGAATATTTTCTTAACATTATGATTTTTCCACTCACCTCACATATAAAAGGTCACCCACTCTATTCATATAATCACACCATGAAAAAATAATATTATTGTTCAATATGTTTCCTAAATACAAAAAAATATCCCTCCTATAATCATATATTCCTTAGTTTCAATGAAAATCTAACCAATGAATGCCTTTCCTTCAACCCTATATGGGATACCCAAAGAATATGTAACACTCATCGATGATCATTTTCATTTAATTATTCCCTCCACATACATAAATGAATAATATATAAAAAATATATTACAAATTCAATATCATAAGTATACTAAATTTTTTTATCTTATGGAAATTACATATCACCATCTCCACTTCTTCATTTGGGTTATGACGTCATTATTCGTTTGCAATGTAACCTACTGCCTCATGAACAGATGTCATTCATTTTTTAATTTTCACATATAATGGAAATAAATAATTATTTTAATATTATTTATATTTGATATTTTTGATATTATTGTTATTTTATAAATTTTATAACATGATCACCTTCAGTATTTTCATTTCCCAGGAATACAATAACATCACTCATATGCATCCCAGACTACCATCTTGCGAAGTGAAATGATTCATTCACGCATTACATGGGAAGTGTTAAGGTTGAGAATAATAAATATTTTTTATATGTATTATATAAAACCAAATTTATAATGATCATATACATTCAATTTAGGTTTCATTTAATTAAACCTACAAGAAAATTGAAAAAACGTTCATAAATATAGAATCTATACCATATCCATGAATGGGTTTTTTGATTTTATATATATAACATATAATTTTATGTATAAATTAATATATAATGAATATATATTATATTAATATTAATATTAATATTCTGGATAATATATAAACATAATCCATGTATGCTGTAAAAAAATAAAAAAATAAAACATATAAGAAAAACAAAGAAAATATTACAGGAAACGTTCTTTTATCAATGAATGGTTAAGAAACTTGAATTAAAAAGAAAAAAAATTATATATTGTATTATATATATAATTATTATTATTAAATATATTTACAATATTTATATATTTATTATACTAGATGTTTGGACGTGTGTAATGAAATTTGAGACATACGATAAGGGATTTATATCTCACATTTTAGCTTCATCGAGACACATGCCATATTCACCACCAATTTATTTTATGTGGTATATATAAATCAAATTTATTTATTTTATGAATATAGTTCATAAAATTATAGGTATTTAAATACAATTTTTATGACTTCAATTTCTTAGGGTTTCAGATCAAATCATATAGAAGTGGTATGACATTTTTTGTCTCGCGTTTGCTTTTTTGAGACATATGGAAATATTATACATCTATCATCATTTAAGATGTGTATATACATAAATATAATGTATTTGTTTATAATTATTAAATTTTATGTATCTTTCAATATTATTCCTTTATGTGTATTATGTTTCAACATTACCATATTTGTAAGGATTTTATTTTACAATCTCATAAATTACTATGATTTTTTATGACTATTTTTTTATGATAAATAATTATTACCAATATATAAATAAATTCATTAATTTTATCTACTTCTGTGTATTCCCTACAAATAAATTATATATATTAATTCTCCTCTTTATAAGTACCCAAGTTATCAATTTTTTTATAATAATAATAATATTTTTGGTCAAAAAAATTTGTTTAACTCCAAAATAAAGCACTCTAAAAGTCATTTTAATTTTATTATTAAAATTATAAGATATATTTTTATAAAAAATAATACATTAATCATGTATTATGTTATTTTTTAATGATATATTTATATCAATTTCCAAAATAATGCTACTTTTTGTTTCACTCCAAATGTGAAATGAATATTTGGATTAATGTGTATGAATGGAACTAAATTTATTACTACATAGAACATTATTTTCATTAATTAATCCTATATATGTGTAAAATGTTATTTTCAATTAATTCTATTTTATAGATATTTAATAAACCCATACTGGGACGGATATTATCCCCTTGTTTTTTTCAAAATTATTTTTAAATACTAATAAGTGTTAATATCCCTATTAAAAAAAATAACAATTTAAAAATATATTATGATTTAAAAATTAATCTTCACTGTAATTATATTTTATACTATAAATGTCCCAAGAAATCAGTAAAAAATAAATTCAATCTATGACGTCCATCTTTGATGTTACCTATTCCCAACATGATATATTATCTAATGATACCATTATAACTATTTCCATATATGGTTAATTTTTATGATTATATTGTGATTATGATAGCTATTTTTCTCTCATGAGTTATACCATGGTAGAATATTTAGGAAACCTTATTCTTCTTCCATGGGATAATGGTTAATTAAATGATATATAGATTATTAAACATTTATGTTTTCTATAGGTTACGATATGATATATTTTATTTGAAAACCATTTCATTTCATGGGTTATGATAAGATGAATCATGTATGATCTTATGTCACACAAATGTTAGATGTTCATTATATTATGGTTGGGAACTATATCTCCATGCAGTTCATTGGACAATAATAAATTTTCTATGAGATTAATGGTTACATGGTTGGTTAGACTAAGCCTGAATATGATGGTACACCAGTCTTCAGACCAATATTATAAAAGAGGGTAAATTGGTAATTATCCAAGTCCCAAATGGAGGCTACATGAGTGGTTATCTAGTTCCCAATAGAGTGTACATGAGAGGTCGTCCTAACACCGATGTAGATATAGGGGTGTTTAGACTATTCCAAATGTTATATGAATGTATTTGTGGGTTTCCATCACTTCTGATTTTATATGATTTTGTGTATCCCATAAATCTACATATTAGTAAAATTTAATGATATAATGGTCCATGTTATTGAATTATGTTATATCTAATTTTCTTTTAAAATCCAATATTTATTACATTACTCATGTTTATAATATATAATACATTGGGTATGAACATTGCATGTCTTTGTCATTATAATGTACCTTTATTCTTGTCTTATGATTTCATATGATGATATATATAAATCTATAATGTATTGAATTATAATGAATATGATCTCAATTATTATTATGTTTCTATTCCACATGTAATGATTAAATGTTTTTTATTTTGAATATCTTCAATTTTTACTAAATGGTATGATCATTTCTGGAAGAATTGAAGTTATTTTATGAGATTAGAATACTATGAATGATGTATGAAATGGAAAAACACAATTACATTCCTCAGAAATGTGATTGTGTAATTTGACAAATACTTATATGATGATATATAATATCCATGTATTAATAAAACGGTAATATAAATTTTCAATGAAATGGATGCTTTAGTTATTTTACAGAATCAATAATTTGAGAACATTAGTGAGAACCATAGGGATTATTCTAAGGATATACCTTGGGATTCTTCAAATGATATGTATTTGGATTATTGAACTTTTATGATTTTGTACTATAATTTTGTTAAATCATAAAGAAAGTGGATTTTATGAAATTTTATACCTATATGTATACTATAAGGGGATGAGGATCTGGTATATATGTACCTAGAGGTTACAACAATTAAAAACTTTACTAATATAGACATTTTTGGGAATTACTATGTAATAATGGTCCTTTCTTGTCACATTGTTTGAAATTTATGGGGTATATGATTTTGAAATTCAAATACACAATATAAAAAATAATTATTGATTTAAATAATTGATAAAAATTAATAACCTATGAAAATACTAATGTGTTATAGATTAAGAAGAATGTGTCAAAAATTTTAAATCCTCTCATTGGTTTTCTTAATTATGTGGTTCCATATAATGGTTAATATTTTTCACACTATTTTCACTATTTTATTCATTGAATTGATCAAGAAGGATCCATATTGTAATAGAATGAAATGTAAATTAAAATTATTATCGTCTTATCGAACTGAATGCCATAGGATGTGAAATAGAAAAAACACACTGATATTCCCTCAAAGATTATTAGGAAATGAATCTCAGGGAATAAACAAATTAAAAAAAGAGGGAAAAAGTTATGTTCTGTCCTTCGTGTGGAAACAACCACCTTATTTCAGACGTTTTGTTTATCTTTTAGTTGATGAGAATTAGTGCAGTACCACTGAAAATATTTTTTCATAACTCCAGTGTTAAGATAATGAATAATTATTTTTATTTGTATACCATTTAGAAGGTGTGGCATAAAAATAGTGGAATCTAATTAATAATATGATGAAATAAGTATAAATATATCTATTTTGTTGAAGATATTAAAATAATTATTTTTAAAAATGTATATTCCTATTAATACTCATACAAAACATAGGGATGGAATTGTAGAGATTATTTATAATTTTGATGAATATGTTCGTTCTTATTATGTAAATTATATAATACATTTGATGAATACTATTGTTATTATCATTCAATCTGAAATTTATTTTTTCCGATTCATCAGTGTCCTAAATCAAAATCTCATAAAAGGATTATCAATAACTGATATTGAATGATACAAATATATTTCCCAATTTTATATCAATATGAAAATGGTGGTTACATTTATAAATCATTCATATAGTTTTTATAAGAATAGATAAGGGAATTAAATGATAATGTATGATATAAGGATATAAGAAGATAATATTTATATTATTCTAAATTTTAGGGATAAAACATGGTGGTAATTGTATTAATTAGACTAGATAGATTTCTATTAGTGGAAATGAACATCATCAAGTCATTTAATACCAAATAGAAGAAAAAAGATACCTAATGATCCAGATAATGATAATTCCAAACGTTATATAAATCCCAATCTTCACCCTTGGAATTGTAATGCTTTTTATAATTATGATAATATGTTCCCAAATAAATCATTTAATAATGGCGGTCAATGAAAACAATATCTGAGAAAATTTGATTATAGTAATGTTTATGAAATCATGATTTCAAAAGTGAAATATGATAATTATCAAACACCAACCATTCTAAATTTTGTTGGGAATTTATTATTTTTATTTTGTATGATTGATCCCAATGAAAATATTTTTTATATATTAATAAAATTTCATTTTATTTCTGCTATCTACATTAATTATTGAATAAAGAAATAAAACTTTTTATTCTATCAATATAGTAATGAATGTATGATTCCAATGGAAAAAAAATTATTTTCAATAATTTATTATTTATGATATAATGTGTGTTTTATCATTTGAATGAATGTATGCATCCTTGTAACATTAACTAGTCATTTTTCAAAAATGTTACGAGTTAATAATTTTCGTTTATATCAAATGTTCTTTGTAATTGGAATAACTTTTCTTGTTTTATGTTATGGGAGTTTATGAAGATGATAGTTATATTGAGAGTTATTTATGGAAATTAAATGCTTCGATTTTATATTGTTCCATTAATATTTCAAGAGTAATTAAATTAAGCATTGTGGAAATATTACTAATATTTACTAGAGGATATTTTCATATTGATTTAAATGTTTTTTGGGATCTTCATTATCATTTAGTTGGGTTTTCATTCAATTATATCATTTACATGAGATTTCAGAGGGGTCCTTATTAATCCATTTATGGGAGGAAATGTTGAATTCCAATGTACCTGAATGATATTTTCATAAAAAAATACATTGGGACCTAACGAAGCGGACTATTTCTTATCAAATGGAAGATCCATTAAAAACATTTAATGACTACACAATTAGAACTAAAATGTTTCCATTATAATCATCAACATGATCTTTATTTTAAAGATATTGAAAAGGTCATCCTTTTAATTTTTCAATTGAATAACTATTTGGAAATTAATATTTTGGAATACGGATAACATTAAACTTTCTGATCATATTGGTAAAATGGTCCATATCATGATTCTAACATGAATCCTTTACCAAGTACCTGATTTATTTCACATATCTCTCCTAAAAATATAAATACTTGATCGATAACACGAGTTGAACAAAAAGGATATACAACTGGAGCATAATATTTCTTATGATTAACAACCAATAAAGATTCAAGATCACCGAATGAATATTATACAAAAAATGCCACTCACAATTCAATGTTTTGTGACGAGCCACTAATTTGGGTAATTTACTTGGTTATTTGATGATATAATGAGGAAATTCTTCCCTTATCTATTTAGATTAGACTGGACAATTTTAAGGGAAAAATTCTTGGTGGGTGGGGTGATTATAACACCACTAGTATTAATAAATAATTAGTTCGAAAAAAATTGATCTTATTTTATATCATTAATTTAATGAAATGGTGATATAACATGCACTACAAACAGTAATTTGTTTCTTAGTTTTTTTATTCTAAAAGAATACCTTGTTTTTTAAACAATAATTTACAACTACGAGTTATATTGAAAATATCACCTAACCATTCAAATGGTTAATACTATTAGGGAGTTGTTTTTGAAAAAATATATAGTTTACAAAAATTATATCCCACCCATTTGTTGTAAATAACAAAATAATCACCTTCAAATATATCTAATTTTTTATGAGTTGTATTTTTTTCTACAATATTGATTAGTAAATATTTCTGTACATAAATTAATATCAAATTTTGTACACTTTTGGAAAACAAATTTTAAAAAAATTACTTCACTTTAGAAATGATGCAATAAAAATTATCAAAGGGTTGTTTTTTTTGTTTTCATGGAAATATTTTATTTTCCGACCAATATTCAAAATAAAAAAATTTAATTGAAAACTTCCTTTTAATTTAAATAATTTATAATGTTAAACTATATTTTAAAGTGGTTTTAAATATTTATTCATTTAAAATTAGATTAATAAATTCAATATATGTCATTTGAATCATTTTTAACTGAATTGTTTTTATAATACATTGTAAACATTGATTATTTTCTCTAAAAAACAATTTTTTCATAACCTCTTTAAGGTAAAATTAAAATATATTTTTTTTCCAATAATGTTACTTAAATTTGGAAAATATATTCCGTATTTGTTAAATATAATAATATTACATATTTTTAATTATATTTTTAACCAATATGAATATTGAGAAAATGTTAAAATTAATAAAGGTGGTTGATAAAAAAACGCTTTTAGAATGGGGATAAAATAACAAGATAAGGGTAAAAATTACCATCTAAACTGCCAAATAGTAATTATATGTAAATATATAAACATTACCCATTCTATTTTTACGAATTTAATAATTTGGAAGCTTTTTAAATGAATAAAATGAGGATGTTATTCAATCATTTGAAAAATATAAGAGTTTTCCACTAACGTCACTTATAGTAGTCCACCACCTATCCTTTATTCATATTACTATAAAACCCATTTTTCTACCAATTAATTTCTACATCACTTCAAAATTTCCCTTCTACCATCTTATAATCCTTTGTTCATGTATAAATTCAATATATGATGTCTTTTGGTGTCACCTTAAAGAAAATACACAAAAAAAGAGGTAACGTTCACCAAAAAAAATATTTTTTAGTTTATCATCCAAATATATAAATTATTATTATATAATAATTGAATAATAACCCTAGTACCTTTCATATATTAATATTTTTTATGTTAATGTAATTACCTACAAACATAGCATGTTCCATCACATATTTATTAAAACCACCATTTGTGTGTACGACAGACTACCGCCTGGAGAGCCAATGATATTAATTTTTCCATCAATTCATCTCATTAGTTTATATAATGATTTATTTATTTATGATATATGATATTTAAGATATTATTATAAATCAAAAAAATCTACATAAAATATTTCTTCCTTATTTTTAATATGGTGAATACGATAACGTCACTCTTGAATATACCGGCCTACCGCCTCGTGAAATAATTTTATTCATTCATGATTTACATGTAATGTATTTAGGATTGATTTAATAAAATCATTAAATATAAATTAATTAAACATTATTCTAGAATAGAATTTTATATTATTTACCATTATTTAATTAAATTCAATAGAAAAATGGAAACAATGTTCATGTGTTCGTATGACCTACCATCATTATGAATGTGGTATTTCATTTTAAATAAATATAATTTATGAATGACTATAAATTATAATTTACTAAATAAATTATAAATTCATATAATGGTTACAATTAAATATACGATGTCACCATAATCCATCTAACATTAAAAAATTTATAAAATTAGAACACAATTGAAAAATACAGTTATTAAAAGATACATGATTTGGACATATAATGGGTAATAGATGAGTTATAAAACGAAATTATAAAATAAAAGACAGTATGATATATTGTAATGGCCCTGACCTCTTTGGTCCATTACGTTGTAAAAATGGGGTGTTGGAGTTGTCTCGGGAGGTCAAGGTGACTTATCCCCAACACTTTGCCAAATTTCTAGTTTTGTGAATAGTGTTTCCAGTTTTATGAACAGTATCGGTAGGAGAACAATGTTTCTATCGATGAGGTTCATTGAACAGTGTACCTATCATTGAGGTTCTATCAGTGACCTTCTATCGGTAAACTTGAACAGTGTTTCTATCGACGAGGTTCTATCGGTGACCTTCTATCGGTAGACTTGAACAGTGTTTCTATCGGTGAGGTTCTATCAGTGACCTTCTATCGGTAGACTTGAAGAGTGTTTCTATCGGTGAGGTTCTATCGGTAACCTTATATCCGTAGACATGAACAGTGTTTCTATCGGTGAGGTTCTATCGGTGACCTTCTATTGGTAGACTTGTACAGTGTTTCCAAATAGGTAGACTTGTATAATGTTTCCAAATCAGTAGACTTGTACAGTGTTTTTCCAGATCTGTAGACTTATACAATGTTTTCATATCGGTAAGTGTATAGTGTTTCCAAAATGGTGAGGTCTATCAATGTCCTCTAACGGTGATGTGTAACAGTAGCGTATAAGTGTGAGGTCTATTGGTAACCTCTAATGGTGAGGTTTATCGGTAACGTCTAACGGTGAGGTTTATCGGTAACCTCTAACTGTGAGGTCTAAATGTTACCTTTCCTTTCCTTTTCCAAATTTTGAATATGTGAATAGTGTTTCCAGCTTCCTACAATTTCGCCCCTTTGACATTTCCTTTGACATAAAATACATTTAACACCTTATTTTATGGACTTTAAGGCCGGTTGAAATGCCATAAATCCTATTTTAATTATTCCTATAGCTCGAGATGTTTTTTTACATGGTCAAACTGCGTGGGTTAATGCGAACCATTTTAATGGAGAATTAATTAGATCTTAAACCATCGCCCTAATAAATCTTTAAAAGGGACAAGCTATCATCCTCCCTTGTTCTTCCTCTTTGTTCTCGGCTAGGAGACGCTAGAACCTTTCAATCCTTCATGTAGGGGTTTCACAATCAAACCCTACTCCTCCGATTTTGGATGCAACTAAGATGTGTCGGTCAATCTTCCATATAAGTTATGTTTTATCGACATTCTGTTGGGATCATCTTCTCCTATTTCTCCCTTCCATATTATACCATGTAATATCCAAGATTCTAATGGGTTTTTCTTGGGGTTTGGTTGGTGCTGTCATACCGTGGCATCCTCCTGCAGTTGTCGCGAGAGGAGGATTGTGACCCGTTGTGTGGATAATGAAGGTCAAGAATTGTTGAGGTAGGGGATTCGTGGATTCCCTAATTATTTATGTGAAATCGTAGAGTTAGCATGATTTAGCCATTTGGATCACAATGAAATTGACCTAATTAAATACTTGAACCGGATAAAACGAATTGGTATGATTGCATGTGTTGCTTTGTACCGTTTTAACGGTTTGCCTCTTGATTTTCTAGAGAGTGTGATATCTATTTATTTCTTGTTAGCATGTTGTTCTTGATTAATTGATAATGAAATTAAATCTAGAATTAATTGATAATTAATTGGATAATGATAAAGAGTCATGTGAACGAATCTGGTTGTTGTTGTGGGTGCTTGTTGTTTAAAGGCATGTCAGGTTAATTGTTTAATTAGATTGTGGTAGCTATGATAGATTTTTGGTTAGGTTTCCCATAGTTTGAACCTACCAATGGTGAATTGGTTAATTCAAGAGGTATTAAAAAACTTTTTATTGATAAATGATAATGCCTGATAGGGTTCTGAGTTACCATCTTGCTTGTAAGGCCGAATGCCTTGTGGTTTGGAGCCATGAGGGATCATTATGTATGAAGGCTGGATTCCTTGTTAACGGTCCAAGAGCCCAAATTGATGTGAAGTTTTTTCCCCATTGCTTGTGTGGTGATGTGACCCTGGAGGGGTGTTGTGATATGTGGAGGCAGGGAGGCCTTGTGGTAGTGGTAGCATATGGCGCCTAGAGTGGTATGATGAAACAGTTTATGCATGTGGGTGTCAGAGAGGACACCAAGGATGATGGTATGAGGTGGATGTGTTGGCTGAATGTTTGGTTGTTTTATTGGTTGTTTATCTGCTTTAATTTTCCCCACTACTCAGGGCAGCAGGTTTTGAATACCCTTCTTCCAAAATAGGTGAAGTCACGCGGGGTATGCCACATGCTTTCCGCGTTTACCCCCTCGAGGGAGAATGGTTCTATGATCATTCTATAGGCGGAAAAGACTCGACATGTAGTATATCTACTCACCGTGTTGACCCCCCTTGGGTTTAGTAGAATAAGATTCTTTTTCTAGAATGACTGGGAATATGGGAAGGTAATTCTGTAATGAATGATTGATTAAATGGTGATAATCCACGTCGACTGAGATGCTAGAATTTAATGATGAGGTTGTGATATTTTAAAAGAACATATGACTTTGGGTTTGATGCTAATGAAGATAAATGTTTAATTAGTGCTTAAACAATAAATTAACATATAGTGTAATTGATTGAAAGGGAATAGAGTAACATAATTAATCTCTTTAAATGGTTTTGTGCTTATAGGTTACGTAGTCTTAGAAGTGGCAGCCAAGAGTCCGAGAGACGTTAGCTGCAGTTGTGTCTAAGACTATGCTATGACCATAATGTGGTTGTGAGTTATTATATATTATGTAATTTTTGTGTTTCTATACGCTACTCCAACCTGTCAATAAGGGAAACTAACACCCCGAGGATTCTGAGCCCTGGGGGGTGTTTTCCCCAACATTCTGGTGGGAGCATGAATGGCTGATTACCCCCTTTTACCCTGCTCTCTTCTCTTGGAAGATACATGCGCCAGTAGGCATAGCAGTTATTCTTCCCCATGTATGTGTTTAGAGGGATTTAATGGCTTGTTGTTATTCACACACATATATTCTGGATATAGTATCCTATGGACTAAAAAAGGTGTAATGTGTATAGGCTGTGATGGATTTAGGATCCTTACTTGGCGTGAGGGCTATGATGGCATGAGGTATAATACCTGACATATTATACACGTTATGGGGGCTTTGGTTACTCCCGAAAACAACCTGGTTACTTTTGGTTGTGAGGTTGGTGTGGTACTTAGCCCAGTTGTATGCGGGAAAGCCTTTGTGGTGCACGAGGTGCAGATTGTGGAGCTTAGCCCAGGTGTCGGTGGGCAAGCGTTGGAGAGAGATGCACAGGACGCATGTCTTTGGAGCAAAGTGGAAAACCAGTGGGGAAGTAGTAGTGGGGTACCCTAGATATTCAATATTATATGATATATTCTTGTTTGTGTTACTTGGTGAGAGTATCCATGGTGAGGATGGGAACGTTGTATACCTATTTAGGTGACGAGTAAGTTTCACTTATTGTTCACTGTACATTAGCATGCTTTATTTACTTTTTCACGAGAGGCTTCAGGGAGGATATTACTGAGTATACTATTATACTCACACCACATCTATATAAACTGTTTTTCAGGTCACTTAAAGAAGGTTGGAGATCAGGCTGGTTACTAGTATCTTGTGGTTGCAGGGGCTGTTCGGGATTGTAGTTGCTGCTGTCTTTTCCGTTCTTTTGGGTATTTGTAGCTTTCCCTTTCAGTTGTATTACTTTTTAATGATGTTTGATAAGTGCACAAGGGTTTTATTTTATATTTAATTTTTGAGTTGGAGATGGTTTTTGTCTATTCTATCACTTCTTCCGCTTGTGTTCTCTTAGAGGGTAATGCCTCCCATTTGTGTGTTTATTATACTATCGGTGCTAGTTGCCGACCTGGGGCCTACTGGAGGCCGAACTCGGGGGTCATTATCTATCTTCTCACATTGTTGGCCTAGGAGGGGTACACTTTGTGAGAAGGGGGTCATGATAGAGTGGTATAAAAGGTCTGGTTGAGGGATAGGATGGAGTATGTAATTAGGCAGAGGTGAGGTTGCATGGGTTGGTAGTGCAACAGTGTCATTCATGATTAGCAAGTGAGGTAAACACGGGAGACTGGATGATACATAGGCATTTAGGGCCCCCTATAATCTGATGTATGGAAAATTATTTTTACAATGGCTACTAAAGAAGGTGATACTAGTTACAAGGTAGAGACCTAGGAAAATATCATGTATCATTCTTCCTTGTGCATTTGTTTGAATGGGTAGAACTTGTGATAGGTTAACCTAAAATGAGAAGAAGAAAAAAATAATTAATTAATGTTGAGTCTTCCATATTCCAGGTTTAGAAGCTCTAAGTGTTTGTTATTTTGTAGGAATGGCTCCAGGTCAACATCCTTGTCAGGCTCATATAGAAGATGTCCATCAGGATGTTCCAGGAGATTGTCGTTCGATAGAGGTTGACGACGACGATACATGGGAGGAAGACACTCCGAGAGTTTCAACGCCAGAGTTTGCAGAAGTATGAGGGATCCATTTCAGATGCAGTCACAGAAGACTGGCTGGAAGAGGTCGAGATCGGCTTCAGTTCGATTCGTGGTCCGAAGGAGCACTGGGTGTCCATGGTTGTGATGATGCTGCATGGAGAAGCGAGGAAACTGTGGCTCTTGTTCGACGGGGATCATGAGGAGTTAGCGATCTCATGTGAAAAGTTTCGATACAAGTTCATATTTGAGTTCCTTTCTTCAACTGCGAAGGCATCCATTCGCCAAGAGAGTCTTACCCTTTGATAGGGGAGATCTAGTGTTTGAGAGTTTGGAATCCGTTTTAGAAACCTTCTACGATATGCCTTAGACCTACTTCCAGATGAGGAGGTCAGGGCGAGGTATTTCGAGAAGCCTTTGTGTCCAGAGATCCAACGCCATGTCACCCCATTTAGGCTGATGACATATCTTGAGGTACTGGCAAGGGAAGAGGTTATAGATAGGACTTTGGCCAGGACCAGATCGTCATGAGAGGGGAATCATCATGAGTCCTCACGAAGCAGATCTGTGGTCCGAGGATCCCTGTTTTCAGGCAGAAGTGTTTCAATTCACCTGGGGGTTGGTCCCAGCCCTTCCCATCTCATTTCATCGGAGGTAGAAACTCTCGAGCATGTGCCAAGGGATCATGCGCTTGTTTTTATTGTGGTAGTCATGGTCATCAGCAGTGGGAGTGCCCGACTTTTCAGAGCAGTCATCGTGCACCGGGTGCTCTGCTCCAGGTTCCTCCGTTGAGGAAGTTCTAGCTGAGGCAGCAGAAGCATGTTGCACCAGCTTTAGATCACCAGATGGTAGATGGGGTAGGCAGAGGACAACCCAATGATGCTCCTCATCCTCAGAGAGCAGAGTGCGGCCATGGTGGAGGTCATCATCAGGGTCATAGAGGTCATGGAGGAGGACGTGGTCAACTTCATGCTCTAGCGTTGCCAGCTCCAGGCGAGCCAGACGTCGTCTGAGGTACCCTTTGCATGTTTTATACCATGGTGTATGCCTTGTATGATTCAGGAGAGACACACTCCTTCATATCACCTACCCATTTCCATGCTTTGGGACTTGAGGTAGATAGGCGTCTAGTGCCCTTGGTGTTGACTACGCCAGTTGGAGGTCGATATGACTTGTTTGAAGTATGTAGAGACTGTGAGCTAGTGTTGGCGGAACACCGCTCATGGGGATATTCCTTTTTTTATGAATACAACCATATGTTTTCATACTCGGCAGAGATTTGTTGTATTCTGTGCATGCTATTATGGGTTGCTAAAAAAATAAGGACGTTGTTGTTGATGGAGATGGAGAGAAAGTGGCGTTTTTTGGTGTGAGAGATCCTCAGATGGGTTACAGGCGCGTTCCATCCTTATCATCCATGATGGGTGAGATGATTCTATGTTCTTCACAGGTTCAGCATATAGTGTTTCTTAAGTTCGAAGAGGAGTACCCTGATGTCTTTCCAGAAGTGGGTGTAGCATTACCCCCTCGATGTGAGATCGAGTTTGGGATCGAGCTATAGCCAAGATCGTCTCCTATCTCTATGTCTCCATATTGGATGTCCCCTTCTGAATAAAGGGAGCTACGTATACAGCTTGAAGTTCTGTTGCAGTGCAGTTTTGTTCTGCCAAGTGTGTCACCATGGGGTGCACCAGTTTTGATTGTGAAGAAGGCTGACGGATTTTTGCGGTTGTGAGTCGATTATCGTCACTTAATCAAAGTGAAAATAAAGTACCGCTATCCTCTTATATGGGTTGATGACTTATTCAATCATCTGAGTGGTGCAGGTTGGTTCTCAAAGATCGACATGCGGTCAGGATAACATCAGTACGTGTAAAGGATGAGGATATCCTGATGACTGCATTCAATTGTTTTCATGGGTATTATCAGTTCGTTGTAATGCCTTTTGGTGTAACAAATTCTACAGCTATGTTTATGGGATCGATTAAAGATGTGTTCTTTGAGTTCCTAGACAAGTTTGTGGTGGTTTTCATCAACAAAATCCTTGTGTACTCTACATATGAATAGGAGAATACAGAGCATATACGATCTATTTTGGGAGTTCATCGCCAACATCAGCTATTTAAGAAGTTGTCGAAGTGTGAGTTTGGGGCTCGAGAATTCCGTTTCATGGGGCACGTTGTTTCCCAATAGGGAGTATCCATGGATCCATCGAATATAGAAGCAGTGGTGTCTTGGGTATCCCCCAAGACAGTGTCAGAGGTGTGAAGTTTCCTTGGTATCGTAGGATATTACAAGATGTTCGTTGCCAATTTCTCTAGAGTTTTAACTCCCCGGACAACTTTGACTAGGAAAGATCATGATTTCATATGGACTGATCAGTGTCAGGAAGATTTCGAGTCTCTAAAAGGGATGTTAGTAAGTGCTCAAGTCCACTTTTTTCCAGCTGAGAGAGTTCAGTTTGAGGTTTTCATTGATGCTTCACATCTGGGGTTAGGCTGTGTCCTCATGCAGTAGAGGACAGTTGTTTTATATGGGTCTCAGCAGTTCTGTCCCCATGAACGAAACTATGCCACCCCTGATCATGAGTTGGCAGCCATGGTGTTTTATGTGAAGTTGTGGAGACATTACCTCATTGGTGAATGCTTTGGGGTTTTCACTGATCATTAGAGTTTGAGGTATGTTTTCTCCCAGCATGCCTTGAACATGCAGCAGCAGCGGTGGATGGAGTTCCTCTAGGAATACGACATTGAAATATCGTGTACACCTGGAAAGGGGAATGTTGTAGCAGATGCACTGAGCCGAAAGTCATGTAGTGATGATGTGTGTGAATTCGGTGATTCCTGAAGGGTAATGGAAGAACCGTCGGAATTACATCTTTATATGGGAGAATTTGGGGGTAGAGGTTATGTTTTTCAGATGACGGTACAGTCATCGCTGATGCAGAAGGTAGAAGAGTCCTAGTTGGGATATCTTGAGGTGGAAGTATGGAGAGACAGAGTTTTTTTTGGTGAGGCCCCTGATGGTTGGTCGGAGGATGAACAACACCGATTGTTGTATCATGGAAGGATTTTTGTTCCCATTATGATGCACGAGACGGTTCTCAGAGGATTCCATAGTTTGCCTTTAGCAGTACATCCTGGTGTGACAAAGATGTACTGATCCTTGAGGAGTCAAATTTGGTGGCTAGGGCTGAAGCGTACGGTTGCAGAGTTTGTGTCTCGATGTTTAGTTTTCTAGAAGGTGAAGGCTGAACACCGTGTTCCGGGTGGTCTTCCCCAGCCATTATAGGTTCCTTAGTAGAAGTGGGAGGACATCTCAATGGTCATTCTTACTGGTTTACCTTGAGCTCCAGGAGGACATGATGCTATTTGGGTGGTAGTGGATCGTTTAACAAAATCGGACCACTTTATAGCAATCAATGAGTCGATCTCAGTGGATGTTTTGTCGAGAAAGTATCTAGAAGAGGTGGTGAGACTTCATGGCGTACCTAGGAAGATAATATCTGATTGAGATCCTTGTTTTACCTCCAGGGTGTGGAGAGGTCTCCAACATGCTTTTGGTTCTCAACAATGCCTTACCACTGCTTTTCACCATCAAACGGATGGTCAGACAGAGCGAACCATCCAGACACTTGAAGACATGCTATGCTCTTGTGTTCATAAATTTGGAGGTTCATGGATGAGGCACTTACCCTTGGTAGACTTCTCTTAAAATAATAGTTTTCACTCCACCATCAGTATGGTGCCATTTGAAGCCTTGTATGGTCGGCCTTTCTGTTCTCTGTTGTGCTGGACTAGGGTCGGAGAGTCCAGAATTCTCAGACCGAAACTAGTTTAGAATACAACAGAGCTGATCCAGGTGATTCGTGATAGGTTGAAGACCGTGCAAGATTGTCAGAAATCATATGCTGATCAAAGGAAGAGACCCTTGGAGTTTGATGTTGGGGATCATGTGTTTCTAAAGGTGACTCCCCATCGTGGGCAGTGGAGGTTTGGTCATGGAAGTAAGATTTCTCCCTATTTTGTTGGTCCTTTCGAGGTGTTAGCTTGTGTTGGAGTCATGGTGTATCGAGTGACACTTCCCCCGGAGATGAGTCGGGTACATGATGTTTTCCATGTATCGCAACTCCGTCATTATCTCCATGATGACTTTCACATCATTGATTGCGGAGAGATCGATTTTGATGATGATTTCACCTTTGAGGAGAGACCTTTGGAGATCAAAGACCGCAAAGAGAAGGTTTTTCGCGGGCGTTCTATCCCCATAGTTCGTGTCTTGTGGCGACACGGTGGCATGGAGGAGAGTACCTCAGAACACGAGTCCCAGATGCGTGTCCAGCACCCGGATCTATTCTAACTTGTGGTGTTGTGTTTTCTTTGATCCTTTCATTATGTAATTTTGATGTGATGTTATTCTTGAATTTTTTGGAGATGTATTTTTTTATCCCTTGCTCTCGGATTTCGTCGTTTTGTTCCAACTTTATAACAACTCGGGATGGTTTTCCCCTGAGAGGTATCTTACCTGGTGGTTGTTCGGACCCCTCTTTTCCTTAGGTTGGTTTTAAATTCACAAGTATGAGAATGTTTTGAGAGGTATCTGATGTAGTGGACCATAACTCTCTGGTCCATTACATTGGGAAAATGTGTTGTTGGAGGTGTTCTGGGAGGTCAAGGAGACTTATCCCCAATAATTTTTCAAATTTCCAGTTCTGTGAACAGTGTTTCCAGTTTTATGAATAGTATCGGTAGGTGAACAGTGTTTCGATCGATGATATTCAGTTAACAGTGTTTCTATCGGTGAGGTTCTATCGGTGACCTTATATCGGTAGACTTGAATAGTGTTTCTATCGGTGAGGTTCTATCGGTGACCTTCTATCGGTAGACTTGAACAATGTTTCTATCAGTGATGTTCTATCGGTGAACTTATGTTGGTAGACTTGAATAGTCTTTCTATCGGTGTGGTTCTATCAGTAACCTTCTATCGGTAGACTTGAACTGTGTTCCTCTTGGTGAATTTCTATCGGTGACCTTCTATCGGTACACTTGTAGAGTGTTTCCATATCAGTAGACTTGTACAATGTTTCCAGATCGGTAGACTTGTACAGTGTTTCCAGATCTGTAGGTGTAGAGTGTTTCCAGAATGGTGAGGTATATCTGTAACCTCTAACGGTGAGGTGTATCAATAGCCTCTAATGGTGAGGTCTATCGGCAACCTCTAATGGTGAGGTCTATCGGTAACCTCTAATGGTGAGTTCTATCGGTAACCTCTAACGGTGAGGTCTAAAGGTGACCTTTCCATTCTTTTTCCAAATTTTGAGTATGTGAACAGTGTTTCCAACTTACTATAGTTTCACCCCTTTGATGTTTCCTTTGACGTAAAATACATTTAAAGACTTATTTTAAGGATTTTGAGAATGATTCAAATTACATAAATCCTATTTTAAGTATCCCTATAGCTCGGGATGTTTTTTTCCATGGTCAAACCGTGTGGGTTAATGCGATCCGTTTTCAATGGAGAATTAAGCGGATAGTAAACCTTCACCCAATAAATCATAAAAATGGACAAGATATCATCATCCCTTGTTCCTCCACTTTGTCCTCGTATAGGAGACGCTAGAACCATTATATCCTTCTCGTAGGAGTTCACAATCAAACCATACTCCTCCGATTGTGGATGCAACTGACTGTGTCAGTCAATCTTCGATATAAGGTATGTTTTATCAACGTTCCTGTGGGGATCATCAAATCATGTTTCTCCCTTCCATATAATACCATGTAATCTCCAAGATTCTAATGGGTTATTTTTGGGTTTTAGTTGGTGATGTCGTACCATGGCATCCTTCGGAGGATGTAGTTGTCGCTAGAAGAGGATTGTGACCCGTTGTGTGGATAAAGAACGTCAAGAATTGATGAGGCATGGGATACGTAGAATCTATAATTGTTTATTTGCAATCGTAGTGTTAGCATGATTTATCCATTTGGATCACAATTAAATTGACCTAATTAAATACTTGAACCGGATTAAAATATTTGATTTGATCGCATGTGTTGCTTTGTACCGTGATAACGGTTTGCCTCTTGATTTTCTAGATAGTGTGATATCTATGTCTTGGATATTATCATTTTGATCTTGATGAATTTATAAAGAACGTAAAACTAGAATTAATTGATAATTAATTGGATAAAGATACAGAGTCATGTGAACTAATCTGGTTGTTGTTGTTGGTGATTTTTGTTTAAAGGCATGTGCTGTTAATTGTATAATTAAATTGTGATAGCTATGAATGATTTTTGGTTAGGTTTCCCATAGTTAGATCCTACCAAAAGTGAACTGGTTAACTCAAGAGGGATTAAAGAACTCGTTGTTGATAAAAGATAATGCCTGGTAGGGTTCTGAGTTACCCTCTTGCTTGTAAGGCCGGATGCCTTGTGGTTTGGAGCCATGAGGGCTCATTATGTATGAAGGATGGATGCCTTATTAATGGTACAAGAGACCAAATTGATGTGAATTTTTTTCCAATTGATTGTGTTGTGATGTGACCCTGGAGGGGTGTTGTGATATGTGGAGGCAGGGAGGCCTTGTGGGTGTGGTAGTGGATGGCCCCTATAGTTGTGAGATCCATCATTTTATGCATGTGGGTGTCAGAGAGGACACGAAGGATGATGGTATGGGGTGGATGTATTCGCTAACTGTTTGGTGGTTGGATTGGTTGTTTATCCGCTTTACTTTACCTCACTACTCATGGTAGCTGGTTTTGCTTACACTTCTTCTGAAAGAGGTGAAGACACGTGAGGTATGCCACGTGCTTTTCCTGTTTATCCTCTTGGAGGAGAATGGGTCTACAGGCTTTCTATAGACGGCAAGGACTCGACGGGTAGTATATCTACTCACCGTGTTGAACCCCCTTGTGTTTAGTAGCATTGGATGCTTTTTAAAGAATTCCTTGGAATAAAGGAAAGTAATTCTGTAATGAATGATTGATTAAATGGTGATAATTCATGGGGATGGAGATTCTGGAATTTAATGAGGAGGTTGTGATCTTTTGAAGTAACATTTGACTTTCGATGTGATGCTAATAAAGTATAATGTTTAATTAATTTATAAATAATTAATTAACATACAATGGAATTGATAGAAATGGAATTAAGTAACATAATTAGTCTCTTTAAATGGTTGTGTGCTTATAGGTTACCTAGTCTTAGAAGTGGAAACCTGGAGTCCGAGAGACATTAGCTGCAGTTGTGTCTAAGACTAGGTTATTCCCATAGTGTGGTTGTGAGTTATTATATATTATGTACTTTTTTTGTCTCTATATTCTACTCAACCCTGTCAGTAAGGGAAATTAACACCCCGGAGATTCTGCGCCCTGGGGGGTGTTTTCCCCAACATTCCGGTGGGAGGATGAATGGATGACTACCCCCTTTGACCATTCTCTCTTCTCTTGGTAGATACATGTGCTAGTAGGCACAATGGATAGTTTTCCTCATGTATGTGTGTAGAGGGATTTAATGCCTTGTGGTTATCCACACACATGTATTCTGGATATAGTATCCTATGGACTACTATAGGTTTAACGTGTATAGGCTGTGATGGCTAGAGGATCCTTACTCGGCGTATGGGTTGTGATGGCTTGAGGTATAATAATCAACGTATGATACACGTTATGCAGGCTTTGGTGGATCCCTGAAACTACCTAGTTATTTTTGGTTGTGAGGATGGTCTGGTTCTTAGCCCAGGTGTATGCGGGCAAACCTTTGTGGTGGATGAGGTGCTGATTGTGGATCTTATCCCAGGTGCCTACGAGCAAGCTCTGGAGAGAGATGCACAAGATGTATGTCATTGCGGAAAAGTGGAAAACCAGTGGGGAAGTATTAGCGGTGTACCCTAGATATTCATTATTATATGATATATTATTTTATGCGTTACTTGGTGAGTGTAGCCATTGTGAGGTTGGGGACATAGTATACTTGTTTAGGTGACGAGTTAGTTTCACTTGTTGTTCACTGTGCTTTAGCATGATTTCATTAATTTTGCATGAGAGGCTTTGGGGAGGATCTTACTGAGTATAATGTTATAATCACCCCACATCTATATAAATTTCTTTTCAGGTCACTTGGAGCAGGTTGGAGATCAGGCTGGTTACTACTAGCTTTTGGTTGTAGGAGCTGTTTGGGATTATAGTTACTATTGTGTTTTACTTTTTTTGGGTACTTGTAGATTTCCCTTTCAGTTATAGTACTTTTTCATGACATTACATATGTGCACTTGGGTTTTCTTTTATATTTCAATTTTGATTTGGAGTTGGTTGGTGTCTATTCTCTCTCACTCTTTTGCATGTGTTCTCTTAGAGGGTAATGCCTCCCATTTGTGTGTTTGTTATACCCATGGTTCTAGTCACCAACCAATGGCCTACTAAGGGCGGGACTCGGGGTTCATTATCTGTCTTCTCACATTTCCTTCCTAGGAGGGGTAAACTTTGTGGGGAGGGGGTCATGAAATATATAATTGTTTTGTAGTTCCTTGAAATGTGTGTTCTTTTTTTTAGCATAACGGTTTCTAGGAAGTTTCCATTGGTTTTATTCATGGAACTAGAAACATCCAATAGTTCATTATTGTAACACCCCATGATTTCATAGTAAGTTATTTTCTTTAACGTAATTCAATATAATGCACTTCACACAACACCAAGATCGAGTGTACCACGATATAACAAACTATCAATTCAAAAGCGGTTATGAATAGTATTCACTGAATTTTGAAATTTATATACTCAATATAATTTTATAATCCATATTATAGTTTTTTAGATATAATATAAGAACAAGTATATTTTTTAATGATAAAAGATGTATTTTTTTTAAAAAAAATCAATTTTTATACCTTTTTATGGAAACCCATTTTTATAACCAATATTTGACACTATTATATATTCAATTTAATGAAATAAAATTCTTCTTTAAAATTGTGAAAAAAAAAATTATTTTGGATATATTTGTGGTACTTTTTTAAAAACTTCTATATTTTGATGAATATTGTAAAATACGAAATTGTAATTGAAAAAAACATTTTTAATTGAAATGACTTATAGTGTTAAAATATGTATTTGAAGGGTTTGGACTTATAATTATATTATATTTTTATCATTTAATACAATTTAGGTTATTATATGTAATTTATCATTTAAATTTGATATAAGCACATGTCAATCTTTTGATAGTTTTTAATTTTTAAAAACCAGCTTTTCGGTGTTGAAAATGGGAAGTAATTTTAAATTAATTAGTGGAAATTCTATGTTTTGAATTTGTTATATTATATTTAATTTTTGAAATTGGAATAACCTAAATTATCTTAGGTTAACTTTTTGGTATTTTTCTGGAAACATTAATTTTTTGTTGAATAGTCAAAAACACTGGGTTATAGTTTAAAACTGACATTTTATTTAAATAATTATTAATTTTATTTAAATTTATTTGATGTAAAAATATATTTATAATACCTATACATGTTAAATTAATTAATTGGTGTCATTTTATAATAAAAATAGATGTTTAAAATTTCATTGAACTCTTTACCATCTTTTACCCACCTCTACGAGGAATTGAAAATTTACATAAAACATAATTTTACCACATTTGTGAGTTGAATAAAAAAAATTCAGGAGACACAGTTGAAATTCGTAAGTAATATTACATTCAATATGATTAAAATAATATTTTTTGAAATGTAAATTTTTACTTATATATACTATGGCTAAATGTAAATAGGATAATTAAGGGTAAAAATGATATTATTGTTACCCTAACACATTTCCTAATTCTATTGTATAATTTTAATTCGACCAAAAACAACTTTAGGAATAAAATATGATCCTTTAGGTCAACTTGGATTAGATTAGGACAATTATTATTATTGTAATTAAAGAAGTGAAAAAAGATTAAAAATAATTGTTTAATAACTAAAACGTTTTTAATATAGGGATATACATAAGATAAATTCGACTATAATTATTCAATAGAAAGTTAAAAATATTTCCTACATAATGGATTTTTATTTATATTTTTTAGACATTACATAATTTAATTTATTTATGACACAATGATGATGTAGTAATTACCTAATTAATGAAATATAATAATAATTGATATTATAAATATCCAAATAAATGTGATTTTAGGCTTTTTATGAATTAAACTAATTTTATAGGATAAGATGACATGTTAGGGTAGTATGATAAAATTTTTTCGAAGTAATAATACTGTTAAGAATTTAGCAAAAACAGGATACAATATACTATCAAAATTGACATAAAAGAGTTTTTAAAACAAATATTATATTATTAAATGATATTATATTCCTATAAATAAAAGGATCATATAAAGGTCTTAAGAAATAATATATATGTCATTAATAAACTACTTGTGGGTTTCTCAGATGTTTATAGTATGTTTATAAACCATATAATATAAAAATACCAAGAGACATGGTAAATTTAAATCTATTTAACTAAGAGTTAAATATAAACAATAAAGATAATTTAATAACCCAAACCTGTCTAAAATCTATTGGTTGAGTGGTTTTCGACCCATATACACCTTATACATTAACTGATTAATTAGGGAGCCCTTAGAAACCGAAAATGAGTTTATTATAAAATAATATTTCTAGCTTTTCCAAAGGTTCCCCTCACCCATCATATAAATGGGCACTTCCCCTTATCTCTAATTAACATCATAAAAAAAATTTGATCGGCCATCCCCCACCAAAATACTATATAATCTGTCCTCCCTTCATCCAATAGGCCTTCCTTTAGTCATTAAGCCGTCCTTACAAGCCATTTTTCTCAAATCAAAAGGAAGAACCCGAAGAAGAGATAAATATTTCATCGCCTCTTTCAAGTTCCTTTCTTCTTCGACTTCCACATTATTTGCTGTTTCCATTCAAAAATATTAACTCCATTATCTTATATATACTGTTATGTTATTATAAAAATGGTACAACCATATTCATTATTCAATCCATCCATTAAATGACATGTCCTTGTACGTGTGTACGTATGACTTACCGTCTCCACATTGTGGTGTAATTGTTATTCAATACATTAGTATTTGGATGGGTATAAATAATAATTTATAATTGATGTAAATAATAAATATAGCATGATATAGATTCTTTATAAATGATATACAATACAGGTATATAATATTTTAATATCATAAAATGATATTGTCGCTCGTGCATACATACGGATTACAGTCTCTGCAAACGCGATGATATTCAGTCACCATCATATCCATTCAAGAATAATTCTAATTAAATGACTAAATTTTTTTTAAGGAAATAATATATCTCTGAATATGAATTTGATACATCCTATCCATAACAAACATTACTTACATAACAAATCATATAAAGAAAAATTAATCAGTTAACACCTGAAATGACGATAATATTAAAATATTATTATCAATGAAATATTAAAAGATCATATATGATATCATATTATTGTATATGATTTACTTATAGTTTAATAAAAATAATTTCAAAATTATATAGGAGGTTAACCTACCCTTGAGCTAGGAAAATTACAAGGTAAGGGGTTTCTTATCTCACTTTTAATTCTATGATATTTCCATTGTTCACCACTTATTTATTGGATTTGGAGTATTGTGTACTACCCTTTGATATATATTATCATGATGATCTCTATATTATTTTTATTATTTGATTAATTTGGTGGTTAATAATTTTTTTTCATACAACTCGATTTGTTACAACGAAGTAAAGGTTTTTTATCTCAATTTTTATTCCCTTGAGATTCATGCTATATTGGCCATTATTTCCTTTTCTGTGGAATATTTATTGTCCATGATTGTATTCTTGGTGTAATATAATTCAATTTATGGGTATTTACATGTTCATTTTATGATCCTTCTTTTTGGGGTTGTATTTTTCATAATTCTCCATATCGGTAAGCGAATTCCAAATTTCAATTTCCACTTAGAGGGCATTACACATGCATCATTGATTATTTTACTCCAAGATTATGTAAGGAATCACTATTAATTATTTATGTAGTAATATACACTAACCTTTTTTTATATAGGGTTTTTACACATAATCAATCCATTGATAATTTCTCAAGTCATTGATATAAACTGGATCATAACTCAATTTCCATTCATTGAGTTAAACATTCAACTCATTGGTGTTGTTTTTTACAAGAATATGTGTGAATGTACATTGATTGATTGACACTGAATATCCAATCATATTGAGTGTATTTATATTTTTCACGCATAATTATGTCATTGATTTATTTTTTAACTAATTATACTATCTTTATAAGCGATTTCATCTCAATTTACATTCCTTTCAAAATTCTTTGTGGTTATGCACCAATTCACTTTTATATGGTGTATACACTGCCCTTTAACATAGTTTATCATGAAATAGATTATTCTGAAGATATTATAAAGTTTTTATTAGCTCAATTATTTGTATTCAATCGTCTCTCATTTGGTTAGGAACTCTAATTTAAAAGATAATTTTAAATGTTTTAAAATTTTGTTGTTCTAAATCATTCTCATAAATGTCCAAGTTTTAAAAATGGTTTTAAAGATGTATTTATATGGAAATTGATGTTTTAAAATTAATATTAATTTTAAATTTTTCAATGTGGTATGGGACACTTTGATTCAAAAATCTATTTTTAAACGGTTTCTTGAATAATAGTGTGACATTTAAATGACTTCCATAAAACGGGGGATATTTCCCTCAAATTGTTTTGATGATTATTTTCATCTATGTTGATATCCATCATTATTCATGATTGAGGTCATTATGTTAAAATAAAATATTCCATATTGTATTGAATGAGTAATGTTTGACTTCAGATATTCTATTTTTATACCATTCATGGATTGTGGATAAAGTATTGACATTTCCTATGATAGTTTTAATAGGAATGATTATGTTACGTTTAAAAATTATCATATGAGGAATGCATTGGACATATTATGTGATGGGTGGAGCCCACTACACCTCCTCAATGCATCGGTAGGTCCCATGAGACAAACTAGTGTCTTTGAACAAGGCCTTTTCAAAATCTTATTTCTATTCTTGGAAGAAGGCCTTGACTATATAGTTATGAAATTATGGTATTATGCATTCCATCATTATGAAAGTTGCTATTGATATTGCATGTGATTATTCGACTAGTATAATTTCCTTTTTAAAACCTAAATGGCATTATTTTATTTTATTTTCCCATATTATGCTGAAGATAATGTTTAAAATGCTTTTGTTTTAGTCTTATACATTTCTTTAATTGGTTATGCTTATTTATGAATGTTTCCACTATATTGTTATCTTAACTGAGCATTTGAGCTCACCCCATTCTATGTTTTATTTTTTCCAGGATGGAAAGAAATATATTATGACTAACCTACGGGGATAGTCTATGAGATCTCAGTGTTGCCTATAGAAAAATGTTGTTGTAGTTTCCCATTTTATGATTTAAAGAAAACCATATTAATGTATCTATTACTTCCAAGGATACTAAACTAATTTTTTTTTGATACATGATCTTTTGTGATAATTCACATGATATGTAATAATGCACTGACTCTACGCTTCTAGGATTGGGGCATTACAGTTGTTATCAGAGAATGTTTCGTACAAACCATGGGAAATAGATTTAGATAAACTCTGATTAGTGAACATAGAACTAAGATAGACATTGAGGATTTGTATAGAAGAACATCCTAGAATTTAGGTACTGTTGAGATTTTGTGAGTTTTCCCAGAAAAACATTCATTTCTGGAAACGAGTAGGTAGAGGAGGCTCTAGCGCAAATGTACCTTGGGGTAAATCCCGAAAACACTACTTTGATCTCGACTTGAATGGGAACCGGTGGACTAAAATGGGGCTTATTGCACTCTTGGTTACAACAGTCCCACGAGATATGCATAGGATTATTAATATTTTCATTACAAAATGATTTGAAACATTTTAATATAAAATGATAACAAATAACCGTTTTTCATAATAAGGTGTTTTAGATTAAAAATAAGGTGTTATGACATTATCAAAATGACTTTATGACTCACACTATTCTTTCTAGTGATAGTCAATGGCTGCATTCCAAAGAATTCATATTAACATTGAACATGATGTACAAGATGGGCACGATGGAGGAAATGAGAAACAGAATGGAATGTTGATTGGTGTAAAATATATCATGTTCATGTCGAATAATTTTTCCAAAAAATATGATCAACAACATATATATTAACCAACTCCTGGAATCGACAAAGAAGAGAAATATAATGAATTATAAGAGCTCCATCAGTGGAGACCATGGAGAAAAGAAATCTTTACTTCTATCATGCAGGAAATGTGGAAGGAGAAACCTAGGGAAGTGTCTCAATGGGACAAAGAAATTCTTAATGTGTTGGAATGAAGGACATAATGAAATGAATTTCTGAGGAAAAATGAAGAGTACTATGGGAGAAAATAAAAATGATCCCAAGAATCCATTTAGATTCTTTTTCCGTAAATGTAGGGAGCATGGGCATTACCTGAGTGAATTCCCTATTCTATAGGATAACCCCTTAGTCACGGAAGATCCTATGTGGAAATAAATGGATGGTGAAATTTTTAAAAGTATAGGTTCTCTTTGTTGATGGGATTACTTCATAAGATCTTTCTCTTGTGTGAAACCCTACAGTTTATTATGTGAAAATTCTATTTATGAATAATTGTGTTTTCTGTTTTTGATATTGTTATAAATAACCTTTTGGGATTATATGATCCTTGAATTTGAGGGAATTGCTTGTTATTATATTTTTTGATGAAAATGCGGGGTGTGAGATAAAATTTCTGTTGAAAATTTTTTATAGTTATTTTGAATAATTTATCTCGTTTTGGGAAAGTTATAAAATATACTTTTTGAAAAAGGACAACATGAAGATCGTGTGACAACCCATCGTGTCTGACAAAGCTAAAGGAATCGAACCCACATCCAATGTGTGATTGGGATTTATTGCCAACCATTGGACTACGTGTAGTCCCGGGTTAGTGCGAATAATTATTTTTAGTTAAATGAATTTATCAATGAATAATAAGTTGATTTGGGATCTTATGTCTTATAAAATGGATATACTTAGAATAGGAAAATTATTTGTGGATTAAGTGATAAATGTTATTTTTGAAGACATTCGCTCCATTGGAAATACTATATGCCTATGGGAAGTGAAATACGATGGGATTTCATTTGAGGATTAATGGTGGATTTTTATTTATGTTTTTATTTTTTTATTTATAGCTATTTTATGTTATTTATGGAAATGACTAACCTATCATTGATAATATGTGATTAGGTTAATTAATTCTATGTATGTGACATTAAGAGTAGTCGATGTAATTTGGAAATACAATTTACCATGGAACACTATGTAATCAAATTCTTCTATGTTTTGGGATTCAATATTAGATTGAATTGTAATGATTTATTTTAAGGAAAATTGTTTATTGAATGGTATTTATTAATCTTTGGGTATTGTGGGTTTAATTTTAGAAATTAAGAAATATATTTATTTCTCTAAAGGATTATCATATTTGGGGATCATCGGATCTTGTACTAACCATTTTGGTTTTTTTTAATCTCTAAATACAAGGTAAATATATATAGTTTACCCTTAGTGTATTATGTTATTCAATAGAAGATGATTCTAGCACATCAGCATTGACCAAGTCATCTTGAATACTCATCATTTGATAAAATAAGATGATTTAGTTATATAAATATATTAAAGGATGAAACTATAAATAAAAAGGTTGTATATCTCTTTATGTCTTAGTCAATCTCATACATAAATTCCTATACGTTATGAAATGAAAAAAAACATTATCAGATTAATTTTTCAACATAGAAAATAATCAACGTTTATCTCATCACAAGTTTGTGGTGTTCTTGTTGTTAACATTCTCCTAATAATTTTTTCTTTCACTCCACCATAACTTGAATCTTATTTTATCATCCATATCCATGTTTTCCTATATGGAATCCTAGTCTGGGTTATCTCGGGTGACCTTTGTACTTATCATTCATTCATGTAAATAGATAGTTTTATTGACTATTTTTACAATGTGGAACATTCAATGAAGTTCCCTGTCCTAATTTTAAAATTGCGAGAACACAATTTCCAAATGGGGGGAATAATGTGACACCCCCAAATTTTATAGTAATATATTTTCATTAAAGTAATTCGATAGCTTGCGCTACACGCAACACCGAGTTTCAGAGCACCACAACTTACCAAAATAGACGTTCAAAAGAGGTTATGAATAATACTAATTGAAATTTGAAATTTATATACTCCATATTATTTTATAATTGATATTATGGTTTTCATATACATAATAAAAGAACATATTCATTTTTTCCAGATAAAAGAAGTATTTTTTTAAAAAAAAAATTAATTTTACCACCTTTTAATGGTAACCACTTTTTAAAACCAATTTTTGACACTTTTATATATTAAATTTAATGGATTTAAATTCATTTTTAGAATCCAGACATAAAAATTTATTTTGGAAATTTTTTTGTTACTTTCCTAATAACTTTTATATTTTTATGAATACTGAAAAATAAAAAAATTTAATTGAAAACAACTTTATTAATCAAAATAATATATAGTGTTAAATTATTTATTTGAATGGTTTGGAAGTATAATTAGATTTTTTTTGTATCATTTAATACAATTTCGTTTATTATAAATAATTTAACATTTAAATTTTACATAAACAATGTCAATCTTTTGATAGTTTATACTTTTTAAAAACCCACTTTTTGATTATGACAACAATAATTAATTATAAATTAATTAATACAACTTATATGTTCTGAATTTGGTAATACAGAATTAATTGTTTAATTTGGAATATCAGAATTATCATTGGTAATTTTTTGGTATTTTTATTAAAACATTCACTTTTACATGAATACTGAAAAAATTGTGTTATAGTTAAAAAAAGATTTTTTATTAAAATAATTATTTATTTTATTTAAAATTATTTCAAGTCAATATAAATGTATAGTACTTATATAAGTATAATATAATTTATTGCTGTCATTTTATAATAAAATTAGATATAAAAAATTTTAGTAAACTTTTTACTGCCTTTTACCCACCTCCTAGGAGAATATGTAAAATTACGTAAAACTTAATTTTTCCACTTCTGTTAGATTAATTTCAATAATATGAGATACATTGTTGATATTAGTAAATAAAATGTGGTTCAATAGGTTGAAAATAATTTTTGGTCAATAGTAACTTCTTACTTTAATTTACCAAGGTTAAAAGTAAATAGCAAAATTATGAATAATAATTATGTTATTATTATTCTAAATGTAAGAACCCGTGTTTTTAGAAACGGGTCAAAACCCGGCCCTGTTTAAAATTTGGACTGGTTTTTTTTGGAAGTCTGGAAAATCTGGGCGGTTTCCAGAAATTTTCTAACTACATGCCGTGTACATTAAGTACACACCGTGTATGAGTTACCCAAGTGACCAGCTGTGTGCTCGCTGAGTACATGCTGTGTGAAGATCGTGTAGAACATTCCTACTACACGGCATGTATTTATAGACACGCCGTGTATCCCTTACCTGTGCGAGGCCAGGTACATGTCGTGTGGTGCCCAAGTGTAAATTTCCATCTACACGGCATGTATCCTTCCTTGACATGCCGTGTACCCTTGCCCGTGTAGCGGCCGAGACACTGGCCGTGTGCTGACCGTGTACCCAGTCCAAGCCATGTGCTGGAATCTGCTTAAGTCGGAGTACGGAAACGCATATACACGGAGTTTACTTTGGAAATACACACCGTGTACTTTTATTTTTATTTGAGCGATCAGACCGCCGTCGCGTCTCATTCCCAGAACTCTCTTCTTCTTCCCTTTTGGAAAAACCCTTCGCCCGAAAAACCTCCCAGAACTCAAACCCTTCCTGAATCTCTGTACGACCTCCGTTCATCGATCTGTCAGTGGCAGCGGGACCGCATCAGAAGGGCTAACCCCGTGCACCCTTCTTCGTCCTTGATTCCTCACATGTTCCTCCACAGATTATATCGGAACGGAATTGCTGGATTTGACGGAAACGCAGATCTACCGCGATTTAGTCTGATCAGAGGCTGAAATAAAAGGAGTGGAATCGTAAGAGTACGAGGCGGTTGGTGCATACCTTCTTTTGTGTTTTCGTAGAATTTTGGTGGTGGGGACCTTCGGTAGTGGTGTCTGGTGTTGATCGAAACCCTTCTTATTTTGTTTTTATTTCATTATCTACATTTTGGGGCGCCTTTGGGATTTCCCTGACCCTGTTGTGATTGAGAAAGACCGGGTTAGAGGTCGTTCCTCATTTGGGGCAATTCGTCCGGGGGTGCCGAAATTCGTGTGAATTGGACCGTTGTTCTAACTGTTGTTGTTTTTATTTTTCTTCCGTTGTTTATTGTTATTGAAGGTGCTTCCGCTATGCGGGTCTGGTTTGAGTCTGCTGAGTCTTTTATTTCCGCTACATATTTAGTATTCTACTCAGACCGGTACAATTATATTCCTCCGGGAGGGTATAGCCTCCCCACTATACCTATCAGACCCTCGCTACTAGTCGGTAGCCTTTGGCGTTCAGGGGAGGTGCGCCTAAGGTAGTGACACCTGGATCGTTCGACACTGTTCGGGTGCCTGGCCGAGTCCGAGTCGTTACAAAGTGGTATCAGAGGCAGTTCTTGACAGGGATTTAGTAGCAGTGTATTTCTGGCTACTAATGAGATTGAGACTTCTCTTTTTATTTCAGCTGGTTTTACTATTTGGGATATGGTAGACTGGAGATAGGTTGTTGTTGTAACTTGATTTTTGAACATGTGCTTGGGTGCCTGCAGCCCCATGTACGAGGGATGGATTGAGTTTCCGGGGGTGGGAATTGCTGTTTGCTTTTTTCTCAGATTACAGTTGATATGATTTCCACCTCGGTGGCTCACTTGTTTTGCGATGCTATTGATTATGATATATAAACCATTGCTGGTATGGTAAGGGTTGATTCCTTGACTTTTGATAGGCATATTTAGGGTATTTCAATTTCATAACTGCATGTATGCTTTGTGAAGTGATAATGCCATGTGAAAAAAAATCAATTTCCATGCTTTGTATTTTTTTTTTGCAGAATTGCATGTTGTAGGATATTTGGGTCTGGTTCTTATGAGAGCATACATGTACTATGATTGAGGTTGTGTAACTATCAGGATTGGGAGACATGGTCGTTCGTTTGAGGCAACGTGAGTTGTCGGGACGGGCATGGCCTGAGGTACTTTGATAGTTGGCTCTGTTGTGGGTGGGTAAGGAGGCCATAAGGCCGGAATGCTGTGGGGCATGGGTTGCGGTGAGGGGGTGTAAGGGTAGTTTTTATGCACATCCTTTTACTGCTTTCCTTATCTGCGTAGAATATATTGTTATATAGATTTATGTGGGCTGTCTGACCATTTATAGTATTCATCAGGTTACTTATTCACGACACGATGGAGCGACAAGCAGGAAAGGATATGGTACCATAGGATCAGGTTCAGAATCTGGTGCAGGCAGAGCATGAGCCGCAGGTACAGGCTCAGGGACATGATCAGGTTCAGGATCCAGTTCAGGCAGAGAAGGAGCTGAGATTGGCACCGTTCGGACTGTGGATTGACGAGCAGCTCCGAGCTAGCCTAGTACGCGTCTTTTAGGGGATTGACATAGGCGCGCAGGGTACAGAGCCTTCTATGGTGTATCTGACACGGGAGTTCCAATCGCAGCACCCGCCACTTTTTCAGGGTGAGGGTGGTCCATAGGCGGTAGAAAACTAGATAGAGACTTTGCACATGATATTCGAGCAGCTTGAGACGCCTCCCGGGCGGAGGGTCAAATTGACGACGTACATGATGAGAGGACCAGAGAAACGTTGGTGGGATGTCCAGGTACAGGCTCGTAGGCAAGAGGGACTGGCGTGGAAGGACTTCGAGGACAGGTTCTTCGAGAAATTTTATCCGGAGACGCTGAGGGCAGAGAGAGCTCATGAGGTATTGAGTCTTCATCAGGGAGATATGTCAGCCCTGGACTACACAACTACCTTCAAAATGTTATCTCTATTTTCACCTGGTATGGTGAGCGATGATGCAGCTAGGGTGAGGCACTTTGAGGATGGATTACGACACGCTATTCGGTTCCAGGTGAACATCTTCAGGCTGGGTTCTTTCTTCGAGGCGGTGAACCAGGTGCTCATAGTCAAGGAAAATGAGAGAGAGAAATATTGTTTTGACAGGGTGACAAACCCAGGTGACGGTTCAGATAGTAGGAAGCGAGGGAGAGATGGGTTCCGGCAGAGCAGGCATGCCAAGGACTCAGCTATACCACCTCGTGGCAGTTCAACGGTGTTGTGCTTCCAGTGCGGACAGCCAAGACATGTTCGGGCTCAGTGCGATAAGCCTCTAAAGGAGTGTCGGGCGTGTGGAATGTTCGGACATTGGGAGAGGTTTTGCAGGCAGCCTTCTTAGACAGACGACAGGAAGGGACCAGGATAGACTGTCGAATTAGGAGTTGGTTCAGGTTCGGTACCAGGATATGGTGGTCGAGGTTGAGCTGCATGCGGAGGACGTGACAGGGATAGTGAGACCCAGCTGAGGGGTCCATGACCGGAGACTGGGGAAGCACCGCAGGGAGGTCAGGCATCAGGCAGTCGTGCTTCAGGCCAGGTGCACGTTGTGGAGCTGCCAGGGATTGAGGAGGCTGGAGAGCCGACGATGGTGGCAGGTATACCGCGGGTGTGGCCGTGAGATTCTTTTCTTTCTTTTGGCATGGCCTCTTGAGGCATGTCTGGTTGAGTGCACAGGCTGCACAGGATTCTTTTGGACTGACTAGATGCTAGTTAGTGGAATTGGCATCATATCAGATGTGTTTTGTGTTTTATTTATATATTTGAGATGCGTGGAATCATGAGCATCAAGGATGCAGGTTACTTGAGGTGCCATGGGCATCAGGGCATCGTGGATGCAGGTTACTTGAGGATCATGGCACCAGGTTTGAATTGAGCATCTATTAGATGCAGGACCTTAGGGAGGCGGGTGCCGATGCGGAGAGAGTTACGTTGGGTGTCGGAAGCGACACATGAGTGCCGAGGAGGTTCAGGGGTGACGATGCGTCACAGGAGGACCATGGGTCCGGGAAATAGGTCGTTGGGCCTAGTTTTTTTATTTGTTTCCCTTGATATTTTTTCGGGTTGAGACCGAGTAGGCGATTCCTAATGTGGGGAGCCCTTTTAGGAATTTAACCAGAACATTGAGACTAGAGTAGTCAGGGTTGTTTAACTGGAATGGGTGTGTTCATTTCCATCTCCTGGTTTCGTTTGGTAGCTCGAGGACGAGATACGTTAAGGTGGGTAGTTTGTATGAACCCGGGTTTTTAGAAATGGGTCAAAAACTGGCCCTGTTTAAACTTTTGACTAGTTTTTTTGGAAGTCTGGAAAATCTGGGCGGTTTCTGGAAATTTTCAGACTACACGCTGTGTACTTTAAGTACACGCTGTGTATGAGTTACCCAAGTGACCAGCCGTGTTCTCACTGAGTACATGCCGTGTGAGGACCGTGTCAAACATTCCTACTACACGACATGTATTTATAGACACGCCGTGTATCCCTTACCCGTGCAAGCCCAGTTACATGTTGTGTGGTGCCCAAGTGTAAATTTCCATCTACACGGCGTGTATCCTTCCTTGACATGTCATGTAGCCTTGCCCGTGCAGCGGCTGAGACCCTGGACGTGTGATAACCATGTACCCAGTCCAAGTCGTGTGCTGGCCTCCGCTTAAGTCGGAGTACGGAAACGCATATACACGGCGTGGACTTTGGAAATACACGCCGTGTACTTTTATTTTTATTTGAGCGATCGGACCACTGTCGCCTCTCATTCCCAGAATTCTCTTCTTCTTCCCTTTTGGACGAACCCTTCATCCGAAAAACCTCCAAGAACTCAAACCCATCCCGAATCTCCGTACGACCTCCGTTCTTCGATCCATCAGTGGCAACTGGACCGCATCGGAAGGGCTAACCCCACGCACCCTTCTTCTTCCTTGATTCCTCACCTGTTCCTCCACAGATTCCACCGAACGGAATTTCCGGATTTGACAGAAACGCCGATCTACCGCGATTTAGTCTGATTCAAGGATGAAATAAAATGAATGGCATCGTAAGAGTTCAAGGTTGGTGGTGCGTACCTTCTTTCATGTTTTCATAGTCTTTTGGGGGTGGCGACCTTCAGGCGTGGTGTTGGGTGTTGAGGGAAACCCTGTTTATTTTGTTTATATTTCATTATCTGTATTGTGGGATGCCTCTAGGCATTCCCTGACCCTGTTGTGATTGAGCAAGACTGGGTTAGAGTTCGTTGCTCGTTTGGGGAAATTCGGCCGGGTGTGCCGAAATTCGTGTGAATTGGACTGTTGTTTAAATTGTTGTTGTTTTTATTTTGCATCCGCTGTTTATTGTTATTGAAGGTTCTTCCACTATGCGGGTCTGGTTCGTGTCTGCTGAGTCTTTTATTTCCGCTGCATATTTAGTATTCTACTCGGACCAGTACCATTTTATTCCTCCGTGATGGTATAGCCTCCCCACTATACCAATCAGACCCTCGCTGCTAGTTGGAAGCCTTTGGCGTTCAGGGGAGGTGCGCCTAAGGTAGTGACACCCGACCCGTTCTGCACTGTTCGGGTGGCTGGCCAGGTCCGGGTCGTTACACAAAAACATTTCATAATTCTATTGTATAAGTGTTATTACACCAAAAACAACATTATAAAAAAATATGATCCTTTAGGTTCACTTCGATTAGATTTGTACATTTATTATTTTTTTATTTAAAGAAGAGTTAAATGAGTTAAAATCAGTTTTTATAAACTAAAACATTTTTAATATATGGCTATAATAAGAAAAAATATACTATTAATATTTATTAGAAATATAAAAATATTTCCTAAATATTTATATTTTATTGATAATTTTTAGACATTAAATAATGTAATTTAGTTATGACATAATAATGATGCTCTAATTATCCAATTAATGATATATTAAAATAATTGATATTATAAATATACAAATAAATGTAATTTGAGTCTTTTTATGAATTAAAGTAAGTTTTTAGGCTAATATTACATGTTTGGGTTAGTTATATGAACTGTTTTCTAAATAATAATGATGTTATGTATTTAGAAAAAACAAAATACCCAATAGTGTCTAAATTGTCATAAAAGTGTTTTTAAAAGAAATATTATATTATTAATTGATATTCTATTCCTAAAAATATATGTATCATCCAATGGTCTTAAATATTATTATATATGAAATTAATGAACCAATTGGAATTCTCTTGGTAGTTTATAGTATGTTTATTAACCTATAATATAAAATTACAAAGATACATGGTAAATGTCAAACTATTTTACTAGGAGTTAAATTTAAATGATAATGTTAATATAGTAACCCAAACCCGTCTAAAACCTATTGTGTGATTTTTTTAAACCCATCCCCACTGTATCCTATAAATAATTTATTTTTAAGCTTTTATAAACCGTAAATTATTGTATTATAAAGTAATAGTTCTACCTTTTCCTAAGTTTCCCCTCACCCCTCTTATAAAAGGGAACTTCCCCTTCTCTTTTATTCACTCATTCAAATTCATTTGACTAGGCCAAACCCTACCCAAATAACCTCTCAACTATCCTATATTCATTATAGTGAAATTACATTAGTAATAAATCCAATATATGGAGCCCTTTTGATGAAATCAAAAGAAAGAACCCAAAAAAGAGGTAAATATTTGATCACCTCTTTCAAGTTCATTTCTTCTTCCACATCCCATTTCTTTTTCTTCAATTATAAAATAATAACTCCAGTATCTTCTATATACTATTCTGTTATTATAAATATGGTACAACCATATTCATTATTCTATCCAACCATTTAATGACATGTCACCATACATGCGTACGTACAGCTTATCGTCTCCATGTTGGTGTATAATTGTTATTGAATACATTATTATTTAGATGGATATAAATAATCATGAATAATTGGTGTAAATAATAAATATAATATGATAATTATTATGTATATATGATATACCATCCAATTATATATTATTTTAATATCAAAAAATAATATTCTCAGTCGTGTGTACGTATAGATTATCGTCTCCCCAAACGCGTTGAGATTCATTCCCCATCATATCCATTAAATAATAATTTTCATTAGATGATTAAAAATAATTTTTAACGACTTAATATCATTCTGAATATGAATAAGATACATCCTATCCATTACAATTATTAGTTGCGTAACAAATCATATAAAGGAAACGAATCAGTTAACACCTAAAATGACGATAATACTAAAATATTATTAACAAAGTAATATTGAAATATAATATATGATATCATATTAATTTATATGATTATTTTATTATTTAATAAAAATTACTTCACCATTATAAAGGAGGATAACCAGCATTGGGCCAAGGAAAAGTACAAGGTAAGGGGTTTCTTATCTCACTTTTAATTCTGTGAGATTTCCACTGTTTGCCACTAATTTTTTGGATGTGGTGTATTGAATACTTCAATTTGATATATATTTTCATGATTCTCTTTTATATTCATGGAATTCAGTAATTAATTTTTTGGTTAATAACTTTTGGTCATACGACTCGATTGATTACAACGATGTCAGGGTTTTTCATCTCACTTTTTATTCCCGTGAGATACATGCTATATTGGCCACTATTTCCTTTTGTGTGGTGTATATATTGTCCATGATTTTATTATGGGTGTAATTTAATTTATTTTATGTGTATATAAATATTAATTTTATGATCCTTCTTTCCTGGGTTGTATGTTTCATAAGTTACCAAATCAGTAAGGGAATTTCAAATGTCAATTTCCACTAAATGGGATTTACGAATACTTCATTGATTATTCTACTCCAAGATTATGTGTGTATTCACTATTTATAATTTATGTTATAATTTCCACTACCATTTTTGTTGATATACTTTTGATACACATAATCACTCTATAGATTATTTCAAAAGTCATTAATATAAACTTGATCTTAAATCAATTTCCATTCAATGAGTTAAACATCCAAGTCATTGGTGTTGTTTTTAGAAGAATATGTGTGAATGTCCTCTGATTGAGTTACACTGATTATCCAATCATATTGTGTATATATATTTTTTTTCAAACATAATTATGTCATTTATTTATCCTTTACCTAAGAATACCGTCTTTATAAGGAATTTAATCTCAATTTACATTCCTTTGAGACTTCTTTGTTGTTATGCACCAATTCAATTTTATATGGTGTATATACTATACTTTCACATAGTATATCATGAAATCCTTTATTATCAAGATATTATATAGTTTTTATTACCTCAATCATTTTTATTCATGAATCTCTCATTATTTTAGGATCCCTAACAAACATATAATTTTAAATATTTTAAAAATTTATTCTTCTAAATCCTTCTCATTAATGTCAATGTTATAAAAATGGTTTTACGGATTTATTTATATGAACATTATTATTTTAAAATTAAAATTCCATTTAAATTTATCAAATTTGTATGGGACACTTTAATTCAAAAGTCTATTTTTATACGGGTTCTTGAAAAATAGTGTGACCTTTACATAATTTCAAGAAATAGGGGGATATTTCTATCAAATAGTTTTGATGATTATTTTCATCTATGTCAATATCCTTCATTATTCTCAGTTGAGTTTAATTTGTTACAATACAATCCTATATATTGTGTTTATTGAGTAATGTATGACTTTGGATGTGTTATTTTTATACTATTCACGGTTTTTGGATAATTTATTGACATATCGTATGCTAGTTTTAATACAAATGCATATGTTATGTTTCTAACTTTTCATATGTGGAATTCATTAGACTGATTAAGTGACGGTTGGAGCCCGCTATAGCTCCTCGATGCATCGGTAGGTCTCAAGAGAGAATCTAGTGTATTGGTACAAGGACTTGACAAAATCTTATTGGTAGTCTTGGAAAAAGGCCTTGACTATGTGGTTATGAAAGTCTAGCATGAGCATTAAATAATTATAAAAGTGGATATTTATATTGCATGTGATTTTTCAACTAGTATAATATCCTTGTGGATATGTAAATGGCATTATTTTATTTTACCTTTCCCATATTATGTTGAAGTTCAAATTTAAATGGCATTTGTTTCAATCCTATACATTTCCTTAAATGTTTATTCTTATTTAAGAAAGTTTCTGCTATATTGTTATCCTTACTGAGTATCTGAGCTCACCCCTTTATAGGTTTTATTTTTCCAAGGATGCGAAGAATAATTTTATGACTGACATGCAGGCATAGTATATGGAATCTTTGTGTTCTATATTGAAACAATGTTGTTGTAGTTTTAAATTTTATGATGTAATGTAAACCTTATGAGTGTATCTAGTACATCCAAAGATACTAAAAAATTCAGTCTTTGGAAACATGGTCTTTTGTGATCATGCCAATGATACGTAATAATGCACCAACTATTGGCTTTCGGGGTTGGGGTGTTATATTTATCCAAATAGGACCTTCTTCCCAAAGGAATTCGTTCGTTTAGTTTGAACATTATGATACTTAAGAATGTGTATTGGATGATAGTATGGGAGTTCGAACTCATCACACACTTTTGGGGGGAATTATTGTCTACTCCAGGACAATCTTTGTAAATTTAAGATATTTTCATGAATCCTTATTAATTTACCAAGTATTTCATAAGTATCCCATGGAATTCTCAATCACTTATTACCATTTGTAAAATTTAGAATTGTCAGTATGCATTCAAGGTTCATGATTAATGGAAGTATCTGTATTAATTTGATGTTTTCCATCAATGGTATCCTCTAATATACTGTTTTGAAATTTTTTTACTCATTATTTGTGATGATACTAGTTTTTAAGCAACTTAGTAGGGCCCTCTAAAATTTTTATGTCACCCAAGGAGACGATGTTTTGGTTGTGGTTTGGGATCGTGCCTATAAGATAGGATACCTATGTATCCTTCAAAAAGGAATCAGAACTCTCATAGTTCAGTTCATCTAAATGGGATACATCATTCATTTTATGGTCATGTGATAAGGACCTCTAAGAAAAAGGTGCATGGTTAAAACATAGTTTGAGACTTATGCTGAAGTAGCCCGACGAACTTGGAAATGATATGGGTTTCCAAGTAAAATCATACCCTATTTTAAATATGGTCCAAGGAGAAAAAGTTTTATTTGAAGTGTTGGGTTTTAACCTCAAGGATGCTTCTTACGTATCCCATATGGATGGGAATAAAAGCCCACATAGTTCGATAAAACTCATCGTAGGGTATCTTCCATTAAGAGAGAATTAGTTTGGGATATCTTCCTAGAAAGTACGACTTTATGAATTGGAGGGGGGGGGTTATTTCGCGGTTTATTCCTAATGTGGATTCCTGGATTAATGGAATTATGGTTGGATTAATAATATGGATTTCCAATGAGTTCAGGCCTTGAGAATGATTCCTATGTATCCTGGTTATGATGGGAATCAGAGTTCTCACAGTTCATTCAAAATCAGTGTTTCCACATATGTTTTAATAGTTACTTATCTCTAAGCCCAAGTGATTCACGATCGGTGTGAGAAACCAGAGGATGTGAATAATTCTACAATGACACTTCACACTTTTTCTCCTCCACTAATAGAATTCGGCGAGGCGACGAGCCTTAATTCTATTCTATTTACATTGGAAAAGGGTCCAATGTAAGGAGGAAGGGATGATTGTGAGGGGATTATAACAGGATGGATTCCTAGTAAGATTGGTTCGAGCATACTTTTATGGAGTATTCCCATTTTATATTTGGTTGGCGATTTCACAAAATATGGATTCCCATGTGTGAGTGCATCGGGATTAATCCTAATAAGGATGACCATTTATGTGTATATGGGGCTTACACCAAAGGAGGCTTCCCATTTTTGGTTTAACCTAGAATAGGAGTAAGGTGATGAGGTCTTTAAAGTTTCTTGAGAAGTGTACCGACTCATGGTACTCGAGGAATCCATAAATAGAGTCTAAACATTTAACGTGTAAAAAGAACTAACATGATTAAGTTGAATCAAGGTACATAAGTGATTGTAGAGGATTATCCCAAACCAAGGTATTCCATGGTTGGAAACTGGGTCACATAAATGGAGAAATGGAAAATATAATTGACAAGATCCAAGATGATTGTCAGGGCTCCACCATGCTATGTCACGGAGGTGCTCCAACGAGGTGCTCTGGCTAGGCACTCCTCGTTGGTGCTCCATGCAGGTGCTCCATGCAGGTGCTCTATGCCGGTACTCAGTGCTGGTGCTCCACAAAGGTCATGTGTTATAGACCATTAATGGACTTTGAACCGTGTTTCCCCATGTAATTATCTCTTATCTCATGTTATAGATAGCATCCTATAAAAATTTGGTAGATCTGGGTGAAATAGTTACACAACTGGAGTTTTTTGAATTCATCCAACATTTTACATCTGTGAACTTCGGAGCCTAAGGATCCTATTTTTAGGCAACGAGGGGACCTAGTCGAAGAGAATTTGTCCATTTATGTCGTCCTCATAGGTCATCTATGTAGGTCTTCTGTGTAGGCCTTTCACTTAGGGGTGTAAATAATCATTTTTTGCATAGGTCCTCCACATAGGTCCTCCGCATTGATCCCTTCCAGAAATGTATCCATCTTCCAAGTTCCATATGTTTGGATCTGTATGTCTGTTTGGGCTACAAGACTAGTATAATCAATGGTATTGAAGATATATACACTACTTGAGATGGTAAATAGACAATGTTTTCTCAGAATAAACAATGCAATTATATTTAATTTTTCAACGTCTTTTCATCATTGATCTTGTGAAACCACAGCCTACTCTTGAACGGGGAATCATTCCACTTATCCTTTGGTATTGAGTAGTACATTGGAACATAGAATTCATATTTTTATCTTCTTACTCTATGTAGAAATCTTCATCACTCATACTTGACAACTTTTTTCTGTGTGATAATCATATCTTCACTCTATAGAAAACTGCATGGAAAACATTTTATGGTGTCTACAATAATGTTGTGGTTTCTTATTAAATTTATAATAAAAATATATTTCTCATATAGTTGGATGTGACATGAACAACAGAATTTGGAACATACTATTATTAGTTTCCTTCTCAAATTTCAGTTTCCTTAAGGATCATTCCATATTCATCACATATTTCAATAATGCGGTCTATATACTACCAATTAATTTCTTTTTGATTCCAATGTTTAATATTATAATGATTTAGATATCAATTATTTGATCCTACTTTCCTAGTGTCTGCAGTTCGACGAATTCCAATGTTGTATGGGATTTTTCCAGAAATTTTCCTTCACTAAGACAAATGGATATGTTATGCACCTATATTTTTTTTGATATATATACATAATCATGGGAAAATAATATTATCTATTTATTTATCTTTATTATGTTATTTTTTTAATTTGAGGTTATTTATTATTGGGTATTATGTTCAAATGTTAACAAATTATAGATGATTAAATTTTTCAATGTCAATATTTATCATGATTATTTATATACATATTTCCAATGATCAAATATTCGTATCCGTATAGCAAGATACTAAATAATTATATTATTCAATGGATTTGTTATTATAATACATTTTCCCTTCATTTTCCTCAAATTATGTAACCAATAGTTCAAATGGTCGTATAAATAAATAAATAACTTTTTGTAAAAACAAAATCTATTAAAAACCATGTTCAATAAACATGTTTTAAAAAAATTTACACACCATTGGTTATTTAACTGCTAAAATTTTGATCCGTGCTTGAATTTTTAATTAAAAATTTAAGTGGAATCATCTGGTTATATTTTAAGACAATGAAATTTTGGATTTTATCAAAAAATGGAAATGAATCATTGCCCTAACATGTATGGAATGAATGTAATTTCCCACAGTAATGACCATTATTCTAATTTATTATTTATTTATATGTATATAAGGTTGTTTTCAATTAAGAATATTTTTAAAATATTTTGAAATAGTTTTTCAATAATACAAAGATATTTTCTCTATGGAATATTTTAAAATAAATTTTAAGCCTCTAATATATGTTTTCATGGTTATTTTTAAAGAAATGGATTTTGAAAATACTTTATGATTTTAATATTTAGTATTTTAAAAATTAGTTTTTTATTAATATATTCTATATAATTATTTTAAATTTACTTTCCACGTAATATGACCTCTTATGATGGTACCTATGCATTAATCAGGATATTATTGAATAATACTATTTTTGTTATTTTATTGAATGGTTTTGTTTCTGATGGAATGATGTTAATGAATCAGTTTTATCTTCATGGGTTATAATGTGCTTGAATTCATACAAAACCAAATCCTTTTTTAATGAATTCGATAAAATCTTCTTAAGGATTGGTTAGCTATGATTTAATATATTTGGTGTTTTTCCTTATTTCCTTATATAGACATGTTTGAAAAAGTATTGGTAATATACCAGTAATGGTGAACTCTGAGAGGTATTAGAATCCCATCATTAAAACATGTCAATTCTACAACATTATAGGAATTTACATGTTTCGTAATGTGGTTAAATTACATGAATGTTCTAAAATATTAATATATCTATTTTTATCAGAAGGTTATGGTGATTCTAGTGATTTTGGGATTTTTTTTAATTACACGGCGTGTAATTTGGTTACACATTGTGTAAATTCTCATTTATTGTTTTTAAATAGGGAGTCGGGACAAATAAATATTTCCCCCTTTTAATATTTTATTTCTCTTTACCCAAGATCTGTTCTCTGGTTATTTTGAATCCCTAAAACACTTTTGGGTCATTTCATCTAGTAGAAAAACATTGTTTCATTTCTAGTGTGACTCTATAGGTAAGCATTCGCTTTGTCTCTTTATCTATATATCATTTACTCCATTTATATTGATAGTTTATCGAGTTAATAATAGATCTAATCACTTTTTTATTGAATATTTTTTATAGGATATGTTCATAGATCGTAGGTTTTTCCCTTGTTGGCGGTTTCAAATGTGGGATTTTTTTTCTATGGATGGTTATGTTGTTCCTTTATAATGTAAAATTTTAATTAATGTAAAATTGAATGATTTAAATTCAATTATTTGATTTAAAATCAGTTTCATAATTTTGTAATCGGTTTATTTTAAAAAATATATGAATTTGACTATTTTAATTGTAGTTTTTTAACTGGATTGGGAAAACCTCTTATACTATTTTATTGTGCTGCGTTTGTGAAATTTATGGAAAATTGTGAAATATAAATTTTTTGAATTTAAATTTTGAATTTGTTTTTATATATGTAGTGAATAAAATTCTAAAAAATAGATTTGATATAAACCAAGTGGTTTTATCCTTAAAAGAAGATTGATTTTATTTAAAACCTAATTTGATTTTGAAATAGAAATTGTCCTATTTGAAATGTGTAATGGGATGAATTATATTTAAATATTATTTAAAATAAATTTCACATAATTAATTAATTAAATCACATTAAACACATAGCTAGTTATTGAGTTATAAGGAAAAAATGCTAAGATGGGAATTCACTATAAAAAATTGTCCCCTTACAAATTTATCATTAACACCATATCACATTTTATTCCCATGTGGGATGTCAATGATTCCTCATTGACTAGTATCGAGTGACATGTGTACGAATTTTCATCATTAATATGTGTATGAGGATACCACAAACAAGAACTATTATTCTTATACGACTATTTTAATGTTACTGGATTTTACATATTTTATATGTTAGACATTTTTTATAAATTGTATTAAACATGGAATTATGAATTTTATAAACAAATTATATAAAATTATTTTTTATCCGTTTGATAATTTTATTTCTAAAATTTGAAATACAAAGTTTAAATTGTTTAATTATAGTTTTGGAATTCTGATCCCACCTCTTTACAATATAAATCTATTTATTTAGTTAAATAAATGATTTTATCTATCATGGAATCCATGGTGATTCCATAATATGGATTCATCTCACACCATACTTGTGGCTTTAGGTGTCTGAATGTTATCTCTTTCATGGTTCAATCATGGGTAATGTAACACATGGTGGTGATTTTAACTGTTGATTTGTCGACTTGGAGTGTTACTTACCTTGGTATATGGGATGTTATTTTAGTTTTTGTGTACTTTTCTAAATATTTTTAGGATGTTATTAACTGTTTTACTTCTAGATTACTTCATACTCAAGAGTTCCATTTATATTCATACATTATTGTTTATCTATCTTCCCCATTATTTGGGGAAAATTCATTCCCACATTTGTTTAGTATTTTTCCATGTTCTATTTGACAACCCTGGGTGATCTGGAATGGAAATCAGGACACATAAAGTACAAATTGAATATTTGGATACCATGTTACCCAGACGGGTTCATGATAAAGTGGTATCATAGATATAGATTTAACATCTTGTTATAAAGGAAGTATACATTTGTGTATACTTATCGGGACATCAGAGGTAGTTGTGATTGAGTGTCTTTCCATCTCTCACATTAATGAACTATAAGTAAATAGTGGTGGTTGAGGAAACATATCAATATGAATTTTCCTAGTTATTCCCATATTTTCAATTTTATAGATTAGAATACCAATATTTATATCTATATATTATCATTAATTTGACTTTTTTCTTCTTTTTTGTGTTTATTTGATATCATATTTATTGTCTAATGATGTTGTGTAGAATCATACCCCCGTGAAGATGTGAAAACTAGATCCAGAGGACACCGTTGATGATCCCTAGTGATAAAATACTCTCATACTTCCAAACATGTTTGAACTGATTGAGCATTCTATCCATGGTCTAGGTCATGCCATCCACAAGTTCATGTTCGATTTCATTATGTGGATCCATAAAGGTGTGATCATTAGAACAATTGTAAATAGTTTATTTTCTAGAATACACTAGTTTTCAAAGTATTCCAAGATCCAGAAAAGTTAGAGGAATAGTTGAGAATGTTGTTGTGTTTTGTTTTGGTTTCATAAATACATGTGATGACACCGATTTTAAGTGTTACACCTTCATTCTAGATGGACTGATATAGATATGATGTGACCCAATGGTGATGCAGAATAAAAATAATGGATTTGATTTAATGAACTTACAGATTTATTAACTCACCCTTTATATCTATAGTCAATTTTCTTCGCCAAGGAATGTTGTTTTTTCAAACTTGATCATGCAGAAAAGACCGTGATAGAGTTTGAATAATTTTATGATGATCATATTCAGTTTTTTGTAGTGATAATATCAAATGAGAATACAAAGACTAAATGGTTTCATTTGGGACTACTCTTAGATATTTTTTTCATAGTTTTTATTAATGAAACTTTTTTCATAGGATGATGTGATGGATAGAGTGATGATAGTTGTAATGGACATGTTTTGAATTTTAGGGTTATTAGGAGTATATTTCTCTCCCCAATAAATAATGGGTTCTTTTAATGTAAATAGAGATGAGGATGAATCTCATAGTGGGTCTTGATAGTAGTGTCATTATATTTTTCTAGTAGTTATAATTATATGTCCTTATAATTGTTTTCGATGTAGAAATCTATGTCCTTATATGAGGGTTTGCATAGAGGAATTTTTGGATATTTTTTCTTGTGGCCACGTAGGTCACCAACAGAAGTTCCTCCATTCTATTACCACACCATGGAGTGCAATGGGTTCATCAACAAATTCTAAACTTTGGTGCAATCAGATTATTCATGAAAAAAAGCTTCTAGCCACAAACATCTATAAATAATATTCTTCGAACCATGAGAGAGTTTCTAGAGGATGCTGAAATTAGACTAGTGAATGTGAATGGTACCATCAACAAATATTCATCAATTTTGTCTTCATTATTTGATACATGTGCTTCCCATTAATTTTTTTAATCCCATATTTTTAATCTAATAAGTGTTCCTATGTATGTTTTAAATTATTTCAATGATATATCTACAGACCTTGGAACAATGAGTGTTTAGCGTCATTATAGGATTTCTTTTTCTATCTCTAAATGTTTTCAAGAATTCAAAGATTAATCATTTTATCCACATGGTGCAAATTGACATAATATTTTTAGATGGATTGGATCATTTTCATTACTTTCTGGATTGGTTAATAAATCTGACGGTTCTCCATTAACACATTCAATGGTTTATTCTATATCATTCTAAGATAATGGGACCAAAAGATAAGTAGATATGAACCATCTTCTACAGAATTTTGGAAAGGGGTGTCAGGGTTCACTATTGATCATAAGTGTGAATCATTTAGTGGTTATCTTCTTCCAGTTTTCATAGATATTCCAAACAGGATTCCTTAGAATTGTCTAATCTTCCACTAGTAATAAAGGTTTATTATTTTATCGAATTATTGATTCATACTCACTTTTTATTTCCTCTTACCACATGGAACCATTCATAATGAATGATAGTATGTATCATTGGGACGATATTCTAGAGAAATGATTTATATTCCAATGTGTTTCACCTTGGGAAATGTGTATTCATGTTTATTATAAGGTTCATGGTTCATTGTTCCATTGTGTTGATTACTGAAATCTATGTTGAGTTATAATAAATAAATATTTATTTGATCCTATGTATTTTTTATTTTTTTGATCTGTTGTAATGGATGATGTGGTAATCAAATGATGTCCTTCTGCCTCTCTAACATCAGTTGAGGATAAGTGAATATTGAATTCATAAAATATCCTTTTAGAGAATGTATGACCATTATGAGTACCTTGTCAATACTTTTTTCCTAAAAACAGCTCGTGTAGTCATTATGGATTTAGTCAACATTATTTTCCCTATGTTTCTTGATTTCATCAAGTCGGTCTTTGTGGATGAAATCCTTTTATACTTTAAATCCAAGTAGAATAGTGTGTGTTATCTAAGAGATGCTTTAGAAAAGTTGAGACATCACTAACATGATGGAAATATTTCAAAGATAGTTTTCTAGATTTGGGGAGTGAAATTCATAGGATAGATGGTTTTAAAATATCATATCATTGTTGATACTAAGAATGAATAAGATGTTATGCCATGTTTGCAATAATTATTTGTTTTTGAGATTTTTAGCATCATGAGTATGTCTGGTAGCTATTTTCAGTTTGTAAATGACATCTCTGATATAGGATCTCTGATGGATACCCTAAATTTGAAGGGATTAATTTACTCATAGGATGAAAAATGTTTCAATAATTTAGTTAAGATGATTCTAATGTTTACTACTACAACATTTTTAATGTCCCAAATGCCTTGTGGGGATATGTGGTCTTCTATGATGCATGAGGCTCTAGTTTATATTTCTTTCTTTAACGTTTTGATCATTCTATTTTATATGTATCTAATTCTCTTAGAAAACATTAGAATAATTATATAACCCATGACCTTGAACATGTTGTCATGATGAAATTACATATGATTTGGAGAAATTTTGTTTTCAAAGAAAGGATTACCATTTATTTGAACCACAAGCAATTGATTTATATATTCTCATAAGAATATTAGAATCCTCTCTAGTGTCATTGGGTGGAATAACTATGATGTTTTTATATTGAAATAGAATATGACTTGGGGAATGATAATTTCATTAAATATGCTTTGAGTAGGAAACTAACAACCGATATAATGAATAAATATTCCTATAGGAGGACCTTAATGGATCTCAATGAATTGTTTCACAATAGAGTTCAGGAATCAATGAATAATGTTTCGTTGGAAATTTTTCAATTTTAATCTGCCTTTCTTGAGATTATTCTTCATGACAATATATTTGATGATGGGTTCTATAGGATCAGAGACTAACTTTATAGTGATCAGACCATTCATTACTAGACATTCTACACAATGGGAATTCTATAAAATCATAATTTCATGGTTTTGAATTTAGCAGTAAGTAAATTTATGATGGGGAAAAATCTATTACTCGTGATGGCCAGTGCACCTAGGAACTAAAAATATCTTTTATGTAATGTGGAATTAATTCTAGTGGATATGTATATGATAAGTAATTTCTATATTTTTCTGTCATCATTATACATTATAATAGGTCAACGATGATCACAAACACCATTTAGTGTTATTTAGATACTTATGGTACCTACATATGAGTGGGATGATATTTATATGAAATTTTTGGTTGGGATTCAATGTTAATAGTTGAAGAAAAATATGATATTGGTTGTGAATGGATGTAATGATATGTCAGCTCACTATATACTCATTCTCGATACAACCAATGTTTACGAGTTGGGAATTCACTTTGTGAAATATATTGTCTATACAGAGTACCGTCTGCTATATTTTCTAATAGTCATTCTCTATTCACATATAATTTTGTGATATTCTATCTAGTGGAACTAGGATATCAGGTCTATTTGAACATGAAATACCATATACTGTCAAATGTCTAGACTAAAAGAGATTATTTATTTTTAAGTATGTCATTAATTCTTTTGTTCTTGATTTTTTGGATCTTGGGAAGATCATTTTGTGAAGGTGAGTTTTCTAATAATAATGGTTACTAGACTAATATCATAATAGATCCCTTTTAGCCCTTTTATGGGAAAACATGGTGTCCTTCATTGGTTTTTTTTTGGATTCTATTGGTTTTTTAATAGGTTATCCAAGCATGGATCAAGGATGACCACAAATATTCAGTTGATTGGTTTGATATTTTTACGACACAAGGATGATATAAGTCATGTGTTGATCATCATCATAAACCATTTGAGTTATTTTTTGGTGACTATGTATTCCTGAGATATTTAACTCATTTGGGTCATTGGAAATATGGGAGGATAGGGATACTTGGTACTTGTTATTTGGGTCCATTTCAGGTTTTAGAGATGTTAGGAAAGTGTTATATCTGTTAGTAAATCAAAAAAAACTGATGTGGAACATAAAACATTCAGTAAATCTAAGAAATGTAAGAATCAATATGATCCATATAATTGTATGAGTTGTAGTGTTCTTGATTTTAAATATGATTTATCCATGTCTAAATGAATAGTCTAGGTTGTTTATTGTAAAACCAATTTACTTATTCTAAGGGTGATACACTGTTTCATGTTATATGTAATCCTAGTTATAATTATCATTAAACATGAGATCATGATGCATTGATGAGAGGGAAGTGGCCTCATTTTTATTGATATGGATTCTTCTTAATATGTTTTCCAGGGAAAAAAATCCTATGTTTGGGAGTTTGTATCATAGAAATAACTTTATTTCACGTACACTTTAAATATTTTCCTTGTTTTCCTATCTATTTATATGGGTAGGGCCGAGGTGGAAACTGGATGATACTTATAATGGTAAATTTAATGATTTCTTATATTATCATCATTAAATCATACATGTTATATAGTCTGAATGGACCGAAGTCCTTTTTTAAAGTTTTATTATGGATAATCCCTCTTTTAAGGGATTAAGGGTAACCCATACATGACCCGTAGGCCCAAGGCACAAGGCCCAAAAAACCCGTAATACATGACCCAAAGGCCCAGCGGCATACCATGCCCAATACATGACTAATAGGCCAATCCCACTTGAACTTCCCCTCCCCAGTATTCTACTTCATTGAACACCTAGCTTCCCACCTTGCATTGATGATCGACTAAGATTTCCCCGTACAAATCTGCGTGGTGCCTGGTCCCGATGGTAGCTGCCATACCCTCTCAATCTTCTAATCTGATAAGCTCTGCATCTGGTGGAATCTAATCCTATTGCTCTGATACACTTCTGGGGGTCGTTCTGTGTGAAATTATAAACTATATAGTCTATGTGACCCGAAGGCCCTGTGTCTCGAAGGCCATTGATGACCCGAAGGCTCGAGAGACCCGTAGGCCCAAAACCGGTGGCCCGAAGGGCCAAATCGGGTGAATAGTTCCGACTACTATAGTACCGAATAGTAACTACTACAGTGGATTCTATAATACTTCTACAGTAAAATGAAAATATTCCTCCACCCGATTTTTAACCCGGGTCTCTTGGATGCACTGTAGGAGACCTTACCAATTGGGTATGGGCTCGTTGGAAAACGTGTTATATAAATTTATAGTTATTTACTTTCCTTCTAATGTGGTCACATTAACTGTATGACCTAAAAATAACATCATGTCCATTAATATCAAAATTTGTAGAGTTTATTGTTGATTTTTGGACTTTTCGATTAGGCAACATTTAATTTGGTTGCATGCTGTGTAAATTAAAAACAGATTTTTAAAAAATTTAGTTTGGATGATAAATCTATTTACGCGTCATTAGATTTATATCCACACAAAAAAATATGTTTTATAATGTGACTTTGAATCCATAAACCCCTTTGGGATCATTTATTTTAGCAATTGAACATATTTTTGTATGTGGTGTGGCTCTCTGGGAAAGCATTATACCCCCCTCTAGAACTCTTCCACTATTCCTCTATAGAGTTCAATAGATCATATATGGATTGATGGATATAAAAAATTAGTTGTTTAATGTTTTCTCTAGGTTGAGTTCCTATATATTCTACAACATTGTTCTAATAAACATATTCTATTCAGGTTTTGTGTTTCCATGGTATCTTTATGTGGTTCCCTTATCATAGAAAAATTAGATTAACTTTTATTTTATTTATTAAGATTATGTTATTTGATTTAAATTAAATTCCTTAAAAATTATTTTAATTTCATTATTAGAATGAAAATTCCACTATGTTGTAGGATTTAAATTTGATTTGGCTTGACGTTGGGAAAACCCCAAATCCCATGGAATTGTAGTGTGTCTTTGAAATTATTGTATAGATATGATATTTTAATTTCATAATTGTATTGATTAAACTGATTACATATTTTTGTTTTTGAAAATGGATTCAAAATGGTATTCAAAGATACCTATTAGTTTGTCTTAAAAATATTTGTGATTTTATTAAAAACAAAATTTTATTCTAAATGAAAAATAGAATATACTAAATGGATAATGGGGTAAATTTGATTTTTAAAAGGATCTAAAATAAATTTCCCATCTTTTTTTTGTATTAGAGATCATTACAACCTCATGTAGTTAGTGAGTTATTTTGGATAAACATTGTAGGATGAGAATTCCCTATAACCAAAATGATGAATTGAATATATAACATAAATTCAATTATAAATGTTATTCATTAGTCGTTTGTTGATGATTCCTCTTTGAGAGTTTCAAGGGACCCAAGTACAAATTGTCATTATAATTTTATTTGTATGTGAGGATCCCATTACCTAGAACTATCATTCCTCTTAGCTGATGAAAATATTTCTTAGTCAATTATATTTTGAAAATATTAAATATATTTTACATTTTTTACGCATTCCTTCTAGGATTATATCAAATATTTTATGTAAAATTATTATTAATCCATTTATATTGTCGTTACACCATTTGAAATGTAATTAATTTTTTTTTAAATATCATTTTGAAATGAAAAATCTAATTATTTTTAATTTAAATACCATTATTTGGTTTAATAGATTTGGATATCTATATTTGAATGCATAGTGACACCCTAATAGGGTATTATCTCACACCTCACTGGTTCTATTAGGTGTTTGTAGATTATCTCATTCCTTATTCTAGTTGGTGTAATGAAACATAAGGATGTGGTTCCAGCTACTTCTCCATATACATTTATAATTTATTCTGTTGGTACAGAGTATGTCCTTTCATTTTTATTCTAATTTTATATAGTGATTTATCTTATTTACCGGTGTGAAATATGGTAATCATCACATTGTAGAGATTATTTGGAATTTTTTCTTCCATGTTTATACTACTTCTACAACATTTGTGGAAAATTTATTCCAAATACTATTGATTATTATTCCAGGTGACTATTACCAACCCGTGGGGATTGAAAATGCCCTTTGTTCCTTGTTGGGGTCTGCCTAATTACCAAGTTACCATGGTACCCTAGGTGGTTAAGAATTGGTTATGCTAGGTTGAACTAATCAATTGGTTATGAAATATGTCACTTTTACTTGGTTTATGATGTGACTAAATGTTTCTTAAAGAACATTTCTTTTCATAGGTTATGATATAATGAATATTTCATTAATTTTTATCACATATTTATGATTTTCAAAATGTCAATGGTAGTTCCAATATCACCATCCAATGGATTTGGTGGAGATTAATATTCTATTTGATTAAATGGGATATAAGTGTCTATCCCATAACCTCAAAGGATGGTATATTTAGGGTTATCCCTATCTCTAGAACGAGGGTACACTGGTTTTTGGACCAATATAGATAATGTGTGTAAACGGGTTGTGAGGCCAAGCCTAAAAGGGCATATGTTGGAGGCTATCCCAAGACAAAAGAAGGTACATTAGTGGTTATCCCAATCATAACATGTCATGAAGGTCTTGGTGGTACTCATTTACATAAGATTTTTTAACATTACGTTCATTCATTAAATTTATGTCTCATTCTTATTTTACTATATAATGAATCATTTTATCTGATTCTTTTATGATTTTTGTCATATGAATAACTATACATTATGTGATGAATCATGTTTATGAAATATGAAATGGTTGGTATGAACATCATATGTTATGTTCATTATCATGTTCTATTATGCTTTTATTGTTCTATAATATGATCATATATTAATATAATATTTGATTAACATTGTTAATCAATTGATTTGAACCATTCTTATGTTTCATTTTTCAATGATATGATGAATTTTTTTATGTTGGATATACCTAGGATGATTACTGAATTGGATAATATATTTTGGTACATTAATGATCTTTAAGAAGATTATATAATATTATTCCATGTTTTCAATGGCATGAATACATTATGGTCCTCAGGAGTGTTTTTTTGAAATATATTTGATATTCATATAAAAGGATGTAATATTGATGTGTGATAATACTGGGTCATTATATCAATAGACATATAAATTATGTAGCATTATGTCCCTTGTTGAGAATTTTGTTCTCATCCCACATTTTAGAATTTTTTCCATAGGGATTAAGGATGTGTAATGATAAAGAAAGACTATAGATGAATATCAAATTGATTTATCAGGGATTTTTTAAATGTTTTATATTATAGTAAAAATAGAAACAATGTGTATAATTCAAAGTATTAATGGTTGTGATTATTATGTATAGGGTAATTTCCAACTCATTGTACCTCGAAACATTAAATGATCCTCAAAATGAAAGGAAATGATTTCATTTATAAAGATTAAATTTATGATTTGATCATGGTTGGTTCCTTACACTGATGGTCAAGACACAAAGCCGTTCATATAACTATTCAATATAGAGAATTATACATGTCTTATATTGAATTTGTTTTTATAAAAAGAGTTTAAAAAATAATATAAAACATATTTAAATGAATATATACTCATTTATCATCATAAATATATAAACAATTCATATAGTAATAAATAAATAATATATATATATATTATCTATATAATATTTTATAAATTATATTAGATATTATTAATTATATGGAAAACAATATTAGCAATTATATAAATGTATTATAATGTTATAAGTTATTATTAATTTTTTAAAAAAATCACATGTTTTTTCTTGAATTTATATTTATATATATAATTGAATTACAATCAATTGTATATTCTTACGTATATGTATATTTTAATTTATTCATTGTCAAAAATGTAAATTATACATGTTTAATATATTTTATTTTTTAATTAAAAAAACTAATTATAATTAATATTTTAAAACAAAAAGTATTTCAAAAGTGTATATTGATATAAATATATATAATATTTTTTTATTAATATATAACATATTATTAATAATATTTAAATAATTAATTATGTTATAAAAAATAAAAACGTATACAGATATTATATTTATCAATTATGTAATTCAATATATTATTTATACATAATAATGAATAATTAAAAACTAGTTTATGATATTTTATATTTAAATATATAATTATTTATATATAAATATAATTATATATATATGTAATTTATTTAAAAAAAATTAAATATTTTTACTAGTTAATTGTTTTTCAAATTCATAATATATATATATATATAATAGAGAAATAAATAAATTTATTTTATTAACATAATACTTCATTATAAATTTCTTTTGAAATATTAATTTTATATTACTCCATAAATTGATCAATATTATAGAAAAATATTGTATATATAATCCTAGATAAATATATATACAATGTCATATGTAATATATGCATTATTTGTTACAATAAATGAAATTGTTTTCTCAATGTGACATAAAAAACCTACAGAACCTTTTTGTGACATTAAATATATTGAAATACACACAATGAGAGAGAGATGAATATATATATATATATATATTAAACTTTTCAAGAAATGTAAAAATTCAAGGTGATACAGATATATATTAATCCATGCTAACACAATGATTCAAATATTACATTCTTTACTAGGTATTTCATTTATCACTAATAAAAGACATTATATTGTTTTAAATTTTACAGTATTAATTACATGGGTCTACGTGTAATTTTTGTATATTAAATTTTTTTCAAATTCTCTTTTAGATATGCATGTGTCTGATGCAGATCATATTAAATTAATCTATAATGTATGTATAATGAACCGACCCATGTAAACCCAATAAGTCACATGACCGAAATCGCTACATAGCTTGAATGGAATCCTCGTATACCACATACTATAAATTGGATCTTATGATTGAAAAATTATCAGTTGGTAATGATTTCAGATTTACATAAAACAATAATATTGACCATGATCCCAATTAAAATTCAGCCGTGACCCATCCATAATTTTGAAATCTTCGCAATCAATGAAATTACAAATTTAAAATTAATATAAATTCATTTTAACTCATGATAGTAATGATTAAATAACTCATCAATTATAATAAAAGAATAACTAAAAAATTACCATCCTTAAAATTCATTTACATCTAATAAATAAATCAAAATGAAATTCTAAATTGTAAAGAATAATACACTTAAATCCAAAGATATTATTAAAATGTCAAACATTAAGCAATGTCTTCATATGACCAACATTAAATCACCAAGTCCCCTTAATGACCAAAAATTTTCAAACCTGATCATAAATCATTCAAGTTCCATACTTGAGGTCTATGGAGAAAACATAAAAGATTAATATAGTGAATAGTGTATGTATGATGTTAAAAAACACCAAATTGTATATCTTCCGTGTGATTTTTCCATTTCATTTACAAATACTGTGTTATTTATTATACAATAAAATTTAATAAGAAATCATAAAATTTCACATTAAATAATGAAATAACAATATATTATTCAAAAATCACAATTCCAAAATCCCCTTGTCAAATTAAGATATGGTATATCCAATCCTTTTGAAGAATAACATTTTTTTTATTCAGGGAATAATTATCCTTTAATTAGTCGATGAAAACATTTCTACACTCCATTCCACATAGCTGAAATTTTATAAAAACATTTTCTCAAACCCATGCATTAAAATTCTGAAAATGAAATTTTAATAGAAATTTTCAGTTCATTTTGGAGGCGAACAAACCAGCATACATTCATTGATTAAATCCACATAACATCAAAATATTTACCAATCAATCCAAATCCACTTGAAAAAAAATTGATGCATTGAAAAAAAAAGATTCTAGGGAAAAATAGGTATTAATTGGTATAAAATTAATTGTCCACAAACTTATTCAATAATCATGTGAAACTCATAGAATTCAAATTATAATGATAATGTACATGGTTTCATCAGAGTCACATAATCTAGTAGACACATTATATGAATTAAAACATCAAAATTCAATATAAATGTATGTAACTAAGACAATATATTCCCTAAGAATGATGAAAAATTTCTATGGAATAGGCAATTGAGGGAAGACAATGTTAGAATATCAAGAATCAAAAAATTTTATTTTCATCCCATGAGTCCATGAAAATGTAATTGAAATATAAAAAAACCCAATGATAAAAATTTTCTCACAATAAAATATGTATTGAAAATCTAAACATTCCTCATACATCATTGAGTGTGTACATTAATTTTTAATATTCAATGGTCAATAATAAATAAACATGAAATAATCTGAATATCCCGTACGGGGCTTTAAATATATTTACAATTCAAAGATATGTTGATTTATATAGTGTCATAAATAGTTTATAAAACATACTAGTTATTCCAATTCAGACCACAAAGCATTCTTAATGTTCCTATATATTTGATCCACAATATCAAGTTCAAATTTTATCTATCAATTAAAAATTACTATTAAAAATAAAATTTAATATATATTTTTTAAAAAAAAATCATTATTAAAAAACAATTAAAAAATAATCATTTCTATATAATAAACATCCCATTAAACTAAATAACCAATAATGAACTAAATATTTCATATATACGAAGACCTAAATAGAAAATACATATGTGAATTTTCAAAACACATGGAACACAATCATATATTAAGAATCCTAAAACCCGTGAAAACATCATTTATGTCATGTTACTAAACAATTAAAATACTTATAAACCCCAATTTATTATAAATATAAAAAATCAATTTTTAAAAACATTTTATAGAAAAAACACAAAGAATTCAATGAAGTTAAAATTTATAAACTTTTCAAAAAATAGAATATGAAACCAAAAATAACACATTTTGTATCCATATTCATTTTCAATGATGTATAATCGATAATTATCATGAAGAATGGTAGAAAAATTCCTTCCGCCTCTGGGGGAATTAGCTAGGGGTCCCTTTCTATTTTTAAGACATATGAATTCTTGAATTCCTTATATCACCATAATGAAATGGATAATGATAATTATTTTTGGATAGTGATTTGGATAGGTCTCATGGAAAACATTAAACGATTTTTCACACCCAAAAAAATAAAATTATCACATTCTATTATATATCGATAATTGATTCTTCGAATTTAAATAATAGAATTTCATATGTTAAAATATATCATGTTCTATATCATTTATCCTGAATATTATAATTTTATTGTTTTCATTGATTGAAAAAAACAATTAATTATTTGACACATCAAAAAAATAAATCGCACTGATCATAACTAATAGAAACCTTGCCTGACGAAACATAGAAAATACATGCATTATATGCATTAAAAAATAGATTGTGTTTATAGTCCATATTTTTTTTCATATAAAATATAGTGCTTCCAATTATATTATTGAACAAAATTGTCCCACATTCACTATACAACCATAAATACATCTTGATCAACATTAAAACTCTATTTTAATATATCCAGAAACCAGTTTTGGATATAGTTACCTTTTAATGCCTTCATTTTTAATTTATAAATTTTTTTTAAAATATAATAAATATAAAATCATATAAAAATGTACCCTTTTTGGAATTTATATTGTTGAGAAAAAATATAAAATCAAAATTATATATATTTTATCAAAGAGATTCCTTTAGAAATTCAATAGTGTTAATCATGATACAATGGATTATGGTGTCATCTCCGTCAAAAATAATAATATCTATATATAATGATATAAAAAATATGATGTATCATTTGCATCATAGGTCTAACAATATAATCAAACTTTCTACAATATCTCATATCCATAATACATGAAGCATATCAATCTTGTAAAGGTTACACATCTTTTCATGGTTTGTCGAAAGAGATAGAAAACATTGATGAAAACATTATATGTTATTTGTCCATGTGATGAAAACATAACATTTAGATCATATTTATAAATTATAGAATCAAATATAAAATTTCTAATCAAGTGGAAGAATTTGACCAGTCTAATTAAATCATGGGATAATTGTATTTACATTTCAAATTTGTGGAAAAAATTCATTTTGTTTTTGCACCATCTGACAGCCGCCTGATCAAAATACCCAACCAATATATATTATCTTTGCTCATATATTATCAGAATTAACTTTTTTATCATACTATGATGCTTATTATTTTTGTAATATCCCAAATTTCTTGTTATAATGACTGATTAAAATGATACACCACTCATATATATAGTTAATTGTTTGATATTCTGTTTGATATACATTAAGTGGTCAATCCATCTAATTATTTTCCAAATAAATCATCATGAATCAATTATAAATATCATAAATATACCACATGGTATTGATTATACAAAAATATTCATGATAATATTATCAAATCATCAAAAACCATAATACTCTATAAGGATCACCGGTTCGGGACAACAATACTCTGTACGTTGAAGGGATATTATCATTCTTCAATTCCAGGTGAACATTTTATATCACAAATGATAGTATAAAAAATTTAAATTAACTAAATTGTTATAAAATAATTTAATTAAAAAAACTATATTAAAAACCCTAATTTTTTATCACCCATATATAATATATACCCCACATGTTGTTGTTAAAATAATGGATTTATCAATGGATCATCTAAATTCTCTTATGTATCAACCCAAATTATCATTTTATGAACCTTATCAAGGATATCATTTGTGTGTTATAACATCCATTTTATTTATATCATACCTTAAAAATGATGATCTTTAACCTCAAAAGAAACAACAATGTTGTACCAATTCAGCTCAATTTATCTGTTAATGCCAAAAACCACTCCATGTGTAGTAATTAAATCCATTGTACAAAATACTTGTTTCTCATGATATGATGAATTGACTTGTTCTACCTATTTTTTTGAGTCATATTTTGTTTATTTTTTAAACATTTGTAGATAAAAACTACCACATTCTATTAAAAAATGATATTGAGATTTGATATCATCTTTTCGAGATTAAGAAATCACATCTATACAATATTTTACATTTTGAAAAAAATATCACATAAGGACCAATAACATATCCATTTCCCATATTTTGTAAATTTAAAAGTTCTTCATATAAATTGGATGACTAAAAGAATTATATGATTGGAATATAATTGTTATGATAAAAAAGAAACATCTGGTATAGTAGAAATCATGGAATTCATGATAGATAATATGGAATATTCATAAGTCGTTATACCCATCAATTATAATTATTTAAAAGGATCTATAATAATCTGAAGAATATTTTCGTGAAACACATGTAAACACGCATTCTTATATTTATCAATGATAAAATAAATTTGAACATCACTAATATACTTGTTTAGAGTCAATCAAATAATCCCCATCGATCAATGATTATTAGTCAATAATTCAATGTTTTATGTATTGTAAAACATAAATTATATATAAAAATATTTAAATAGAATCATTTACCAATAATAATCCAGAGCATTGTAATTACTAATAAGAACAATAATTCCTACATATAGTATCATTAACATAATTTTACTCTCCCAAACTAATTATATACACATGGATCATCAGTTATTTAATGAAACAAAACTTCTTTATTTCATCATAAAATAAAATTATTATTATAACTTGAACTCATTATATAATCCATTCAGATGAATGATATATACATCCATGAAAAAAACAATATTTAAGAAAATAAATTTTGACAAACATTTGACATAATTCATAATCATAATGATCTCCGCTGGATAGAAATAAAATGAATGAAAATTATCATTGATACAAGTGATAATTTTTATACATCATCAATGTAATGAATTTGTTTCTAAAATTCACCAATCATACCTAATTTATATTTAGACACACATGAATCCATGTTAGTTTTCCATTGAAATTCGCACATTAATGCTATGATTATTAACCCATCAGTTTCCTAAAATACATTATAAACTCTATTTGTTTTCATTTAGAAAATTACAAATTCAATGGAATTTAATCAACAATATAATAAAAATTCGGAATTATTGTGGCGTATGAAGTCAACTCATCTCTAATAAACACCACTTCTTCATCAAACACCAATAAATGTATATATATATATATCATGTTCTAAATGTATCCTTCCAAAATCAATGGTATTATAGATTACAACCATTTCATTTTCTTAAACATCTATATGTAAATTAATCGAAATTGATCTTGTTAATGTAAAAATTTTCTCACAATTACTTGATGAATTAAATTTAACATTTTTTAGAATTAAATTTTTTTCTATCGAAAAATAGTATTTTATTAGTATTTTTAACGATATAATAATCTATAATTTATTTTAGATAAACGTAAAATAATATCTTATCTATTTTTGAAGTAATATTACTTTAATAAACACTTTTATTTGTCCTTTATAGTCCCTAATACTCATTAGTTTCTATATTTTATGTTTTTGGGTCTATATATAATATGATCTTTAAGACTAATTTATATGTAATGAAATTTAATGAGAATACATTATTTTATAGAGCATAAAACTGTAATGAAACCTGATGGTTCGATAATCTAATTAATGATCACACCATTCCAAAATTTGACTGATTCCTCCTCTTAGCCATTCCATTAGCTTATGGTCCACTAATATGAATGTATTGATAAATAATTCCTGAATTTAAAATCTAAATTTTTTAATTATTTAAAAATGTATTAACCACCATAATCTTATTGGAGAATAATATTATTATTTCATAGTATTTTATATACTTATTTCTAAAAACTTTCTAAACATTTCAATTTTTCAATATTTCATTTCACCACAAACACATAACCATACTGGATGAATTCAATATTATAGGATAAAAATTACATAAAACAACCAACTTCTTGTGTGTTCATTGCTCCTTAAACATCACTATATATAAAATTTAAAAATTCACCAACCCTTTAAATATGTCTCCCAAAATAATACATTACTATTTTTATGATAAACATGATCAAATATTTCAAATAATTCATAGCTTAAAGAGTCTAAAAATCTATCACTATGCATTCATTTACCATGATTTATATTTTTATTGATGACATATTAATTCCAATAGATTGTGGGATTATGTTTAATTATGACATTCTTATTGATAATTTTAATGATATATTTTTCATTATTAATATTTAATAAACCAATTAAAAAAATTCCAACTTTCATAAAACATTTAATTATTATATTAATAATTTTTTTGTCAATAAAATTAATTGAAAATACCATTTGTTCTACATGAGATGTAGAATTCAATTATTATTTGTGATAGGAGGATAATAATCATTGATTTATTATTTAAATAATACAATGTATAGACAGATATCATATGTGTCAAATTATAATAAAATAATAATTTGTCCATTTTTTGTGAATAAATTATTTATCTTACATTAATTTCCTCCAATATCTGAGTTTGGGATTTTCACCAAAGAATGTGAATGACACCAAATTTCAAATAACCACGATCCATGTATTTTGGAGTTAATATCAATTAAATTCTCATTTAAATGTTAAAAATGATTATGATATATATACCATTGGTACCATAATTCAAATCAATAAAACATTTATGGTTCCGATTTATAAATTATATTAGAAATATTATCATTAAATAATCCACAATATATAATAAAGCGATATTAGGGGGTTATAATAAAATTGTATATAATTTAATTATTTTTTTTAATAACAGTTATCCTTCTAAAAATTATTACCCACTATTTCATATATATTTAGCGATTTAAGGTCCATATTTCACTAAGTCAGTGTCCCTTTGAAATATCTCACCTAACATAGTTATTTTCGAGGGGAATTAACACATCCATAAATCTTATTACTCTTAAATATATGATTAGTGAAGTATTTATTCAAATCCATCATAAAATATTATATATATTTCTTTATCTTAAAAAACACTCCCAATTAGATCTCCTAGAAGTTGTAACCTAAAGGAAATTACAAAAAATATATTAAATGTTAATCTATCAGAACCTGACATTCTTCTTACCTAAAAAATTAATAATATGGATTCTATTATTATTACATTACTTATATAATATAATCTATGAGCACTCCCATAAATATTACCTACCTAGTTGAATTATCTAGGACATGAAATGTGTACCCCTGGATGAAATATCATAATTACTATTTTTGAGTTGAATTATCTTTTAATGTCTAACACAATTTTTTGACATCAAAATAATATCAAATTTATTTCTATTTCATCTCATACATGCATTATTTTTTCAGGTTCTGTTTCATTTTTATATTCATTTTTTAAATAATATAGGTTTTAGATTCCCTATTGCAAGAACCAAATTAATGTTTTCAAAAAACATTAATGTGTAATTATTTAAAAAAAAACCCAAATTATGTATAACTAACATAAACATAAAATTCATCATAAATACCAAAAAATTAAAATACATCATACAAAAAAATTATGTTAACTTTTCTTGTAACTATGTGGATTTGTATGATATTGACAAATTCTACATGATTATTCTTGAAGTGAAGGTGATCCGACACCACTCATTTTTCTAGACAGTGAATAATAATTTAGGATGCTAGGTAGTCAAACCCCATGTACTTTTTATGGGAGACACTAACATATCTATAAATCATTTTTTAATTTCACAAACACCTAATATATCACAAAAATCCCCATCGAAAATATTCACGAAAAAACATTAAACTCAAATTGATATAAATGTGAATGAAAATGTAATGTTATGGAATTATACTTATAAATAATTGTATGTATTTTTTATTGGAGAAAAATTTTCACCTAAATAAATAATTCATAGTATTCAAATTTTAATAAATAATTTATATATATACATATAAATAAGTGAATTACTTCTTGATAAACTATAATTTGACATATTTCCAAATTATATGAATTTGTGAACCTTTTCATAAATAAATCTTATATAAATTTTTTTAATAAATGTAATCATTTGGAATATTCCTTATAAAAATTTATAACAATTCTGAAAATATTTTTTCTAATACTTATCATCAATTTATTTATAATATGAATAAATTAATAATTTAATTTTCAAAATATTAAATTAATTAATTTATTTATTTATACCTTCAAATCACATATTATAATATTTAATTTTAATTAATGATTAAAATCACATTTATGAATGTAGAAGAATTATAATTCAGAATCCTTTTATAAAATATTATTGAAATTTTAATAAATAAATTTATAAATCCATTTAGGAATTTCAATGAATTACACCATGTCATGGTCCTTAAATGGTGGTATGTTAGAATAATTTTGTAATAGAATATAGTGACCACCAAATAGTACATTAACCCTTGGTCGTCAAAATATGTCTACTTTGAAATACCCTGGTGAATTTAATTTAATCGAGATGGCCTAGATTCCATGATAATATAACAATAGAACACCATAAATAGTTACAAATCATTACGATAGTAACGACTTCCAAAAAAGGGATTAAAATTTTAGATCCTCGAATAGAATCTATAGATAACCATTTATGTATATAATTTTTTAATATTATAAACATTTCTAGTATGAGTGAAAATAATCATCGAAGAATGTATACCAAATAAATAAAACATGGAAATATATATGAATAGTAGATAAAAGATGGCGTACTTAAAATAGATGAATGTTAGTAGATTCTATATTCTTTGTCAATGTATTATGGTTGATAAGGATCATTGGGAGGATAATATGTATGACGCCTACCATTGTTGCGGGAATACAAACCATTGAATCCTGGAATATATCCTAAGGTCTCTGAGATGATTGAATGGGTATTAGGGCCTTCATGAAATGATCATCAAGATTCATAGAGGTAGTAATATTTTTACAGTTTTCAAGAAACTCATAAAAATATTTTTCAAAAACAATAATAGAGGATATCATACCCTTATATATCAATATTCAATACTTCTCAATCAATGATGACAACTAGACATATGATAATTTACTGAAGCCCATCTCCTAGAACCTGAACACTATAGTCTGTTAGATTCCATTTATTGAACAATTAAATGATTATGGTTATTGAGAATAATACACAGCTCATGTACCACAATATAATATAAAACATCATTGAAGGAATATGACATCAACATAATTAATATAACTTTAAAAAGGTGGTGTATGAGGTAAATCATTATTACAACGGGTTATTTTTCACCAAATGGGTTTTGCTCCTCAAATTGGTTTAGTGGGGTTTTAAGGCCTATCTCAATAGCATACATTAGGGTTTCAGTTTTTTTCATACTAAGATAAATTAAAATGGTTCCCTCATCATTATCTGGGAACAAACCTACCTTCCAAATGCCGGTAGATAGTTATGTTTTGAGGCCCCTTGTCTCCTGGGGACACGTATTGATCATGTGGATGGAAGGGTAGGCTTATCACACCGTTTTTGGGGTGAATTATTTCAAACTCTTTGACTCTCTTGAAGATTTATGATCCATTAGTGAACCTCTTCAAAATCCCAAGACATGACTAGTTCCCCAAAAATGAAAATAGGTTAATTTTCATTCATGTGAAAATGACTCGCATCACTTTAATGCATAAATTTTTATTTATCTATGGTTCTTCATCATTTTATGGTCATTGGATGATTCTTATGTTATTAATAACGTTCTTCTATAAAATTTGGTTGTTATTTTTATGAGGAGGGTATTTAGTTATAAGGATGCAACCTTCATATCAAATTTATTTCTAGAATTAAAACCCTTGTATTTCATTCACCCAATGACGTTTTATTTCAAGAGGAAGGAATTATATGCGTTATCTAGACCACCAAATTTTCAATATCAAATATTTTAGTGATATATTACATAACCCAAATATAGAAAGAATCAGTGTTATTGAAGGTCACATAATCATGTCTTTTTATGTGAGATTACCATGTCCTTATGAAGACATATGGTGAAGATGACATGATGCTCAAATTTACCTATGCCCACTTCAGCCATTAGAAATGTACGAAATAAGGGATTTAAAATTATAATTTTCATTTCTACTGATATGGGACATATATGATTGTACTACCATTAGATTATTTATTATAGAACTCGGGTCTTTGGGATATGTGCTACATATCATGGTTATAGTAGCGATCAGAGTATTCATAGAAATATGATTTATCAATCTATTTTTCGATGAGGTTGATTGATCATCCTTCGAGAAAATCTGGTCTTCATGGATTAGATGTCAAAGTCGTAAAAGAGTTTACACAAAAAGGGTTTTTTATTTAAACCTTTCCTTAGGAATTTTTCTTACGCATCGTTGTCATCAATAGAATCAAAGTAATCATGGGTAGATTTTTTGGGGCTTTAAAACCGAGTATTACAATTAAATTTTTGAATTTTATAACATAGATTTCATAATCATTGTAAATTGTTATTCCCACCTGACCAATTATCAGTTTCATAGAATAAAAATTAAATAGTAATAACTGTAATTTCATTGATGAATGGACCTAGATGATGGTACTTATTTGGATAATCAATGATGTAGATTATAACTTTAGATAGGTGGCCAATGTATCTTGAATGTTGTAGGATCCATTTTCGACATTTTTACCTTTATATAGGGGATTACAAACTGAGGATGCACGTATGACATGGTCTATTTTATTGGAGGGTATCACATGAAATGTTTGACTTGCCTTGAGGATATCACATGTTACTTATGGATTGTTCTGGGATCCATCACATGACCTTAGTGGCATTCTCAATAAGTGTCACATGATCCAAAAAAATGTTCCCTGGTTCCATTCTCAAGATTTTGATAACATAAAATGGAGGGTGTCACAAGGAATAGTGGAAAATGGGTTGGAGGATGTCTTTCATCTTAGATAACATCCATATAGTTCCTCAAATGACATATCTAACATGTCTAGAGGGCGTCATGGGTCTGAGATAAAATTTCAAGTGGGTGTCATGAATGATTTTTCATCATTATTATGTGTAACTATGAGACTTGACGGAATAAAGTAGTCACTATCATACAAATTAGGAAATGAACCTAAAGGAAATTTCTAGGTTTTGGAGACAGGTCTATAGGGGTTATCAATACAATAGTGGTGTTCCAAATCAGACATTATAACATGAACTGAAATTACTAGGGGATTTATTATGTCCCAAATAACATGTAAAATTTGTATTTCAGGATCTTGGTGACATGTCCTAGTGTCATCACTTGTCTTTGGATGAATCTCAAAAATAGAAAATGGGAGAGAAAATATGTATTTCTCTTATGTCTTGCAAATTTAATCTATGTTTTGTCCCTTTAAATTCAAATACCATTGGTTATTTCAATATTAATTTATCTTGTATATTGTGTTATATAAATGATATATTGTATTTTATTTACATGACATTCTAGTAGTCCTTCATGTGATATATGAATGATCACAATAAGTACCTTAAGTGTGGGTTATGATTTATCCATCTGTTAACTGATATATTACATAACGAAAGACTTTTTGTTCTCATGTTTATCTTCTCTGAAAAGACCACTATAGCCATTGAAATTGAGAGTCAAATATTGGATTATTTATAATCAATGGGGACTCAATTGATCATGGAGTCATGTTGAAGGATTCCTTATTAAAATATTTACATTTCAAAGGGCCATTTTGATATATGAGTTTCTTTTGAATGGAATGAAAAATATGCTTGATGACATTTCTTGGTGTCTCTTTAGATCGAGTTGTAGAATTATTGTTCATGTTTCAGGTTTTTTATATCAACAATGGCTCTCAAAGACTTACTTTTTATCTCTTTTTGTATCTAAAAATATTTTAGTATTTATTCATGTTTATTTGATAATTGTTAAGTACATTTACTCTATATTTTGATGATACATCGTGTGTCCAATATGCAACATATGGGGGTGTGATATCATATTGTGGAACATTATATTTTTTACCAGGGTGTGCGAAATGATAGAATATGGTTTCTTGAACATACCCAATGCATTCTTTTCGATGAGTCTGGTAAACCTAAGAGACTTCAAAAGATGTGGTGGACATGTCACCTAGGACTCACGACGTCTTGTGGATCGCTAGGGCATGACTTATATATTTTAGTGACTGTGAGTAGCTCCAACTTTCTTTATTTTAATCTCCTGGGGTATATTTCACAAAGTCATGTAGATCTTATAGAATTACAAGGATTTTTATATGAATAATAACCCTTTCCATCAATGAAAACTCATGTGAACTTTATGAAATCTAGGGACTTCCACATTTTAGGCAACCTACATCCAATTTTAAAGGATTTTTAAGTTGTAATGTTAGGTGATTATCTCATGCAACATGTGTATCATAGGAAAAAACATATGGTTATTTCCTATATGGTTGTTGGTTTTCCGGATCTCATTCACCAAAGTAATGGGACTCTATGAAAATGTGTCTCCACTGGTTCCCCCATATGTAACTAACTATGCATGGATATTTCCTCTGACCTTATATGATCACGTGATCATAAGACTCTTAAGGGTTCTTACGATCCACATCATCTGTCATAATTTGATAAGTTAGATATTTTGAGGATATAATATCCAAATTTTGGTATTTATTACCTTGTTAATTTTCTAATTCTTATTTGGAGGGGATTAATTTAATTACCCCTTCTAGAGACACATCTATGTGGAAAATGGAATGGTTGTAAAGAATGTAAATTCCCTCCAGAGCCTGAGGTGGTATCCCCAATCCGTTCCCCAGGTGTTCATTGGTCTCTTTGATGACCCTATGTATTTATCAATATTACCAATATATATGCAAGGCAGAGAGAAATTCATTCCACCGATCAATATTTCTCCATAAAGCTATATCCTTTTGTAATGGCCCAGACCTATCTAGACCATTCCTTTGTGAAAATGCGGTGCTAAACGTGTTTTGGGATGTCAAGGTGACTTTTGGGTGCATTTGGGTGGACTTTTGAGGAATGTTAAAGGGTAATAGCTTTTTCACGGTTGGCACACATTTTTCCTAAACCGTACTGCCAAACCATGCAAGGATAGTCTTGAGGGTAGTGGATAATGCACGGTTTGCGCATGGTTTTCCTAACCATGCGGACTAACCGTGTGAGGAGGGGTTGTCGAGGCCGAAGCTAATGCACGGTTAGTGCACGGTTTGTTAAAACATGTGAACTAACCATGCAGACACTTAAAGTTGGATCTTAAAATTGTGGATCTAACTCGTTTTTGCCTTTAATCACCTCCTTTAAGCCCCTAAGCGGCCATAACTCATGATTACCCTTCCTTGGAGGTGGAAGAACCTCTCCCAAGCATTTTGTAGGCGATCCGGTGTCTTTTCTTTGAGAATCGAAGACGATTTCTTGAGGCAAGTGATCCATTTTGTTTGGTTTCTTAGGTCTACCTAGATCTACTCCTCCTTTTCTCTCGGGATCTTAGATCTATGCCCATTATGGTTATATATATGTGTGTGGATGATGTTTGTGATGATCATTGGTATTGGTTGTGTTAGGAGAGGATATATAGGGAGGATCCTTAGTGAATCAGCCCAGTCTCCTTGGGTGTTCATCGACCGTTGTGGGTTTCCGCAAAAACCTTTGAGGTCGGGGATTCTTGGCTTCTCTAATTGTGTATGTGCAATTGTAGAGTTAGCATGATTTATCACTTTATATCACAATGGAATTGAGATAATTAAATACTTAAACTAGATCAAAATAATTAGTTTGATCGCTTGTTGTTGTTTCTTTGTACCGTGATAACGGTTTGCCTCATGTTTTTCTAGATAGAGTGATATCTATGCTTGCTTTGTTCAATTGTTTGTTCTTGATGGAAATTGATAAATAACAAAAATGCCAGAATTAATTGATAATCATTTGGCTAAATATAATTAGGCATTTAAATGAAACTGGTTGTTGTCATTGTTGTAGTTTTTCTAATTTGATGTCATTCAAATGGGAATAGTAAGCATGTTAAATCTTTTTTGATAGCTTACTGATTATGTTTCCTAGAATTGAATCCTAGGAATTGATACTGTCAATTTAAGAGGGATTAAAGAACTCGTTGGTTGATAAAAGATAATGCGTGGTAGGGTTATTAGTTACCCTCTTGTTTATAAGGGAGAGTGCCTTATGCTTTAATTCCATGAGTGCTCGTTACAAATGAAGGTCGGATGCCTTGTTAAAAGTCCAAGAGCCCATTTGATGTGATTTTTGAGTTCATGCTGCTTGTGTTGTGATGTTACCATGGAGGGGTATTGTGGTATGTGGATGCATGGAGGCCTTGTGGTTTTGGCAGCAGATGATGGTTAGAGTGGCGAGATGCATCAATTTATGCATGTGGGTGTTAGGGAGGACAAAAGTGATGATGGAAAGGTATGGATGTGTTTGTTTGATGCATGGTGACTTTGATGGAATGTTTATCTGCTTTACTTTTCACCACTGCTCAAGGTATCTGGTCTTCCTTACCGTTCTCTTGAAGGAGGTGAAGATGCGCAGGGTATGACATGTGCTTTCTGTGTCTAGATTCTCGACGGAGGATGGTTCTACGCTCTTTCTATAGGCGGCAATGACTCGACGGGTAGTACATCTACTCCCCGTGTTGATCCCCCTTGTGTTTAGCAGCATTGGTTTCTTTTCAATAATTCTTGTAAATATGGGAATGTAACTTCTGAAATGAAAGATTGATTAAATGGTGATGATCCTCGGGGATGGAGATGCTGGAATTTAAAGGTGATGTCAAATCATTAAAGTAACAGTTGTTTTTGAATGTGATGCCAATGAAGTTTAATGTGGTTGTGTTCATGGTGCATTAATGTGAAAATAATTAATTAACGTAATGTGAAACTGATGAAAAAGGGAATTAAGTAACCTAATGTAGTTCTTTAATTGGTTGTGTGATTATAGGATAACTAGTCTTAGAATCCGTAGCCCGGAGCACGAGAGACATTAGCTACAGTTGAGACTATGACAAGGTTATGACCATAGTGTGGTGGTGAGTTACATATTCTGTAATTTATGTGGTTCAATACTATACTCCACCCTGTTAGTAAGGGAAATTGGCACCCCATGGATTCTGAGCCGTGCGGGGTGTTTTCCCCAAAATTCTGATGGGAGGGTGAATGGATGACAACCCACTTTGACCCCGCTCTCTTCTCTTGGTAGATACTAGTTCCATTAGGAACAATAGTTAGTTTCTCCCATATATGTGTGTAGAGGGCTGTAATGGTTTTTGGTTATTCGCACACATATATTCAGGATATAGCATCTCATGGACTACTATAGGTGTAACATGTATAGGATGTGATGGCTTGAGGATCCTTACTCAGGGAATGGGATGTAATGGTTTGAGGTATAATAACCGCCGTATGATACACGTTATTCGAGATTTGGTGGCTCCAGGAAACTACCTGGTTACTTTTGGTTGTGAGGATGGTGTGGAGCTTGGCTCAAGTGTCTACGGGCAAGCCTTTGTTGTGCACGTGGTGCAGATTGTGGAGCATAGCCCAGGTGTATACGGGAAAGCCTTTGGAGAGAGATGCACAGGACATATATCAGTGGGGCAAAGCAGCAAACCAGTGGGGAAGTAGTAGCGGGGTACCCATGATATCCTTTTCTATATTATATATTATTTTATGCATTACTTGGTGAGAGTATCCATGGTGAGGTTGGGAACGTAGTATACCTACTTAGGGGACGAGTTAGTTTCACTATTGTTCACTGTGCTTTAGCATGCCTTCTTTACTTTTTCCCGAGAGGCTTCAGGGAGGATCCTACTGAGTATACTATTATACTCACCGTATGCATATATAAACTATTTTTCAAGTCACATAGGTCAGGTTGGAGATCAAGCTAGTTGCTACTACCTTGTGGTTGGAGGACCTGTTCGGGCTTGCGGTCGCTGCCGTTTTACTTTCGTTTGGGTACATGTAGTTTCCCTTTCAGTTGTACTACTTTTGAATGAAATTTCATATATGTAAATGGGTTTCTTTTATAATTTAGTTCTTTTTTGGAGTTGGTTGGCATCTATCTTATCTCTATCTCCCGCATGTATTCTCTTAGAGGGTAATTCCTCCCATCTATGTGTTTATTATACCCTCGGTGCTAGTCACCATCCCGGGGCCAACTGCAGGCGGGACTCGGGGGTCATTATCTCACTTTTCACATTTCTGGCCCAGGAGGGGTACACTTTGTGGGGAGGGTGTCATGAAAGAGTGTTATTAGAGGCTCTGGTTGAGGGATAGGATGGAGTTTGGAGTTAGGCACATGTGAGGTTGCATGGGTTGGTAGGGAAAAGGTGTCATTCATGTTTAGCAAGTGCGGTAAGCACTGGAAACCAGAAAAGACATAGGCTTTTTGGTGCCCCTATGATCTGATGTATGAACCATTAAGTTTACCATGGATACTAAAAAAGGTGATACTAGTTTCAGGGTAGAGACCTAGGAAATGATCATGCATCATTCTTCTTTGTGATTTTGTGTGAATGGGTAGACCTTGGGATATGTTAACCTAAAACGAATGAAAGAAAACAATTAATTAATTAATGTTGAGTCTTCCATATTCCAGGATTAGGAGCACTAAGTGTTTGTCATTTTGCAGGTATGGCTCTAGGTCGACATCCTCGTCAGGTTTGCATGGAAGATGTCCAGTAAGATTTTCCAACAGGTCATCGTAGTGTATAGGTTGATGAAGACGACACTTGGAGGAAGACACTCTGAGAGTTTCATTGGAAAAGACTGCAGAATTACAAGGGATACGATTCAGATACAGTCATGGAAGACTAGTTGAAGGGGTTCGAGATAGGATTTAGTTTGATCCATGTGTGAAAGGAGCATTGAGTGTCCTTAGCTGTGGCAAGGCTGCGTGGTGAAGCAAGGCAGTTGTGGCTCTTGTTCCTCGGGGATCGTGAGGAGTCAGCGATCACATGGGAGGAGTTTCAAGACAAGTTCGTAGTCGAGTTCCTTTCCTCGACTACAAAGGTGTCCAGTGGCCAGGAGCTTCTTCCCCTTAGACAGGGGAGCTCCAGTGTTTGGGAGTTTGGAATCCATTTCAGGAACCTTTTACGATATGATTTTTGACATGTTACCAGATGATGAGGCCAGTTCGACGAATTTTGAGGAGGCTTTTCATCCAGAGATCCAGTGTTAGGATACCCCATTTATGTAGAATACATATGAAGAGGTGTTGGAGAGGGTAGGGGTAGTTGAGAAGACTCTGGCCATGACCAGATCATCATGAGAAGGGGATCGTCATGATCCCTCACGAAGCAAGGTTGTGGTCCAGGTTTCCCGTTTTTCAAGGAAGATGTGTTTCTGTTCAGCCGGGGGTAGGTCCCAGCCCTTCACATCTCATTTCTCAGGAGGCAGCCACTATCAGGACTATTCTAAGGGATCATGTGCATGTTTTCCTTGTGGTGGTCATGGCCATCAGCAGCGGGAGTGCCCGGCCTTTCAGAGGATTCATTGTAAACCAGGAACTATGCTCAAGGTTCCTCCGTTGAAGCAGTTTCTTCCGAGGCAGAAGCAGCTCGTTGCACCAGCATTAGATCACCAGAGGGGATATGGGGTAGCAATATGACATCTCCATGATTCTCCCCTTCCTTAAATATTAGAGCACGACCGTGGTGGTGGTCGTCATCAGGGTTAGAGAGGCCATGGAGGAGGTCGTGGTCAGCTTCATGCTCTAGCGTTGCCAGCACCAGGCGATCCAGATGTCTTTTGAGGTACCCTTTTCTTGTTTTCTACCTTGGTGTATGCATTATTTGATTCAGGAGTGACACACTCCTTCATATGACCTACCCTTGTCAATTCTTTGGGACGTGAGGTAGAGAGGCTTCCAGTGCCCATGGAGTTGCCTACACCAGTTGGAGGCCGAACTGACTTATTTGAAGAACATAGAGATTGTGATTTAGTGTTAGGGAAACACCGCTCTTGGGGAGATTTCCTATGTTTACGGATACAACCATATGTTGTCATCCTCGGCATGGATCAGTTGTATTCAGTGAAGGCTATCGTTGATTGCTTCCGGAATAAGGTCATCTTCATCAGTACGGATGGAGAGCAGGTGGTGATTGTTGGTCAGCGAGATACACGGATGGGTCATAGGCGCGTTCCATCCATATCATCCATGTCAGTTGAGATGATGCTATGATCTTCAATGGTTTGGCAGCTGGCGTTTCCTAGGGTCGTAAAGGAGTACCCTGATGTCTTTTGAGAAGAGGTTGTAGCATTACCCCCTTGACGAGAGATCGAGTTTGTGATTGAGCTATAGCCAAGAGTGTATCCTATCTATAAGTCTCCATATAGGATGGCCCCATCTGAGTTACGAGAGCTACGTATACAACTTGATGGTCTGTTGTCGTGCGGTTTTGTTAGACCTACTGTGTTCCCATGTGGTGCACCATTTCTGTTTGTAAAGTAGGCTAACAACATTTTGCGGTTGTCTGTCGATTATCGTCACTTAAAAAACGTGACAATAAAGAACCACTATCCTCTTCCACGGATTGATGATTTATTTGATCAACTAAATGGTGCTCTTTGGTTCTCAATGATCGACTTACGGTCAGGATATCATCAGATGCATGTGAAAAATGAGGATATTACGAAGACTACTTTCCGTTGTCGTCATGGGAATTATGAGTTCGTTGTAATGTCGTGCGGTGTGATGAGTGCTCCAGCTGTGTTCATGGGATTGATGTATGATGTGTTTTGTGAGTTCCTAGACAAGTTCATGGTAGTCTTCATCTACGACATCCTTTTGTACTCAACATCTGAATAGGAGCATGCAGAGCATCCACGATCCATTTTGGGGGTTCTTCGTCGACATCAGTTATTCGAAAAGTTGTCGAAGTGTGAGTTTTGGGCTCGAGAAGTCCGCTTCTTCGGGAAATGTTGTGTCCCAACAAGGAGTAGTTGTAGATCCGTTGAATATAGAAGTAGTTGTGTCTTGGGAATCCCCCAAAACATTTTCAGAGGTGAAAAGATTCCTTGGTCTCGCAGGATACTACAGGAGTTTCGTCTCCAATTTCTCATAGGATGCAACTCCTCTATAATCTTTGAACAAGAAGGATCATCCATAAATATGGGCTGATCAGTGTCAGGCAGCTTTCGAGTATCTAAATGAGATGTTAATAAGTGCTTCTGTCCTTTTTCTTCCAGTTGAAGGAGTTCAGTTTGATGATTTCTACTATGTTTTAGGTCTAGGTTTAGGTTGCGTTCTTATGAAGCAAAGGTCAGTTGTTTCATATGGGTCTTGGATGTTATGTCCCCATGAACGCAACTATGCCACCTGTGATCTCGAGTTGGCAGCCGTTGTTTTTTCTCTGAAGTTGTGGAGACATTACCTCATTGGTGAGCGCATTGTGGTTTTCACTGATCAGAAGAGTTTGTTGTATGTTTTCTCCTAGCTTGACTTTCACTTACGACAGCATCGTTGGATGGAGTTCTTGCAGGAATACGACTTCAACATATTGTATAAACTTTGAATGGGGAATTTTGTAGCTGATATGCTAATCTGAAAGTCACGTAGTGATGTTGTGCATGAATCCAGTGATTCCTGGAGAGTAATGGAAGAACTGTCACCATTGCATCTTGATATGGGAGAAGTCGGAGGTAGAGTTTGTCTTTTTCAGATGACGGTATATTCATCCCTGGTGTTGAAGGTGGAAGAGTCCCAGTTACGGAATCTTGAGGTGGAGGTCTGGAGAGACCGAGTCGTGTGTGGTGAGGCCCCTGATGGTTGGTCGGAGGATGAGAAATAGAGAGTATTGTATCATGGAAGGCTTTTTGTTACCTTGGTGATGCATGAGATGGTTCTTATAGAGTTCCACAGTTCGCCTATAGCATTACATCCTGGTGTGACAAAGATGTACTGATACTTGGGGAGTTAGTTTTGGTGGCCTGGACTAAAGTGTGCAGTTGCAGAGTTTGTGTCTCGATGTTTAGTCTGCCAGAAGGTGAAGGTCGAACACCGTGTTCCTGGTGGTCTTCTCCATCCATTAATGATTTCTCAGTAGAAGTGGGAGGACATATCAATGGACATTGTTACTGGTTTACCTCGAGCTCCAGGAGGACATGATGCTATTTTGGCGATAGTGGATTGTTAAACAAAATCGTCCCACTTCATAGCGATCAAGGAGTCGAGCTCAGTGGAAGTTTTGTCGATGCAGTATCTAGAAAAGGAGGTGAGACATCATGGAGTCCCAAGGACGATGATTTCTGATCGAGATCCTCGTTTTACCTCCAGGGTGTGGAGCGGTATCCAGCATGATTTTGGTTCTCAACTATTCCTTAGCACTTCTTTTCTTCCTCAAAAGGATGGTCAGACAGAGCGAACCATCCAGACTCCTGAAGGCATGTTATGCTCTTGTGTTCATGACTTTGTAGGTTCATGGATGAGGCACTTAAACATGTTGGAGTGTTATTACAATAATATTTTCCACTCCACCATCAGTATGGAGCCGTTTGAAGCCTTGTATGGTCAGCCTTGCCGTTCTCCGCTATGCTGGACTCGGGTCAGAGGGTCAGCAATTCTCGGATCGGCACTAGTGAAAAATACAAAAGAGATGGTTCAGGTGATTCGTGAGAGGATGACGACAGCACATGATCTTCAGAAATCCTATGCCGATCAAAGAATGGGACCCTTAGAGTTTAATGTTGGCACCATGTGTTTCTGAAGGTGAATCCCTGTCGTGGGAAGTGAAGGTTTGGTCATGGGAGTAATCTTTCTCCCTGCTTTTTCAGGCCTTTCGAGTTGTTAGCACATATGTTGGAGCTGTGGCGTATCAAGTAGTACTTCCCCCTCATATGATTTGGATACGTGATGTTTTCCATGTATCACAGCTACGTCATTATATTCATGACAACTCCCACATCTTCGACTGGGGATAGATCAATGTTAATGATGATTCCACCTTTGAGGAGTGACCTGTGGAGATCCTAGAACACAAGGATAAGGTGTTGTGCGGGCGTTCCATCTCCTTAGTTCGTGTCTTGTGGCGACACGGTGGCATGGAGGAGAGTACATGGGAACATGAGTCACAGATACGTTCTTAGTACCCAGGGTTGTTTAATGTTTAACTCTTTCATGTAATGAAAATTTCTTATGTTGTTATGAATCCTTCTTGTTTATAAGATGACTCCCTTCGTTGCTTTGGTTGCTTTCTCTATTTTGAGAGGTATCTCGGTGGGTGGTTGTTCAGACCCTATTTGTTTATCCTTAGGTGGGTTTTGGATTCTTTAGGATGAGAATGTTTTGAGACGTATCTGATGTAATGGCCTGGACCTCTCTGGTCCATTCCATTGTGAAAATGTGGTACTAGAAGTATTCTGGGAATTCAAGGTGTCTTGGGGTGCATTTGGCTGGACTTTTGAGGAAATTTAATGGGTAATAGCTTTCGCACGGTTAGCGCACAGTTTGCCTACACCGTGCGGCCAAACTGTGCGAGGCTGGTCATGAGGGCAGTGGCTAACGCACAGTTAGCACACGGCTTGGCTAACCGTGTAGGATAACTGTGCGAGGAGGGGTTGTCGAGGCAGAATCTAACACATGGTTAGCGCACTGTTTGTTAAACCGTGCGAACTAACCCTGCGGGAACATAAAGTTAGATCCTAAAATTGTTTATCTAACTCGTTTTTCCTTTAATCACCTCATGTAAGCCCATAAGTGGCCATAACTAGGGATTACCCTTCCTTGGAGGTGGAAAAACCTCTCCCAATCATTTTGGAGGCGATCCGGAGGCTTATCATCGCGAATCGAAGCTGGTTTCTCAAGGTAAGTGGTCCTTTTTTTTGGTTTCTTAGATATACTCCTCCTTTTCGCTCGGGATATTAGATCTACGCCCATTATGGGTAGATCTAAGTGTGTGGATGACGTTTGTGATGATATTTGGTATTGGTTGTGTTAGGAGAGGAGATATAGGGAGAATCCTTGGTGATTTAGCCCGGTCTCTTGGGCGTTCTTCAACCGTTGTAGGTTTCCTCAAAAATCATTAAGGTAGGGGATTCGTGGCGTCTCTAATTGTTTATGTGCAATCATAGAGTTAGCATGATTTTTCCCTTTGGATCACAATGGAATTGACCTAATTAAATACTTCAACCGGATCAAAATAATTGGTTTAATCGCTTGTTTTTGTTGATTTGTACCATGATAACGGTTTGCCTCATGTTTTTTCAGATAGAGTGATATCTATTCTTGCATTGTTCAGTTGTTCATTCTTGATTGAAATTGACAAATAACATAATGATGGAATTAATTGATAATAATTTGGATAAATATAATGAGGCATGTAAATGAATCTGATTGTTTTCATTATTGTTGTTGTTTTTCTAATTTGATGTCAATAAAATTGGCATATTAAGCAAGTTAAATCGTTTGTGATATCTTACTGATTAGGTTTGCCCGAATTGGAACCTACGAATTGAATCTGTTAATTCAAGAGGGATTAAAGGACTGGTTGGTTAATAAAAGATAATTCATGGTAGGGTTCTTAGTTACACTCTTGTTCGTAAGACTGAGTGCCTTGTTCTTTAGATCCATGAATGCTCATTACAGATGAAGGATGGATGCCTTGTTAAGGGAGAAGAGCCCATTTGATGTGATGTTAGATTTCTTGTTGGTTGTGATGTGATGTTACCCTGGAGGGGTGTTGTGGTATTTGGAGGCAGGGAGGCCTTGTGTTTGTGGCAGCGGATGAGGCCTAGAGTGGAGAGATGCATTGGTTTATGCATGTGGGTGTCAGGGATGACACAAGTGATGATGGAATGGGATGGATGTGTTTGTTGGATGCATGGTGAATTTGATTGAATGTTTATCTTCTTTACTTTTCCCCACTCCTCAAGGCATCTAGTCTTGTTTACCCTTCTCCTGAAGGCGGAAAAGACGCATGGGGTATTCCACGTGCTTTCCGTGTCTAGCTTCTCGAGGGAGGATGGGTCTAAACTCTTGATATAGGTGGAAAAGACTCGATGGGTAGTACATCTACTCACCGTGATGAGCCCCCTTGTGTTTAGTAGCATAGGTTGCTTTTCCAGAATGCCTGGGAAAATGGGAAAGTAATTTCTATGATTAATGAATAATTAAATGGTGATGATCCCCTGGGATGTAGATGCTGCAATTTAAAGGTGACGTTGAATCGTTAAAGGGAAAATTGTTTTGTATGTGATGCCAATGAAGATTAATGTGGTAGTTTTAATGGTTAATTAATGTGAAAATAAATAATTAACGTAAAGTGGAACTGATGAAAAATGGAATGAAGTAACCTAATGAGGTTCTTTAATTGGTTGTGGGCTTATATGATACCTAGTATTAGAAATAGTAGTCTGGAGTCTGAGAGACTTTTGATGCAGTTGAGACTAAGACTAGGTTATTCCCATAGTGTGGTTGTGAGTTATATATTCTGTACTTTTGGTGTTTCTATACGCTACTCCACCCTATCAGTAAGGGGAACTGGAACCTCGAGGATTTTGAGCCCTTGGGGGGTGTTTTCACCAACACTCCGATGGGAGGGTGAATGGCAGACTACCCCCTTTGACCCCTCTCTCTTCTCATGGTAGATACTAGTGCCATTGGGCACAACGGTATGTTTCCCCCATATATGTGTGTAGAGGGCTGTAATGGCTTGTGGTTATTCACACATATATATTCTGGATATAGTATCCCATGGACTACTATAGTTGTAACCTCTATAGGCTGTGATGTCTTGAGGATCCTTACTCGGTGTATGGGCTGTAATGTCTTGAGGTATAATACCCAATGTATAATACAGGTTATGCAAGCTATGGTTGATCCCGAAAACTACCAGGTAACTTTTGGTTGTGACTATGGTGTGGAACTTCGGCCAGGTGTCTACGGGAAAGCCTTTGTGGTGCACGTGGTGTATATTGTGGAGCTTAGCCCAGGAGTATATGGGCAAGCCTTTGGAGAGAGATACACATGACATATGTCGTTGGGGAAAAGTGGCAAACCAGTGGGGAAGTAGCAGCAGGGTACCCTTGAAATTATTTTCTATATTATATATTGTTTTATGCGTTACATGGTTATAGTAGCCTTGGTGAGGTTGGGAGCAAAGTATACCTGCTTAGGGGACGAGTTAGTTTCACTATTGTTCACTGTGTTTTAGCATGCTTTCTTTACTTTTTCATGAGAGTCTTAGGGGAGGATCCTACTGAGTATACTATTATACTCACCCTACGCATGTATAAATGGGTTTTCAGGTCACTTAGAGATGGTTGGAGATCAAGCTAGTTAGTACTAGCTTGTGGTTGGAGGAGCTGTTCGGGGTTGCGATCGATGCCGTTTTACTTTCTTTTGGGTACTTGTAGTTTCCCTTTCAGTTGTAGTACTTTTTCATGACATTTCATATATGTACATGGGTTTCATTTATATTTCAGTTCTCAGTTGGATTTTATTGGTATCTATCTTATCTCTCTCTTCCACATGTGTTCTCTTAGAGGGAAATGCCTCCCATCTGAGTTTTTATTATACCCTCGGTGCTAGTCGCCAACCCGAGGCCTACTGTAGGCAGGGCTCAAGGGTCATTATCTCCCTTTTCACATTTCTGGACCAGGAGGGGTACACTTTATATGGAGGGGGTCGTGAAACCTTTTTTTCTATCTCACACCCTCATCACATGAATATTTCATGGATCTTGATCATGATACCCTTTTCGCATATCTGGGCAAATATATTTATCCCTCAAGAACTAATTCTGCTTAAGATTTTTTACAATTCAAATAAGAATGATAATTTGATAATTCTTTTTCAACATCGTTTATTAGGAACTGTTATAATTTTGATGGTTTTATGGAATTTTATGGTTTATTCATTCGATATGACTGATGGGTGTGTCCATGTTCAGGTCATGTGATCACGAGTCTCAAAAGGGGTAATGAAATTACACGATTCCTTGGGGGGGTTTTGCGATCCTTCGGTTATTATGATATCATGCGATTCAACCATTTTTTATGTAATTAACAATTTTATATTTATTCATGTGATGCTCATGACGCCACAAGGACTATCATGATTTTATTTTTGGAAAGATATTATATTCTCTCTATTTGATAGGTTACGATTGCTTATATTCTAATAGCATATAATTCAAATCATTGTTCCTCAGATGTGGAAAATAAAAGGGGCATGATTTCTATGAATAACAGTGTTGACCCTGATATTTTTTGCATTCTATTAAGGAAACACTAAATAGGTTCCTTAAATAAAATGTATCGAATTATTTGTTATCTAAATGATTTGATTATACATGTTTGGTTTAATAGATGTTTCTACCATTCCTTTTCTATATTTTAATATGTTGTCCCACTTGGTGTTCTATTCTCTTGACTGTATTTAGATAATAATTTTTGAGGAAGGTTAGATGGTTACATATCAATCGTAAGGGTTTTCATATCTAAGGTTCGTCCATGTTCTTTGGTCTGGATGACCGTGAATTCACCCAAAAACCTATCACTCATAGATATTCTAGTTAACTCCAAATTTCATTGAATTATTAGTGTAGTGGATTTTTCTAGAAATTGGATCTCCATCCTAATGAAAATTTCAATGATGAGTGGGTCTGGAATTTCTGGGTCAGGCAAAGGTGTTTGGAGTTCACTGATGTCTTGTTCATGGTTCACCTTTATAAAACACTATTGATTTATAAATTTATTTTTTATTGTAATCCTGACCACCATCAATAGATGATCAACCATTTGTGGCCCGGTACCAGCACATATCAATTGTACCATGATGATGTGGGCATCATCCTATGGAACATATATCCGTTCTGCATGATTATTCTCCTTTGAGAAATATATGATTAATTCCTCCCTACTATAGATGTATGGGATGAACCTCAATAGACAGAAGTATTGGGAAGGGATATTTTAATTATGATTGGGGATAAATCTAAGATACACCTTAAAATTATCTCAATTATTTTATTTCAGGATTGGGTCTATATTTTCCTCTGTAGAAATAGAGTAATACCAGCTATTAGTCACCATCGTAGGTGACCCTCCCAAGATGTTTGTGATTGAGAAAAATCATATTGGGCCACAATGGATGCTATAGATTATACATCATGGTGATATTGTGTGAACCTAGTGATTCATATGAAACTAAGGTGTTCTTTAACATGGAAGTAACCATCTTTGTAAACCTTTAAAAAATACAATGTCACATTCAATTAGGTAGAAAACATATCAGGATCAGTGGTCTTATCAAGTGGATATTTTTCTGGTTATTGTAGAATATCCATTTTTATGAATATTACATCACTTATATGATCTCATAATAAATATCCCATGCTATATTTCTATACATTTTAGTGGTCTATAATTTTTCACTTATCCCTGTTGATGTTGATGATCTAATACACCAACATAAAATCATTTATTGTACCATATTTCCTACACTGGCAATATAGATCATTGTTGATGATCATCACTTCTATGATGAAAGATATTATATGATATTCCTTCATAATTGGGTTCTCGTATCCAAGGTGGATGATCTGGTAATCTATCATCCCTACAAACCATTTCTTTTATCTCAATGGTTTTGTTGTACTCAAATGGTCCCCCCATATTTTGGTTTGTGTTCGAAGGGAGTGTCATTTGAGGTTTATCCGTTTATTTTGTAGGGTACTGACACAAGAAGAAAATAAGGATGATATTATGATTTTTCATGCTAATGATTCATCTTCTTTTCATAGAAATGATTACTCCCATGAATGGGTAACAACATATCCAAATGTTGTGTAAGCCAGTTAGTTAGTCCTATAAGTATTAAATTTTCATTTCCCATTCCATTTTTAGAAGGATTGATGGAATTTATTTATGATCTAGTAGAGAGATCACGAAAAGGACCTCATTCATTTGACAAATACTCAGATATTGATATATATTCTGTCAAGGAAGTAAATCCTCCAACACAGGCTAAGGATGATTTTCCCATTAAGGGAAGGTCATATCTGGCTTCTTCACAAGTTTTAGATTTATTTGACTGGTTATTCATCCAACTTTCATGACCAAAATATTTGTTTCATAGGCCTAAAAACATTGTGGGATTATCTGGGAATAAATTCCTGTTGTGATTACTATAAATCTAATCGAAATATTCCACGACCAACGTGAACCACTTCACATGTTTTTTCTTCACTAAAGATAAGGTGGATTCGATAGAAAAAACATTGTATGAAATTATGCATCAAATTGTCTTGGACTGAAGATATATGTCCATGAAAAAAAGCTATCTACACAATTTTTATATTAAGGATTCCATATCTATGAAAATGAGGTAGATAGTGGAGGTAGTGGAGTAGGGATGGAAATTTTCATATGAATTTCAGTCTTGGATGGACACATGTTCTGCCCAAATATGGAGAAATGAAGAAATGATTTTTCATTTTGGGTATAAAAATTTAACATGATAAAACTCCATGGAATCTTATTAGAGGAGGTTTAAATACATTACTTCCCTTATTGAGGCTCTCCATCATGGGGTAGAAGTAGAAGAAGAGGAGAGAGTGGAACTCTAGTGCACAAATGATGCCTCACACCAGACTATTGATGATCATGCCAGTATAGCCAACAATATTTTATCATGACTTTAATTTTTACTACACTCCATGTTCTTAATGAGGCCTTGGAGATACACCAACTATTGTAGATTCCTCACATATTTTCATATTGTGAATGAATGGGTCATCTAAATACCCCATTTTACTAATCCATTTTCGTACCTACATGATGTATATGATATCTCATCAATTTGATATTTTTGAAATCACTACCAACATCCATCCCTTTCATTATATCTGAATTAAAAGGAGTTATTTTAATTGAATGTTGAAATTATAATATATTTCATCAAATAAATGGTTGTGAATTCACACAATCATGAAATTATTTGCGATAATCTATTCAATTTATATTGAAATCGCTTATCTTATAGAGAGATCATTTGAGTAAGGAAGATATATTTAACGGAATGTACATTTTATATTCGACCCAGGTGATAATATTTTGGGTATATAATCATCATCATGCTAAGACTATGTAGTGGGCCTCAAAATAATTTTCTTATTAGATAATTTCAATTTTATTAAGTTTCTTTTTCTTGAAGGCATTCATTTTTTATTATTATTGATAATACACCTTCCAAGGGGTGAGGTGGAAGCCTTACAAGGCCCTAAGGCTCAGAGAAAATTACATGAACCAGTGGTCGTAGAGGGATTCACCCAAGCAAGAAAACATGGAACTTCTCCTCCTCGGCATATGTCATGAGATCAGCACTGCACTTTTGCAGGGCTGGTCAGATAGTTGTCCTATAAAACGCTGCAATGGCCTGGTACCGAATGAAATTCTATAGCCTCTCATTATTCTAAATTTGGTTATTTATTCCCTAGTGAATTCTCCTTCCCTGAATCCTAATCTGATTCCTTTTCCATTATAGTCAAGCTAGAACATCCTCTTTCAAGTGGCTCGAAGGCCATGTGGTGGGCTAATGTCCTTAAGGTTGCTTGAAGGCCTTGGGATTAAACTGGACTAAAGGCCTTGGGAGGCCCGAAGGCCTTGCAGGACCTGAGTCCCAAACCGATGACCCAATAGCCCAAATGGATGAACAGTTATGGCTACTACAGTACTGAACCATACCTGCTATAGCACCAGCTACAGTACTTCTTCAGTGCTTGAACCAGTACTAATACAGTACTGATAATGTACTGGTAAAATACCCCAAAATAATCCTCCACCCAGATTAGATCTCGGGTCTCTTTGATGCACCTACTGATTCCTCACCAAATGGGCTGAGGCTCATGTGCTTATTTAGTTTTTCGAATTCTTTCTTAAACTTTCTATGTACATTAATTTACAACCATATACCTCAGACCTTATATCAAATTATTGTATGGTCTTATTTCTTATAAAATTGGTGAATATTATTTTTAGATCTTCTTATTCATAAATTTATGGATTATGGGGTAGAGAACCCAACGATGAGATGAAAAAATATTCGTTTAAGAGTGACATTGTGGTGTTACTAGGGGTAAACTAAATTGTATTTCCATTCATTTTGGGATGATATGACATTAGATGGTGGGTTATATATGTTACACATATATAACATGGAAAATGATAAAAGATATCTACTATTTTCCTTGTTCTATGTACGATTTATGGAAGGAAATGTGACTGTGGAAGATATACATGGGATATTACTCCTAGATAGATAGTTGGTGTGTGGGTGATTTGAATCATAACCTGAAATCTGGATTCTTTGAATTTGTGAAGGGGGAACAAGGATTGGTTTGTATAATAACATAGTGTATGTGTAGCTACACTATAGTAGTTTTGGGCGTCACATGGATTAGAATATCATCTCTTGGAAGGAAGAGATTCCATTTGTTGGTGGGGTAAATCCCACATGTTTTGATATTATAGAAATGTAAAGAGGGTCATAACATCTTTCCAAGGGTTATGATAGATTTTTATGGATCCAATTACTATATGATGATGTTGGGTATGGGATGAAAGCTATCTAGGAGGTGTTATATCACCCTAAAAAAATCCAATGCCAATGTTATGAATCATGGTCCATAAAACCAAATGGTTTTGAATCACGAGGTGGTTCAATCAAATGTTTTGGAATAAATTTTCATATTTCCTCAATGATAATGGGTACAATAAATGGTTATGAATCATTGATATTGTCATATACACATGAATAGTTTAGTATGGACATTGTAAATGATAGTATAGAGTTGTATGGTTTGGTGGATGGTATGGGGTAGTCACACTAGAGATATCTTAAAATAATATCATGTTTTGAGCTCCCCCGTAATGAGTACAGGAACTCGAGAAGAATAAATCCCTTTATATTAAACCAACATGTCTCTAGTCAGTGGGTGTAAGAATAGATTCATCAATATCATGTAAAATAAGAGATATATATTTTATTCTCCATGGGAAATGAATGTCTTTCGGTGAACCATGATCCTTTAAATCATGACACGTGATTTGTGGATAATGGATGATTCAAGAAGTGTTTGAGCACCCTAAAATTTCCACCCCAACCTAGGGTACATATTCTCATGGTGAGGAAATGTGAAAAATATTTTATTGATATTTTTCATGGACTAGGTGGTCTAGTAAGAATAGTTTGTATTTTTTAAGGACTGTATAGTAGACAATATGATATATATTCCATTTAGTATTTCCATATTTTTTTTCCAATAATCTAGTGATGAAGTGTTATGAATGTGAAAAAATGAATTTTTCACAGTCATCACTTTACAATTTTTCATCACTTTTTCTAACATTTTATGGTCTTTAGATTTGGACAATTATTGGGTAGAATTTAATGACATACATCTTCGACCTATGTGCGGGAATTGTAAGGTAATGAATGAAATGAAAATAATGTGGGATATGTTACACTGGAGTCTAATTATAATACCTAGGATCATTATTACTCAATAATACATCCGTGACTGAGTTCAAAATGTTATAAATCACAGCCCATGTTTCCCAGTTCTTGATAAATGATATGATAAAATCATACAAGGTGTGTTCTATATAACCATAAAATGACCAGTTATGGATCGATGATGTCGATATTATGATAATAAGAATGACCATTATATTAGATCAATATGTCACTTGTTGGTTGGTCCAAATCCCTTTTACATTACTAGCATGGCCGACCGATAAATAATTTTTTTTTGTTTTATGGGTAATGAAAGGATTATAGTAACCTGAGGCATAAATATTAAATTCTGTAACATGGATTGAGAAGCTTTTAGAAGATGGTGGAATCACCCCATACACTTGTTGATCGAGGTATGTCTGTTGTGGTCTATTGATAAGGAATGATAATTGGATATGGTCTATATATTTTATCATCATTTAGTGGGGATGTTTGTTGTGGAATTTTAATATCATGCCTACACAAGATTTCCTTACCTTTTAGTGTAAAGTATTAAGGACATACTCCCTTGTAGTTTATCATCATTTGGTGAGGATGTTTATAATTTTGTTTCACATCATGTTATAATGAAGAAAATCCATGTTGTTTATCATCATGTAGTAAGGTAATTGATCCGGTACCATTAAATGATGGAATCTTCACTGGGCCTATGAATGGAATTTTTAGTGTCACTATTTATCTCATGTTTATCGGAATCCATCCATACATATTTCATAAATGAAAAATATTTTATCATCGGTCATGACGGTATGGGTAGCTGGGTATTATTTCCATTTGTTATTGATGTTTGGCATAGGATTAGAGGTCTAGGTATCACTATGTATCATGTAATGACATGAATCAATCCATTGATAGTTCTTCAATGAGAACATATATCTTCACTAGTCTGAACTATATTATGAGGTGCACATTATTTCTGTTGATCGTTATTGTTGGGTCTTATATTAGAGGTCTTGGTGTCATTATGTATACTATTATGTCAGGTATCAATCCATAATTATTTATTTGTAAGAACTATTAAATTTCGCAACTTATAGCTACAAAGAATATGATCTCACGTAAAATGTGGTGATATTATGGATTGGACCAATGATATTTGTTTTGGTGTCACTATGTATCTCATGAAAAAATTATAATCAAGTGATATGTATTTCATGATATCCCAAGTTGTTTTACAAATTATGTTGAGGAAAGAGATGAACATAAATGAATCGATTTTTATACTGTGGTCGGGCCCGAGGTTGTATGTTTGGGAATCATAATATATCTAAAATGTATCAGAATCAAACAAGACATAGATATGATGTGTCCATAAGATTAATGTATATCCAATGAAAAATGATGGTTTTCATTTAAGGTATCGTATTGAGGAAAAGGGAAACACAATTAAATATGGTGTTACTTTTTTGTATGGGTAACCCCATGAAAAATTCATAATCCCACGGTATATATGCTTAGTGTGAGGGAAAATGAACAACATGGGTACCATCCAGAGTCATTTATGAGTATAGAAGGGGTATATTATACGATGTGGTTGCAAGATGAATATGTAGGATCAAGGAATCCATATGTATGTAATTGAAAGTGACAATCAAGCCATACATAGTTCAATAGAGCTGTCCAGTTTAGTGTCATTTGGTAAAGATGTTGGTGACTCAATGTGAATAAAGATGGAAATAATGAATTTGTGTAGATTTATGCCATGTGTTAGAGACATTGGGTCACACATAGTCTCGGGAGAAGTTTTGGATCCATGTATTTTTATAACACTTGGTAATTAAATTGGATCATCTAATGTGATAGAAAAAATATGGTAGGTCTTAATAAAGATTCAGGCATCACTACATATACTGTGAGAGAAGGAATATTTCCGTACACATTATTCAATAATAAACATAGTTTAACATCAATTTTCAAAGATAATATCCATACAATTTAACATCATATGATTAGGACCAATTTGTAAAATTTAACGTTATGTACATAGTATGTATTTTGGGTGTTAATCTAATGTGGATTCATTTACTTATAACCTCTTATGCTATGTTTTTCATGAGAAATATCACATTGGTGGGTGGTGTGATAGACTCTCCATCCATATTGGATAGTGAAAAAATATCCACTATGATAGAAAATATGTATTACCTATGGTCCTTCCCACATTGTTCTAATTGATGAGTCTACATTCCCAGTATCATTGGTGTTCTGATATCTAGCACCAATTATCCTTATAGTAATTAATAATGATTAACCAATTTATTTAATTACTGTTCTATCCTATTTTGATAGACCTCTAGGTTTTTCAATTTGTGAAATATGTTCTCATATATCCATTCCAATTCTTCTAGCCACATTTCTGATTTTACACCATCTGAGACATGCCTATAAATGTATACATGATGTGATGGAAGTTGTAACTCTATGGGTAATACAAAATAAGTCTTGTACAATAATGAGTATAGGTTTTCCAATGTGTATGTTCACATGGTGTTATGTTATTCCCATAAATCATGGGATAGTTTTCTCAGGAAAGAAATCATATCCTTTCTCACCACGTTCTAGATTATATTTGATCTGGTATCATTATTGTCCTCTATCTATCCTTTTTCTAATACATTATAGTAGGATGTCTGATTTGACAAGATATTGTAATCATGTTATAGGTTTTTCAACTCAATGGAATTTAAATTTATCTTATTTTCTGTCATCATTGTGTGAGGGAACCCAAACCAAGTGATGAAATTGGAATTCAAAGAAATGATTATATTTTTAGCCATGAGTCCCTTTAGGGATTTTTCATCAACCCCTTTAAAAATGATGTTTGTATAAGTATGAATGTAGTTGAATTTTATATCTAGGGATGGGGGATATATACCTATAACATCCATCCCCCAAACAGAAAAGGTTCAAGAATATTTAGAAATATGTTGCAATTATGGTGGATGATTGATGGAATTTTGATTAAATTAGCACAAATAACATTTACTTGTGAATTCCATAAAACTTTTATCATGGTTATCCAGTTGTATCCCATATTCAAGACCTAAATGGAGAGTCATGTTCCAAATTGATAGGAATTTCATGTCCCTATATGGACTTCATCCATTATGGTTACCATTTATACTTCTATAATTCTCTTGGGGAGGAATCTTTCAAAACCCCATTTGTAGAGGATTTTATTTTCATTTGGACCATCCCACAGTATAGAATTTACAATTTAACATTGGATATGTTCCCATCTATAATTCTCCTTTAAGACAATTCCATTTGGAGACAAATAACTATGGGATCCATCCATTTGTGATTGTTCATATGTTCTTCATTATCTGGTGTTATAATGGCCTAATTAATTTCATCCATATCAGATATGATGATTGATAAGCCCATTTTTTGATGTGTGATGTGGATGATTTCTTACATCTTATGGGGTTCGGCCAATATGGTAGTAAAATTATCTAGTGCATCAGCGTGAGCATTAAATTATCGGGCAACATGATTTAGTGTATGCTCAAAAGATAAGTCTAACATAAATCCCATAGAAAAGATAGTGATGGTGGGAAATTCAAATTTTTTAATTGAATATTCACCATTGTTCTTCCTTATCATGAATTCTAAATCCTTATTGACATTGTGGTAGGATATCAATAGATGTAGGTCTAGTTCCAACATATTCATTTGGCCTTGGTATTATGCCTCATTATTGGTTCATCATATAAATAGTGAAAAATTGTAAGGAAGAACTAATTTTTCAAGGGAGACAAATAAAATCCCTATAACAACCTAGTTGATCATCAGGTATACCATTCCTATGTAGGAAGGATTTTGAGAAGGGCTATAAAATTACATATTCCATGTTTAGGGAGTATCATGAGAATAAAATACATCTTCATTTGGGATATTAGTGTCATATAGTTTATGTTTTGGGGGAGGATGTGCTGCTAGTAAATCATATTCGGCTTTCTCTTTCACAAAATTCCTTGATATGAACTGAATGTAATATTTCTAAATAATAACATCACATCGATCCCTTATCCCAAACAACATAGAAAATCAATGTATTTACCAGAGAGGATCAATACGAGAGACTGAGTGGAATTCATGGTGTTGTAATTAGTAAAAATTGGTTTTCAATACAATGATGATTGAAAGTCATTCCATTTCAACATAAAAATATCTCTTAACGGTTACTAACATCATTCATCTAAAATATTAGATACTATTCTCACTCACCATATAGTTTTTAGATGTGATGAGATAACCTAGTGAGCATTTCATATAAGCCTCATATAAGATTATTTTCATCCCTTCCAGTAAAGGATTCAAAATAGCTAGGTGAAATTAGTACTTATTCATAATTTTTATGGATCTGTCCAATTCATCATCCAATTGGTATGAGATTCTCTTCTTCATGTTCCTAGTGATGGGTATAACATGTTTGGCCAAATTTTCCATAAAATTCAGAAAGTATGGGAGGTTACCAAGGATTCCCATCAGTTATTTGATATTTATAGGGGATACATTAATAATATTTCACTAGACTTTTCATGTTTGACATCAATTACATGGTGGAGTGACATAAATCCCTGAAACATTCCTAAGGTTTCCCTAATATAACACTATAGTGGATTCATCTTAAGACTATGTTGTCATAGCATGATGAAGATTTTTCATCAATCATAGAATTGATCATATCATTGTTAGTATTTAGGATTTATGTATTCAATATAACACCATACTATCCCTCAAAAAGGTATTAATGGTTTTATTCATTGTGTGTTGATTTGTGTTGACTAAATTGTTTAATCCAAATGGAATGAAGTGATAGAATAAGACCATGTGAGATTCTATGAGGGAAGTAGCTTCTTCATCTTGAGGGGACATATTGATCTGATTGTACCTCAAGTACCTGTCCATGAATGCAAGGGCTTAGAATCATTCAGTTTCAATGATCAAGTGATCTATAATCAACAAATGTAAATCGTCCTTCGGGAAATTATTATTAATTTCATCTAAATAAATTGAATCCCTAATCTACCCATTCTATTTATTTATGGGGATGGTGATTGAAATACATCTTCATTATATGAATTCTTATAAGTTGTTTTCATTGATCAACTTATCAACTTTTTCCTTCACATTAGAGTCCCGAGATGGATGAATCCACATGGATAACTATTTCGAGACTTAATGCTCATCAAGTTGTCATATATGGTGTATAGCCACATATTGTTTCAATCTATTCATTTCAATATAGTTACAGTTGAACACATATTAGTGATACAATATAAATGTGATGTACATCTCATTCCCTATTTGGAGCATGGTGACAATAATTAGAGAAGGTCACATGTCTTCTTTTGTTCCGAGATTTTTATTTCATAGTGCATTTTTTGGCTGATACACCTTCATGAATTCATGGGAGGCGTTTTTGTGGTCATCCTCATCCCCTTAAATCCATGATATTATATCTACCATGTTTCCAAATTTTTGTGGAGAACATAGTCTCTATTGAGAATACGTTAGGGATTCATAGGGGTGGTCCCCATTCCATTTAAGGTTGTATCCGATATATTTATATTCAACAACCATTGGTTTCATTCTTCCAATATTATAAAAATTTTCTTCAAATAGTCTGTCTCCTTATATCTTGGTTTATATTTTTTCACTATGTAGTACGTCATATTTTAAATTGATCTGTAACTTCACACACTGATGGAATGTTGATTCCACTACCAAATGGTTATGGAGGCACAGTCTCTTGAGAGAGACATTATCTGTGGTTTATTTATAAAAAACCAAAAAATCAGCATCAAATGTTAGTTCCCTAAACCTTTCATTAGGTTTGATCGGTTCATGATGTCACAACTCACACTTATCATACACATAAATGATCAGCCCAGTGTGAGATATATCCACTTCGTTATATCCCAAAAATCTGAGTGTTTGGACCAAGATGATACTCATAAAATATCCATTATCTGTCATCACCATTTGAAAATCAAAATTGATGAGTTTTTTCTGAAAAATAAAAGTTCATGATGTTCCCTTTGATGAACTCTTCATGATCACTATCAATGAATGAGATGGATCCTTGATATTCTGATGACATAGAATCCACCCGATGGACCCCAATTATAGAGACTACTACCTCAAATTCATGTGGGATATATAGGGTTTCAAAATTTTCCTTAATGATTTATTTTGAATTTCAGGGTATATCACATATTGAGATATTTCCTGGGACTATATCTAGTTGTTTCATAATTTCAAGCTCTTATGCGAGAGTTCCACACATCGTAATATGGGGATTCTCCTAGGAGTGATGTTCTTGATATGAAGCATTAGAGGTTGATGGACTTGATGTTTTTTTAGGATGTGATAGAGTATCTACTGCCAGTGTTCTAGGTTTTTTTCGACCTTGCACATTGTCTAGGTTGATTGGGTTTTACTCCCTCTATGTGGTCAGGCATGGTCATTAAATGTGGGTTATTTCTAAAGGGATCTAAAGAACCACTTACATTTGTTGAGTTTTCTGGACTACTTTACCATGAGTCACACCTTTATATTTGAAATATATATTGATATGTCTCAAATATTTATTCTGACCACATCTCCTTTGTCCCTTGTATCCTTCATTTCAGTTCATGTTGTATCATGTTCCCCGATTATGTGAGGGAAAAGCACATTCTGGAGAAAATTCATAAAAAAAGGGTTCTACCTTGTGAATCACATTGAAATAGACACATATGTTCTCTACATATTACATATGTTCCATTTTTGGGGTGGTTCTTGTTCATCATGTTTTATAGAGAATAAATCTTCAATAGTTAAGGATTTCCTTGGAGTATTATATGTCTCTTCTATTTATACCTCTTACTGCTTCTGGTTATCAAACCAAACCTTAGGAGGCACATTTGATGTCTATTTTATGGGTAGTGGGTCTATCATAGGCTTTCATAATAGTTTTTCATAGTGTGGTGACCTTGATCCTCTATTTTTTATTTATCCTCTTATAATACATTTTGTGCATGTCGGGCCGGAACATCCATCCCATCGTCCTCTTCATTTGACAGGATGATGTTTTTGCAACACACCTTCTTTGTAGAGTTATCTAGAAACACCTCTCTAGATTTGACCATTCATTGAAGGATACTTTTGAATATGATGATATTATATATATTATAAACCATCATCTTACTAAAAGTAAAATTGTTAGGGTTTTCAGTGTGGTTGACTTCTATAGGTATTGGGGGTGTGGATGTTTGAAAAGGTGATTATACATAATTTCCAAGAATTATTACGGGAAATTTTCTTCCAAAATATGTATATTTTTTAATCCATTCCCCAAGTACGAGGAATCATTGATTTCTCTATACTTATGGATGATTGTTATTATTTAGTTTCCATCATCCGATAGGAGGCACTGGGTAGTTAGGGACTTCCCTTGGTGTGTGGATGGGTACCACTATAGTTATAATAGTGAGAACTATATGATCTTCTCTTCCTAGATATTTACCATGTGATTTGAGAAAATAGTGGAATACAAGATTGGGTTCATTGAATATCCTCTTCATGGTGTGTTTCGATTTTAGAAAACACGCAGAAACCATATAGACATTTCATGGGGATTAGGGGTGTCTACGACTAATCATTGAGATTTTCAGACCAGAGTTCCTGATGATTCTCTTGCGAGAGGTGGATGATGTATAAATTATTTAAACCATTTCACCAAGCATAGAAATCAAACACCCTATTATTCTCATATTAATAGTAGTTCATAATAACAACGATTATTTTTTCATCATTTTTTATCTAAATATGGAAAAAACACATGAAAAGGGCCTTCCCATTATATAAAAAACATTCTGGTAAACTATTATATCATATGAAGTCTCGACCCATCCAAGTCTACATGAAATAGATCAGATTTGTTTACTACTTTTGATATCGAGTTCTCTTCATCGACCAACATTGGGATACGATGTATGTGAGATGTTTTTCTGAGTCACCTACATTATCAACAAATTATAAGGCAATGTTTCTAAAGATAGGTGGAGGTGGAGTATCATCCACCCATTTGTGATATGGATTCATTTTATCATTCATAGGTTCACATTTTCCCTTCAAGGCTTCAACTCATATGGCTAGGTCTCGATGAAATTATATAACTTCAGCTCAATGGCATTCAAAACCATCTCCCATTCATAGGGAGTGAGTTGGGGACAATGAGGTGCTCCCACATTCATCTCCCAATAAATCTCAATTCATCCTATTATAGAATTTTTATCTTAATGAGGGAGAGGTTATCACAAAAATTAAGGGATGTAATGATCATTTTTGACTTCCACTTTTATATAAACTGGTTATCTAGATATTATTCCAATCTAATGGACTAATACTACTCATACTGGTGGATCATCAATGGGAGGGAGAATATTCACCTCTATATAGATATGATACATGAAAGGGATATTTACCCTTATTATCTCCTCATTAAATATTCATAGAGATCATATTTCACCCTCATATGGTGAAAACATTACCACATGGGAAGGAAATTCAGTTCTTATAGTCGGTGATCATGATGTAGTCATACCTTTACTAATTCATTGATAGCATTCAACCGATTATGTCGAAAATCATTATTTTGTGTTGCCAAATTTTGAAGACTTCATTGGGTTCAGGTTCGGGAAATCTAATTGGGTGCATCCAAGTCATCGTCCTCTTGTTGTACATTTTCCATGATTCGGCCGTCTAAGTTTTCATTTTGATTGATGTAATACCTAATAATAGTTAAGACATTCCCATGGGAATACTATGTATTGGTTTTTGTTTCATTACAATGAATGCAAAAGGCTTCTTCGGCAGTGACATTATCATGGCTATAATTTTAACTCTTTTCCTTTTAGTTTTTTTCGGATTACTATGCCAGTGCATTATAATTTCCAATTCCATTTTCTCCTGACCTATTAGTCATTGAACAATTAATTTGGGGGATATTCTGAATGTAGATATCTTATGGACCCTGAACAACATAATATTTTTTCGATTGGAGGAATAGGTGGGATGTCGACCGTTGATTTTTCTCTCCCGAAACATAGAGGATAGATTCTCTCTATATTTATATTCTTAATGAACATTACCCCATCCTAGAGGGGTAGGGGTCATTTGAGTTCTCAATTTGAATTTAATGGTTATATTTATGAAGACCTAATGACTATATTTAGGGAGATGATCATTCCCCTGGTAGACATGAATATATAAATTCATCTATCCTAGTGATGTGGGGTGATATATAATCACCACTAATTCATCCATGACCCTCTCATTGGAAGAATTACTTAGTGATGATAAATGGGATATAAATTACCACATTCTAGTGGGATGATGTTCCCCTACCGTTGTTTAGTGTACATCATGAATCCTCTCGGTATTTGATGATATGAGTGGTGGTGGTTGAGGCAGATAATACCCTAGGCCAGGGGACTGAGTCCGATTCTAATTACATTCTATGGAAGATTATATTGTGTCCCATTTAATGTGGAACACATATACTCCCATGGTATCTGTGTGCGATTTGAGACTATGATAAGTATTATTTTTCTTTGGAAGCTATACATATGATCACAAAAACATTATTAATGTTATAAATGTGTTTTCATTTCTTCCAGCAAACTAATTTCTGGCATTTTCTCTATCAACATTCTACATTCTTGATGTATGGGCATTGTTGAAGTAGTTTCATTCTATTGATGTGTCTAATTATAAATTTTGTTACCTGGTCCCATGATTTCACCTAAACTTATAAAATTATATGATGCCTTATGTGAGTGGGTATATTGTTCTTCTAGTGGTGGAATGTTTAACACATTATATTGACCCCATCCTTAAATATTAATGATTGATTTGGCTTTATAGATCAACAACCTATGTGTCATGATGTAATGGTGGAAAGCTTGTTTCATATTTTCATTGTGATTTTCTAGTTTTGGATCTCGGGCCATGGGGGAAAAAATCATACTAAGATTAGAGAATCTTTATTTTTTTTATGTGATACTCATATCATGATTGAAAAAGATATAGATCCTATATCACTATTTAGTAGATCACATATGTTTTGAGTATATATGGAATAAACGATTTTCTAGCTCATATGGGACCTCATATCTAGAAGTAGTGAGGGCCCTGAATAAGTTGGGGGATTCTATTTCTACCTAACTATCTCCATATTTCAATTTTGGTGTCTTCTTCATCATACATACATTCCTCAATCCTATCATACAATAAAACATTGCTCGGATGGTCACATGCCGACGAGAGTACAGTATTATTGGATATATATTTTGAACTATATATAGTTTTCCAAGATTATTCAAGCACATATCTATATTATTTTTTTGTTTTGTTAAACCTTTATATAAGGGGGGTCGTGGAAAGGTGATTAGATCCTTATTCGTGGTAGATATTTCTGAGGGGAAGTTGACCATGGTGGATGTCTTAAGTGGAGCGGCTATGATAAATCTCCACACCACCAGAAAGAGGATTATCGTGGTAATAAATGAAATGTTATTCCTATTTGATTGAATAGACTATATACCATTAAGGTTTTAAAAATTTGTCTCAAATGACCATAATGAAACTATAATAAATAATATTATAAATATGGTCCAGAATCATTTTCATTGTCAGAATATGCTGAATTACCTATTCTGATTGCGTATGAAAATAAGCATGATGTCGGATTGGATTGTGAAAATTGTATTAAACTATATTCTATTACTGGAAAAAGTTCCCACTACTGAGAGGTTTTTGGAATATTTTAATAAGAATTCTCATTAATGATTGGGATATGAGAATGTCCCTAGATTATTTTCTTCTTTACATAGAGAGGCTAATATTGAATATAAAAATATGTATCATACTGGGCCTTTTGAGAATGATGGTGAAATTCTTCAACATGAATATGAGAATTTCCCAAGGATTTTCCCCTATCACCTGGTGAGAACATGAAAAAATAGGGACATGAGCTCATACATGGGGATTTCGAATATGTCGCCTGATATTTTCGACATGCATGTAACCATGTCCCATGTCAACTGCTCATCTCACCTGTTGTTCCCTAGTGAGAATAAGAGTATGTACCCAATCTGATTCATCATCCATTATCAGAATATTCATTTAATCCTTTTTAATGAGAAAAATATTATGTTGTAACGCTGGTATAAACACTTGTTCATGATGATAATGTATTGAGTTCTCTTGTTGTAGGGCTAGATGTATGATTAAATCCCTTTATCTATAATAGTGCATAATACACAGAATGAGAAAATAGACTATTGAAAAAATATTGAATTCCATTTTTGAAATTGTGGATAGGGATATGAGCAGATACATTCTTTTCTCTGTTATACACTTGAAGTTATCTTTCACATTATGGGGGATATTCACCAACTTTTTCCATCCTTCTTCCAGTAGTGTATAATGATTAATGCTATGAATGGTGGAAAGGATATTCTCCACCCCCATGCATTATTTTGTAATATCTTTCCTAATATTTACTAGTTGTTTGGGATAACATCATGCTTGTTGTTTCCTACTGGATTATGTTAGTAAGAATCATCTGTAGGAGTGTAAATGTGATCCATTTACTGGATATCGTGTTCCTTTCTCCACTGATGATCCTTCCTTGATACTTGTGGATGGTTGTCAGAGGATTTATTGTATTTAGTACTACCCATAGAAGGAAACTATTGGGTACAAGTGGCATACTAATGGGGATGGCAGATAGTAGGTCCCCTCATTAGTGTCACCTAAACTGAAATAGAACCATATTTTTATTGATGTTCAACCTTCATTATATAAGGAATGTGGATGTTTTATTTCTATGTTGATAATATAATGATGATATTGGTTGTAGAGAAGAGGGATACTAATATTACATATGTTGTTATTGGGTAGTGCATAATAAACAATTTTCATGATTTTGCAACCTCATAAGTAGATTCCCTAGTGCTGATTGTACAATGTCTATGTAACCCCCAAAAATTGTATAATCCACCCATCATTGGAGATATGGAGAATGTGATATCTCATTGGGACCCTCCAGGGTCACATTCGCAAATGATTTACAGGAATGAATGGTAGATGACGATGAAATTGCCTCTGGTTGGGATGTTGTCGCGGAGAGTAGTATGTTTAATCACAAAGACAAAATAAGAACAAGGTTACCTATTAGTGTTATATCATAGTCATAGTAATGCTCAATTAGTTATGCACTGTTAACTCAATTTTATTTTTTATTGATTTTGTGAATCTTCCCTCATATACTTTTTAACAGAATAATCAATATATAATAATCCTAGTTTCATAATATTATCTATATTGTCATGCTAGTCTAACATGATTATTTCTATTGGGTTTTCAAAACAATGTGGCCTAATAGATTAACGTTAGCTCTGTTAGTGGTGTATTCATGTGGGGGAGATAACACGATAGATTATAACCCAATAATTTTTATTAGGGAGTTTCAGGTCAGGTTTAACATTATTTATTAGTTATATTCATAAAAAATGTTCTGGAGGATTATAACTTATTCCTTTTGTTTTTTTAGATATTGTGTTTTCGTTCACCATTTTTTTCATTAGGTTTAGTAATGTGAAAAGGGATTCAATCTATGGCAGTGATGAGGGGGTTTAAAGGCATTTCTTCATTTTTCACATATAGTTTTTCATTTGCCTCATCCGACATAGAAAATATTATTGGGTCCCTCATCCATATATGAGTATAGAACATATTCCAAATGGCCATCAGTGAAGTGGATATTCAAGACCAACAACTCATGGGTATTCGCATTGCGCAAGTGGATGGGAGGGAGTCCTCATCACACCCTTTTTTGGGGGAATTATTTTCTACTATAGGCCTCTATTATAGATATATGATAAGATCATTAAACTCTTATTAATCCCAATATAGGGCCGGTTACCCAAAAAATGATTATGGGTTAATTAAATTTCATTTGAGAATAAATGCAACCTCATTAGTGGATCCATCTATATATATCCATGGTTATCCATCATTTACATGTAATGGGTTGTTTCATGTGTACAGAAGCTATATAACAAATTTCTTAAGAAGGAGATATCTTGAAAGGAGGCAATGAATTTCTCCAGGGGGAGATTGATCCATTGGGAGGTGTCTTATATATCCAGTTTTTTTTTCTGAAATCTAAACCTATGAATTCTGTTTGGAATTGTTCAATTTTACATCATACAAAAATGACATATATGGGTTCTCTCAAGCACTGTTTATTAACAGTTTTTCCCCATAGTGACATCCTATGTTTCCCAAGTACCACATAATTAGATTTTCCATTAATATATTGCTAGAGATTATGGACAGTTATTTCACTTTTCATTTAATGGTGTAAATGATAGCATTATTTCAATTCCATAAGCCCATGTGATATATGATCATTGTGGGAAACACGGGATGCAAAATGATTATTTTCCATTCTCATTATATGGTACATATATGATGGGATATCCGAAAAATTATTTATTACGGATATTTGGTATCCAAGAGATGTCCAACATATCCTATTTATCGAATGGATCAGAGTCATCGTAGTTATGATGATTGGTCATTCCACTAATGGATGAGGTTGGTTTAACATCTCCAAGGAAAAGTCAGGTCTTGATGGCTGAGATTTCATTTTGGGAAACTTCTTACACAAAATGGGGTATTTATTTGATCTCAAGAATTATAAAGGCATAATACACATGCTGGACATTATAGGAATTATAGTTATCAAATTTTATTTTATTTATGATTACACATAGAGGATTCCCATTCTGTTATGGAGGTTTATAATGTAGATTTCATGATAATTGCAACTCTATATGCCCTCGTGTGAAATGCACAGTGTGAGAAATAATGGATTAAAGGATAAATTTTTTTTTTCATTAACCAAGGGACCATGATGTTTGGTTTACCATTTTTGATCAATTATACAGATTTATCCTTAGGAGATGTGGCCAACCTATCATGAATATGTCACTAATTAGAGCAACTTTAGTTCCCATTAAACTAGGGCTTATTCACTAAGGATTCCTAAATGACTAGGCCTACTTGTCAAGATGGTGTCCTCTCATCCAATTGACTTGTCTAGATAGAATCAAAATATTTAGAATTTTTGATATGGGATCCGTTGTTTATCATGGGTGGAATTTTTAGTATGTGTCTCAAGATCTAGATAACTTTTCCTGGTGTCATTTTCAAGAGTTGGTTTCGAAAATATAGATGTCGTCGAATAAGTCATTGGGAAATGGCTCCTAGGGTGTCTTTTTTTTCTTTTCTAACATCCATATAGTTGATTTTGAGACATGAACAACAAGTCAATAGGGCTTCATTGCTCATTTATGACTTGTTTATTGGATTTTGTGAGAGCGTGGGTGTCATGCCTAGGTTCAACTACAGGACATGACTGACATGAGTATGAACCATCATATGAGTTAGGTGATGCAACTGAAGAATGTCATTAGTATTGGGAGATATTTCAAGAGGGTTTCACAAGATTTTATTTATTCCCAATGGAACCGTATGACTCGATCTTACATGTCTAAAGAAATATTCTTATAAAAAATACTTTTCTAAAGGATCAATGCTTTATTTAGGTGACATGACATGGTGTCATTGCGTATCTTTGGATAACTCACTCAAAGTGAATGTGGGTCTGAAAACATATCATTCACATAAGTCATCCACTTTTAATCCTAGTTATAGCCTTAATGATCGAGTTAGGATTTTTTAATATCATGTGATCATTAGTATTCCCAAATTTGAAGGATATTAAGTATGCACTTTTCACACCATTCTAGGATTCCTTCTTTGGGGAAATGAATGATCACATGAGGTAAATTATGTGTGATACATGATTTCTTTGTCTATTATCTAGTATATAACCTAATTAAATACATTATGGTCATGAGATCAACCTCGGTGAGATGTCCACAATATGCCTTTCACTTAAGATTCCAGAGTCCAGGATTCGAATTATACATAGTCCAACCCATTTTGATTTTGGGGTGTGGAATTTATAGGAATTTCCACCGTGGATTCTCACCAGTGTGTGTTTCATGTCTACTGTGAATCTAGGATAGAGTCTGAAAATGTATATGGAACCATGCAACTTAGTTAGTCTCATTCATGGTATAATCCATGGGTGACACATGGTTTTCAACGATTGTGAGTCCCTCTTATCAAAACCTCCATTATTGGATTATTATCACTTCATGTTGAATCATTTCATCATAAAAACATATCGAATTACGTTAATATTTTCATATATATATGTGAATCATCTTCCATGATATCCATATTCTAATATAAAGGCATAGGTGAGATTATTGATGACTTGTCTGACAGTCTCACGAGACCGAGCTATCGACTTTTTGTGCATGTTGGAAACATGTTATGACCGTAAGAGCTCTCAATTAATTCCTTTTAATCCCCTCTGTTTTATGTGACAACATTTGGTAGTCATGAGTGTTTGAATGATAAATTTAAAGGACATTTACTATATTTCTCATTGATACATCACCTATCCAATATGGTTTATATTGGGATTCATGAGAATTTTTGGACAATTCAATTTTCTTTCCCTTAGAGTGCCAAAGGTAAGCATATGGTCATCTAGAAGTATTGTGATACTTCACTTTTATGAGGCTGATAAGACTACATGGAATTCTCAGAAGAGGGGGACATGTATCTAGTGACTTATATAATCTTGTGGATATTTAAGGGAGTACCACATGTCATTAATCCGACACAGGTAGCTCCAACCTCCTCACTTTTTATCTCTTGACATTTATTTCAAAATTTATCACAGATATTTAATATTTTTTTGGATTTTTGAAAGAATAATTACCCTTCTCATCATTAGTAATTCATGTGGGAATTATTACCACACGGAATTCCACCTTTTAGTAATACTTCATCGCATTTACAGATCATTTTCAAGTTGGATTGTTAGGTGTCAATCTTCAGAATGCCGCATAGCCTTATGGAACTCATCTGATCTCCACTAATGAAATTAATAATTTTTTGGAGCATATTTGAATAGCAATAGGTAATCGTTGAAAAGGGGGTTCACGATAACTTTCACTTGTTATTCATTGCACATGGTGACATTTTTTGACACTATAACTGTCACTTGACCATGATTCTTTAATGGGTTCCCAAGATCTGTAGGTCTAAGTCAACTTCTTCATCCATTGATTTTGTGGAGGATATAATACTAATATTCATGTTTTTCTTCCCTTGTTAATTATACAATTTTTATTTGGTGTCAAAAACTATGTCATACTATTGACCATTGAAATCAAGCTGTTCTAATTTAATAGAACATTTATCCAAAAAATGAATGTGGAAACCCCCAAGAGAAATAATTATCGAATGAACTTACATTTGGACTAGCCTCCAACATTTTTATTTCAATGAAAACTCTAAAAATCAACAAGATACAACTAAGTGTGACCAATCATTCTAGGATCCACACAATGGTGCTCTGAGTAGATTGTTCACATGACCTCATGTTTTCCACCCTGTACTTTAGAGGCTACTGTCTAGTGAAAAAATTATAATATTTATCAGAGGGTGACTATTACCTAATTATCAAAGTATCACAACATAAAAAATAAAAAATAATAACCAAATAATATAAAAAATATTCAGACCAAATAGAATCAAATGAGAAAACAATAGTTTATAAAATATCTTAATCTGAATAGTAGAATTGTAATGCAAAATATATGTCTTGTATTTATATGAAAAAACCAAAAATAAATATTATCACTGAAAACTCCAAGTGGTTTTCGACAAAATTTATTGTTACGTCATCCATGATATATCATGAATGTTACATATAACATACGTATCTGTAACATCCCAAATCCAGAGCCCCTCTACTGGTGCCCCGTACCCGGTTCGCCACATGACCTCAAGCGCATTTCCCCAAATGCCAGAGGATGCCGAATAATAGCGAGGGCCTAGGTGAGTCAGTGGGTAACCTATGACCTCATTCGGTAAAGTATACAGTGGAATGTCAACATTCAATATCGGTAGCAGTAACAACATGCATAATAATAGAAACAAGACAATGGAACCAATGAAATACATATAATAATGATGACAATGATGCAGTAGGTACAATTATATAAAGAAAATAGCAAAACACAACAACGTTCTGAAATAAAACTGAACCATGTGAAAAAGAAAAACAATGAAAGCTCATCAGCATCACGAGCCACGGCTCGGTCCCATGATTCCCATCTCCAGTGCAATCAAGAACCTAATGTAGAAGGTCCCTTGCCCTTATCTATAACTACACCAACATAGTCTTCTTGGGCCCAAAAGCATGACCCAAACAGGGTGTGAGATACAATCCCAGTAGGAAATCACCCAAAGATCTGTTCCTAACAGTCAATGAATACATGGCAGTAATAAAACAAGAAGCAGTAAACAGAAAATCACAAGCAGCTACAATCCACAGTTCTAGCAAACAAAGTACACAAGTAAATAGCCAGAAACAATAAATAAAACAGGTAACCCTATGGGTAGCTCTCACAGCCTAACCCCTATGGTTTAACCCCCAAGTATTAGAAACCCTCTGAGAACACACACAGTCTCACGCCTCTGGTTTAGCTACGTAATTAAGCAGACACTCTAGGGAAACACTCACCGTCAATTCCCCCTATAGTTTCATATCGTGCTAAAGGCTCTTTGGGGAAGCACTCAACCTCAATTCCCCATGTGGCCAATGTCGAGGATCTACAGAATCTCTGGGGAAGCACTCAATGTCAATTCCCCCTATAGTCTTGCATCGTAATTAAAAGACACTCTGGATAAGCCCTTCCATCAATTCTCCCTTTGGTATACTACTCTAGGTTCTCACAGTCCTGAGTATAACTAAACATTCCCAGAGTGCGTACATCATCTAAGTAAACCTCAAGAACTACTTGGATATCAAATATTGCTCAACACCATAACAATTAATAGTTCCACTATCCTAAGACTAGGCATGGCAACTGGAAATATGCCAAACATGAAAAACAGGCATAGAAAACATCCAAGTTACATTAAATCTACCATAATCACAGGAAAAATATCTACAATAGCAATCAAGAAATGTATGCAATACAACAAGGGAAAAACAAAAACACACAATACCCCGTTCAAGGGTATTGGTGGAAATTGCACAAAATATTCATCAACTTTCTACAGAAAGGCACAAACCACCTACCTCGATCATAGGATATCTATACATGTAAACCACGATGACCGATTCCTCTTAGAACAATGTAGATCTGATAAAACACACAAAACATTCACCCCATGATAACATGGAAACAATGAGGAATCAAGAAACAAGAGTCAAGAAGAAGGAAGAACTTACCTCTGTGATTCCAACACAATCGACCGCGCTTGAATAAACCGGCCTCCACCTCATCCGTACACACCGTGTGTGTGGCCTGGCATGGCCAGCACACGGCTTCGAGCTGGGAAATGGTACACGGCGTGTACTCAGAATGTACATGACGTGTACTTCGAAAATTTCTAGAAAATTCATTTTTCTCAAAAACTCCTGAAAAATGAAAAACTTACCTGAAAAGAAGATCCGGGTTATTACAAACTTCCCCCCTTAAATAAATTCGTCCCTGAATTTCCCTAATGAGGCTGAGAAGGAGAAACGCCGAATACCTCCAGCCATTATGATCGTACATCGGCCTCCCTCTCCCAAGTCTCGTTCTGTACTCCCCCGTGCTGTCGTAGCACTCGTACAAGAGGAACAGACCATCTGTAGAGAACCTTCATACTGCGATCGACAATCCGGATTTGATGCTCCTCGAACAACACATCCTCTTGAAGCTTGACATCCTCGGGCTGAAAGACATGAGATGGGTCTAAAAAGTAGCGTCGGAGCTGAGAGACGTGGAAGAAATCATTCATGGCCCGATACATCTGAGGTAGCTGCAACCGATAGGTGACTGGCCCAACTCTCTCCAAGCCCTAAAACGGTCCGACGTACTGCTGTGAATGCTTACCCTGTATCTGAATCATCTTTTGTCCCAACCTCGGTGCGACATGTATGAAAACCTGATCACTGACCTCGATCTCCAGAGGTCGTCTCCGCTGATCAGCATAAGACTTCTGTCAAGACTGCACTGTAGCCATCCTCTTCTAAATCTGTTATATCTGCTCTGAACTCTCCGTTACAAGACAAGGTCTCAGCAACGCTACCTCTCCTGCCTCCAAACAGCATAAGGGTGATCCGAATGGCCTACTTTACAAAGCCTCATATGGTGCCATTTGAATGGTCACCTTGTAACTGTTGTTGTAGGTGAACTCCGCCAGAGGAATATTCTTCTCCAATGAACCGCCAAAGTCTAGAATGCACGCTCGGAGCATATCCTCATGCACCTGGATCATGCGCTCAGACAGGCCATCAGTCTGGGGATTGTAAGTTGTACTCAAAAGTATATTTGTACCCAAGGCCTTCTGAAGTCCTTGCCAGAACCAAGAGTTAAAGCGTGCATCTCTGTCTGAAACAATAGAGTGCGGAACTCTATGCAGACGAACGATCTCTCTGATGTAAAGTCGTCCCAGATCATCGACACTGATGGTCTCCTTCATCTGAAAGAAGTGGTCAACCTTCATAAGCCTGTCAACGACATCCCAAAAAACATCATTCCCTCAAGGTGATCTTGGAAACCCAGTCATGAAGTCCATCGCAACATCATTCCACTTCCTCTCCGGAATGGGTAACTATTGTTAAAGCTTCGTTGGTCGCTGATGCTCTGCTTTCACTTACTGACATTTAGAACATCTCATGAAAAAACCAGCAACATCCATCTTCATTCCTGGCCACCAGTACTGGCGATGAAGATCCTGATACATCTTGGTGACGCTAGGATTAACATACCAAACATAGGAATGGAAATCCTGCATCAGCTCCTCGCATATGTCTGCTGGAAACCATACGCGTCCCTGGAAATGCAAGATCTCATCCTCGCCCACTGCCCATCCAGGAAGAGGGTCCTTTTCTGAAACACTCTCCCACAGGACTAAGCCTTCCGAGTCTGATAGCTGCCTCATCAGTACCCGATCAAGTAGTGTGGAGGTAACAGATACAGAAGATTGAAAAGTCTGTCCACATATGTCGTGCACCTCTAGATGAATCTCAGAGAATAGAGCCATCAACTGCCACTCACTAATGCCCTCCTGAACTGCCTAAATCTGAGTTCTCCAGCTCAACGCATCTTCCACGGCGTTGCCCATTCCCAGCATATAGGTAAGCTCAAAATTAAAAGACTGAAGATACTCGACCCAGCTGCGCTACCTCTAATTCAGATCATGCTGACTGAAGATATACTTGAGACTCTTGTGGTCAGTGAAGACCACAATGTTCTCTCCCAGAAGATAGTGTATCCAACAGCCCAAGGCATGAACAAGAGCTACCAACTCCAGATCGTGCGTAGGGTAGTTCCTCTCATGTGACCTCAACTGCCAAGACCCGTACGTAGCGACTCCATCTCCCTGCATAATCATAGCTCCTATCCCAACACCTGAAGCATCACAATAAACAGTGTAACTCTTGCCTGGATCTAGCCAGACTAGTATCGGTGCTAACGTCGACCTCCCTTTCAGCACCTAAAAGGCTGACTCACAAGAATCTGACCATAAGAACTTTTCCCCCTTCTTGGTCAGACCTGTCACGGGTGCAGCTAGATAAGAAAAGTCCCGAATGAAGCGTCTGTAGAATCTAGCCAGCCCTAGGAAGCTCCATACCTCGAAAATATTCTTCGACTTCTCCTAGGAAACTATAGCTGTCACCTTCACTGGGTCCACTGAAACTCCAGACTCTGAGATGATGTGACACATGAATTGAATCTGATCCATCCAGAAGTGGCACTTCATGATTTTAGCATAAACCTGATGCTCTCTCAGTGTACTCCGAATGATCGCAAGATGGATGGCATAGTCGTGTCGAGTGTGAGAGTACACCAAGATATCGTCCACGAAAACCACGACGAAGGAATCCAAGTAAGGATGGAACATTTGGTTCATCAGTGCCATGAAAACGGCAGGTGTGTTCGTGAGTCCGAAAGGAATGACTGTATACTTGTAAAGACTGTACCAGCTCTTGAAGGTTGTCAGAGGTATATATGATGGTCTAACACGCAACTGATGATAACCAGACCTCAATTTGATCTTCGAGAACACCCGTGCTCCTCAAAGCTGATCAAAAATGTCATCAATCCGCGGAATGGGATATCAGTTCTTGACCTTCAACTGGTTCAGCTTCTGATAATCCACACAAATCCGAAGGGTACCGTCTTCCTTCTTCGCAAACAGAACTGGCGAACCCCAAGGAGAAGTAATGGGTTGGATGAAACCCTTAGCCTGTAGATCATCCAACTACTTCTTGAGCTCCTGCAACTTAGGTGTGGCCATTGTATAAGGAGGAATGGACACCGGTGCCGCTCCTGGCACGAGCTCAATAAAAAAGTCTACCTCACGCTCTAGAGGAAAACCTGAAAAGTCCTCTAGAAAGACATCCCTAAAGCGATCCACCATTAGAAGAAAGTCCAACTGTGGAGTCCCCTTATCATCTAGGTAAAGTCTAGCAATCTGGGATGTCACTCCTCCTAGCCCAAGATGCTCGAGTCCCACCCGACTCGCCCAAATGTCTCATTCGCCTCTATGAAGAAATGATTAACCCTCTGGTGAGATGAAACTGACTCTGTGGAGATAACAGTCAACAACTACCTGAAAGGGAATCAACCAATCCATGCCGAAAATGACATCATATCATGCCATATCTAGGACATAGAGATCCCTTAAGAACTGATACCCTTCCACCTCGACCAGGAACTCTCTACACTGGCGTACACTAGATGTCCTCGTTCATAATGGTGTGTCTAGTGTCAACGATTCGGAAGAAGAAAAGATGCAGAGTCTGAGGCTCTCCACAACAACAACAAAGATAAAGCTATGTATAACACCAGTATCGGAAAGGGTTGGATATAAAACTGTGGATACTAAAATCGTACCTCAAACAATAGAAGGGTCGAGATCCTTCTCATGATAAGTCTACTCCACGACGAAATAATGGCCCATGGCATATCCCTACACCCCTGGCTGACAACTCTAAGATGAACCTCCCTGATGGTGCTGAGGAACTGGTGGCTGACCTCCATGGCCTCGACCTCCACCTCATCCCGAACGGCCGGAAGAACTCCAGTTTCTTGACTAGTGAGAAACTGGTGGGGCTGCTCTTGAACGAGGAGTCATGGAAGAACCCCAGTCACCAGCTTCTGGTGAGAAAACACGACAGAAACGCTAAAGGTGACCCATCTTTCCACAAGACCAGCACTCCACGGGGTCTCTCTGGCACTGCATCCTCATGTGCCCTACCCGGACACACTGGTAGCATGTCACCTGGCTACCTGAGATGTGTCTCTCTTCCTCGAATCACCGTGGGTAGGCTCCCAAAGACACTTCATTCTGTCATATGAAGGGAAGATAGCTCTGGAAGTAGAACCACCCTGACTCGCAGCTCCAGAGTCTCTCAAATTGCACTCCTCAATCAGTTCCTGGTTGACAAGGGAAGTAATGGATGTCAGCTGGATGATGATCACCTATGAGAAGATATCCCGCCTGATTCCATCCTCAAACTACCTCGCCAAGAAAATCCCACTCCCATCCTGAAGGGGTGTAAAACGCTGCAGATCAGTGAAACGAGAGGAATACTCCATGACAGATAGAGTACCCTGCTCTAATATCATGAACTCCCGGGCTTGATCGGCCCTCAGGGTCTCCGAGTAGAAGTAATCATAGAACACGCACTGGAACTCCTCCCAAGTCATAGCCTGCTGCTGACCCGCCTGTGAGACCACATCCCACCCCCTCATGGAGGAGTATCGGAGCATGTAGGTGGCGAGCTTGACCTGCCTCTATGGATACATCTCCAAATTCTCTAAGATAGTCAGCATGGCTTCCAGCCATGACTCTATAGCCTGAGGTCCTCCCTCCCCCGATAACGTGGGAGGATGCTGCTGCTGAAAGACCCGTGTCATGTCTTCCATAGACGAGGCAGGAGGCGGTGCTCTCTAGAAGGCCTGCATCATCCTCATGAAACCTTCCCTGAGCTGCGCATCAGCTCCCGCAACTTGTACAACAACTTGTTCCAAGGCTGGCTTGGTTGGGGGATCGGCAGGAAGTCCCTGATCAGCCATATATGGTGTCTGATCACTGTCTGATTACAAAAGTACGACCCGAGGACATCTCGGAGGCATAGATATGAAATATCAAAAGCACACCTTAGACCAGGAAACAAGGATGGAGAACACAAGGGTACAAAATGAGAACACGGGAGAAAACACAAAAGATTGCAAAACACGACTACACGACGTGTATAAAAACTACACGACATGTATTTTTAAGCCACTTACATGGGCGTGTACTCCTGCCCTACAAGTAGTGTACACATCATACTACATGGCGTGTTGACCCCAACACACAGCTTGTACTTGGAACTATTCCACAGCATGAGTTCCTTACACGGCTAACCCACACGGTCCGACTTAACCCGAGACTACACAGAGTGTTCGAAACAAACACGGCGTGCACTAGACAAGGCTTCGGTGGTCCGTGTTGTTGAGTACAAGGCCGTCTACATGGCTGGACCTTACACGGTTTGCTCCGAGAAAACAAAGCATGTATAGGAGAAGGCGACACCATCCTGTGTTGTTCGTGACATGGTTGGGTACCTGGGCAAGACTACACGGCGTGTTCTGAAGAAACACAGTGTGTGGAAAAGAAGGTAACGCCAGACCATGTTGTTCATGACACGGTCGGGTACCTAGACAAGACTACACGGCATGTTCCCTACGTACACGGAGTGTTCTACCCGAGCATCCCTGACCCGTTTTGTTGGTGACACGGCCGTGTACACGGCTTCGAACATACACAGCGTGTAGCTACCGTACACGGTGTGTTTCTGAAGATACTTCCACGACACCGTGTTCTTCTCACGTGGTCATTGACATGGCCTGAAAACTACACTGCATGTTCCCAAAATGTACATGCCATGTATTCTGGGTTTTTCTGGGAAGTAGCTTAGAAACTGCATGGAATTCCAAAAACACTAAAAACAAGTAGATAAAGTTCCAAATTCCGATCCGTGAGGGCCATAACACATCAAGAACCAAAAGTTGGCATTCACATTAAACAAAGAACAAAAAAATGGTTTTCTAACATAACAGTAGAGAATATATCAAGCAACTATCAGAACATCATCCATAATCTACACAAAGTCTATCACAACAACATGAAATCGTTAATGCACCCTAGATGGCATGGAAGGAATGCATGACATGTGATTTCAAAAAGTGTCTATATGATGGATGAGATTACATACCCTCATCTCATCGGGTTGTGACAGAAATAGAACCGCAATATCAAAATGGTAATAATATAAGCCAAGCGAATCACTCTCGGTGAAATCAGATCAACTATAAAATCTCAAATCCAGCTACTGCAATTAACAAGGTAATATGGATTTTACCTGTACACGGGTAAGCTACTCCCGAGCACAGATTAATGCCAAGTACCGAATCCATCCTATCCCTGGATAAGGTCTCAAAACAGTAAAGGAAGAGAAAATAACTCCTCTGATACCACTTTGTAATGACCAGAATCCGGAGCCCCTCCACTGGTGACCCGTACCCGGTTCGCCACATGACATCAAGCGTGTTTCCCCAAATGCCAGAGGATTACTACTAGCAGCGAGGGCCTAGTTGAGTGGGTGGGGAAACTAGGACCTCATTCGGTAAAGTATACAGTGGAAAGAAAACAGTCAATAGCGGAAGTAGTAAAAACATGCATAACAATAGAAACCAGACAGAGGAAGCAATGAAATACATATAGTAATGATGAAAATGATTCAGAAGGTATATGTATCTAAGGAAAACATCAAACACAAAAATGTGCTGAAATAAAACTGAACCAAGTGCAAAGGAAAAACAAAGAAATCTCCTCAGCAACACGAGCCACGGCTCGGTCCCATGCTCCCCAGCTCCAGTGCTATCCAGAACCTGATGTCGAAGGGCACATGCCCTTATCTATACCTGCAGCATCATAGTCTTCAAGGGCCCAAAAGAATGGCCCAAACAGGGTCTGAGATACAATCCCAGTAGGCAATAACCCAAAGATCTATGCCTAACAGTCAATGAATACATGGAAGTAATAAAACAATAAGCAGTAAATAGAAAAGCATAAGCAACTACAATCAATTGTTATAGCTAAAAAAGTACCCAAGTAAACAACTTGAAACAATAAAGATAACAGTTAACCCTCTGGGTAGGTCTCACAGCCTAACCCCTATGGTTCAACCCCCAATTACTACCAACCCTCTGGGAAGCACACACAGTCTCACCCCTCTGGTACAACTACGTAATTAAGTAGACTCTATGGGAAAGCACTCACCGTCAATTCCCACTATAATCTCGTATCATGATAAAGGCTCTCTGGGGAAGCACTCAATGCCAATTTCCCCTGTGGCCCACGTCAAGGATCTACATACTCTCTAGAGAATCACTCAATGTCAATCCCCCCTATAGTCTCGCATTGTAATTAAAATACACTCTTGAGAAGCCCTTCCGTCAATTCTCCCTTTGGTCTACTACTCTAGGTTCTCACAATACCTTTTATTAATCAAATACATAACACCATTAGTTAATCAATTCCACAAGACTTTAATTAATTATATCAATTATTGAATTTATATTTCAATTAACTCAATATAAATTCTACAAATACATTTACTTAATTAAAATCAAGACATTTGAATTTTAAAAATAGACTATCTATAAAACATCATTGAAGAACCTCACCAATGGAAACCCCCAATATGAAGATGATAACCGATAGTTATGATGAATAATGAGATTTACATCCAAAGCCTAAATGAATGATCAGACGAATCCATATCCAAAATCATTGAACTAATAGTTCCTTCAAAAGGATAAATATGTCCTTTTGTAATCCATAATGAGAAATTGGATGAATGGAATCTTAATCAAGAAGAAGCCACATACACCGATTGTTAAGGAACAATCAATTCGTCCATCAATTCACCTAGAATGGTGCTCTATAGCCATAGGGATTCATCTAGAGGTCTCTAAAAACAGTGTGAAATTTGCATGGTCAATTGGGATTATCTTTGGGGAATGATAATGTTTTACAGATTTTTACAAAAAAAAATTCACTACCTTAACCAGTGTGCATTATTTTTTGGGTAATGGAAGACAATTTTCCAAATGGTACACCTAAAATGTTTACATATCTAATACAGTGGGGTGGGGAAATGGTTACTCCAAATAGAGCACATGGTTTTTCAAACCATGTTCCAACCATGCATCGAATATCTTTCTTCTGTTTCATGGTTTCATAGTAAATGGATCAAAGCATATATGAACTATGTGATAATAATGAACTACCTATAAATATTCAGAAATAATACATATGTCACCTAAATACACCCATTATAATACCCCAAAACTATATTCTCAATAAAAGTTGAAATAAAACCTATAAATGTGTTTGATAAATATATAGAATATTTTGGGATTTTTCAATCTCCCCACCTCATTACATCTATTCATAGAGCTTTACAACCAAGAATCTCTAAGGTTTTGAGTCAACAATATCAGGAAACTAATCACACATATCTGCCTCACACTTCCATTTCTCTCATAAACATTCCCATGTTTCCACAATATTTGAACTATCATAATTGTATTACCCCACAAAGCTTTACCATTTTGATCCAACACATGTATCACATGTTCCCCAATTTACACATTGGTCTAAATTAAAACACCAAGCACATGCATCACATGATATTGTTCGGGGTGATATAGTTTATCTTTTTGCACATGTATAGAATTTTTTATGGAACCATACCTCTGAGGAATAGAAAATTGGTACACAAACTTCCCTATTATATCTATGTGGGGTAAAGCACCATGTCGTATTCCATCATCAGTGCTCCTTCTGGATTCATCCATATATATATGGATATATTATAATGTCTCAGATTTTACCATGTTTTATTTTAATATAAAGTTAGAATTATTTCGATACCAGGAATTAAGACAACGTGTAGTTCCAAGTCCCGGTGAGCCTGAAACAAATGTTTGAATTAAATTAAATAATTGAAATTACACGTGCGTGGGGTTTTTCCTGAAAAAGAGAAATAACTCATGGACGGTTGATCTAATAAAAAATCTGATGGAACCGTTCCGTCCAAAGAAGTAGGTTTACGCTAGAAGAGAGCTAACCTCGGCTGGTGCAGACCAGTGGTGAAATCTGGTTTTTGGACGTAACCATAATAAAATATCTATTAAAAATATTTTATTAAAATCGTTGCTGCTGCGAAATCATTATCTTCTGTCCATTTACATAAATTTTTACGTAGGGGTCCAGGTTTACAAACCTTATAACCCTGAAACCCTTGGAGGCGCTGGAGACTCTAGAGAAAACCTCCCAACGCAGCAACGACGATGCATCGACCATATCTCCACCAATGAACGCCGCGAATCCTGGTATGGCGTTTGATCTCCATATGATTTCTTTTCCCAATTCTTGATTCCTACGATGAAAGCGGACTAATAAATGAACAAATTAACCCACAGATCGATCGTAATTTTGGGATGGGATTTTGCGGGGAATTTGGGAAATTGATCCATGTTGATTTATTCTTGTTGATTTCTCCTCCATTTAAATCTATTAACGGGAGCGGATCAACGCTGTGATGAACGCTGGTGGAGGTTCGTTCCTTAAATTTTTTTTTGGATTTTCATTCGTTTTTCTTTCGTGTGTTCTTTTCGTTCTTCATAGGGCGATGGACAACAGATCTTTTCACATCCTTTCTGCGGCACAACGATCCCAAATTTATGAATTGACACCGCATTGTTCTTTCGAAGGTGCGACGATGGTTTCGACGGAAGGATCGAAGCGGATCAGAAGATATCATTCTTCAAACGATTTCGGTATGGGTGGCCAAAATCGGATTTTGGAGCTGATCTAAGGCCATAAACCCATGCCTTCGGCATCATGGTGACAAGGTGACCCAACTTCTTCAGTTTCGCGGAAAAAAGACAACAGAATCGGAAACCGGAAGATCGGCCGAGGCGTGGAGGAAGAAGATGGCGTTCTGGAATTTTCCCAACTACACGACGTGTAGTATGGGCTACATGGAGTGTGTTCGTCGGTGGGCCACCTGGCGTGTAAACCGGGTGTACACATACACGGGTTGGGTACACAGCCATGGACATGGCGTGTATGCCCTTTCCCAACCAGACCCGGCCAGATACACTAGATACCCCTTGTACTGGTACATGGGCAGGAAACACGGACATACACTATGTACGGGCATACGGACAGGGTACACGGGTGTTTCCCAGTTGATAATACATCACTTGTGCTTCAACCTACACGTTGTGTATATGCTTTCCAACATGACATATTTTTTGACATGGGTCGTTTACACGGGCAGTACCCGAAGTCAAGGAACACTATGTGTAACCCTACTACACGCCGTGTAGTCTAGTTTTACACAGCATGGATGGATGACACGGTCCGTTTACACGTGTAGTACCCAGAGTCAAGGAACACGACATGTAACCATACTACATGTCGTGTAATCTATTTTACATGGCTTGATCTAGTTGCCTTCTGTGACTTGGACTAGTTTCCTTAGAGTTCGTCCCTTTGGAATTTCTCCTGACAATTTCCAGTATCATTTCCTACATACAAGAGTATGATCCCTTCAGCAGAACTTCGTGAATAGAGTTGTTGGAATCTCCTCTATGATACATGGAGCCAGATCCTCCTTTATTCATGGTACCCTAGGTAGAGTTCTTGGTATCGACGTGATAAAGATTACCTGGGTGTCGATCCTCTGCATAACGGATTAATTCAGACAGAGTTTTTGGAATCAACCCATGTCTATTGGTTGTGATCCTCATCTGAGCATCAAGTTCCCAAGTACTTGTGGAGTGTGCTCTCCCAGAATTAGTACTTCATATCTCTCTCTTCAGACCTAGAAGTGTGTTCTCCTTGGTACGTGCTTAGTGGAAATATTCGAGATGGATCTTAGTGGGGGTATTGCGATAGTCGATCGTGTATGAGTATATCTGGATATTCTTGTTATATGTTCTTTAAACATATACCACGTGGAGCTGACTGTATCTTTCCTTTGTGGTATTTTCCCTTGTTGTATTTTCTTTGTGGTTTCGGGTGTCCTATTTGGTATTGTTATACTCACCCATTCACGAGCTTTGCCTGCACGTGTTGTGTCTTGTGCAGACGAGCGAGCCTATGACTGGATTCTAGGTGGACCAGGACCAGACGGTGCTCAGTGAGATCAGACAGGCCAATGTGTGTTCCAACAACTACGGATTGCAGTCCCAATACCTTCCATTATAGGTCAAACTTTGTTATAGACATTATTTTGGTGCTATTGTACTTTTGTCTTAGGTTTTTAAACATACTATACATTAAATTCATGTCGTACTCTTTTGGTTGGGATTTTAGTGTATGCATGCATTTCCGTTTTTAGTAGTTTTTACTTTTCAACATTGTAGGCTTGGAGATGTGTGTGTGTGTGTACAGGAATATAGGCAATGCATCCCATGTCAGTAACATGCCTACTCAGTGATAGTCACCATCCCCTGGCCTATTGGAGGCGGGCTTGGGGAGTTGTGGCTCAGGCCCCACTAGGACGGGTCATGACTGAGTGGTATCAGAGGTGGATGGTACTACCTTAGGACCAAGAGTCTGTGAGTTGGTTTGGGGAAATAGTGTTAAGTGTCTCGAGTATGGATTTCATGCTAGGGAGCCCTATTGTTGGTACGGGTGGCCGACGTATCCATACATCGGGACTCTGATAACTTTCTTTTCTACTCAGAACATGAGGTCACTAGTTGTAGGGGAAAATAATTGTACTGGCATCATATATAAATGGATTGGGGTTTCCCTGTCCTTCTTGAGTCACCTCTCCAGATATACTCACTGAATGTGATAAATATTGTTTCATTACAGGATGGCTCCTCAACACACACCCATTAGGATCTAGCAACTTGATCACGAGGATAACCCCCTCATCCATGAAGGATTGAATCAGGGACCAGATCCCCCGGTTATACCTTCAGGTGGTGTTCCAGCTATCACACCACATTTGGAGTAGTGTTTAGTGCATGATGTACTAGTAGAGGAGCAGCGTAGGCTGAGAGAACTCCTCGTGTTTGAAAGATTGAGAACCCTCAGGTTTCGAGGTGGGCCTAACCCTCAGGCAGTAGTGGAATGGCTTGATGCAGTGGCCAGAGTCTTCCGTTTGGTTAGGGCACCAGCAGACCAGATGGTGATCAGGGCAGCGAGCCTTCTACAGGGTTCGGCAGGGCGATGGTGGAGTTTGGTTATCGAGACCTACCACGAGGCGACTCTTGCGTGGTCAGAGTTTGAGCATCTCTTCAGAGAGGAGATTTCACTGGTTACCCTATGAGCAGTATGTATACATGAGTTTCTTCAGCTCTAGCATGGAACCATGATTGTGGCGGACTATTCATCATGGTTTACCGACCTCTCACGGTACTCGATGGATATGTTCAGGGATCGGTACTTCAGATATCATACATTTGAGCAGGGCTTTCACAGAGACATCCGAGCTAGCATTGTCCCTATGAGAATTCATACTTATGCTGGGGTGCTCAAGAGGTCTTTGGTGGTTGAGAGCTTCTTGTAAGAGAAGAGACAGCCGGTAGTTGTCAGCAGTGAGCAAGATGGAGGAGAGACCTCGAAAACAGGGAGCCGACGTTAGGAACCTATTCATGGGAGATGTTTTCAACGGAGATCCCAGGATAGGGGATCTGCTGTACAGGGTTCACAGGGCGCATCCCACCATCCTCTAGAGAAGATATTTTACTCATGTGATGGAATAGGACATATCGCTCAAGATTGTTTGACCTTCCATACTACTGACAGGGTAGCAGTGGATGGACCACCGAGGAAGAAGAAACTTGTGGAGCAGACAGATACGTGGGGTGGCAGACATGGTAAAGTAGTTGGGATAGAAAGTGGAGGTGGTCGGAGTTTCGGACTATTTCCACCACCACCCCCAGGGGGTCCACCTTTGGATCAAGGAGCTGGTGGACAGAGGGAGGAACAACTGCTTGTAGTAGAGGCTTATGACCCAGGTACTCCCTGAATGATTAGAGGTACAATCTGTGTATTTTCTACTTTGGCTTCCGTAATGATAAGCACAGCTTCTAGTCATTCGTTTCGGGCTTTTAATCTTGATCGAGACCTTGAGCTTCCAGTTTAGCCATTGACTCGACCCTTACGCTTAGAAACACCGACTGAAGATGATTCAATGGTCACACACCTTTTCAGATAGTGTGACCTGACCCTTGTATGCGAGAGTCTCGGATGGAACCTATTGGTGGTATCATCGTGCCCTTACGATGCCATTCATGGTATGGATTGTCTATCCATAGTTCATGCCCAGATGGACTGTTTTAGGCGAAGGGTGCGGTTTGTCCGTAGTGATAGAACGAGGTTCTCCTACGTCGGTGAAAAGGAAACCCAGGAAGCACAATATGGACTCGTGCGTATGAAGGTATAGCCAATTTCATATCAGTTGGATAGCCTAGAACTGGGTTCCAGAGATGTTACGAGTTTCCAATTTCTAGCAGTAGTGGCTGATTACGAGGACGTATTTCCGGAGGATGTCCCCGGGCTACCTCCCCATCGAGAGATAGATTTCTGCATTGAGTTACAACCCGAGACAGAACCGATATTAGCATCATCATATCGAATGGATCTTGCATATATTCGTGAGCTTAGGGTGCAGCTAGAAGAATTGCAGAAGAAGGGATTCATGAGACCCAGTGTTTCACCTTGGGCGGCCCCAGTGCTGTTTTCCAAGAAAGCATACAGGATCTTGAGGCTATGTGTGGATTACCGGTTCTTGAATCAGGTGACCGTGAAGGACCAGTATCCACTACCGAGAATCGATGAAATCGTCAACCATTTAAGAGGGTAACGATGGTTCTCGAAGGTTGATCTATGATCATGCTATCAACAGTAGAAATTATGAGATGAGGATATAACGAAGACGTCATTCAGATATCGCTACGGTCACTATGAGTACTTGGTGATTCCATTCGGTGTGACGAACGCCTGGGCAGTGTTTATGGGACTCATGAACCAGATATTTCAGCCCTATCTAGATATGTTCATTTTTGTCTTCATCAATGTTATCCTTGTTTACTCTACGCCCTAGGAGGAGCACGCGAGGCACATAAGGATGGTTCTGGACACACTCTAAGAGCACCAGTTGAACTAGAAACTCTTGAAGTGTCAATTTTGGATATAGGAGGTCCACTTTTTGGGACACATTATCTCAGCAGATGGTGTAGCAGGGGACCCAGCCAAGGTAGAGGTAGTGCTAGAATGGGACCCACCCTTGAGCGTGAAGGAGGTGCGGAGTTTCCTTGGGTTGGAAGGATACTATCAGAGATTTATTCTCATTTTCTATAGGATTTCACAAACAATAGTATCTTTGACCTGAAAGTGGAAGCCTTTCATGTGGACCGAGAGATGCCAGCAGGATTTTCAGCATATGAGACAGAGTCTGACGAGTGCCCCGATATTGAGATTACCAGATGAGGATGTCGAGTATGTAGTGTTATAAGATGCATCAGGTACCAGAATTGGTTGTGTCCTGATTTAGAGGAAAGCATTGATTTCATATGGCTCACGTCAGTTGAGGCCACATGAGCAGAACTACCCGACCCATGATCTTGAGTTGGCATCAGAAGTCTATGGGTTGACGATGTGGCGGCACTACCTAATGGGTGAGCGGTTTATCATCTAATCTTCTGCAAATACTCTTTTTTATTTTCATAAATCTGGTTTAGGATAACCGGTAACCTCACAACCAAACAGAAGATCATCCATAAGAAAACATCATCAGAAATTCAAAATTCAAAACACCATGAACCACGTGCCCACCTCGAGCCACCCAACCGCCTCGGGGAGCTAATCCACACAAAATCTTTCATACCGCCGATAAGACAAGACAGAACACCACGCGCCACCATTCAATGCAGGACAACAGAGGATCTATTGTCGGAACATCGAGACAATATGGTCCGACCACCGTCTTCATGAACATTTGCAGATCACAAGAACCCGAACAACCAGCACTCCTCTTCATTGCCAAATAACAGGGCTGCAAGACGTCGACGCGCTACCCAGAATCACCCAGAACGCTCAATAGATTATGCTGGTGAAGACCAGTCTTACAGTTGTAGGTCTGACCAGCAGTTTTGTCAATCGTCGCCACCAGAGTAGAGTTTTATCGGCTACTCTAATCACAAGAGTCTCAAATATATATTTTCATATAATGAACTGAATATGAGATATAGACGATGGCTTGAGTTCCTCCAGGATTACGACTTTGAGATTTTTTATACTCCTTGGAAGGGGAACGTTGTGGTAGATGATCTCAGCAGGAAATCCAGTTCGTAGTCGCTGGATGAGGTGACATGATAGTTGGCCTCTTTACAGTTTTCCTTCATGGATAGAGATGAGGGAGCTTACCTTCAATCTATGGTTGTTACCCCTCCACTCTTACAACGAAACTGGGAAGAATAGCTCAAGGATTCCATCTTTTAGACTCTACGTACATAGATATCCGTAGGTGAGGCTATGGATGGATATTAAAAAGGTGGGGAGTAAGTTGTTCTTTTCAGAGGGTGCACCGTAGTACCTGTGACATTGCAGGAGGAGGTTCTAAGGGATTTTCGTACATCTCCATTGGTGGTGCATCTAGGTGTGGAAAAGATGCATCAGGACCTCCAACGTCAGTTCTGGTGGGCATGAATGAAGAAAAGTGTGGAAGAGTTTGTTACTCGGTGCCTTACTTGTCAGCAAGTAAAGGCTGAGGACCAGGTGCCAACATGTATGACTCAGCCCCTTTAGTTTCTAGAGTGGAAGTGGGATGGGATATCCATGGACTTTGTGATGGGTTTACCATGTACGTCCACGATACATGATTCCATTTGGGCGATCGTTGATTGAATCACCATGTCGGCCCACCTCCTAGCCATATGGATGAAGAGTTAGGTAGAGAGATTGGGATGACTCTACATTCAGGAGATAGTTCGACTTCATGGAGTTACATCCACAATCGTCTCAGATCGTGATGCTCGTTTCACATCCCAATTGTGGAAGGGATTACATGAAGATTTTCGGACTCAGTTATGCTTGAGCACATCGTTTCATCCTCATATTTATGGTCAGATGGAGCGGAACATCCAGGTTCTAGAGGATATGTTACATGCTTGCATATGTGAATTCGTTCATAGCTAGGAGGATCACCTACTACTGGTGGAATTTTCTTATAACAACGACTATCATTCCACTATTGGTATGGCACCATTTGAGGCTTCGTACATGCGAACATGCATGTCACCACTTCGTTGGAATGACCCAGGCGAGTCAAAACTCTTGGGCCCAGAGATGGTGCTAGATACTACAAAGAAGGTGGAGGTCATTGAGGAGTGGATAAAGACAACATAGAGTCATAATATGTCTTTTCCCGACAGGAGACATAGTCCCTTGGAGTTCGAAGAGGGAGACCACGTGTTCATTCGGGTCTCACATCGATGGGGATTGCAGAGATTTGGTGGAGGTGGCAAGATATAATCGAGTACATCATCCCTTTATAGATTCTGGTTATAGTTGGTGAGGTGGCGTACCTCTTGGCTCTACCTTCTCATATGGATTGGGTACACAACATCTTCCATGTGTCACAGCTGCATAAGTACCTTCATGATCCATCGAACATTATTTATTGTGGAGAGCTGGAATTCGATGATGGAGAGACCTTTGCTGAGTACCCAGTGGAGATCGAGGATAATTAGGAGAATATCATTTGTGGGTGAGCTATTCCCTTTGTGATTTTCCAGTGGCAACACGAGAATCTCTAGGAGAGCACGTGGGAGCGGGAGGCTCAGATTCATGAGCAGTAACCACATATTTTTTAGTAGCCTTTTTTGGCTTTTCAGGGACGTAAAATCCCTAATGTGGGTGTGATGTAATGTCTTAGATTTTTCCATGTTTTATTTTAATATAATTTGGGAATTATTTTCAGACCGGGCTTCAAGACAGCGTGCAGTTCTGAGGCCCGATGAGCCCGGAAGAAAAGTTTCAATTAAATTAAATAATTCAATTTATGTGTGTGTGGGGTTTTTCTTGAAAAAGAGGAATAACTCCTGAATGGGTGCTTATAACAGAAATCAGAGGTCACCATTGCGTCTAGATTAGTGGGTTTACACTAGAAGATACATATCATCGGCTGGCGCAGACCGGTGCTGAAATATGGTTTTTGGACGTAACTGTAATAAAAAAATTATTAAAATCTTTGCTGAAGCCAAATCATTATCTTTTGTCCTTTAAAATAATTTTTTACGCAGGGGTCCAGGGTTAAAAACCTCATAACACTAAAACCATTGGAGGCTCTGAAGGCTCTAGAGAAAACCTCCCAATGCAACGACGACGATGCATCGACCAGATCTCCGCCAACGAACGCCACAAATCATGGTAGGTTGTTTAATCTCCTTTTGATTTATTTTCCCCATTATTGATTCCTATGATGAACACAGACTATTAAACATACAGATTAGCCAAATGATCGATTGTAAATCTAGGATTGGCTTTTTCGGGGATTTTGGGAAATTGATCATTGTTGATTTAATCTTGTTGATTTCTTCTCCATTTAAACCTAATAACGTTATTGGATCAACGCTGTGACGAACGATGGCGGAGGTTCATTCCTAAAATTTGTTTCATTTGGATATTCTTCCTTTTTCCGTTCGTGCATTCTTCACGTTCTTCAAAGGGAAATGAACAAAAGATCATTGTGAATCATTTCTGTGATAGAACGATCCCAAATTGAAGAATAAGCACTATAGTGATCTTGCGGAGGTGCGACGAAGGTTTCGGCAGGCAGATCAAAGCAGATCGAAAGATATCATTCTTCGAACAATTTCCACACAGGTGGCCAGAATCAGATTTTAGAGCCGAACGAAAAACTAAAACCCACGGATTTGGAATCACAGTGACGAGGAGACCCAGCGTCTTGTGTCTCGCAGCAAACAGACAGCAGAATCGGAAACCGAAAGATCGGCCGAGGCGCAGAGGAAGAAGACGACGTTCTAGAATTTTCCCGACTACATAGTGTGTAGTATGGGCTACATGGAATGTGTTCATCGGCGGGCCACCTGGTGTGTACATTGGGTCTACATAGACACGGGTTGGGTACATGGCCAAGGACACTGCATGTATGCCCTTCCCTGGACAGACCCGGCCAGATACACGGGTTACCCCGTGTTCTGGTACACGGGTAGGAAACACGGACGAACACCATGTACGGGCATACGGCTAGGGTAAATGGGTGTTTCCCAGTTGGCAAGACATGGAGTGTGCTTTGACCTACACGTCATGTATATTCTTTCTTACATGACTTCATTTTCTGACATGGGCCATTTATACGAGCAGTACCCGAAGTCATGGAACATGGCGTGTAACCCTACTACACACCATGTAGTCTAGTTTTAAACACCTTGGGCGGATGACATGGGTCGTTTACATGAGTAGTACCTGGTGTCATGGAACATGGTGTGTAACAATAATACTTGCCATGTAATCTATTTTACATGGCTTGAGCCAGTTTCCTTATGTGACTTGGACTAGATTCCTTATGGTTCTTCCCCTTGGTCTTTCTCTGGATGGATTCCGGTATCATTTCCTATATACACGAGTATGTTTCCATCAATAGGACTTACTGGATAGAGTTGTTGGAATCCACTCTATGAGACTTGGAGCTGGATCCTCTATTCATTCCCGGTACCCTAGGTAGAGTTCTTAGTATCAATGTGACCAACTTTACCCGGGCGTCGATCCTCTTCTTAGCATTTTAGTTCAGACTGAGTTGTTGGAATCACTCCATGGTTATTGGTTGTGATCCTCATCTTAGAATCATGTTCCCAAGTACATGTGGAGTGTGTTCTACTAGAACGAGTACTTAGTATCTCACTCTTTAGATGTAGGAGTGTGTTCTCCTTGTTACGTGCTTAGTGGAAATCTTCGAGCTGGATCTTAATGGGGGTATCTCGATAGTCGATCGTGTATGAGTATATCTGAATATTCATGTTATATGTTCTGTATACATATACTATGTGGAGCTTACAATATCTTTCCATATGTGGTAATTTCCCTTGTTGTATTTTCTTTGTGGTTTCGAGGTGTCCTACTGGGTATTGTTATACTCACCCATGCACGGGCTTTTCCCGCACGTGTCGTGTCTTGTGAAAACGAGCGATCCATTGACAAGATTTTTGGTGGAACAGGACCAGACGATGCTCAGTGAGATCAGATAGGCTGAGGTTTTTTCCAACGGATACGGATTGCAGTCCTAGTACCTTTCTTTACAGGTTTTCTTTCTTACAGAAATTCTTTTGGTGGGTTTGTAATTTTGGCCCAGGGTTTTACACTTACTGTACTTTAATTTTCGGTCGTACTCAGTTGGTTGGGATTTTAGTGTATGCATGCATTTCCATTTTTAGTAGTTTTTTACTTTTCAGCTTTGTGGGCTTGGAGATGTGTGTGCGTGTGTATAAGTTTATAGTCAATGCCTATCATGTAAGTAACATGCATACTCGGTGCTAGTCACCAGCCCCTGGCCTATTGGAGGTGGACTTGGGGAGTTGCGGCTCGGGCCCCACTGGGACGGGTCGTGACATATATCCCTTATCCTTTCCTACCACAATGACTTATATTTAGTTGACAATTAAAAAACCCCTAGTATGTTGGGGCTAAAACTCAGTGGGCCACCACCAACAATGACTAAAACAATATTCAGTTAACTACATTGTATTGACTTATATAAATAAACGTGTAAACTGCATAGGTAAATAGTTACCAGAATTCAAATATTATTTAATTTAACTAAATAAACCCTTCAGTTCTTGTGGACACCCAAACCATTAATACCTGCTTTGACTATTGATTGTTTTTGAGACATCGCCAAGGAAGTTGACAAATCAAAATACCTTTTTTCTAATTTATCTTTTCATTCCACTAATATCATGAACAATTGGAACTTTAATCAAATTCCAAGCTATGTGTGTATAGTGTTTTATCTAAAACCACATGGTTATTTTGGGCCTCTGTTATTGTAAAACACCTCAATAATCACATGAATATTGGATCCTTATTCCATTTACCACCCTCGGTATCCCATATGTGTATTGGGAGAATCTGTCCACATCCCACACTTTTTTATCACCTATCACATAAGTAGGATTTTGATGCAGTAGCACCTGTCCTACAATCATTTTGAAATTTATCTATATGGGATTTTTAAGAATAATTTCATGCCCCACATATTTAAATAACATATATCAATAATTCACATACATCAAAATAATAATTATTAATGTAATTTAATATAGTTACGAACATTTATCAACCATGGTACCATCATAAATTATCATAACAAACATGGTTCATTAATTTAGTCACTTCAAATAATATGAAAAATTCACTATTACAAAATGTGGAATATTTAATTAATTTATCCCAGTAGCCAATTGTTTTCTTTTTAACCATCATAATCTGTTTATTCAATTAATCCATAGTCACATTAATTTACAAATAAATCATTCTAGAATATTTCTTAATTACCCAATTAAAAACATTTCATTATGTAATTACCTATTTAATAAATCCATATTTATTGACTAATTACACTATACCACAAAATATACAATTATATAACCCCAGTAATCAACTCATTCCATAATCCATTAATTAATAATTCTTAATTTACAATTAATAATTTTAAATGTTTAATATAAATTATAAAATTTCATAAATGTAATTTTAATGAATACATTAGGATTTGAGAAATTGTTCTCATACCCTAATATAGTTGACGATTCTCACCAATTCAATCCCACAATTTTAAGTGGAACATCCACAAACATGACAAATAAAAAGATCATGTTCCAAACACTAGATCCAAGATCAAACAAATCATTATTAGAAAACCCTATATATAAATTCACCACCAACATGAGAAAACAATTACATTCTTATCTGAGAAGAAAGATATAAGGAATAGAAATATAATTTTTATGAAAACCCATAAATAGTGAGGTGTATGTAAGAAACTATGAAATTTTATTCATCAACACTGGTGTTTAAGAGACCTAGGGATTTTTTTGGAATACACAAAAAATTTGAATATGTTTTGGTTGAATTGGGTCAACTATGGGTTCAGTCTAAGTGTTATATGATTTATACAATTACATTCCATATTCCTAAATTAGAATGCACGTTTTCTTGGGAAAGGGGGAACCACTTTACAAATAGTGTACCTAAATAATTAAACTCTTCTAAGGGGAATGGGATTCACTTAAGAAGTCACATGTTTTGTAAAAATTTACAACAATTTTGATATACAACTCTTTTAGGGTTTCATAGTTTTCTGGGAAGGTGGTCACGGTATAAGAAAACCTTGTGCAAACTGTGTACTACACAAAAACCGAAAAAATTCCAATTATCACCCTAATACATCAATGTTCATCCCATACAATATATAATAAAAACATAAAAAATACCTGTAAATGATACTGAGACATATCTAGAACTGTTTAGGGTCATCCAATATCCTCACCTAATATCAGCACATCCTTGAGTTGTACTCCCAATCATTTATATGATTCTGAGTAATATTTATTAGTCCAATGACCACTCATACCGCATTCTCTCCCACATAGTTCTTACTAAACATGACAAGTTTTCAAAATATTCAAACTATCAGAAAATTATTTCATAATACACTTACACATTGTTATCCAAAACACATATTGGATTCCCCCCAAACAATTCACCAGTCTAAATCTCCTCGTCATCCACATCGATCACATGATAATTTATATGGTGAAACTGAAATAATTTTAATGGTTGATAAAAAAAATTCACAAAATTATGCATATGTTGAAGATCCAAATAGTACACCACATGTCATATCTCTCCATAACCTCAAATACTCTAGAAACCCCCAACGACATGTCACCCAGTCTATGTAACCAACGGTGACCCTTCTAGGAGATAATTTATGGAATACCTGATCACCCTCTTTAAAATATAAGGGCCATTGATGTCTATCAGCATACAACCTATGCTTAATCTATTCCATTTTTGCACTTCCAAATTAAATGAAAATTCTATGATGGTTCATGCATCATAAATGTTCCCAAAAACAATAACTAACCTTACTCTATCAAATATAGAGTGAATTAAAATGGACTACAAAAAAAGAATTATATAGTGAAATATGAATAGTTTCTTTTTATATTTAGTTGTAGGAGTACACCACCAAATATTATTAATTCTCCCAAGACCCACCAAAGTCTAAGAAATATTTTTTAATCATATCCTCATGGACCTATATTGTATTTTATGAAAACCCATCTATTAATGGGTGGTTAGATCTACTGAGATGAACCGGTATGCCAAGAATCTTCAGAAATCCCTTCTTGAAGAACATATTTAAGAACAAGTCATTGTCAAACCAATACATTGATGAACTCAATACATACAAACAATTTATCATACATAAAAATATCCCGTATTTTCCACCAATAATCTCACTTATGTGGTAATGAAATGTGAAAATTTCATTAGTCGGTCCACAATCACCTAAATAACATCGTTCTTCTAGTGAATATTCTAGAGAGCCAACAAAAAATCAGTAGTAATTTTTTCCTTCATCCAATCTAGAATGCGAAGAAAATTTAGTAATATACTAGACTGTTCATGCTCATCCTCCACATATTGAAAGGTTTACCATAATTTTATGAACACGAATATCTTTTTTTTTATGTTAGGCTACCAAAACTACCATTGTATGTCATAGTATATTTTGGTCAAAAAACTGTTCCCCACCTACTTCGAGGAATAATTATTACATATAATATACTCCCCTACACATTTTGGGAAATGACATAACCATAGAGATATATTATATTATCCTCATCTAATTTCCCATCAGCTGGTGACTCCTAAACATAAATAATATCATTGATGAAGAAACACTCCATATCCTCATACTTAATTTCCCTAATTTGGATCAAAAGAAATGACCCTAGTAAAAGATATTATGAGAGTTATTTTATCTAGTATCTCCTCAACCACCACATATAGCTCATCTAGTAAAGTCGTCATTAACCACCAAACACTATACACATGGACAACCTGATTATGGGAATCCTTTCTTAATGCATCAGCAAAACAATTTATTGTTCCAGGAAAATATGATGTCTCAAAATCAGAAGGTTGTATATTGGGAACAAACATATAATGATTCAGATTCAAATCACAATGTAAAAAATAATCATTAAGGTATTTTAATTTGTATACCCATTAAATGATTCACCCATCCTATAATGAAACTAGAAATTCATGTATCATTGGTTCTGGGAAAACCTCTATAGATTTCATTACATGTTACATGGTCAACACTCTATTAGTTGTTAGGGAAAATGTCTACCATAGTGGATCAACCTACTGCATCGGTGGAGTTTTAGTTGGGTAACATCATGAGAAACCAACCCTCCCCCTTAAAAATAATTTCATCCAAGATCAAGTCAATATAATAAAAATGACACATCCTACCCTCCGTATAAGTATGTCCTGATTTCATAGACGAAACCAAGGTTCCACCATTTGAAGCATCCTTTAGGTTCCCTCTCAGATACCAAAACTTATTCCACCACATCAGAAACCATTTTCAGTCAATATGTATTACCTTAGTGAATATGATTACATATATAAAAATTCTAGAATCACTTTTAAATTGATTACTCATTAACATTCAACACTGGATAATATATATGCGGGTATGTAAGGCATCCAACATAGTCCATCAGGGACATAATACTATGAGTCAAATGTATGAACATGGTACTATCTCCTATCAAATAGTATCTCATTAAGAGTATAATAGTAACTTCTCCAAAAAAAATCCCCCCATAGCATACCATCATCCCACCCTATATGTTCCTAAAATTCCTACCTACACATCAATAATCCATGTAACATATAAGTAGATAGATTCAACAAACATTAATCAGAGGTCTCAAAATGTTCATGTATATTGTGGATAGACTTAATCCCGATCCCTGATACATTAGGGCCACCCACATCGGTGAAATTTTATTGGTTTTTGTAATTGAAACTCTCACATCATGCCAAACATACTATTCACAATCATATTTATGGATCACATCATAAACATCCTTATGTTAGAAAACTACATTTTGAGTGGATCTTAGTCTACTCTTCTCAGAACAATCGATTCCTTAGGTTCCACTATTGGATGATCATTTCCAACCGCGTCCTACTATCATCATCTTAAAAAGAACCATCCTGGAGGTATATCTCTATAATTCCAGACACACATCTTAGAATAAAACAGAATAATATCACAAATAAAAATAAGGATTTACCCAAACCCATAATAATTCATTCCCCGAAACCTTCCACACATTCAAAACCAATGTGTTATCCCAACCCTTATACATCCTACATATAGGTCATTGTTAACAATGGTAAAATCATTCTCATTATTCGAGCATCTAATTAGAAGCCAATTTATTCTCATAATGAATTATTTACAATTACATTATTTTACAATATGAACATTTTCATTTAATTTACATTGCCCGAGAAATGTATTATTTAATTATTATGTTACCCAAAAACGTGTTTTCAAATGACTGCCTAAAATTATGCTTGACACAATAATGAATGATTTCCAAGAATGATGCATGTATACTCAACTCTCATTTAAAATATGTCTAGTAGTATAATATCAAAAAAGAGGATCAATAATCACATCACGCAACATGTACATCACACGAGAGGAAATAAAATCCAACTATAACAACACACATAAATAATCTCAATTTAACGCTGGTTTTTTGGATTTTAACAACATATATGGGATGTATACTCCCAGGAAAATGTTCCCAAACATGTCCCATTCATCCGATTATCCTATATACCTTTCAAAAATAATAATTAAAAATATAAAAAACAATACTCTTTGGATACTATTTTTTGATGTCCTAATACAGGTTTGACACTACCGTGCTCAGATATAGTCAGTCACATGACCTTAGGCACACAACAATGTATGCCTAAGAATGTCAACTAGTACTGAGGGTCTAATTTGGGTCATTGGTAGAACATACCATTTTTATAAATGTATAAAAATAGTCGAAAGAAATATGAATAACAAAATTATATACATAATAATCATTAAAAATATAAGCACATGTTGACTAAAACATAAAATACAATATCCAAAACCATATAGTAGATATTTCATTCCAAATACATATTATGTGTTAATATAAAAACACTGGAATAAATAAAGTCAATGAAATCTCATAGTGGTTCATGGCACCAATTATGGATCATTATCCATGTTCCATGATGAATCAACAAACTAACATATGGATATATCCCTTCTCTAGTTCAAATATAATTAATTCTATTGGTGTACCAATCAAGAAAGTAGAATAGTGTGTGTGTAAAACTCAAACAGCCACAACCAATAAATTTTAAATCTATATATAGTCAATAATATTATATGATGGTGTATAAATACTGATGGTCAATAAATAAGAAACAAACTACCACATTGCATCTATTATATTATTTAACCACATAAACACTCAGGTTCCTAAGGAGCCCTAAACCATAAATGCCAGCATCGACCCATACTAAATTCTGTACTACCCCATGGTATATCACATATCACAATAGCATGGTTATAAATTTTTATTTCACCTCAATCATGTAACTTATTATCAGATACATCATCCAATTCCAACTCATTGGCATAAAGCATTGCCTCTATCATCCAGTGGGTAGTGGTAGCCTCGATATCTATACCAAACCTCAATAATTTCAGGGTTATTTGGATCATCAGTCCCTTTCTCATAATCACTATATAAAATGTTTATTTGTAAAATTAGTACCTATCCTACCCGTCATTTAGACCGTATCACGAAAGTGGGATTTTTATGTAGTATTATGTGTCCCATAACCATTTATTAATTAATCACTATGGTCTTTTGATGCATCAGTCCATGTCACAATGACACATATCACAAATATAAAAATTTCACATACATAAAAATAATAAATACTAATCAACATTTATTCAGTTACAAACATATTACAATTATGTTACTATCACAATTTATAACAACATACATGTTTCAATTATTTAATCACTTGTAATAATATAAAAAATTCACATTTAAATTTTTTTGAATGATTTAAATTATTAAATCCATTATACCATTATGGCTACGTAAACCATTAAAATTCTCAATATCAATTAATCCATAATCACATTACTCGACCAATTACACATTCCAAATTTCCCATTACATCCGCAAATCCTGAAATATATTTTATTAATAACCCAATTTATTAATAAACATTAATTGAACAATTATACAATCCAAACAATTCAACAATTCTATAACCCCATTAGAAAATAAATTAAACTATCCCTTAGTAAAATAAATTAAAAATTTAGCTACTTCCATTTAATTATTTTAATTACTAAAACATAAATAGAAATTCCAAAATTACATAGATATAATTCAAATATTCACATTGGGGTTTGAATAATAGATCACCCACCTCAATATCATTGACAACACTTGCAAATTGATACCATTTATTTTATGTGGAACTAAAACGAGCATGATGAAAAACATGATCTATATATGAACACAAGATCATAGATCAAATGAATATATTTCCAAAATTACTAAATCAATTCACACAACCAAATAGGGATGAAGATTATTTTTATTATGATGAATGATAGAAGTTTTGTAAAGAAACCTAAGAGGGAAGAAAAAAATACACAGAGAGGTGAATATCTACCTACCATACAACGATTCATCAAGAATACTGTTTGAAAGCCCAGATGATTCATTATGAGTATATGGTCAGGTTATAATTCTGTAGACTCTCGGTGATTTTTGGGGGTTATTGGAATTTAAATCTAAGTTTTGGATTAATTAAACCCCTGTGAAAATTTCCTTGGAAAGGGGAACATGTGATTTCAAACTGTGAAACTATTCATGGGGGGTTCAAGGTACTTAATAAAGGAAAAGATGGATTGAAAAACAATGTGTCAAACATGAAATCCCTCTATATTTGGGGAATCAGAGTTTGTTGGGGCCTGAAACATAGTTTGGGTAAACTGTGAACCGACCATCGACTTCCAAAACCATTCCAAACCATCAAAACGTCTCCTAAGAAAAAACAATTATGCATGATATAGTAAAAAATGAAATAGAATTCTATAAAATATCTTTATCCATATTTTGAAACATTTGAGATCTTATAATATCCTTACCTTATAACGACACTTCATTTATGTACATTCTAATGAATATCTATGATTTTTAGTAAAACATATCAACCATCTAAGACCACATATTAACATAACTCTCCAATTTTTCCACATAACCATTCCCATGTTTCCGCAATATACAATATCTATTAATTGTCTCCCCCAACACATTATCATAATAATAACACTCATATATTATATTCTCCAAAAATAACACATTGGTCTCATGCTCAACATCCACATAAATCACTTGAAAATATCCAGGGTAATACCACTGAAGCAGTGACATAAGAATTTTTTTTGCATTATAAATCTATTTATGATCTAATGGGTATTACTCAAGCCTAATTCTCTCCATATGAACATTTGGTCTAAAAAAATTCAGTATCAACTTTTCCAATTTTGGTATCATACGGTCACCCAATATTAGAGACAAAAATAAGAATAAATGATCACCATTTGTAAAATATAATGTCCGTAAACACCTATCATCATATGATATTTGTATACTTTGAACCATATCCAAAAGAATCAAAATTAGATAAACATTCTGTGACTTCTCATAAACAAGACTGTGTCCCCACAACTCCTACTCAACTCCCTCTATCCAACATAGAGGTGATCCACATAGGCTAACATAAAGAAACTCACATGGTTCTAAATGAATAGTTACTAAATAAATGTTGTTATATATGAACTCCACAAAATATTTGTTCTTATCCCAACACACACCAAATTATATGGAACCTTCCATGATCATATCTTCATGAACATTTTCACATGATCTAACTACACATCTTTGTGTGGGTGTAATGTCTTACTCAGTTGAACATGTGTACAAAGAGCCTTATGCAAGAACTTTTATAATCGCGAAGTAAAGTGTGAGTCACAGTTTGAAGAAATACTGTTTATAAACCCATGTTGATAGAATATTTCACAAATATACATATCCCCCAACAATTCCATTGAAAAATTATTCAGTGTAGTTAAATAAATTCCTACACTCATCAGTCGGTCCACAATCACCCATATTTTTTCATTATTTTGATGATTTCTCTAGAAATAACCCATAAGGTATGTAGTAACATCATCCCACATCCATTATAGAATTTGATACAATTATGTTAAAACACCAAGTCATTTATGCTCAACCATCACCTATTGAAATGTGTATAATCATATTAGGAAACTAGTTATCTTAATTTTCACGGTTGACCACCAAATCGATCATCGTAGTTCACAATAAATTTTGGTCATAGATGGATGCACACCAACATTAAGGCCTGAAATTCACCCATCAAATCTTCTGTTATACTAGTGTTCAAAACAAAACAACCACAGGAAAAGATGATCTCTTCGTCATCTATTTTCCAATAAGAAAGTGAATCCCTTATTTTAAGACATTAAATCAATGAAAATCACTCCACATCTATATACTACACATATATAATTCATGTAAAACCCATATACTCTACTAAAAGAGATAGGATAATTTTCATTTCTAGGATATCCTAAACAACCATAGGCATCACATATAGTAAATTCTTCATTTTCCACTCAACACAATGCTGTGAAACTACACGAGATTTAGATGTACTAAATAAATCATGAACAATGATTTTCTCCATTTCTAAAAATATATGACAACTCAAAGTCAAATGACCGTATATAATAAATCCCAACACTACTACATGATATTAAAATATAATTAGTAAGAGAAATAAATTTTCTCTTATGATAATAATTTATTAAGTCCCTATATAGGTGCCACACACTAGTTCCTTGAGAAGTTGGGTCACATAACATTAAGTGTGCCTCCCCATTCACTAGAGTTTTCAAACTTCTAACATTGGACTAATATCGATAATGTAGAGATTATACCCTCTTTATCATAGTTGATCATCCAACAAAAATAAGTATGAATAAACCAATTACATGAAAAATAATAAATATAAAATAGAATAACATGTTAAACAAAATAGAAAGAACACAATCCAAACCCTGATAGTAGACTTATCATGAAAAATATGTCACAAGTGTCTATATTAGAAACCAACACTATATAAAAACATTAAAATCTAAAATAAATATCCAACCCCCAATTCCAACCGCCCATCCATGTTCCATACAGAATAATGAATCAAACATATGCCACATTCCATTATACATCACTAAAAACATTAAATCAATTCTGGTAATGATAAGAAATCCTTTTTAGGGTTTGAGTAAATCTTAGTAGGACCCCATCAATGACATCTAATAAAATACGATGTCAATAAATGTGTATAAAGTTGTATAATGAATAATTTATAATGAATAAGAAAATATTTACTGCATTTCATCTACTCATTAAATTTACCACAAAACCCATAGGTTCCTATTAAATACCAATCCATTAAAATATGCTTCATCCCAGGTCATAATATGAACGAATCCAAAGGGATATAATGTTTCTCAATATCATGTTTATGATTTATATTTTTTTCTCAAGCATATCACATCCATTTGGAAGCATCATCTAATACCACTATATCAGTGTAGAGCATCATGATTAACCATTGTATGTATTGGGAGCCTCAGTCCTTGGACCACACCTCAATAATCACATTGTTATTTGTATTCTCATTCTGTATCCCATTATCACTACCTCATATGGTTGTTTGGAACATAATTCTCTATCCCAATCCTTATTTATCACATATTAGACAAGTTGGATTTTGAGTTAGTAATATATTACCCCCTCCATTATCAATTTGTCACTATGGTATTTTGAAGCATTAATCCATGTCCCAGGAACATATATCACATATATTAGAATTTCACATACATAAAAGTGATAAATATAAAAAATCTAATAATTTTAGAAATTTTTTAAAAAAATGGTACCATCACAATTTTACACAAAAAAAATTATCCTTCCATTTAATCAAATGGAATAATATGAAAAATTCTCTACTAAACCACTTTGAGAAATTAAAATCATTTAACCCATTAACTCATTATGTACATGGCAACCAACATAATTCCCATTTTAAATAAATCCAGAATCATCATAATTGTCAAATTACACAATCCCAATATTCCAATTATTTTCCAAAATGGAAACATGTCATTTATTAATTTACTAATTATTTAATCCACATTAATTGAAAAATTAAAAAATCCCATTTTTTATCCATTTCTATAACTCATTAATCAATAAATTACACAATCTATTTATTATTAAATTTTCTATATTAATTAAATAAATTTATGAATTTCAAATTCTATTCATTCAATTTAAATTATAAAATTACATAGATGCAATTGAATGAAATAATTTTTGATTTTCATAATATACCAACTAACTCATGATTGATAGTTATTCTCTCCAACAAAAAGAAAAATATGTTCCAAATCAACAGTGATCATGAAGAAGAAATAGATCTAGATTTTAACCCCACATCCCGAGTCATATGAATCAAGATACAAAAATCCAATATCTAAAAACTTCACCAATTAGAGAAATAAATTCCATCATCATTCCGAAATAGAGAATGGAGGAAGAGAAACCAAATATGGGTGAAAATGAATACATGGAGAGGTGAAGATATGAAAATCATGTATTTGATTTTTTAAGGATGGATTTTGAAATCCCAATTGATTCATTCAGTAGCCTCCAAAAATGAGAATGAAATTTTGGTATATAATTTTTCCATATTTGGAAGATGTATCGGGGTTTTATATTTAAAAATAAATTTCAAATTAATTAATCTCATGCACATATTTTCAAAGGTGGGAGCACTTGGTTTTCCAAACCATGTACCTAAGCAATGTACCTATACTATATGGGTTTGAAGGTACTACATTGATGGTTCATGGGTTTAAAAACCATTCCCCAACATATAAATCCATATTTTTATATGGTTGTACGTTTTATTATGGTAGGCAACATGGGTTGGGAAAACCATGTGCCGACTATGCATTGCCCATTACACTTCCAAAATGTTCCTAAGTCTCCAAATGAAACCCACGATAAGACCCAAACATGATATACTTTAAAAAAGAAAATTAATACTTGTAAATAATATTGAGACATCTCTAGACAAGCTGAGGATCATATACAAGTCCATGATTATAACGACCCATACTTTACATACATTGTTACTACTTCAAAATTGAAGCACACTTATTACAACATATGACAAAACCACAAAGGACCGTATAGGTATAGTGTCTTTAGAAACTGGGAAACATAAACAACTGGTTCATAAATCTTCTACAGTGTCTCCCATTTATTTCATCATATCTAGTGTCCCTTTTAGCATATTCTACTTAATATCCATCTTCCTGACCTGGGGAGAAGAAACATAAAAGGGTGAGCTCAAATGCTCAGCAAGGGCAAATAAAGGAAATAAAAATCATATCATATATTTTTGAAAATCAAAACCTGCAAAAGAGATCATAATATCTTATCATGGAATAATTCATAGAAGTGAAAATGAGATCCCCATAATCATAACATAAAACTTGAAACTTTGTGGAATGCACACATAATCATGGAAAATCATTTCTTGTTAGTCATGACTCATTGCCAAGACTATCTTAGTGGACAAAGTCCCTTTCTGAACCGAGTTCACTCCTCGTTTCAGTCCTGTATCACTGAACCAAAATAACCTTCCGTTCCAGCCATGTCTATCTCATGAGATATAAAATCTTTACCCAATGCATTGGAGGGAGATATAGGTCCCACCCGTCTTATAATGAATCCTTTCTTATGTGTGCCACATAATCATAAATCATACATCATCACATAACCCATGTAATAAAAATGGAATTCTTAAACAACATGACATCATAAAAAAATTCATATAAGATAAAGGAATTCATTAAAATGTTTCCATCACAACATAATCAAATCCATGTAATAATAGGGATAGAAACAGAACCCTTTTATTATCTTAGATGGAAAATAATTTTGATAAAATACTTGAACTCCATTCTTGAGGAAAATATCCTTTTATCTTCAAAAACATTTTTCCTTTCATAACATGTCATACAACATTAAAATAAAAGAAGTTGATTAAAAATAAACTTGAAAACTTGTAAAGGAAGCTTCTTGGAAATAATGTTTTAAAAATCCATTCATGTCGTATAAGTTTAAAAAAACATTCTTCGTACTTTTGTCAGAAAAGTCAAAAAGTACCTCGTACGAATAACGAAAAAAGATTCCTTTCATACATATTACTGAAAACTCACCGAAGGGTAAAAATGGATTTAAAAAATTGTAGGTGGATGGAATTAATATTACATATTGATGAAACATGGACGTGGATGATAAAATACACCCCAGTAAATACTTACGAATAAACAATCTCGGATAAAAATGAGATTGTGATATTTCCCTTACCTTAGGTCCGATTTGCTTTGTACGTGTCCGAAGCTCCTGTATAATGGTTTAAATAATGTTATTGACTTATTCCAGAATCATACATATTGATATGATATCATATATGGTCATATTCTTAGCTTCTTATTAGTAATATTTCATTGTTACTTGTTACTCGGGTCTTTATTTCCTTTTGTTCTTATGCGTGTTTTGCCGAATAAATTCTTATTCTTATCTTTAGGATATATATAATCCATTTCCAGAATGTTATTAGTGTAGTATATACCATATTCATTCATTCAATTCATTTATATAATCATTATGAAATGAAGATCATGTAGAACGAGTCGCATCACATCGTGGAGACGGTATTCCGTACGTACGCACGAGTGATGTTATCGTTCCTATGATCGTGGAACTGTATTGGAGTATATATATATTATTTCAGTATCAATATTACTTTATAATAATCATAAATAGTTACTTATTACACCATTATACCCATCCTTGTAAGGTGATGGTGGAAAATAGATTACACCACGGCGTGGAGACGGTATTCCGTACGTACGCACGCGCTGTGATTTCATTTTTCCGTAGGATGGATAGAAGGTGAATTAGGGTTGTTTCATATTTATAATAACATATCAGTATGTAAGTAATACTGATGTTATTACTTTATCATGAAACAACTAAAGAAGAAGAAGTTGAAGAAGAATGAAATTGAAAAGATCGGTAATGGATATTACCTCTTCTTTGGAACACCTCTTTGAATCCTCCACTTAAGGAAATAAGATTGGTCTTTGGAGAAGACCAGGACCTCTAGGATTATTCTAGAGAAGTGGTGAGGAGAAAATGGCAGGGGTTGGCCGAGCTTGAGTGGTCAAATTGGTGTGAGGAGGAGGGGGAGGAGGTGCCCTTTTATAAGGGAGGAGAGGGGCACCTTAGGAATATCTCAAAATATTATTTTATATTAAAGTCAAAATCGGTTTATAATGGTTCCAAAGGGTCTTATTTTGAAGCTAAAGTGGGGATGGGTCGAAATCCTATCAACCAATAAGATTTAGACATGTTTAGGGTATAATTTTAACCTTATCAATTAGATTTAACTCTAAGTTAAATAATTTAACTTTTACCGTGTCTTTTTGTTTTCTTTCACTATATGGTTAATACACTTACTATAACATGCCAAAAGAACCCCAAATTGTTTATTATTAGTATATATATCCTTATCTAAGTCATTTGGCCGAACATTAGATTTTTAGGAATAAAATAACAATTAGTAATATAATATTTGATTTAAAAACTATTTTGTGGCAATTTTGACACTATTTGATATATGATTTTTGTGAAAGTCATAACAGAATTATATGTTCGAACCAAGTTGATTAAATTAACACTAATATATCATAGTAACCTATAAAATTAGTGGAATTCATAAAAAGTCTTAAATTACATTTATTTTGGTATTTATATTATCAATTATGTCAATATTTCATTAATAAGATAATTACTGCATCATCTTTGTGTCATAAATAAATTATATTATTTGATGTCTAAAAATTACAAATAAAATACCATCATGTAGGAAATCTTTTTATATTTCTAATCAATATTTACAATCGAATTTATCTTATGTATAACCCCATATTAAAAATGATTTACTTATTAAACATTGATTTTAACTATTTTAACCCTTCTTTAAATAAATTAATAATAAATGTCCTAATCTAATCCAAGTGGGCCTAAATGGTCATATTTTATTCCTAAGTTTGTTTTTGGTCGAATTACACTTGTCCAATAGAATTAGGACATGGGTTAGGGTAATATTAATATCATATTTACCCTTAGTTACCCTATTTACTATTAACCGCGGTAAAAAAAGTAAAAAGTTACTATTCACCAAAAAAATATTTTTATCTCATTGAACCACATTTTACTTTCTGATATCAACCGTGTCTGTCGGATTTTTGAAATTCCATTCACAGAAGCGGTAAAATAAAGTTTTATGCAAAATTCAGTTTTTAACCTACCACTTAGTGGTTTCACTATTCATCAAAAATTGAAAGTTTTCATAAAAATACCCAAATTTCACCCTAGGCTAATTTCGATATTCTGAGTCCAAAAATGAAGTCCATTTTGAAAAATAAAATTTATAAAATTTCAAAAAGTGGTTATTACTATTCATAACGGCTAGTTTTAATAGCATATTGTTGTTTAGTGAAACTCGGTATTGCGTACGACGCAAGCTATCGAGGAAGGTCGTGATTGCGTGTAAAGCAAGCCAAGAAAGTGTTATGTAGAAAAAGATCCCTTTGATGATTTATATAACATAAAATTCTCGGGTGTTACATTCTACCCCCCTTAAAAAGAATTTCGCCTTCGAAATTCATCACTTTGCAACAAATAGATGAGGATACTTCTCCCTCATCATATCCTCAAGCTCCCATGTAGCTTCTTCATGTTGGTGGTTTCTCCATAAAACTTTCACCAAGCGAGTGGTCTTGTTTCGTAGGACTTTTTCGCTACGATCCAGAATCTCTATCAGTTATTCTTCATAAGAAAGATCTTGCTCCAGCAGTACAACTTCTGAGCTGAGTACATGTGAAGGATCTGGTATGTACTTTCTCAGTAGAGATACATGGAACACATCGTGAACTTGAGAGAGATTCTGTGGAAGTGCCAATCGGTAAGCTACGTTCCCAACACGATCCATTATTTCGAAAGGACCGATATATCTAGGGCTCAACTTCCCCTTCTTTCCAAATCTCATAACCCTCTTCCAGGGAGATATTCATAAGAACACTTTATCACCCACTTAAAACTCTAGGTCTTTTCTTCGGTTGTCGGCATAACTTTTCTGTCGAATCTGAGCTGCTCTTATGTGTTGTTGAATAGATCTGACCTTTTCTGCCATTTCATCAACGAGATCAGGTCCTAATAGCTTTCTTTCCCCAACATCATCCCAGCAAGTTGGAGTCCTGCATTTGTTTCCATAGAGAGCTTCATAAGGAGCCATCTGAATACTGGAGTGAAAGATATTCTTATAAGAAAATTCTACCAAAGGTAGGTGTTGATCCCAACCTCCTTTGAAATCCATAGAGCAAGCTCTCAACATATCTTCTAGGGTTTGAATTGTTCTCTCAGACTGACCATCTGTCTGGGGATGATTAACAGTGCTAAAACTCAACTCTGTATCCAGAGTATGCTGAAGACTTCGCCAGAACTTCGAGGTAAATCTCGGATCCCGATCAGATATAATAGAAAGTGGTACTCCATGTAATCTTACCACTTCCTTTACATATATCCTGGAAAGCTGATCTAGAGAGAAATCCTCTCTAATAGGAATGAAGTGTGCAGACTTTGTAAGACGATCAACTATGACCCAGATAGCATTATTGCCTTTGGATGTTTTAGGAAGCCCTGTGACAAAGTCCATAGTAATGTTTTCCCATTTCCATTCGGGTATGGGTAATGGTTGTAACATCCCCTTAGACTTCTGTCTCTCAGCTTTAACTTGTTGACAAACCAAGCATCGAGAGACATATTCAGCAACATCTCTTTTCATGCCATCCCACCAGAAGTACTCTTTCAGGTCCCTATATATCTTCGTGCTTCCAGGATGAATAGAGAATGAAGAAATATGAGCCTCATCCAGCAGCTCCTTCTTTAATTCGGGGATGGGAGGAACACAAACCCGATTCCAGAACTTTATTATCCCATCACAATCAAGGTTGAATTCAGGAACATTTCTCACCTTCTTTTGTAACTCGACATCTTCTTTCTGTGCCTCTTTAATCTTCACATGTATAGATGGTTGAACATTCATTTGAGAAAGATAAGATTTTTCCCCTTCCATTATAATTCCAAGATCCATCCTTTGTAAATCCATAAATATTGGATCTTTTGTGATCCTCATCAGGGATAAACTAGCATGGTCTTGTCGACTTAATGCATCTGCCACCTTGTTTGCTTTCCCAGGGTGGTAATGGATTGAGCAGTCATAATCCTTAATCAGCTCCAACCATCTTCTTTGACACATATTCAACTCCTTTTGTGTGAAAATATACTTTAAACTTTTATGATCAGTATAAATATCACACCTTTCACCATAAAGGTAATGCCTCCAAATCTTTAATGCAAAGATTACCGCAGCCAACTCCAAATCATGTGTTGGGTAATTTTGCTCATGGATTTTCAACTGTCGTGAGGCATAAGCTATCACCATATCATTTTGCATAAGAACACACCCCAATACCTTCTTGGATGCATCACTGTAGATCACAAACCTTTCTCCACTACAAGGCAGTGTGAGCACAGGTGCACTGGATAACCTTCTTTTCAACTCCTTGAAATTCTCTTCACATTCCTCTGTCAAGACAAACTTAACTCCTTTCCGAGTCAACTTGGTGAGTGGATTAGATAATCGTGAAAAATCTTTTACAAAACGTTGATAATATCCAGCCAAACCAAGAAAACTTCGGATCTCAGTTACTGTTGTTGGTCTTGACCATCTTTCGATAACCTCTGTTTTTGCTGGATCCACAGATATCCCCTCTTTTGAGATTATGTGACCCAAAAATGCAACTTTTTGAAGCCAAAATTCAAACTTGGAAAATTTGGAATAAAGCTTCTCCTTTCTCAGGGTCTTCAATATAATTCTCAAGTGATCTTCATGCTCTTCCTTGCTCTTTGAATAGACAAGAATATCTTCTATAAAGACTACGACAAATTGATCAAGATAGTCTCTAAAGACTCTATTCATTAGATCCATGAAGATAACAGGGGCATTAGTAAGACCAAATGGCATCACTATAAATTCATAGTGTCCATACCTTGTACGGAAAGCCGTCTTTGGTATATCCTCCCTTTTGACCCTTAATTGATGATACCCTGAACGAAGATAAATCTTGGAAAAGTATTGAGCTCCGTGTAGTTGGTCAAATAAGTCATCAATGCATGGGAGAGGATATTTGTTCTTGATAGTGATCTTGTTAAGTTCTCGATAATCAATGCAGAGTCTCATTGATACATCTTTCTCCTTAACAAATAGAACAGGTTCTCCCCAAGGTGATGCACTAGGGCGTATGAATCCCTTATCAAGATTCTCTTGGAGTTGCTTCTTCAATTCCTGAAACTCAATTGGGGCCATTCTATAAGGTGTCTTTGAAATAGGCAAAGCACCCGGTACGAGTTCTATTGAAAACTCAACTTCACGAGTTGGTGGAAGACCCGGCAATTCCTCCGGAAAGACATCATCAAACTCCCGTACAATGGGCATATTCTTAATCGTGTGTTTCTCACCAACCATTTGAGATAAATAACCTTCATTTAGTGGAATCAATACCCATAAGATGGAAGAAATTTCCACTGGAAGGTTATGTTCATCCTTGCATTGATAGACGATCGTAGATTGATCTGGAATATGAAATGTGACTTCCCTTCTTTGGCAATTGATATGAGCTCCATGTAGAGAAAGCCAATCCATGCCAAGAATCACATCAAATTCCACTAAAGGAAGGATCACAAGATTTGCAGGAAGCACTTTCCCACAAACTTCGATCGGAGAAGAATTATAAACTTTTGATGCGATTGATGTGCCATTAGGTGTTGTCACAGCTAACTCAACATCTAATTGCTGAGGTAATACTGTGATACCCTTAGAAAATTCATTAGAAATAAAAGAGTGGGTGGATCCAAAATCAAATAAAACATTTGCTACTTTAGAGTGGACGGTAAGTGTACCTTTCACCACTTCGTTATCGTACTCCACATCGCTGATAGAAATTTCATGTGACTTTCCTTTGTCTTTAGCCTTAAGAGTTTGTTGACGTCGACCATCATCATCAACCCTTGGATTTGGGCATTGATTGGAATAATGCCCCATCTCCTTGCACTTGATACATTGAAGTGTAGTAGGTTCATTCTGTGTATCCCTTCCTTTTTTTGCGTCATTAGACATCTTCATCCCATTATCACGGCATTCAAATGCCCGATGACCTTCCTTTCCACATTTAAAACATTTACTTGTCCCTTTAAGACAACTCCCTCCATGTTTCTTTCCACACTTTGAGCATAAGGGAAAGCTCATCTTCTTTTCCGTGTGCTCTTTAGATTTTTCTTTGAATTCCATCTTCCTCTTCTTATCAAACCCATGTGACTGATGGGTTACTCCAATCTCCATCTCGACTTTGAGAGCACATCGAACGATTTCCTCGTAGCTATTGAAGTCCCTTATGGCTAACGCCCTTCGAAGACTTGGTTTTAAGCCACTAAAGAATTGTTCGATCTTACTCTCCGGTTGGATAATAATACCAGAAGCGTACCTTGCAAGTCTTGTAAAATTTGCTTCATAGGTACTAACAGATTCATCATCCCTTTGCTTCAGTTCAAGGAACTCTTTCTCCATCTTTGTTCGGAGAATACGAGGGAAGTACTTATTGAAAAATAAGTTCTTGAACTCGTCCCATTCCATAGACTCAATTTCATCCCTTTGCCTCGTATTCTTAACAAGATTCCACCATTGATCCGCGTCTCCTTCCAAACGATACACAGCTAGGATGACTTTATCATGCTCAGAACATTGAAGAACTGAAAATATCTTTTCATTAGTACTAATCCATTGTTCAGCAACTAATGGATCAGTAGACCCGCTGAAAGAAGGTGGACGCTGCCTCATGAAGGATTCAACAGAATGTTGCTCCCTCCTTTGTTCGTTTGGAAATCCTGCATGATTCATAGCTTGAGAAAGTTGTGTGAGCATGGCTACAAGATTTTTCATTCCAGCTCCAATATCGTTTGGTTGCTCAGGGGGACAATCATTGCATTGCCCATCACATTCGGCATTAACACGGTTCCTTCGGGTTCCAGCCATTGACTAAAACCAAGAAGAATAGTGTGAGCAACACTAATTATAATAGGAAACCACATAATTCAAGAATAAAATTTTCATGCTTATGGTCTTATCCTAGGTTATTCATGGCCATTTCTAAGATTGTGTTCTATGCTTAGACTTATCCTTAGGGTTCTTACTAAGGCTTTCACATCCTAGTTTCCAAAGGTTGACTATACCTTTCCTATGATACCAACTATAGCGGTCTGGAATTACTTCCATTGGACTACAATTGATACCTATCAGGGCACTCCATGGGCGGCTACACCCCCTGGGCGGGACACACCACCATCCCCAGTGGCAGCCATTTCCTCATGAAGCCCTTGGGCGGAGAGCCATGCTTCGTCCAACGCTCACATGTGAGAGTTCCCAAGGATCGAATACATTCCTACCTCCTTTGCCTCTGATACCAACTATAAAGAACCATACTTTACATACATTGTTACTACTTCAAAATTGAAGCAAACTTATTACAACATATGTCAAAACCACAAAGGACCGTATAGGTATAGTGTCTTTAGAAACTGGGAAACATAAACAAATGGTTCATAAATCTTCTACAGTGTCTCCCATTTATTTCATCATATCTAGTGTCCCTTTTAGCATATTCTACTTAATATCCATCTCCCTGACCTGGGGAGAAGAAAACATAAAAGGGTGAGCTCAAATGCTCAGCAAGGGCAAATAAAGGAAATAAAAATCATATCATATCTTTTTGAAAATCAAAACCTGCAAAAGAGATCATAATATCTTATCGTGGAATAATTCATAGAAGTGAAAATGAGATCCCCATAATCATAACATAAATCTTGAAACTTTGTGGCATGCACACATAATCATGGAAAATCATTTCTTGTTAGTCATGACCCATTTCCAAGACTATCTTAGTGGACAAAGTCCCTTTCTTAACCGAGTTCACTCCTCGTTTCAGTCCTGTATCACTGAACTGAAATAACCTTCCGTTCCAGCCATGTCTATCTCATGAGATATAAAATCTTTACCCAATGCATTGGAGGGAGATATAGGTCCCACCCATCTTATAATGAATCCTTTCTTATGTGTGCCACATAATCATAAATCATACATCATCACATAACCCATGTAATAAAAATGGAATTCTTAAACAACATGACATCATAAAACAATTCATATAAGATAAAGGAATTCATAAAAATGTTTCCATCACAACATAATCAAATCCATGTAATAATAAAGATAGAAACAGAACCCTTTTATTATCTTAGATGGAAAATAATTTTGATAAAATACTTGAACTCCATTCTTGAGGAAAATATCCTTTCTTCTTCAAAAACATTTTTCCTTTCATAACATGTCATACAACTTTAAAATAAAAGAAGTTGATTAAAAATAAACTTGAAAACTTGTAAAGGAAGCTTCTTGGAAATAATGTTTTAAAAATCCATTCATGTCGTATAAGTTTAAAAAAACATTCTTCGTACTTTTGTCGGAAAAGTCAAAAAGTACCTCGTACGAAAAACGACAAAAGATTCCTTTCATACATATTACTAAAAATTCACCGAAGGGTAAAAATGGATTTAAACAATTGTAGGTGGATGGAAGTAATATTACATATTGATGAAACATGGACATGGATGATAAAATACACCCCAGTAAATACTTACGAATAAACAATCTCGGATAAAAATGAGATTGTGATATTTCCCTTACCTTAGGTCCGATTTGCTTTGTACGTGTCCGAAGCTCCTGTATAATGGTTTAAATAATGTTATTGACTTATTCCAGAATCATACATATTGATATGATATCATATATGGTCATATTCTTAGCTTCTTATTAGTAATATTTCATTGTTACTTGTTACTCGGGTCTTTATTTCCTTTTGTTCTTATGCGTGTTTTGCCGAATAAATTCTTATTCTAATATTTAGGATATAGATAATCCATTTCCAGAATGGTATTAGTGTAGTATATACCATATTCATTCATTCAATTCATTTATATAATCATTATGAAATGAATATCATGTAGAACGAGTCGCATCACATCGTGGAGACGGTATTCCGTACGTACGCACGAGTGATGATATCGTTCCTATGATCGTGGAACTGTATTGGAGTATATATATATTATTTCAGTATCAATATTACTTTATAATAATCATAAATAGTTACTTATTACACCATTATACCCATCCTTGTAAGGTGATGGTGGAAAATAGATTACACCACAGCGTGGAGACGGTATTCCGTACGTACGCACGTGCGGTGATTTCATTTTTCCATAGGATGGATAGAAGGTGAATTAGGGTTGTTTCATATTTATAATAACATATCAGTATTTATGTAATACTTATGTTATTACTTTATCATGAAACAACTAAAGAAGAAGAAGTTGAAGAAGAAAGAAATTGAAAAGATCGGTAATGGATATTACCTCTTCTTTGGAACACCTCTTTAAATCCTCCACTTAAGGAACTAAGATTGGTCTTTGGAGAAGACCAGGACCTCTAGGATTATTCTAGAGAAGTGGAGAGGAGAAAATGGCAGGGGTTGGCCGAGCTTGAGTGCTCAAATTGGTGTGAGGAGGAGGGGGAGGAGGTGCCCTTTTATAAGGGAGGAGAGGGGCACCTTAGGAATATCTCAAAATATTATTTTATTTTAAAGTCAAAATCTGTTTATAATGGTTCCAAAGGGTCTTATTTCGAAGATAAAGTGGGGAGGGGTCGAAATCCTATAAACCAATAAGATTTAGGCAAGTTTAGGGTATAATTTTAACCTTATCAATTAGATTTAACTCTAAGTTAAATAATTTAACTTTTACCGTGTCTTTTTGTTTTCTTTCACTATATGGTTAATACACTTACTATAACATGCCAAACGAACCCCAAATTGTTTATTATTAGTATATATATCCTTATATAAGTCATTTGGCCGAACCTTAGATTTTTAGGAATAAAATAACAATTAGTAATATAATATTTGCTTTAAAAACTATTTTGTGTCAATTTTGACACTATTTGATATATGATTTTTGTGAAAGTCATAACAGAATTATATGTTCGAACCAAGTTGATTAAATTAACACTAATATATCATAGTAACCTAGAAAATTAGTGGAATTCATAAAAAGTCTTAAATTACATTTATTTTGGTATTTATATTATCAATTATGTCAATATTTCATTAATAAGATAATTACTGCATCATCTTTGTGTCATAAATAAATTAAATTATTTGATGTCTAAAAATTACAAATAAAATACCATCATGTAGGAAATCTTTTTAGATTTCTAATAAATATTTACAATCGAATTTATCTTATGTATAACCCCATATTAAAAATGATTTACTTATTAAACTTTGATTTTAACTATTTTAACCCTTCATTAAATAAATTAATAATAAATGTCCTAATCTAATCCAAGTGGGCCTAAATGGTCATATTTTATTCCTAAGTTTGTTTTTGGTCGAATTAAACTTGTCCAATAGAATTAGGACATGTGTTAGGGTAATATTAATATCATATTTACCCTTAGTTACCCTATTTACTATTAACCGCGGTAAAAAAAGTAAAAAGTTACTATTCACCAAAAAATTATTTTTATCTCATTGAACCACATTTTACTTACTGATATCAACCGTTTCTGTCGGATTTTTGAAATTCCATTCACAGAAGCGGTAAAATTAAGTTTTATGCAAAATTCAGTTTTTAACCTACCACTTAGTGGTTTCACTATTCATCAAAAATTGAAAGTTTTCAGAAAAATACCAAAATTTCACCCTAGGCTAATTTCGATATTCTGAGTCCAAAAATGAAGTCCATTTTGAAAAATAAAATTTATAAACTTTCAAAAAGTGGTTATTACTATTCATAACGGCTAGTTTTAATAGCATATTGTTGTTTAGTGAAACTCGGTATTGCGTACGACGCAAGCTATCGAGGAAGGTCGCGATTGCGTGTAAAGCAAGCCAAGCAAGTGTTGTGTAGAAAAAGATCCCTTTGATGATTTATATAACATAAAAGTCTCGGGTGTTACATTCTACCCCCCTTAAAAAGAATTTCGCCCTTGAAATTCGTCACTTTTCAACAAACAGATGAGGATACTTCTCCCTCATCATATCCTCAAGCTCCCATGTAGCTTCTTCAAGTTGGTGGTTTCTCCATAAAACTTTCACCAAGCGAGTGGTCTTGTTTCGTAGGACATTTTCGCTACGATCCAGAATCTCTATCGGTTGTTCTTCATAAGAAAGATCTTGCTCCAGCGGTACAACTTCTGAGCTGAGTACATGTGAAGGATCTGGTATGTACTTTCTCAGTAGAGATACATGGAACACATCGTGAACTTGATAGAGATTCGATGGAAGCGCCAATCGGTAAGCTACCTTCCCAACACGATCCAGTATTTCGAAAGGACCGATATATCTAGGGCTCAACTTCCCCTTCTTTCCAAATCTCATAACCCTCTTCCAGGGAGATATTCGTAAGAACACTTTATCACCCACTTCAAACTCGAGGTCTTTTCTTCGGTTGTCGGCATAACTTTTCTGTCGACTCTGAGCTGCTCTTATGTGTTGTTGAATAGATCTGACCTTTTCTGCCATTTCATCAACGAGATCAGGTCCTAATAGCTTTTTTCCCCAACTTCATCCCAGCAAGTTGGAGTCCTGCATTTCTTTCCATAGAGAGCTTCATAAGGAGCCATCTGAATACTGGAGTGAAAGCTATTATTATAAGAAAATTCTACCAAAGGTAGGTGTTGATCCCAACCTCCTTTGAAATCCATAGAGCAAGCTCTCAACATATCTTCTAGGGTTTGAATTGTTCTCTCAGACTGACCGTCTGTCTGGGGATGATAAGCAGTACTGAAACTCAACTCTGTATCCAGAGTATGCTGAAGACTTCGCCAGAACTTCGAGGTAAATCTCGGATCCCGATCAGATATAATATAAAGTGGTACTCCATGTAATCTTACCACTTCCTTTACATATATCCTGGCAAGCTGATCTAGAGAGAAATCCTCTCTAATAGGAATGAAGTGTGCAGACTTTGTAAGACGATCAACTATGACCCAGATAACATTATTGCCTTTGGATGTTTTAGGAATCCCTGTGACAAAGTCCATAGTAATGTTTTCCCATTTCCATTCGGGTATGGGTAATGGTTGTAACATCCCCTTAGACTTCTGTCTCTCAGCTTTAACTTGTTGACAAACCAAGCATCGAGAGACATATTCAGCAACATCTCTTTTCATGCCATCCCACCAGAAGTACTCTTTCAGTTCCCTATACATCTTCGTGCTTCCAGGATGAATAGAGAATGAAGAACTATGAGCCTCATCCAGCAGCTCCTTCTTTAATTCGGGGATGGGAGGAACACAAACCCGATTCCTGAACTTTATTATCCCATCACAATCAAGGTTGAATTCAGGAACATTTCTCACCTTCTTTTGTAACTCGACATCTTCTTTCTGTGCCTCTTTAATCTTCACATGTATAGATGGTTGAACATTCATTTGAGAAAGATAAGATTTTTCCCCTTCCATTATAATTCCAAGATCCATCCTTTGTAAATCCATAAATATTGGATCTTTTGTGATCCTCATCATGGATAAACTAGCATGGTCTTGTCGACTTAATGCATCTGCCACCTTGTTTTCTTTCCCAGGGTGGTAATGGATTGAGCAGTCATAATCCTTAATCAGCTCCAACCATCTTCTTTGACGCATATTCAACTCCTTTTGTGTGAAAATATACTTTAAACTTTTATGATCAGTATAAATATCACACCTTTCACCATAAAGGTAATGCCTCCAAATCTTTAATGCAAAGATTACCGCAGCCAACTCCAAATCATGTGTTGGGTAATTTTGCTCATGGATTTTCAACTGTCGTGAGGCATAAGCTATCACCATATCATTTTGCATAAGAACACACCCCAATCCCTTCTTGGATGCATCACTGTAGATCACAAACCTTTCTCCACTACAAGGCAGTGTGAGCACAGGTGCACTGGATAACCTTCTTTTCAACTCCTTGAAATTCTCTTCACATTCCTCTGTCCAGACAAACTTAACTCCTTTCCGAGTCAACTTGGTGAGTGGATTAGATAATCGTGAAAAATCTTTTACAAAACGTCGATAATATCCAGCCAAACCAAGAAAACTTCGGATCACAGTTACTGTTGTTGGTCTTGACCATCTTTCGATAACCTCTGTTTTTGCTGGATCCACAGATATCCCCTCTTTTGAGATTATGTGACCCAAAAATTCAACTTTTTGAAGCCAAAATTCACACTTGGTAAATTTGGCATAAATCTTCTCCTTTCTCAGGGTCTTCAATATAATTCTCAAGTGATCTTCATGCTCTTCCTTTCTCTTTGAATAGACAAGAATATCGTCTATAAAGACTACCACAAATTGATCAAGATAGTCTCTAAAGACTCTATTCATTAGATCCATGAAGATAGCAGGGGCATTAGTAAGACCAAATGGCATCACTATAAATTCATAGTGTCCATACCTTGTACGGAAAGCCGTCTTTGGTATATCCTCCCTTTTGACCCTTAATTGATGATACCCTGAACGAAGATCAAACTTGGAAAAGTATTGAGCTCCGCGTAGTTGGTCAAATAAGTCATCAATGTGTGGGAGAGGATATTTGTTCTTGATAGTGATCTTGTTAAGTTCTCGATAATTAATGCAGAGTCTCATTGATCCATCTTTCTTCTTAACAAATAGAACAGGTGCTCCCCAAGGTGACGCACTAGGGCGTATGAATCCCTTATCAAGATTCTCTTGGAGTTGCTTCTTCAATTCCTGCAACTCAATTGGGGCCATTCTATAAGGTGTCTTTGAAATAGGCAAAGCACCCGGTACGAGTTCTATTGAAAACTCAACTTCACGATTTGGTGGAAGACCCGGCAATTCCTCCGGAAAGACATCATCAAACTCCCGTACAATGGGCATATTCTTAATCGTGAGCTTCTCACCAACCATTTGAGATAAATAACCTTCATTTAGTGGAATCAATACCCATAAGATGGAAGAAATTTCCACTGGAAGGTTATGTTCATCCTTGCATTGATAGACGATCGTAGATTGATCTGGAATATGAAATGTGACTTCCCTTCTTTGGCAATTGATATGAGCTCCATGTAGAGAAAGCCAATCCATGCCAAGAATCACATCAAATTCCACTAAAGGAAGGATCACAAGATTTGCAGGAAGCACTTTCCCACAAACTTCGATCGGAGAAGAATTATAAACTTTTGATGCGATTGATGTGCCATTAGGTGTTGTCACAGCTAACTCAACATCTAATTGCTGAGGTAATACCGTGATACCCTTAGAAAATTCATTAGAAATAAAAGAGTGGGTGGATCCAGAATCAAATAAAACATTTGCTACTTTAGAGTGGACGGTAAGTGTACCTTTCACCACTTCGTTATCGTACTCCACATCGCTGATAGAAATTTCAGGTGACTTTCCTTTGTCTTTTGCCTTAAGAGTTTGTTGACGTCGACCATCATCATCAACCCTTGGATTTGGGCATTGATTGGCATAATGCCCCATCTCCTTGCACTTGAAACATTGAAGTGTAGTAGGTTCATTCTGTGTATCCCTTCCTTTGTTTGCGTCATTAGACATCTTCTTCCCATTATCACGGCATTCAAATGCCTGATGACCTTCCTTTCCACATTTAAAACATTTACTTGTCCCTTTAAGACAACTCCCTCCATGTTTCTTTCCACACTTTGAGCATAAGGGAAAGCTCATCTTCTTTTCCGTGTGCTCTTTAGATTTTTCTTTGAATTCCATCTTCCTCTTCTTATCAAACCCATGTGACTGATGGGTTACTCCAATCTCCATCTCGACTTTGAGAGCACATCGAACGATTTCCTCGTAGCTATTGAATTCCCTTATGGCTAACGCCCTTCGAAGACTTGGTTTTAAGCCACTAAAGAATCGATCGATCTTACTCTCAGGTTGGATAATAATACCAGAAGCGTACATTGCAAGTCTTGTAAAATTTGCTTCATAGGTACTAACAGATTCATCATCCCTTTGCTTCAGTTCAAGGAACTCTTTCTCCATCTTTGTTCGGAGAATACGAGGGAAGTACTTATTGAAAAATAAGTTCTTGAACTCGTCCCATTCCATAGACTCAATTTCATCCCTTTGCCTCGTATTCTTAACAAGATTCCACCATTGATCTGCATCTCCTTCCAAACGATACACTGCTAGGATGACTTTATCATGCTCAGAACATTGAAGAACTGAAAATATCTTTTCAGTAGTACTAATCCATTGTTCAGCAACTAATGGATCAGTAGACCCGCTGAAAGAAGGTGGACGCTGCCTCATGAAGGATTCAACAGAATGTTTCTCCCTCCTTTGTTCATTTGGAAATCCTGCATGATTCATAGCTTGAGAATGTTGTGTGAGCATGGCTACAAGATTTTGCATTCCAGCTCCCATATCGTTTGGTTGCTCAGGGGGACAATCATTGCATTTCCCATCACATTCCGCATTAACACGGTTCCTTCGGGTTCCAGCCATTGACTAAAACCAAGAAGAATAGTGTGAGCAACACTAATTATAATAGGAAACCACATAATTCAAGAATAAAATTTTCATGATTATGGTCTTATCCTAGGTTATTCATGGCCATTTCTAAGATTGTGTTCTATGCTTAGACTTATCCTTAGGGTTCTTACTAAGGATTTCACATCCTAGTTTCCAAAGGTTGACTATACCTTTCCTCTGATACCAACTATAACGACCCATACTTTACATACATTGTTACTACTTCAAAATTGAAGCACACTTATTACAACATATGACAAAACCACAAAGGACCGTATAGGTATAGTGTCTTTAGAAACTGGGAAACATAAACAACTGGTTCATAAATCTTCTACAGTGTCTCCCATTTATTTCATCATATCTAGTTTCCCTTTTAGCATATTTGAAGTGCCCAGATCAGTGTGAATCACTGAGAGGGGGAGGGGGTGAATCAGTGATCCCTTAAAACTTTTTACTAATTGATTCTTAATCAATTAAACCTCTATGGCTGGTTAAAGCCTCGATCCACTCTTCTTGTATCTCTCAACCTTTCCCGGATAATGCAGTAATGAAAAGGCACAGGACACAAGGATTTTACAAGGTTCGGCACCAAAGGCCTACATCCTTGCCATGCTCTCCAAGCATGGATTCTTCCATTATAATCGGTTAGTATTACAATGGTCGATACAGAGTCCCACTGTATCTCTCCTGAGTCCCACAGGAGGGTCTTTATACTGCGTCCCACAGTGTTACCAGAGTCCCACTGGCCTGCTCCAGAATCCCACTGAAGACTTCTTCTCCCTGAGTCCCACAGGGTCTTCTCCTGGCTCCTCGAGTCACACGAGTAGCTCTTCTTCACTTTAAGTTCTTCAAGTATCCTCAGCAGCCTGGGATAAAGGCTACTGGCCTTGCTCTTCTTCTGATCACTTGTGGTGAGCAGGTCCTCTCATCTTGCTCGGGCTTTATCACCTTCTTCTAAGGATGCCCCGGCTTCTCTCCAATTACTGAATGCTCAGACAAATAATATCTTTATCTTCGGTCTGGTCCAGTCTCAGTTGCACACCACTGATTTAGCACTGTTCACGTGTGCACGTGCATGCATGCATGCATGCACTTTCCTTTTCTTTCTTCTTGGTGCAGTAGACCCACAAAGGGTTTAGTATCTTTAAGCACACACCAGCTCACTTGAACTTCACACTTTGTTCAATGTGTTTACACACTTAAAGTGTGTTCTACTTTAGTGTGAGTATCCTCCTCTTCTTCTAAGTGTGTACACTCCACTTAGTGCACACACTAGGTTCGGCCTTCACTTGTTTAGCACACACAGTTTGTTCTTCGTTTTGCACACACTTAAGCTTGGCCTCTTCTCCTCTTCTTGTTGCACACACTCACTTTAATGTTCTTTTAATTTGTTCTTCGAAGTGTGCACACACAAGGTCACAACCCTCGGCTTCTTCAAATGCACACACAAAGTGTGTTCTTCAATTTGGCACAACCAAAAGGTATGGCCTCGGGTCTTCCTTCACTTTAGCACACACACAATGGTGTAGTCTTCCACTTCACTTGGCACACACCATTTGGTGTTGTCTCGGCTTCTACTCTTTTGCACACACAAAAGGTGTAGTCTTCACTTGGTGTACACACAAGGCATGCAAGCCTCGGGTCTTCTCTTTCTTTTATTCTTCTTTGCACACACCCAAGCCAAAGGCTACGGCCTTCTTCTTCAAATGCACAAACACCTGCCTCAAGCAAGCCGTGCAAGAGGGTGCGGCCAATTCTTCACTTCTTGTCCGCGCAAGCACAAGCCACAAGGGTGCAAGGCAGCACGGGCTTCAACCGTGGGCGCGCAAGATGCCGCGGCCCCGGGTTCTTCCTGCCGCGCAAGGGGAAGGCGCGCAGGGTTCTTCTCCAACCTCTTTCGCGCAAGGAGTGCGCAAAAGGAACACCGCGGAGCAAGGGATGCTCCTGGCTTCACTGCCGCGCAAGTGTGCGCGCAGGGCTTCGACTTCGTGAGGCACAGAGTGCTTCTCACGGGACTTCAAATACTCAGCGGATCAGCAAGCTTCTCGAGGGCTCGGCCTCTCTTTATATAGGCAGAGGAATACCCCATATCTTCCGCGTGATTTAACTTCAAGATCCCGAAGTTTTCGGTTCTTTAAAATCTTCCAAATATTTATATTTATCCTCTGTTTCACGCGGGATCTTTCTTCTTCGGTTTCCTCCACATGCATGCGATTTATAACGCATGCATGGCCTTCGTTAAACCTTATCCATGCAAAGGCACGAACACCGAATGGCCTCGCACCTCCGGTTGCTTCGGCCTTGCTCGAAATCCTCCACTAGTTGCATGCATGCCTTTTTTATTGCATGAATGTGATCAGTAGGCTTAGACGATCCTCAAGGAGCTTTCGTCTTCGAAAATGGTGGCCGGGAGCTCGAAAACTGTCTTCGGGAGGCTCCTGGTTCGAGCGGAGCTCGCGGGAAGGCGCGGGAAGACCTCTGCCGAGCTCGGGGAAGAGGACGAGGCGGGAGCCGTCGGATCGGCCATTTGAGATATATCGGACGGCCGGATTAAATCGGGGGCGCGGCGGATTGATCGTGCGGCGGAAATAAGACGCGCGATGAGATGTGCGGCTCAAATTCAATCCCGGGAGATTTTCCGCGTCCCACATCGAAACGGGCCGCGGAATTCTCTCGCTTTATCAACTAAGCGCTGCCTCTCAGCGCTCAGTTGAACTTCCTCCCTCCCGGTGCCGCCCCGCACCGGGTTCTCTCTGCGGGCGTGCTCTGCGCCCACTCTGCCTCCTGCGGGCGCGCTTCAAGCGCCCACTATGCTCCCTGCGCTCCTCCGGGCGTGCCCCTGGCGCCCTTGCGGTGTCCTTGGGTGCGCCCTGCCGCCCTGGCTCGCCCCACGGGGTTCCCCCGGGCGTGGTGCCCTAGTGCCCATGCCTTGGGGTTGAACCCCCCAAGGTGCCTCGGCTGGCCTAATTTTTTGGCAAAGGATAGAATAAAGACTTTGTATAAAAACCAGTTTCTCCTCCATATAAAACATGCCAAATACCAAATGCCTCCTTCTTCTTCTAAGCCATTCTTCCTCCTCTTTATTTCTTCTTCTTCATTAGAATTCATCATCCTTCTCTACTTCTTAAGAATTCCTTAATCTTCCTTAACATATATTCTGCACTTAGGATATGGAATTCAAAAGGTTTCTTCATCTTCAACCGAGCTCCTGAATCAAATATTTCTTCAATAAACTTCATTGATCTAATCAGAGATCAATTGGAACATATTCTGATTCACATGCACTAAGTGATAGTGCATGGACTTCTTTAGCTCACTTCATCCACTTAGAAGTTGTGGATGGCTCTCTTCAACTCCTCATGCATTGTGAAGACAATGCATGGTCTTCAATCAATGTTGTGACTTTGTATCCAATTGATACAAGTTCTATGAACTTAAAGATCAGCTCAACAATCGTCAGATGTTTAGAGAATGTTTCAAGCCATCATCTACTATGCCACTTAGTGAATCTCCTAAGTGACATGCATTTTGGTACCATGGCCATTCTCCTTCATCACCATCACCATCACATCCTTTGACATTCACATCTTGACTCCTTGACATCCATTCATTCCAAGACAACTTCATGCCTCATTGACAACAAATGCAACACAATGCACTTCAATCTCCCCCTTTGTATTTGTTGTCAATACACTCCATCAGCACATATGAATGGGTCAATATGTGTGCCAATATTTTCTCCCCCTTATTGGCAATCAAATGCAAAGGTGTGGTGTGGTTCACTTTCAAAAATCTCTTCCTCCCTTATAAATAGTATTCTCTTGAAAAACACTGAGAGAGGGATGATGTCACATGTTCTTCTTTAGCAAAGAACCTTTAGTAAATCAGCTCTAAGTCTACTTGGGCTAACCCGGTGTAGAAAACAAGAGTGATGTAACCAAGGTACTCAATGCTGTCCATAATTCTCTACACATGTGAGATCATGCTTAGGGGTTTGAAAATTTTTCAGATATAACAATGAATTGCTAAATCCTGCACATACTTCACAAGACTCATTAGAAAGTTCAGGTGCAAAGATAAAGCTCCCCCTTTCATCCATTTGTCTTCAATCCATACTCCCCCTTAATTGACAAGATAAACTCAATTAAGAAACAAGGGATGAAAAGCATGATTGGAATACCTTCACTTTCTCAAGATGATATTAATTTTAGAACATCATCTTCTCCAGATTGGCTCCCCCTCAAGGGGTGCACTCCATTCCTTCCAAACCATCCTCCAGCTGAGAATGATCGTCATCTTCAATTCCCTGCAATGTTAGCACATGTATATACCAATGTATAAGGGAATAAGATGGAACCTCCTTGGTTCATCAATGTGAACAACAAGGTTGAGAAGATTCTCTCAACCGAGATGTCCCATTTTCACCATTCTTCACACTTGCACCTTTGATCTTCATTGATGATTGTGCTGGTGTGGTTCTCAAACCATCTTCATGTGAAATATTTTTCTTCCCTTTTGCTTTAGCAAATGCCAGAGCTTCATCTTCAGCTCTTTTTAGTTCTCTGGCAAGTTGCAACTGATGTGGCCATATGACAAGTATATCATTTGGAAGTGTGGCCTCAGTTTTGGAAATTCCACATGGTTCTTTTGATGCTGTCAAGCTACCTCTCTTAGGCAACTTGTTTTCAATCAATCCCTTCTGCTTCTTCTGGATTGATTGTCTGTTTGAGTTCAGTTGGCTTCTATTGATTTTCATGGCTTCTTTACAAAGATCCATGATATGTCCTTTCTTCCCACAGTAGAAGCATGTCTTCTTGGTGGCTCTTCTTGATGCATCACCCTTCTTGGTTTTAGAATCCAAGGACTTCTCTTCCTTTTTCAAACTCTTCTTGGGAGCATCTTCCACTTTCTTCTGCTTGCTTCCCAAGGATTCCTTTTTAGCCAGGTTCAGTGATCTTCTCTTCTTTTGAGCTCTGGATACAGTTGGAGATTGACATGTATCTATTTGACCACTTTTGCAATCATCCCAGATGTTGTCAAGTAATCCAAATCTGTTAGCAGTAAACAGATGTCTCTGGACCTGTGGATGTTGCTTCTTTCCTTCTAGCTTGCTCCCCCTAGGCATGGGCTTCCTCTGTGCTTTGACATTCATTGGATTGTACCAACAATCCTTTGCACAATGCCCATACTTATTACAACACCAGCATTGACCCACAAATCTTGACCTCTTGAGTCCTCTTGATTGTTGGATACTTTTCTTGACCTGTTGTGCTGTTTCAGGAGAGCTCTGCTTCTTTACTGTCTTCATCCATATTTGTTTGGAATTATTCTTCCATCCTGCACTTTTTGTGGAAACACAATTAGAAGCATCAGTACAAGATGGTATGGATGGTACCTTCTTTCTAGAAGATGTTGCACTTTTATTGGAGGATGTCTTTCTCTTAGAATCATCCTGCTCAAGGTTCACTTGAGTAGCAACATTTCTTCTTTCAGCTGACTGGGAGGATTCAGCTTTGGGTGATTGCAGATTTTTCAATATCACCTCTAGTTCTAGGCATTTCATGTTAAGGGAGTTCTTCTCATCCTCAACAATTCTTATCTTTCCTTCCCAATCTTCTTTCAGCTGTTTTATCTGGTCTTCATGCACCTTCTTCATTTCTTGCAATGAATTGTCAAGCTCCTTCACCAATTTGACTTTGTCTTCGAGTTGAGCATCTCTGACATTCATTGACACTTTGTGCCTCATTTCCAGTGCATGGACAACATCTTTGACTATTATCATAAAGATGTCTTTCTCAGAAAGGCTCCTTTGCAATTCTTCAGCAGTATCTTCATATCTTTCATTGCAAAGGGAAACAGTTTCATCTTTGGCATTTACCAGCTTTCTGAGAGTGTTGGTAATGCCAACCCTTTTAGCCAGCTGATCTTCCATAGCATTGGCTTCTTCTTCTAACTGTGATTTTTCTTCATGAAGATCATGGATACCTGTAGCTATACACTTTGACACTTCCATGGGAACTATCTTCTGAAGATATTTGAGTGCACTCTGAAGATCATTCATTGTTTCAACTTCATCACAGCTAGGACAGGATTCATCAGAAGAATGATAAAAGGAATTGTCATCTGATGTGACATTCACATTTCTTTCCATAGAAGGAGTTTCTCTGATTGCATCAACCTTCTTCTTCATCTTCTTGGCCTGTTTCTTCATTCTGTTTTTCAGAGTCTTGGCAGATATCTCCATTTGAGGCTGTTCTTTCATTTCCTCAAATCTGCACTCCATATAGACTCTCTTGGATCTTTTAGAGGGAACCTCCCTCTGATACCAATTGAAGTGCCCAGATCAGTGTGAATCACTGAGAGGGGGAGGGGGTGAATCAGTGATCCCTTAAAACTTTTTACTAATTGATTCTTAATCAATTAAACCTCTATGGCTGGTTAAAGCCTCGATCCACTCTTCTTGTATCTCTCAACCTTTCCCGGATAATGCAGTAATGAAAAGGCACAGGACACAAGGATTTTACAAGGTTCGGCACCAAAGGCCTACATCCTTGCCATGCTCTCCAAGCATGGATTCTTCCATTATAATCGGTTAGTATTACAATGGTCGATACAGAGTCCCACTGTATCTCTCCTGAGTCCCACAGGAGGGTCTTTATACTGCGTCCCACAGTGTTACCAGAGTCCCACTGGCCTGCTCCAGAATCCCACTGAAGACTTCTTCTCCCTGAGTCCCACAGGGTCTTCTCCTGGCTCCTCGAGTCACACGAGTAGCTCTTCTTCACGTTAAGTTCTTCAAGTATCCTCAGCAGCCTCGGATAAAGGCTACTGGCCTTGCTCTTCTTCTGATCACTTGTGGTGAGCAGGTCCTCTCATCTTGCTCGGGCTTTATCACCTTCTTCTAAGGATGCCCCGGCTTCTCTCCAATTACTAAATGCTCAGACAAATAATATCTTTATCTTCGGTCTGGTCCAGTCTCAGTTGCACACCACTGATTTAGCACTGTTCACGTGTGCACGTGCATGCATGCATGCATGCACTTTCCTTTTCTTTCTTCTTGGTGCAGTAGACCCACAAAGGGTTTAGTATCTTTAAGCACACACCAGCTCACTTGAACTTCACACTTTGTTCAATGTGTTTACACACTTAAAGTGTGTTCTACTTTAGTGTGAGTATCCTCCTCTTCTTCTAAGTGTGTACACTCCACTTAGTGCACACACTAGGTTCGGCCTTCACTTGTTTAGCACACACAGTTTGTTCTTCGTTTTGCACACACTTAAGCTTGGCCTCTTCTCCTCTTCTTGTTGCACACACTCACTTTAATGTTCTTTTAATTTGTTCTTCGAAGTGTGCACACACAAGGTCACAACCCTCGGCTTCTTCAAATGCACACACAAAGTGTGTTCTTCAATTTGGCACAACCAAAAGGTATGGCCTCGGGTCTTCCTTCACTTTAGCACACACACACAATGGTGTAGTCTTCCACTTCACTTGGCACACACCATTTGGTGTTGTCTCGGCTTATACTCTTTTGCACACACAAAAGGTGTAGTCTTCACTTGGTGTACACACAAGGCATGCAAGCCTCGGGTCTTCTCTTTCTTTTATTCTTCTTTGCACACACCCAAGCCAAAGGCTACGGCCTTCTTCTTCAAATGCACAAACACCTGCCTCAAGCAAGCCGTGCAAGAGGGTGCGGCCAATTCTTCACTTCTTGTCCGCGCAAGCACAAGCCACAAGGGTGCAAGGCAGCACGGGCTTCAACCGTGGGCGCGCAAGATGCCGCGGCCCCGGGTTCTTCCTGCCGCGCAAGGGGAAGGCGCGCAGGGTTCTTCTCCAACCTCTTTCGCGCAAGGAGTGCGCAAAAGGAACACCGCGGAGCAAGGGATGCTCCTGGCTTCACTGCCGCGCAAGTGTGCGCGCAGGGCTTCGACTTCGTGAGGCACAGAGTGCTTCTCACGGGACTTCAAATACTCAGCGGATCAGCAAGCTTCTCGAGGGCTCGGCCTCTCTTTATATAGGCAGAGGAATACCCCATATCTTTCGCGTGATTTAACTTCAAGATCCCGAAGTTTTCGGTTCTTTAAAATCTTCCAAATATTTATATTTATCCTCTGTTTCACGCGGGATCTTTCTTCTTCGGTTTCCTCCACATGCATGCGATTTATAACGCATGCATGGCCTTCGTTAAACCTTATCCATGCAAAGGCACGAACACCGAATGGCCTCGCACCTCCGGTTGCTTCGGCCTTGCTCGAAATCCTCCACTAGTTGCATGCATGCCTTTTTTATTGCATGAATGTGATCAGTAGGCTCAGACGATCCTCAAGGAGCTTTCGTCTTCGAAAATGGTGGCCGGGAGCTCGAAAACTGTCTTCGGGAGGCTCCTGGTTCGAGCGGAGCTCGCGGGAAGGCGCGGGAAGACCTCTGCCGAGCTCGGGGAAGAGGACGAGGCGGGAGCCGTCGGATCGGCCATTTGAGATATATCGGACGGCCGGATTAAATCGGGGGCGCGACGGATTGATCGTGCGGCGGAAATAAGACGCGCGATGAGATGTGCGGCTCAGATTCAATCCCGGGAGATTTTCCGCGTCCCACATCGAAACGGGCCGTGGAATTCTCTCGCTTTATCAACTAAGCGCTGCCTCTCAGCGCTCAGTTGAACTTCCTCCCTCCCGGTGCCGCCCCGCACCGGGTTCTCTCTGCGTGCGCGCTCTGCGCCCACTCTGCCTCCTGCGGGCGCGCTTCAAGCGCCCACTATGCTCCCTGCGCTCCTCCGGGCGTGCCCCTGGCGCCCTTGCGGTGTCCTTGGGTGCGCCCTGCCGCCCTGGCTCGCCCCACGGGGTTCCCCCAGGCGTGGTGCCCTAGTGCCCATGCCTTGGGGTTGAACCCCCCAAGGTGCCTCGGCTGGCCTAATTTTTTGGCAAAGGATAGAATAAAGACTTTGTATAAAAACCAGTTTCTCCTCCATATAAAACATGCCAAATGCCAAATGCCTCCTTCTTCTTCTAAGCCATTCTTCCTCCTCTTTATTTCTTCTTCTTCATTAGAATTCATCATCCTTCTCTACTTCTTAAGAATTCCTTAATCTTCCTTAACATATATTCTGCACTTAGGATATGGAATTCAAAAGGTTTCTTCATCTTCAACCGAGCTCCTGAATCAAATATTTCTTCAATAAACTTCATTGATCTAATCAGAGATCAATTGGAACATATTCTGATTCACATTCACTAAGTGATAGTGCATGGACTTCTTTAGCTCACTTCATCCACTTAGAAGTTGTGGATGGCTCTCTTCAACTCCTCATGCATTGTGAAGACAATGCATGGTCTTCAATCAATGTTGTGACTTTGTATCCAATTGATACAAGTTCTATGAACTTAAAGATCAGCTCAACAATCGTCAGATGTTTAGAGAATGTTTCAAGCCATCATCTACTATGCCACTTAGTGAATCTCCTAAGTGACATGCATTTTGGTACCATGGCCATTCTCCTTCATCACCATCACCATCACATCCTTTGACATTCACATCTTGACTCCTTGACATCCATTCATTCCAAGACAACTTCATGCCTCATTGACAACAAATGCAACACAATGCACTTCAATATTCTACTTAATATTCATATTCCTGACCTGGGGAGAAGAAAACATAAAAGGGTGAGCTCAAATGCTCAGCAAGGGCAAATAAAGGAAATAAAAATCATATCATATCATTTTGAAAATCAAAACCTGCAAAAGAGATCATAATATCTTATCATGGAATTATTCATAGAAGTGAAAATGAGATCCCCATAATCATAACATAAAACTTGAAACATTGTGGCATGCACACATAATCATGGAAAATCATTTCTTGTTAGTCATGACTCATTGCCAAGACTATCTTAGTGGACAAAGTCCCTTTCTGAACCGAGTTCATTCCTCGTTTCAGTCCTGTATCACTGAACCGAAATAACCTTCCGTTCCAGCCATGTCTATCTCATGAGATATAAAATCTTTACCCAATGCATTGGAGGGAGATATAGGTCCCACCCATCTTATAATGAATCCTTTCTTATGTGTGCCACATAATCATAAATCATACATCATCACATAACCCATGTAAGAAAAATGGAATTCTTAAACAACATGAAATCATAAAACAATTCATATAAGATAAAGGAATTCATAAAAATGTTTCCATCACAACATAATCAAATCCATGTAATAATAGGGATAGAAACAGAACCCTTTTATTATCTTAGATGGAAAATAATTTTGATAAAATACTTGAACTCCATTCTTGAGGAAAATATCCTTTCTTCTTCAAAAACATTTTTCCTTTCATAACATGTCATACAACTTTAAAATAAAAGAAGTTGATTAAAAATAAACTTGAAAACTTGTAAAGGAAGCTTCTTGGAAATAATGTTTTAAAAATCCATTCATGTCGTATAAGTTTAAAAAAACATTCTTCGTACTTTTGTCGGAAAAGTCAAAAAGTACCTCGTACGAAAAACGACAAAAGATTCCTTTCATACATATTACTAAAAACTCACCAAAGGGTAAAAATGGATTTAAACAATTGTAGGTGGATGGAATTAATATTACATATTGATGAAACATGGACGTGGATGATAAAATACACCCCAGTAAATACTTACGAATAAACAATCTCGGATAAAAATGAGATTGTGATATTTCCCTTACCTTAGGTCCGATTTGCTTTGTACGTGTCCGAAGCTCCTGTATAATGGTTTAAATAATGTTATTGACTTATTCCAGAATCATACATATTGATATGATATCATATATGGTCATATTCTTAGCTTCTTATTAGTAATATTTCATTGTTACTTGTTACTCGGGTCTTTATTTCCTTTTGTTCTTATGCGTGTTTTGCCGAATAAATTCTTATTCTTATCTTTAGGATATAGATAATCCATTTCCAGAATGGTATTAGTGTAGTATATACCATATTCATTCATTCAATTAATTTATATAATCATTATGAAATGAAGATCATGTAGAACGAGTCGCATCACATCGTGGAGACGGTATTCCGTACGTACGCATGAGTGATGATATCGTTCCTATGATCGTGGAACTGTATTGGAGTATATATATTATAACGACCCATACATTACATACATTGTTACTAATTCAAAATTGAAGCACACTTATTACAACATATGACAAAACCACAAAGGACCGTATAGGTATAGTGTCTTTAGAAACTGGGAAACATAAACAACTGGTTCATAAATCTTCTACAGTGTCTCCCATTTATTTCATCATATCTAGTGTCCCTTTTAGCATATTCTACTTAATATACATCTTCCTGACCTGGGGAGAAGAAAACATAAAAGGGTGAGCTCAAATGCTCAACAAGGGCAAATAAAGGAAATAAAAATCATATCATATCTTTTTGAAAATCAAAACCTGCAAAAGAGATCATAATATCTTATCATGGAATAATTCATAGAAGTGAAAATGAGATCCCCATAATCATAACATAAAACTTGAAACTTTGTGGCATGCACACATAATCATGGAAAATCATTTCTTGTTAGTCATGACTCATTGCCAAGACTATCTTAGTGGACAAAGTCCCTTTCTGAACCGAGTTCACTCCTCGTTTCAGTCCTGTATCACTGAACCGAAATAACCTTCCGTTCCAGCCATGTCTATCTCATGAGATATAAAATCTTTACCCAATGCATTTGAGGGAGATATAGGTCCCACCCATCTTATAATGAATCCTTTCTTATGTGTTCCACATAATCATAAATCATACATCATCACATAACCCATGTAATAAAAATGGAATTCTTAAACAACATGACATCATAAAACAATTCATATAAGATAAAGGAATTCATAAAAATGTTTCCATCACAACATAATCAAATCCATGTAATAATAGGGATAGAAACAGAACCCTTTTATTATCTTAGATGGAAAATAAATTTGATAAAATACTTGAACTCCATTCTTAAGGAAAATATCCTTTCTTCTTCAAAAACATTTTTCCTTTCATAACATGTCATACAACTTTAAAATAAAAGAAGTTGATTAAAAATAAACTTGAAAACTTGTAAAGGAAGCTTCTTGGAAATAATTTTTTAAAAATCCATTCATGTCGTATAAGTTTAAAAAAACATTCTTCGTACTTTTGTCGGAAAAGTCAAAAAGTACCTCGTAGGAAAAACGACAAAAGATTCCTTTCATACATATTACTAAAAACTCACCGAAGGGTAAAAATGGATTTAAACAATTGTAGGTGGATGGAAGTAATATTACATATTGATGAAACATGGACGTGGATGATAAAATACACCCCAGTAAATACTTACGAATAAACAATCTCGGATAAAAATGAGATTGTGATATTTACCTTACCTTAGGTCCGATTTTCTTTGTACGTGTCCGAAGCTCCTGTATAATGGTTTATATAATGTTATTGACTTATTCCAGAATCATACATATTGATATGATATCATATATGGTCATATTCTTAGCTTCTTATTAGTAATATTTCATTGTTACTTGTTACTCGGGTCTTTATTTCCTTTTGTTCTTATGCGTGTTTTGCCGAATAAATTCTTATTCTTATCTTTAGGATATAGATAATCCATTTCCAGAATGGTATTAGTGTAGTATATACCATATTCATTCATTCAATTCATTTATATAATCATTATGAAATGAATATCATGTAGAACTAGTCGCATCACATCGTGGAGACGGTATTCCGTACGTACGCACGAGTGATGATATCGTTCCTATGATCGTGGAACTGTATTGGAGTATATATATATTATTTCAGTATCAATATTACTTTATAATAATCATAAATAGTTACTTATTACACCATTATACCCATCCTTGTAAGGTGATGGTGGAAAATAGATTACACCACGGCGTGGAGACGGTATTCCGTACGTACGCACGCGCGGTGATTTCATTTTTCCGTAGGATGGATAGAAGGTGAATTAGGGTTGTTTCATATTTATAATAACATATCAGTATGTAAGTAATACTTATGTTATTACTTTATCATGAAACAACTAAAGAAGAAGAAGTTGAAGAAGAAAGAAATTGAAAAGATCGGTAATGGATTTTACCTCTTCTTTGGAACACCTCTTTGAATCCTCCACTTAAGGAACTAAGATTAGTCTTTGGAGAAGACCAGGACCTCTAGGATTATTCTAGAGAAGTGGAGAGGAGAAAATGGCAGGGGTTGGCCGAGCTTGAGTGCTCAAATTGGTGTGACGAGGAGGGGGAGGAGGTGCCCTTTTATAAGGGAGGAGAGGGGCACCTTAGGAATATCTCAAAATATTATTTTATATTAAAGTCAATATCAGTTTATAATGGTTCCAAAGGGTCTTATTTAGAAGCTAAAGTGGGGATGGGTGGAAATCCTATCAACCAATAAGATTTAGACAAGTTTAGGGTACAATTTTAACCTTATCAATTAGATTTAACTCTAAGTTAAATAATTTAACTTTTACCGTGTCTTTTTGTTTTCTTTCACTATATGGTTAATAAACTTACTATAACATGCCAAACGAACCCCAAATTGTTTATTATTAGTATATATATCCTTATCTAAGTCATTTGGCCGAACATTAGATTTTTAGGAATAAAATAACAATTATTAATATAATATTTGATTTAAAAACTATTTTGTGTCAATTTTGACACTATTTGATATATGATTTTTGTGAAAGTCATAACAGAATTATATGTTCGAAAAAAGTTTATTAAATTAACACTAATATATCATAGTAACCTAGAAAATTAGTGGAATTCATAAAAAGTCTTAAATTACATTTATTTTGGTATTTATATTATCAATTATGTCAATATTTCATTAATAAGATAATTATTGCATCATCTTTGTGTCATAAATAAATTAAATTATTTGATGTCTAAAAATTACAAATAAAATACCATCATGTAGGAAACCTTTTTATCTTTCTAATCAATATTTACAATCGAATTTATCTTATGTATAACCACATATTAAAAATGATTTACTTATTAAACTTTGATTTTAACTATTTTAACCCTTCTTTAAATAAATTAATAATAAATGTCCTAATCTAATCCATGTGGGCCTAAATGGTCATATTTTATTCCTAAGTTTGTTTTTGGTCGAATTACACTTGTCCAATAGAATTAGGACATGTGTTAGGGTAATATTAATATCATATTTACCCTTAGTTACCCTATTTACTATTAACCGCTGTAAAAAAAGTAAAAAGTTACTATTCACCAAAAAATTATTTTTATCTCATTGTACCACATTTTACTTACTGATATCAACCGTGTCTGTCGGATTTTTGAAATTCCATTCACAGAAGCGGTAAAATTAAGTTTTATGCAAAATTCAGTTTTTAACCTACCACTTAGTGGTTTCACTATTCATCAAAAATTGAAAGTTTTCAGAAAAATACCAAAATTTCACCCTAGGCTAATTTCGATATTCTGAGTCCAAAAATGAAGTCCATTTTGAAAAATAAAATTTATAAAATTTCAAAAAGTGTTTATTACTATTCATAACGGCTAGTTTTAATAGCATATTGTTGTTTATTGAAACTCGGTATTGCGTACGACGCAAGCTATCGAGGAAGGTCGCGATTGCGTGTAAAGCAAGCCAAGCAAGTGTTGTGTAGAAAAAGATCCCTTTGATGATTTATATAACATAAAAGTCTCGGGTGTTACATTCTACCCCCCTTAAAAAGAATTTCTCCCTCGAAATTCGTCACTTTACAACAAACAGATGAGGATACTTCTCCCTCATCATATCCTCAAGCTCCCATGTAGCTTCTTCAAGTTGGTGGTTTCTCCATAAAACTTTCACCAAGCGAGTGGTCTTGTTTCCTAGGACTTTTTCGCTACGATCCAGAATCTCTATCGGTTGTTCTTCATAAGAAAGATCTTGCTCCAGCGGTACAACTTCTGAGCTGAGTACATGTGAAGGATCTGGTATGTACTTTCTCAGTAGAGATACATGGAACATATCGTGAACTTGACAGAGATTCGGTGGAAGCGCCAATCGGTAAGCTACCTTCCCAACACGATCCAGTATTTCGAAAGGACCGATATATCTAGGGCTCAACTTCCCCTTCTTTCCAAATCTCATAACCCTCTTCCAGGGAGATATTCGTACGAACACTTTATCACCCACTTCAAACTCTAGGTCTTTTCTTCGGTTGTCGGCATAACTTTTCTGTCGACTCTGAGCTGCTCTTATGTGTTGTTGAATAGATCTGACCTTTTCTTCCATTTCATCAACGAGATCAGGTCCTAATAGCTTTCTTTCCCCAACTTCATCCCAGCAAGTTGGAGTCCTGCATTTCTTTCCATAGAGAGCTTCATAAGGAGCCATCTGAATACTGGAGTGAAAGCTATTATTATAAGAAAATTATACCAAAGGTAGGTGTTGATCCCAACCTCCTTTGAAATCCATAGAGCAAGCTCTCAACATATCTTCTAGGGTTTGAATTGTTCTCTCAGACTGACCGTCTGTCTGGGGATGATAAGCAGTGTTGAAACTCAACTCTGTATCCAGAGTATGCTGAAGACTTCGCCAGAACTTCGAGGTAAATCTCGGATCCCGATCAGATATAATAGAAAGTGGTACTCCATGTAATCTTACCACTTCCTTTACATATATCCTGGCAAGCTGATCTAGAGAGAAATCCTCTCTAATAGGAATGAAGTGTGCAGACTTTGTAAGACGATCAACTATGACCCAGATAGCATTATTGCCTTTGGATGTTTTAGGAAGCCCTGTGACAAAGTCCATAGTAATGTTTTCCCATTCCCATTCGGGTATGGGTAATGGTTGTAACATCCCCTTAGACTTTTGTCTCTCAGCTTTAACTTGTTGACAAACCAAGCATCGAGAGACATATTCAGCAACATCTCTTTTCATGCCATCCCACCAGAAGTACTCTTTCAGGTCCATATACATCTTCGTGCTTCCAGGATGAATAGAGAATCAAGAACTATGAGCCTCATCCAGCAGCTCCTTCTTTAATTCGGGGATGGGAGGAACACAAACCCGATTCCTGAACTTTATTATCCCATCACAATCAAGGTTGAATTCAGGAACATTTCTCACCTTCTTTTGTAACTCGACATCTTCTTTCTGTGCCTCTTTAATCTTCACATGTATAGATGGTTGAACATTCATTTGAGAAAGATAAGATTTTTCCCCTTCCATTATAATTCCAAGATCCATCCTTTGTAAATCCATAAATATTGGATCTTTTGTGATCCTCATCATGGATAAACTAGCATGGTCTTGTCGACTTAATGCATCTGCCACCTTGTTTGCTTTCCCAGGGTGGTAATGGATTGAGCAGTCATAATCCTTAATCAGCTCCAACCATCTTCTTTGACGCATATTCAACTCCTTTTGTGTGAAAATATACTTTAAACTTTTATGATCAGTATAAATATCACACCTTTCACCATAAAGGTAATGCCTCCAAATCTTTAATGCAAAGATTACCGCAGCCAACTCCAAATCATGTGTTGGGTAATTTTGCTCATGGATTTTCAACTGTCGTGAGGCATAAGCTATCACCATATCATTTTGCATAAGAACACACCCCAATCCCTTCTTGGATGCATCACTGTAGATCACAAACCTTTCTCCACTACAAGGCAGTGTGAGCACAGGTGCACTGGATAACCTTCTTTTCAACTCCTTGAAATTCTCTTCACATTCCTCTGTCCAGACAAACTTAACTCCTTTCCGAGTCAACTTGGTGAGTGGAATAGATAATCGTGAAAAATCTTTTACAAAACTTCGATAATATCCAGCCAAACCAAGAAAACTTCGGATCTCAGTTACTGTTGTTGGTCTTGACCATCTTTCGATAACCTCTGTTTTTGCTGGATCCACAGATATCCCCTCTTTTGAGATTATGTGACCCAAAAATGCAACTTTTTGAAGCCAAAATTCACACTTGGTAAATTTGGCATAAAGCTTCTCCTTTCTCAGGGTCTTCAATATAATTCTCAAGTGATCTTCATGCTCTTCCTTGCTCTTTGAATAGACAAGAATATCGTCCATAAAGACTACCACAAATTGATCAAGATAGTCTCTAAAGACTCTATTCATTAGATCCATGAAGATAGCAGGGGCATTAGTAAGACCAAATGGCATCACTATAAATTCATAGTGTCCATACCTTGTACGGAAAGCCGTCTTTGGTATATCCTCCTTTTTGACAATTAATTGATGATACCCTGAACGAAGATCAATCTTGGAAAAGTATTGAGCTCCGCGTAGTTGGTCAAATAAGTCATCAATGCTTGGGAGAGGATATTTGTTCTTGATAGTGATCTTGTTAAGTTCTCGATAATCAATGCAGAGTCTCATTGATCCATCTTTCTTCTTAACAAATAGAACAGGTGCTCCCCAAGGTGACGCACTAGGGCGTATGAATCCCTTATCAAGATTCTCTTGGAGTTTCTTCTTCAATTCCTGCAACTCAATTGGGGCCATTCTATAAGGTGTCTTTGAAATAGGCAAAGCACCTGGTACGAGTTCTATTGAAAACTCAACTTCACGATTTGGTGGAAGACCCGGCAATTCCTCCGGAAAGACATCATCAAACTCCCGTACAATGGGAATATTCTTAATCGTGAGTTTCTCACCAACCATTTGAGATAAATAACCTTCATTTAGTGGAATCAATACCCATAAGATGGAAGAAATTTCCACTGGAAGGTTATGTTCATCCTTGCATTGATAGACGATCGTAGATTGATCTGGAATATGAAATGTGACTTCCCTTCTTTGGAAATTGATATGAGCTCCATGTAGAGAAAGCCAATCCATGCCAAGAATCACATCAAATTCCACTAAAGGAAGGATCACAAGATTTGCAGGAAGCACTTTCCCACAAACTTCGATCGGAGAAGAATTATAAACTTTTGATGCGATTGATGTGCCATTAGGTGTTGTCACAGCTAACTCAACATCTAATTGCTGAGGTAATACCGTGATACCCTTAGAAAATTCTTTAGAAATAAAAGAGTGGGTGGATCCAGAATCAAATAAAACATTTGCTACATTAGAGTGGACGGTAAGTGTACCTTTCACCACTTCGTTATCGTACTCCACATCGCTGATAGAAATTTCATGTGACTTTCCATTGTCTTTAGCCTTAAGAGTTTGTTGACGTCGACCATCATCATCAACCCATGGATTTGGGCATTGATTGGCATAATGCCCCATCTCCTTGCACTTGAAACATTGAAGTGTAGTAGGTTCATTCTGTGTATCCCTTCCTTTTTTTGCGTCATTAGACATCTTCTTCCCATTATCACGGCATTCAAATGCCCGATGACCTTCCTTTCCACATTTAAAACATTTACTTGTCCCTTTAAGACAACTCCCTCCATGTTTCTTTCCACACTTTGAGCATAAGGGAAAGCTCATCTTCTTTTCCGTGTGCTCTTTAGATTTTTCTTTGAATTCCATCTTCCTATTCTTATCAAACCCATGTGACTGATGGGTTACTCCAATCTCCATCTCGACTTTGAGAGCACATCGAACGATTTCCTCGTAGCTATTGAATTCCCTTATGGCTAACGCCCTTCGAAGACTTGGTTTTAAGCCACTAAAGAATCGATCGATCTTACTCTCAGGTTGGATAATAATACCAGAAGCGTACCTTGCAAGTCTTGTAAAATTTGCTTCATAGGTACTAACAGATTCATCATCCCTTTGCTTCAGTTCAAGGAACTCTTTCTCCATCTTTGTTCGGAGAATACGAGGGAAGTACTTATTGAAAAATAAGTTCTTGAACTCGTCCCATTCCATAGACTCAATTTCATCCCTTTGCCTCGTATTCTTAACAAGATTCCACCATTGATCTGCATCTCCTTCCAAACGATACACTACTAGGATGACTTTATCATGCTCAGAACATTGAAGAACTGAAAATATCTTTTCAGTAGTACTAATCCATTGTTCAGCAACTAATGGATCAGTAGACCCGCTGAAAGAAGGTGGACGCTGCCTCATGAAGGATTCAACAGAATGTTGCTCCCTCCTTTGTTCGTTTGGAAATCCTGCATGATTCATAGCTTGAGAAGGTTGTGTGAGCATGGCTACAAGATTTTGCATTCCAGCTCCCATATCGTTTGGTTGCTCATCGGGAAAATCATTGCATTGCCCATCGCATTCCGCATTGAAACGGTTCCTTTGGGTTCCAGCCATTGACTAAAACCAAGAAGAATAGTGTGAGCAACACTAATTATAATAGGAAACCACATAATTCAAGAATAAAATTTTCATGCTTATGGTCTTATCCTAGGTTATTCATTGCCATTTCTATGATTGTGTTCTATGCTTAGACTTATCCTTGGGGTTCTTACTAAGGATCTCACATCCTAGTTTCCAAAGGTTGACTATACCTTTCCTCTGATACCAACTATAACGACCCATACTTTACATACATTGTTACTACTTCAAAATTGAAGCACACTTATTACAACATATGACAAAACCACAAAGGACCGTATAGGTATAGTGTCTTTAGAAACTGGGAAACATAAACAACTGGTTCATAAATCTTCTACAGTGTCTCCCATTTATTTCATCATATCTAGTTTCCCTTTTAGCATATTCTACTTAATATCCATCTTCCTGACCTGGGGAGAAGAAAACATAAAAGGGTGAGCTCAAATGCTCAGCAAGGGCAAATAAAGGAAATAAAAATCATATCATATCTTTTTGAAAATCAAAACCTGCAAAAGAGATCATAATATCTTATCATGGAATTATTCATAGAAGTGAAAATGAGATCCTCATAATCATAACATAAAACTTGAAACTTTGTGGCATGCACACATAATCATGGAAAATCATTTCTTGTTAGTCATGACTCATTGCCAAGACTATCTTAGTGGACAAAGTCCCTTTCTGAACCGAGTTCACTCCTCGTTTCAGTCCTGTATCACTGAACCGAAATAACCTTCCATTCCAGACATGTCTATCTCATGAGATATAAAATCTTTACCCAATGCATTGGAGGGAGATATAGGTCCCTCCCATCTTATAATGAATCCTTTCTTATGTGTGCCACATAATCATAAATCATACATCATCACATAACCCATGTAATAAAAATGGAATTCTTAAACAACATGACATCATAAAACAATTCATATAAGATAAAGGAATTCATAAAAATGTTTCCATCACAACATAATCAAATCCATGTAATAATAGGGATAGAAACAGAACCCTTTTATTATCTTAGATGGAAAATAATTTTGATAAAATACTTGAACTCCATTCTTGAGGAAAATATCCTTTCTTCTTCAAAAACATTTTTCCATTCATAACATGTCATACAACTTTAAAATAAAAGAAGTTGATTAAAAATAAACTTGAAAACTTGTAAAGGAAGCTTCTTGGAAATAATGTTTTAAAAATCCATTCATGTCGTATAAGTTTAAAAAAACATTCTTCGTACTTTTGTCGGAAAAGTCAAAAAGTACCTCGTACGAAAAACGACAAAAGATTCCTTTCATACATATTACTAAAAACTCACCGAAGGGTAAAAATGGATTTAAACAATTGTAGGTGGATGGAAGTAATATTACATATTGATGAAACATGGACGTGGATGATAAAATACACCCCAGTAAATACTTACGAATAAACAATCTCGGATAAAAATGAGATTGTGATATTTCCCATACCTTACGTATGATTTGCTTTGTACGTGTCCGAAACTCCTGTATAATGGTTTAAATAATGTTATTGAATTATTCCAGAATCATACATATTGATATGATATCATATATGGCCATATTCTTAGCTTCTTATTAGTAATATTTCATTGTTACTTGTTACTCGGGTCTTTATTTCCTTTTGTTCTTATGCGTGTTTTGCCGAATAAATTCTTATTCTTATCTTTAGGATATAGATAATCCATTTCCAGAATGGTATTAGTGTATTATATACCATATTCATTCATTCAATTCATTTATATAATCATTATAAAATGAAGATCATGTAGAACGAGTCGCATCACATCGTGGAGACGGTATTCCGTACGTACGCACGAGTGATGATATCGTTCCTATGATCGTGGAACTGTATTGGAGTATATATATATTATTTCAGTATCAATATTACTTTATAATAATCATAAATAGTTACTTATTACACCATTATACCCATCCTTGTAAGGTGATGGTGGAAAATAGATTACACCACGGCGTGGAAACGGTATTCCGTACGTACGCACGCACGGTGATTTCATTTTTCCGTAGGATGGATAGAAGGTGAATTAGGGTTGTTTCATATTTATAATAACATATCAGTATGTAAGTAATACTGATGTTATTACTTTATCATGAAACAACTAAAAAAGAAGAAGTTGAAGAAGAAATAAATTGAAAAGATCGGTAATGGATATTACCTCTTCTTTGGAACACCTCTTTGAATCCTCCACTTAAGGAACTAAGATTGGTCTTTGGAGAAGACCAGGACCTCTAGGATTATTCTAGAGAAGTGGATAGGATAAAATGGCAGGGGTTGGCCGAGCTTGAGTGCTCAAATTGGTGTGAGGAGGAGGGGGAGGAGGTGCCCTTTTATAAGGGAGGAGAGGGGCACCTTAGGAATATCTCAAAATATTATTTTATATTAAAGTCAAAATCGGTTTATAATGGTTCCAAAGGGTCTTATTTCGAAGCTAAAGTGGGGATGGGTCGAAATCCTATCAACCAATAAGATTTAGACAAGTTTAGGGTATAATTTTAACCTTATCAATTAGATTTAACTCTAAGTTAAATAATTTTACTTTTACCGTGTCTTTTTGTTTTCTTTCACTATATGGTAAATACACTTACTATAACATGCCAAACGAACGCCAAATTGTTTATTATTAGTATATATATCGTTATCTAAGTCATTTGGACGAACCTTAGATTTTTAGGAATAAAATAACAATTAGTAATATAATATTTGATTTAAAAACTATTTTGTGTCAATTTTGACACTATTTGATATATGATTTTTGTGAAAGTCATAACAGAATTATATGTTCGAACCAAGTTGATTAAATTAACACAAATATATCATAGTAACCTAGAAAATTAGTGGAATTCATAAAAAGTCTTAAATTACATTTATTTTGGTATTTATATTATCAATTATGTCAATATTTCATTAATAAGATAATTACTGCATCATCTTTGTGTCATAAATAAATTAAATTATTTGATGTCAAAAAATTACAAATAAAATACCATCATGTAGGAAATATTTTTAGCTTTCTAATAAATATTTACAATCGAATGTATCTTATGTATAACCCCATATTAAAAATGATTTACTTATTAAACTTTGATTTTAACTATTTTAACCCTTCTTTAAATAAATTAATAATAAATGTCCTAATCTAATCCAAGTGGGCCTAAATGGTCATATTTTATTCCTAAGTTTGTTTTTGGTCGAATTACACTTGTCCAATAGAATTAGGACATGTGTTAGGGTAATATTAATATCATATTTACCCTTAGTTACCCTATTTACTATTAACCGCGGTAAAAAAAGTAAAAAGTTACTATTCACCAAAAAATTATTTTTATCTCATTGTACCACATTTTACTTACTGATATCAACCGTGTCTGTCGGATTTTTGAAATTCCATTCACAGAAGCGGTAAAATTAAGTTTTATGCAAAATTCAGTTTTTAACCTACCACTTAGTGGTTTCACTATTCATCAAAAATTGAAAGTTTTCAGAAAAATACCAAAATTTCACCCTAGGCTAATTTCGATATTCTGAGTCCAAAAATGAAGTCCATTTTAAAAAATAAAATTTATAAAATTTCAAAAAGTGGTTATTACTATTCATAACGGCTAGTTTTAATAGCATATTGTTGTTTATTGAAACTCGGTATTGCGTACGACGCAAGCTATCGAGGAAGGTCGCGATTGCGTGTAAAGCAAGCCAAGCAAGTGTTGTTTAGAAAAGGATCCCTTTGATGATTTATATAACATAAAAGTCTCGGGTGTTACAATGATATGTTGGATAATATAATTGAATAGCGAATAACAATACCAATAAAAATATTAAATGTACAAAACCAAATTAAATTGATTTATGTGGGAAAAAAAATTAAGTTATAGAGGGATAATAATATCACATAATATACCATTTATTGATTGATTCTTGATTGATGAATATATAGAAACAAAATAATTAATCATGTATAGAATTATAATTTCACTTCAAAATAAAATCTAGAAAGTATGCATGGAATATTTATTGTAGTTTAAAAAACAACACACTAACCATGTAGCTATAATTTCGTATGAAAAAAACTAACTTTCGTGGATTGAACATAAAGTTGACAAACAATGAACCGATAATTAAAAATAACTATGTTGAAACTGTATAGATCCTTAAATTATTGTCTCTTTTTTTCTTCTAACTACATTCCATAACTGAACAACCACCCTTATTCACGAAAGGCCTCATATTGATTCTACTCAAAAAAATATGCTTTTATTAAATCACATGTGACAATGTATATAAAATAATAAATGAATGAAATGAACTTACAATGTCCATTGAATAGGGTAACCCTACACGGTTCACACAAAACCATGTACAAAAAGAACCCATTCATTATTATCATTTCATGGTTACCCAAACTATTCCAAGAAAGTGTAGAAACAATATATGTGGAATAAGTTTCCAAAATTTTAAAACATAATATATGAATATAAAAAATTAAAATTATCCTAAAAATAATAAAAAATAGTTTGAAATGTTACAATATTTGGACATTTATGTGTCACAATTATCCCAACCATGGAAAATTCTTCCCGAATAATGTCATGGATAATTTTAGAAACCATGATAAGATAACATCAACACTGAAAATAGATGAGGTAGGGGTATGTAAAACAATTGATGGATCCCATGATAATAGATGTATTTATTATGATCCATCCTTTAAAAGTATAAAAAAATTCTTATGAAATGGACTTAATTAATAATAAACCAACTCTATGAGTATATTTATAATCCCTTTGGTGGATGGAAACATGTTATAGTGCTAATGGATATTTTTATATTAATTTAATATGATAGAAAGAATTAAAATCATTTTCAAAATATAGGGTTACCCAACAGCCACATAACATGAATAATATACAATGGTAACTCAAAATTCCATCTAATAAATTAATTACAAAAAATGGGCTCAAATTCATAATAGAGCATATCCTACAGAAACACACTAATGGTTACTAAGAAATGTTAATGTCCAAGATTTTACTATAGGTATGAATAATTTATCTTTTCTTATATCATTGATTTCACCTAATGGTTGTTCATAATTGTGTTATTTAGGAAACCATAGTGTCCACGGATTATTTGGACCCTAGATCATTTACCATTAGAGAAAAACAGTGGGGATCACTATAAGTATAATGCATGCCTCTCAGTATGCACCGTTATAGAAATCTTGTGGGGTGTTTCATGGCTTCAAATAGTGGAGAAGATTTAATATTCTAGTTTTTTCTAATCATGTGATCTATATCCTATTTTTTTTTCTCCCTCGGTGGAGGGTGATGCACAGGCTGACCATGGTTGGAAAAAATTTTATCCTTAATTTTGAGGGCCATTATCCTTGGAAGGATGTTTGAACATGGTTGGCGCATGGATTTTTCAACAATGGGCCGCAAGAACACACCACATTGAATATGCAGTGAATTTACATTTTTCTATACTTAATTTTTATGCCCCCTTCCATTGTTTTTTTCATCTATGGGCATAATTTCTACTCCTATTGATCTCTCACTCATATCTAACATAGGCCTTGGGAGATCTTCTACATCTGAGTTACGATTAATCCAACATTCATCGTGATAGACCCCTATTAGTAAAAGTTATAATTTTCTTCCATCAGTCTCTCACTTATACAATAATATTATGTTCATTTTTTTTCAATCTCTAATTACCAATTCTCAATGAATTTTTTCATATTAAATATTTAATCTATTCTATAGAGAATCCATTCATAAAATTGATGATGGATTCTATAGACACATAAATCAAGTTGTTTATATCATTTTACCTAATTTTTTGTTGTACTTCTATCATCACTATTGTGCCACCCATAATACACCTATGATTTCACCTATATAAAATATAATTAATTAAATTAAATGATTATCCATTCATAAATTAGTCCTAGATAATGGGATATCCAAATAGTTGGTCGACATAAAAAACAGTGATCAACCCCAATAGATGGGCCATTCCCTATATTCTTAATTGAATTGTGTTTACAATATAATGAAACCTCATTGTGATATGTGTGATTCCCTTGTAAAAAATTACTTATAATATGAAATATTCTCTGGGAGGTGGTAGGCCACATGTAAGGCCTTTAAAGTTTTTTTAGAGTATTAATTATTTAGATATAATGAAAAAAAAATGAATAAAATATTTTGATTATATTGACATTTTGAAATTTTATGAGTTTTTTTCTAGACAATAATTTCATTCCAATCCAAAGGCGATACAGAGGTCCTGATTTAAGGATTTTGTGAATAGGCTCATAATAAATTATAATTAGAGTTATAATATATTTTAAATATGTTAGCAGTGATATATAGATTATTTAATTAATTTCATGGATGGGATCACTAGGATAATTAATTACATACTTGTGAGTGATACCATTTCCATAGGGGAGTCAGCATGGATGGGTTTGGTGGAAATATATTTATAACATGCCATGTTTGATTCATGGGCCCCTACTTGAGATACCAAGGAAAGGGTCAGAGGGTCATGCTTAGACAATGCTATCAGTGATACATGGTACTCCCATTTATGGGTCAACGTGGATATAATTTTATTATGATGGTTGTTTATATAGGTCTTGGAGTTATACATGAGATTCCTTAATACAAAATAAATTATATAGGTTCTTGATTCCATTTTTAAAATATGTGAAATATATTTTAAAAAACTAATAACTCGTTAAGTTAATCTAATGTACATTTCAAACATGTCGAATCACATGATTTGTATTTGTCCATTCTTGATATATTATTTGTATGACACATTTTTACTACCATTTCACATGCATATAGGTTGATCCTGGTTTAGATATATCAATATAAGGTCAATGATGGTTTTATTTTTCAGATATCTAATGATGAAGCTGGTCAGAAGTATTTTTTTATTTATTTACATTCATTTATTATGTACAGAAATAGACCATATTTTATATGAACATACTAGATAGTTATAGACATAATTAGTTATCTATTACTGAGTTTATCTCAATCCATGTTTTCCTACATATGGTTCCCAATACCCATGATTGGAGTTGTAGATTAAAGTATTTTTCTTACATCCAATGTCTGATCATTGGTATTATGAAGTAGTATATGATATGAGGACCGAGTTTATTATCATGGTTGAAGTATATTGATATTTTGTTACTTTTATTCTATTTCTTATTAGATGTTATATTACTAACCCATGTATCCATTGATCTCCCAATTTATTATAGAATCAAGGTATTCCTATAATTTTTAAATATTATATTGATTCGACTTCCTCATGTAGTTATATAGGATGATTTATTTATTATTCTATTACTAGTTATTTATTTTTATTTCATCCATATATAATTATTATTTTTAGTTGTTCTAGCCTTTTATAATCAGGGAAAAAGCTTCTCAATGACACAACCTAGGTAGTTTATGCATGTCAGTAGCCCATGGAATATGGGGATACACTCTTGTGGTCATTTGTCCAACAATATTGTGAAGGATATAGTGGATTATATTGTGGGATACCATAATGTGGTTCGAGGATACTTCTGCAATTTTATTACTATTAGTATATTATTAATGAATCTAAGATGTACCAAAATATCATAATGATCTTGTTACATAGAGAATATTACCTGCTTATAGGGGAACAAAAATTACATGGGATATGATAATATTATTTGGTTAGTGCCTATTATAGTTGTACGCTTTTCAACATTGGGAGACAAAGATTATTTTTGATTTTATTAATGTATATCATATTAGTAATGATATCTTTTTTTCTCAAGCCCACTTATAAATATGATTTTTCACGGAACACATCATCATAGGAAAATTAAGATTCACATTTTATCAATAACACTATTCCATGTTTATGTTACATTTTACACAAAACGTATATCCTATGATTCTTTATTGTTCCTAAATTATTATAAATTTGTATTTGTTATCATTTTTTATAGAGGGAATATAATTTGAACAATTAAATTATGTAACGCCCCGACCCCAGTTACCCAGAGTCGGTGCATTATTACATAACATTGGCATGATCACAAGAAAGATCAAATCTCGAAAGACCGATTGGTTTAGTAGCCTTGGAAACACTAGATATATTCATAAGTTTTATATTACATCATAAAATGAAAAACTACTACAACAACATAATGTTTCCACAATCCACACTATTAACCCCTCATAAAATCCCTGCAGGTCATTCATAACTTACTTCTTCACATCCTGGGAAAAATAAAACATAGAAAAGGGGTGAGCTCAAATGCCCAGTAAGGATAACAATATAGTGGAAACTTTCATAAATAAGAATAAACATTTAAGGCAATGTATAACTAAAACAAAAGCCTTTTAAATATGAACTTTCAACATGGTATGGCATAAATAAAATGAAATAATTCCATTTACTTATTCACATGAATATTCTACTAATCGAATAATCACATGCAAAAATCAATAACCACTTTCATAATGTTGGAATGCATAATGCCAGACTATCATAACCACATAGCCAATTCCTCATGCCAAGACTACAAATAAGATTTTGTCAAGGCCTTGTGCCAAGACACTAGTTTGTCTCATGAGACCTACCGATGCATCGAAGAGCTATAGCGGGCTCCACCCGTCACTTACTAAGTCCAATGCATTCCCATATGAAAAGGATTAAACATAACATAAACATTCGTATTAAAACTAGCATACGAAATGTCAATACTTTCACCATAAACTATGAATGGTATAAAAATAGCACATCCACAGTCAAACATATCACAAAACCTTCAATACAATATAGATGTTTTGTATCATAATAAATCATCTTCAAATAAGCTTAAAATCCATCAAATGATGTTGACATAGATGAAATCAAAACTATTTGAGAGAAATATCTCTTTTTTTGAAATCATTTAAAAGTCACACATTTATAAAGGAAGTAATTAAAAAGAGATTTTTGAATCAAAGTGTCCCATACCACTTTGAAACTTTTGAAAGGAATTAACATTTTTAAAAACATTCATGTCCATATAAATAAATCCTTAAAAACCATTTTGAAGACATTAATTAAAAAGATTTATAAAGATAAATCTTTAAAACATTTAAAATTCTGATTTTGATAAAGAGTACCTTTCTGAAATTCATAAATTATTCATTTTGAAATCATTTAAAAGTCACATAATTATAAAATAAAACATTTACTTTGAAAATATCCTTGTAAGCTTGTAAGGAAAGCTCTGAAGATTTTATAATGGCGTAAAATAACCGCACCCGCCTTATAAGTTAAAAAAAACATTCTTACCTCAATTCTGTCGAAAAGGTTAAAAAGGAACTTGTTTTGAAAACGATGGAAAGATTCCTTTATAAACCTCTTATAAAAAGTCAAACAAGGGTATAAATGACTATAACCCATATTCTTGTAAATAGTAAAAATGTTTTGAAATACATTTTAAAGAAACATGGATGTGGATGATAAAGATATCCCAGTAGATTATTACGTATAAACAACCTCAGATGATGAAGAGATTGTGAAATAACCCTTACCAATTTGGTAAATTATGAAACATACAACCCATAAAAGAGGTATCATACAATTAATATGTAAATACACATAAATTAGATTGTATTACACAAAGAATATAATTATGGTCAGTACATACACCACACAAAAGGTGATGGTGGCAATATGGCATGAATCTCACGGAAATAAGGAGTGAGATGAAAACCCCTTACCTTGTACTTTTCCTTGGTTGGGGTAGGTTAAATTCCTGTATAATGGTGAAATAATTGTTATTAAATTATAAAAAATCATATATATTAATATGATATCATATATGATCTATTAACATTGATTTGTTAATAATATCTTAGAATTATCGTCGTTTCGGGTGTTAACTTACTTGTTTTTTTTATATGTTTTGTTACGTAAGACATGTTTGTAAAGGATAGGTTGTATTTTATTCATATCCAGAATTATATCAAGTCCTTAAACATCATTTTTAAATCATCAAATGATAATTATACTTGAATGGATACGATGGAGAATGAATCTCATCGCGTTCGTGGAGACGGTAGTCCGTACGTTCGCACGAGCGACAATATCATTCTTTTGATATTAAAATAATATATAAATGGATGGTATATCATATATACAGAATCATTAACATGTTATATTTATTATTTACATGAGTTACACATCATTATTATACCCATCCAAATAATAATATATTGAATAACAATTACACCACGACGTGGAGACGGTACGCCGTACGTACGCACGTATGGTGACATGTTATTCAAAGGGTGGATAGAATACTGAATATGGTTGTACCATATTTATAATAACATCACAGTATATGTAAGATACTGGAGTTATTATTTTAGAATGGTAAGAACAAAGAAAGAGGAAGTGGAAGAAGAAAGGAACTTGGAAAAGGGTGGTGAAATCGTTACCTCTTCTTCGGGTTCTTCCTTTTGATTTGATCAAAAGGGATCCTTAGGTTGGATTTCTGATCAAAGTAAGGCCTCTATGTTGTAGTGAGGGATGTTGGGAGAGTATTTGGGCAGAGTTTGGCCGAACCAAAAGGCTTTGAAGGTGTGAAAAAATGAGAAGGAGGAGTGCCCTTTTATAAGAGGGGTGAGGGGCACCTTTGGAAAAGCTAGAAATATTAATTTATAATAAATTCATATTCGGTTTATAATGGCTCCAAAGAATATTATTCAAAGTTTAAGGTGGGGATAGGTCGAAAACCACTCATCCAATAGAATTTAGACAGGTTTGGGGACTTATATTAACCTTATCTGTAAGTATTAACTCTAAGTTAATTAGTTTCACTTTTACAATGTCTCTTTGTATTTTTATATAATGTGGTTAATAAACTTACTATTTACATCCAAGCGACCCCCAAGTGGTCCATTAATGATTAAAATATCATGATATAAGTATCTTGGCCGAACCTTAGATTTTTATGAATTTAATATCAATTAATAATATAATATTTGTTTTAAGAACTCTTTTATGTCAATTTTGACACTATTCAATAGTTGATTTTTGTGAAACTCATAACAGATTGATTACTTCGAACAAAGTCAATTAAATCAATCCTAATATATCATATTATCCTATAAAATTAGTTTAATTCATTAAAAGTTTCATATTATATTTATTTGGGTATTTATAGTATCAATTATTTTAATTTTTCACTATTATAGTAATTACTGCATCATCAATGTATCATAAATAAAATAAATTATTTAATGTCTAAAAATTATAAATAAAATATCATTATGTATGAAATCTTTTTATCTTTCTAATTGATATTTATAATCTAAAATCCAACATATATAACACTATGTAACAATTGTTTTTCTAACAGATATATGCTTGTGTCATTTTTGCATTCATTTTAACTTAATTAATATAAAGTGTCATTATCACTTACAAGTGGATCCATGGGTTCCCAAAATAGACCCAAAGATTCCCATGGTCTACCATGTATCAACCAATAGGGTTAAGACACGTTTTAGGGTAATTTAGTATTATTATAATATTATTTTTTAACCCTTATTTACCGGATTTACCCTTAACCATGGTAAATAAAATATTTACCGCAGTAATTATTCAAAATGTCTAAAAATAAAAGTTACCTATTTACACAATTTGAACATCCTGATTCCAAATATGGAATCTATTTTCCTAAATTCAAAACACGGAAGTGGCAGAAATTAATTTAAAATTAATTCTCGCTGTCAAAACAAAAAGCGTGTTTTTAAGAGATAATAACTATCAAAAGATTGACACTCGTTTATGTTCGGTTTAATTGTAAAAATATGTCCAATGACCAACATTATATTAAATGGTAAAAATATATTCTAAATATACTTTAAAACCACTCAAATTCATAATTTATCACTATTAATTATTTTGATTAAAAAAAGTTGTTTTTAATTAAAACTTAGTAATTTTCACTATTCATCAAAATATGAAAGTTATCCGAAATGTACCAAAATTTCACCTTAGGCTAAATTCGATATTCCGAATCCAAAAATGAAGTCCATTTTCAAATATAAAATATATATAATTTCAAAAAGTAGGTATTACTATTCATAACGGTTAGTTTGATTAGTTATGGTGTGTTAGAACTTGGTGTTGCGTACAACACACGCTATCACATTATTCAAAGAGAAGCGTACCGTAGAAGCTTGGGGTGTTACATTCTCCCCTCCTTCAAATAATTGCGTCCTCGCAATTTCTAGGGTATTACTGCATAAAAACACTCAGGTGGTTCTTCATCATATGTTCCTCGGGTTCCCACGTTGTCTCTTCCATCTTATGGTTTCTCCACAAAACTTTTACCAGACGCGTCGTCCGGTTTCTCAGCACTTGTTCTCTCGTATCAAGAATCTTGACGGGCTCTTCGCAATAAGACAGATCGGGTTCCAGTTCTAATTCCTCACAGGTGAGTACATGCGTCGGATCAGGCATGTATTTCCTCAATAGAGATACGTGGAACACATCGTGAACTTTGGAGAGACTTGGCGGCATTGCCAATCGGTAAGCTACAACCCCAATTCGTTCTAGAATTTCGAAAGGTCCGATGTACCTGGGACTCAATTTACCTTTCTTACCAAAAAGTATGACTCCCTTCCACGGAGATACCTTCAGAAAAACATGATCACCGACTTGAAATTCCAAACCCTTCCTTCGATTATCGGCATAGCTCTTCTGCCTACTTTGAGCTGCTTTGATGTGATTTTGGATTACTTTCACCTTTTCCACCGTTTCCTCCACTAGTTCTGGGCCTACAAGTTTTCTTTCACCAATGTCATCCCAACAGGTTGGTGTACGACATCTCTTTCCGTATAACGCTTCATATGGTGCCATCTGAATACTCGAATGGAAGCTATTGTTATAGGAAAATTCTACCAAAGGTAAATATTGATCCCACATACCCTGAAAGTCAAGTGAGCAAGATCTCAACATGTCTTCTAAGGTTTGAATAGTCCGTTCTGATTGTCCGTCTATCTGAGGGTGGTAAGCAGTGCTCAAATGAAGTTCAGTATCCAGGGATTTCTGAAGACTTTTCCAGAATCATAAAATAAAACTGGGATCACGATCAGAAACAATCGATAGGGGTACTCCATGAAGTCTCACAACTTCATTAATATATAGTCTTGCTAGACATTCCAGGGGTAGATCTTCTCTTATAGCAAGAAAATGTGCTGTCTTGGTAAGACGATCAACAATAACCCATATTTCATCATTCCTTCTAGGAGTCTTTGGTAGCCCCATGACAAAGTCCATCGTAACATTGTCCCATTTCCACTCCGGTATGGGAAGAGGTTGCATGACTCCTCCAGGCTGTTGCCTTCCAGCTTTCACTTGTTGAAAAACCATACATCTTGACACAAAATCAGCAATCTCTCTCTTCATGTTGTCCCACCAAAAATGTTCCTTCAAATCTCTATACATTTTGGTGCTCCCAGGGTGTATAGAGAAATTGGAACTATGAGAATCATCCAACAATTCCCTTTTTAGATCAGGTATATTGGGAACACAAAGCCTCTTCCCGAATTTCAAAATTCCATCTTCATACACAATGTCTCTCAATCTCCCATCATTCATAGCTTTAATCTTCTTTTGGAATTCTTCATCATCGGTCTGAGAACTCTTAATCCTTTCTAGTAAAGATGGTTTGGCAACCATTTGAAAAAGCATTGATGTTTCACCTTCCCTGGTTATTCCCATGTCCATCTTCACTAGATCCATGAAAGTTGGATCCCTTTCAATTCTCATATTGTTCAAAACTCCATGGTCTTTTCTACTCAAAGCATCTGCCACCTTGTTTTCCTTCCATGGGTAGTATTGTATCGTACAATCATAATCCTTGAGTAATTCAAGCCATCTCCTTTGCCTCATGTTGAGTTCTTTTTGTGAGAAAATATACTTCAAACTCTTGTGATCAGTATAAATCTCACATTTTTCACCATAGAGGTAGTGCCTCCATATCTTCAAAGCAAAGATCACTGCTGCTAACTCGAGATCATGAGTAGGATAGTTTTGTTCATGAATTTTCAACTGTCGTGATGCATAGGCAATAACTCTATCATTCTGCATAAGGACACAGCCAAGTCCTTTCTTCGATGCATCACTATAAATAACGAACCCATCATTCCCCGATGGTAGAGTCAATATAGGAGCATTGACTAATCTTCTCTTCAGTTCTTCGAAAAATTCTTCACACTCTTTTGTCCAAACAAATTTAACCCCTTTACGTGTGAGCTTCGTTAATGGGCTATCCAATCGGGCAAAATTCTGGACGAAACGTCGATAATAACCTGCCAAACCAATAAAACTACGTACCTCAGTTATACTCGTAGGTGCTGGCCATTATTGGATTGCCTTGGTCTTAGAAGGATCAACAGATATTCCATCTTTAGAGACAATATGGCCATGAAAAGAAATCTCCTGAAGCCAGAATTCACACTTGCTAAACTTCCCATATAATTCATGCCTCCTCAGAGTCTTCAAGATAATGCGCAAGTGATTTTCATGATCTTCGTAGGTTTTGGAGTATACCAAGATATCATCAATAAATACCACCACAAATTCATCGAGATACTCCTTGAAAACTCTATTCATTAGATCCATGAATACAGAGGGTGCATTAGTCAATCCAAACGGCATTACAGTAAACTTGTAATGCCCGTACCTGGTTCGAAATGCTGTTTTCGGAATGTCTTCCTTCTTCACACACAACTGATGGTATCCAGATCGAAGGTCAATATTTGAAAAGTATTGAGCTCCATGCAGTTGGTCAAATAAATCATCAATACGAGGTAGGGGATACTTGTTCTTTATCGTTATAGCATTGATCTCCCTGTAGTCGATACATAACCTCATAGATCCATCTTTCTTTTTAACAAAAAGAACAGGGGCTCCCCATGGAGAAACACTGGGGAGAATAAATCCCTTATTAATCAATTCCTCATGTTTTTTCTTTAGTTCGACTAACTCTACAGTGGCCATTCTATAAGGGGTCTTCGATATAGGCCTTGATCCAGGAATCAAATCAATAGAAAACTCAACTTCTCGTTCTGGAGGATGTCCAGGTAAATCTTCCGGAAATACATCTACAAATTCTTTCACAACAGGTACATCCTCTATTTGAACATTCCTTTCCTCACCGACAGTTATTTCATTCTCTTCCTCCCCAATAATTGAATTATGTTGAGCTACTGGGGGTGGATCTAAATAAGAATTAGGTGGTGACGATTCTGCTCTAAAAATAAGGTGCTCCTTATCATTATCATCAAGAATCGTAACCTATTTCTTCTTACAATAAATCTTCGCATCATAGTCCGAAAGCCAGTCCATACCAAGGATTATATCAAACTCAATCATAGGTATAACGATGAAATCAGCATATAAACAAAATTTATGTGCTCTAATGGGGACTGATTCACAAAACATTGTTGCAACGATACTTCCCTTAGGAGTTTTAACTGACAACTCCCTTATTAAATCAAATTGGAAATATCTAATTTTCTTTGCAAACTAGGAAGATATGAAACAATGCGATGATCCAGAATCAAATAATGCATTTTCTAAACTTGAGGAAACCATTAAATTACCTACCACCATGTCTTTCGGAGCTTCTACCTCAGCAGTAGTGATAGCATAAGCCTGGCCTTGATCCCTTGGCCTTTTCTGAGGCAAGTTCTCCTGACGCTTAGGACATGCATTTGCATAATTCCCCATCTCCCGGCAATTGTAGCACTGAACGTTGGTAGCTTCCTTCTTCCCCTTGCAATCATGACCTTGGTGGCCTTTTTTACCACACTTGTAACAGACTCCCATTCCCTTCAAGAAAGTACCAGGATGTTTCTTCCCGCATTTACCACAAGATGGATATTCAACCTTTCCCTTCTTCCCCTTATTTCCATTCCCAGATTGATCAGCAGGTCTCTTCTTCTCTTGCTTTTCTTTAAAGTCATAAGACTTAGAGAATTCCTTTTCGGTCTTGATAGCACATGAGACAATGTCTTCGTACGATGAAAAGGATTGTGAGACTAACGCTCGACGGAGAAATGGTTTTAACCCATCAAAGAAACGATCAATCATACTTCTTGGGTTACGAATATAATCACCAGCGTACCTCGCTATCCTTGTAAAGTTAGCCTCATACTTTGTGACATTATCACCCTCCTTTTGTCTCAGACTCAGAAATTGCCTTTCCATATCTGCTCGATGGTCGCGAGGGAAGTATTTTTCTAAAAACAGATCTTTGAACTCCCTCCATTCCATATTTGATACTTCATCATCTTCCTTCGTATTTTGAATCAATGACCACCATTGATCAGCATCTCCAGTGAGGCGGTAAACTGCCATGATAACTTTTTCCCTTTCACTGCTCCCCAAAGCCTGAAATATTTTCTCTAGGGAAAATATCCATTGCTCAGCTACTAAGGGATTTGTATTCCCATTGAACGTTGGTGGTTGTTGCCTCATGAATCGATCTAACATTGATCCTCCATGTTGCGGATCAGGGTGCTCCATACGGGTAAGGTTATTATTCATAACCTGAGTAAGTTGTCCCAGTATGGTGATTAGCTGATCAGCACCAGTTGCATCACCAGCCCCACTATAATTATCTTGAGCAGGAGGGAAATCCCTACATGGAGTGCGTGCATTGATACGGTTTCCATTTCTTCCACTAGGCGCCATTTCTAAACAATGGCATAAACTAGATCAATTTATGAATCAAAATACATAATCCCATACTTATAAAACACTTAACATAAATTGAACTATTTATGGATATAATCCATAATCATAAGAATGTTTTCTTTGAGGAAGTATATACTCATAATCCCTTCAAAATGATTTGTAAAGAAAATGAGAGTTATCCTAAGCATATCCCCCGGGAGTGTCGTAACCAAGAGTGCAGCAAGGCCCGTTGTCGTGCACCAGTTCCCGTTCGAGTCTAGCTCAAAGCGGTGTTTTCGGGTTTTACCCCTAGGTACATCTGTGCCAGAGCCACCTCTACCTGCTCGTATCCAGACAGGGATGTATTGCTCGGAAACCTCAAAAAATCTCTACAATACCAAAATTCTAGGAAGTTCTTCTATACTAATCCTCAAAGTTCATCTTAGGTATACGTGCTCTAATCAGAGTTTATCTAAATCTAGCTTCCAAGGTTTGTACTAAACTTCCTCTGATACCAACTGTAACGCCCCGACCCCAGTTACCCAGAGTCGGTGCATTATTACATAACATTGGCATGATCACAAGAAAGATCAAATCTCGAAAGACCGATTGGTTTAGTAGCCTTGGAAACACTAGATATATTCATAAGTTTTACATTACATCATAAAATGAAAAACTACTACAACAACATAATGTTTCCACAATCCACACTATTAACCCCTCATAAAATCCCTGCAGGTCATTCATAACTTACTTCTTCACATCCTGGGAAAAATAAAACATAGAAAAGGGGTGAGCTCAAATGCCCAGTAAGGATAACAATATAGCGGAAACTTTCATAAATAAGAATAAACATTTAAGGCAATGTATAACTAAAAAAAAGCCTTTTAAATATGAACTTTCAACATGGTATGGCATAAATAAAATGAAATAATGCCATTTACTTATTCACATTAATATTCTACTAATCGAATAATCACATGCAAAAATCAATAACCACTTTCATAATGTTGGAATGCATAATGCCAGGCTATCATAACCACATAGCCAAGGCCTCGTGCCAAGACTACAAATAAGATTTTGTCAAGGCCTTGTGCCAAGACACTAGTTTGTCTCATGAGACCTACCGATGCATCGAGGAGCTATAGCGGGCTCCACCCGTCACTTACTAAGTCCAATGCATTCCCATATGAAAAGGTTTAAACATAACATAAACATTCGTATTAAAACTAGCATACGAAATGTCAATACATTCACCATAAACTATGAATGGTATAAAAATAGCACATCCACAGTCAAACATATCACAAAACCTTCAATACAATATAGAAGTTTTGTATCATAATAAATCATCTTCAAATAAGCTTAAAATCCATCAAAGGATGTTGACATAGATGAAATCAAAACTATTTGAGAGAAATATCTCTTTTTTTGAAATCATTTAAAAGTCACACATTTATAAATGAAGTAATTAAAAAGAGATTTTTGAATCAAAGTGTCCCATACCACTTTGAAACTTTTGAAAGGAATTAAAATTTTTAAAAACATTCATGTCCATATAAATAAATCCTTAAAAACCATTTTGAAGACATTAATTAAAAAGATTTATAAAGATAAATCTTTAAAACATTTAAAATTCTGATTTTGATAAAGAGTACCTTTCTGAAATTATTAAATTATTCATTTTGAAATCATTTAAAAGTCACATAATTATAAAATAAAACATTTACTTTGAAAATATCCTTGTAAGCTTGTAAGGAAAGCTCTGAAGATTTTATAACGGCGTAAAATAACCGCACCCGCCGTATAAGTTAAAAAAAACATTCTTACCTCAATTCTGTCGAAAAGGTTAAAAAGGACCTTGTTTTGAAAACGACGGAAAGATTCCTTTATAAACCTCTTATAAAAAGTCAAACAAGGGTATACATGACTTTAACCCATATTCTTGTAAATAGTAAAAATGTTTTGAAATACATTTTTAAGAAACATGGATGTTGATGATAAAGATATCCCAGTAGATTATTACGTATAAACAACCTCGGATGATGAAGAGATTGTGAAATAACCATTACCAATTTGGTAAATTATGAAACATACAACCCATAAAAGAGGTATCATACAATTAATATGTAAATACACATAAATTAGAGTGTATTACACAAAGAATATAATTATGGGCAGTACATACACCACACAAAAGGTGATGGTGGCAATATGGCATGAATCTCACGGAAATAAGGAGTGAGATGAAAACCCCTTACCTTGTACTTTTCCTTGGTTGGGGTAGGTTAACTTCCTGTATAATGGTGAAATAATTGTTATTAAATTATACAAGAATCATATATATTAATATGATATCATATATGATCTTTTAACATTGATTTGTTAATAATATCTTAGAATTATTGTCGTTTCGGGTGTTAACTTACTTGTTTTCTTTTATATGTTTTGTTACGTAAGACATGTTTGTAAAGGATAGGTTGTATATTATTCATATCCAGAATGATATCAAGTTCGTAAAAATCATTTTTAAATCATCAAATGATAATTATACTTGAATGGATACGATGGAGAATGAATCTCATCGCGTTCTTGGAGACGGTAGTCCGTACGTTCGCACGAGCGACAATATCATTCTTTTGATATTAAAATAATATATAAATGGATGGTATATCATATATAAAGAATCATTAACATGTTATATTTATTATTTACATGAGTTACACATCATTATTATACCCATCCAAATAATAATATATTGAATAACAATTACACCACGACGTGGAGACGGTAAGCCTTACGTACGCACGTATGATGACATGTTATTCAAAGGGTGGATAGAATACTGAATATGGTTGTACCATATTTATAATAACATCATAGTATATGTAATATACTGGAGTTATTATTTTAGAATGGTAAGAACAAAGAAAGAGGAAGTGGAAGAAGAAAGGAACTTGGAAAAGGGTGGTGAAATCGTTACCTCTTCTTCGGGTTCTTCCTTTTGATTTGATCAAAAGGGATCCATGGGTTGGCTTTATGATCAAACTAAGGCCTATAGGTTGTAGTGAGGGATGTTGGGAGAGTATTGGGGCAGAGTTTGGCCGAACCAAAAGGCTTTGAAGGTGTGAAGAAATGAGAAGGAAGAGTGCCCTTTTATAAGAGGGGTGAGGGGCACCTTTGGAAAAGCTAGAAATATTAATTTATAATAAATTCATATTCGGTTTATAATGGCTTTAAAGCATATTATTCAAAGGTTAAGGTGGGGATAGGTCGAAAACCACTCAACCAATAGAATTTAGACAGGTTTGGGTACTTATATTAACCTTATCTTTAAGTATTAACTCTAAGTTAATTAGTTTCACTTTTACAATGTCTCTTTGTATTTTTATATAATGTGGTTAATAAACTTACTATATACATCCAAGCGACCCCCAAGTGGTCTATTAATGATTATCCTATCATGATATAAGTATCTTGGCCGAACCTTAGATTTTTATGAATTTAATATCAATTAATAATATAATATTTGTTTTAAGAACTCTTTTATGTCAATTTTGACACTATTCAATAGTTGATTTTTGTGAAACTTATAACAGATTGATTACTTCGAAAAAAGTCAATTAAATCAATCCTAATATATCATATTATCCTAGAAAATTAGTTTAATTCATTAAAAGTTTCATATTATATTTATTTGGGTATTTATAATATCAATTATTTTAATTTTTCACTATTATAGTAATTACCGCATCATCATTGTGTCATAAATAAAATATATTATTTAATGTCTAAAAATTATAAATAAAATATCATAATGTAGTAAATCTTTTTAGCTTTCTAATTAATATTTATAATCTAAAATACAACATATATAACCCTATGTAACAATTGTTTTTCTAAAAGATATATGCTTGTGTCATTTTTGTATTCATTTTAACTTAATTAAAATAAAGTGTCATTATCACTTACAAGTGGATCCATGGGGTCCCAAAATAGACCCAAAGATTCCCATGGTCGACCATGTATCAACCAATAGGGTTAATACACGTTTTAGGGTAATTTAGTATTATTATAATATTATTTTGTAACCCTTATTTACCGGATTTACCCTTAACCATGGTAAATAAAATATTTACCGCAGTAATTATTCAAAATGTCTAAAAATAAAAGTTACCTATTTACACAATTTGAACATCCTGATTCCAAATATGGAATACATTTTCCTAAATTCAAAACACAGAAGTGGCAGAAATTAATTTAAAATTAATTCCCGCTGTCAAAACAAAAAGCGTGTTTTTAAGAGATAATAACTATCAAAAGATTGACACTCGTTTATGTTCGGTTTAATTGTAAAATTATGTCCAATGACCAACATTATATTAAATGGTAAAAATATATTCTAAATATACTTTAAAACCACTCAAATTCATAATTTATCACTATTAATTATTTTGATTAAAAAAGTTGTTTTTAATTAAAACTTAGTAATTTTCACTATTCATCAAAATATGAAAGTTATCTGAAATGTACCAAAATTTCACCTTAGGCTAAATTCGATATTCCGAATCCAAAAATGAAGTCCATTTTCAAATATAATATATATATAATTTCAAAAAGTAGGTATTACTATTCATAACGGCTAGTTTGATTAGTTATGGTGTGTTAGAACTTGGTGTTGCGTACAACACACGCTATCACATTATTCAAAGAGAAGCGTACCGTAGAAGCTTGGGGTGTTAAAAATTATCATCATCTATATAAATGTTTTATTCCAACATATATTGATGATGTAACATTAATTATCCAATTATAAATTGTTTGATCAATGAATCAAGAGTTTTGTGAAATAAAACCATAGATTATTTATATTTCATGAAAGATAATTCTACATTCAGAATAACATTGTTTTTAAAGTATTAAATAATTATTAACTTCATAAAATCATTTTTCATGACATTTCACATCCTAATGCTACATGTAATGGTAGGACATAGTTAAATAGATTACCATTTTCTTTTTATAAATTGTATGGTCCTTTAAAAAGATTTAGTGGTGACACAACTAATTGGACTATGATATATTTACACCAATGGAGAATTAGAAAAATATATATTAATGTAAAATGTAAATTAAATGGTTTTTCTAAATGTGTATGTAAATTGAAAAGTAAATGTGTTTTTTCCCATTTTATTTGATCAAAATTACATATATTGGATCTTCTTCCATGTTATGTGAGAATGATACCCTAACGCGTTCATAGTATTAGAAAGTAGGAATTGTCTTCTATGATCATTTTTTACTAGTCATATTACCATGACCTGGACTTGTGTGTAAGAACAGAGGTGTGACCCATTTAAAATAAGGATGTGTAAATGTATTTTCTATTATCATTGACTGTAGTTACTATTAAATATTATTTTAGGGATGAATCTTATAATTTTAGAGTTACTCCTTTTTGATTCCCTCGATTCATGAGCAAGAAGGGTGTCATTGACTATAATTCAGAGGATCTGGGTCCTAAGCCACTAGTATTACCCATAAATATGTCACCATAGTAACCTCTTGTTCTTCCTCTACTGGGAGTTGATAATTATTATTGATATAGATGCTGACATTTCATGCATCCCATACCTAGAGATCCATGACATGACAATAAAGTGGCATAATTGAAGTGATAATTCCAATAACATCCACCCACCATATTTTATGTGGGTGGATGTCCTCAGGCTGCTAATCCATAGATGGATACCATTTTTTATATTTTAAAATACTTATAGATTCATTTAGTGTAGTAGGTTATGATTTCCACCTATATCCTTTGTGACTCCAACAAGAAATGGTTGGATGTATTATATTGGTTTCATCATCATCAGGGTATGATCTAGGTGGAATCCATGAAATAATTTTATCACTATATCCTTTGACATTCATTTAGAGTATCCAATGATAGGTATTGTATAAACCTATAGATAATTTCTATATCGGTGATGGAATATTCATCTCAATTCACCATGATTCATAATTTTTCATGTACACTGATTTATGAAAAACAAATGAATACAAGAGAGTTAGATGATGGGATTTCAAAACCCATCTTATAATAGGTGATTCTTCTACCACTAATCACTATTGTAGATAATTTTGTCTAATCACTCCTCATAGAGGAAAAAATGTGGGTATCTGGTAATGTTAGGATGTTCAATTCTACATTGAGATAAATATAAGGTTCATTAAGATGAATGAAATGTCATGATAAGGTTTAACATGGGGTATTCACTAGAAAAATGATTCGAAATGATAGTTTTATGGTGTTTCATTAGTGAGGTAGTTTAGTCCATTAGAATCCTTAGTGTACAAGGAACCCAATCGAGTTCTACGATTGCTACAGGATGGGTCACCATCAGCAATTATGCTAATGTTTCCGTCCAGAACATACTGATATGATTGTTATAAAGAATCCCCACTTTGTAAAAGTATCTATAGATTAATGGTTTTTATATATTATTTTCTTCTAACGGCATACCGGGAAGAGGTGGTATTCATGTCTGAGGCAGTAATACATTAGAGGTTCTGCATCATTTGAGCAGAGCTGCCTTGGTTTGTTTGGTTTCAATGTATTGTCTCATATAATTAAATGTATATGCAATGTATCCTACTCCAGGGGAGTAGATTCTTGTAAATTTTAATGTACGAGATACTATTATTGTTTGTTCTATTTGGTTCCTCTAATATTTGATGTAGGTGATTCAAACTCTTTTATATCTATAAATATTATGAAATTTCATGTCATATAGATTGAGTATATCTATGGTGTGATGACTATAAATAAAATAGTAGGCACTCCATCTGAGTTTTTTCATGAGATAATGGAGTTCCCCCTTTTCATTGGTGGGTACTGATTCTTTTTTAATTTTTGTATCTTCATGATGGAAGGTTTTTACATCATACATGATTTGGACTAACATGTATCTTACCACACTAATTCTAATTTCTATCACTGTAGGACATCATTCACATTGCCATATTGAAAGAAAACATATTCGTAATAAATAGTGGGATGTATTGGAGATTAAAGATAGACCCATGAATCATATGTTGGGAAGTGTGATTTCCCAGATAGATTGATTTTTTGCACGAAATCAGGAAACAAAGTGTGTGGAATTTCTTTCGATGTGGGATTATTTCTATTATGATTTACATGTTAATTTATTAGGATTACATCCTAATGTAGCGGTGTATTTCTACATATTTCTAGTTAGAAGAGTGGAATCTGTTTCCATTCCAAATTATAATGTAGAACTTACATACAGCCATGATATCATCAATGAACACAAAGACACATTTGATACTGGTGTTATAACAATCTGTACTTGAACATGGGGCTCACCAATCCATTTATCAAAGATGGCATATGATACACTTATGTTGTGGATGGATTATTGTCAATTGATCGATCTTATGGTATAGAATCAGTATCATATACCCTGTATACAATACCACTTAGACCAACTCGATGGAGAGATAGTTTTCAATAAGTTGAAATTGGGTATAGGATAGCATATTGTGTATCTGAGACTGTCATAAATACCATTTAAAACATTCTAGATAAGATACGGCTTTTAAAAATATCTATTTATGTTTTTCATAAATTGGAAATCTCTAGTTTTATTCATATATCCAATGAATCGAGTCATCTACCAGTGTCAATATTTTTTTACATTACAATTTAATGATGAAATATTACTATGTTTTCATACCCAATAGTACAATACTAGAAATTTTGATATCATGTTGAATACATATAGAGAGAATATATGTCTATCAATCATAAAATAAATTTTTTGGATCAACAAGTTTGAAATAATGGGTAATATAATTGCTGAAGAAAATATTTCTACTGAACAATATATGTTGAGCATCATAGTTTCATAAGATCATTATATGAATGTATTTGAAATATGTAATTATTCGGGATACATATATATTATAGGCATTCCAGTCAGGTTTTATGACACATATCGTCACCTCTTGTAGTCTTGAATAAAATGTCAAAGTAGTTATCAATGTATAACTACAGTGAATAAAAATATTTTCATATCAATGGTTGACAAAAATTATTGGTGATCTTGATTATTCTATATTGGGGTAGAAGAAATATAGATTATTGTAATAAGTGCTGATTCAACCTTTGATAACTTTTTATGTTGGGATATGGTGTTTTTTTATATTGGACCATCCAGCAGATACATCATGAGTGTAATTACCCTATACACAACATCGATCTAGTTGCCATGTTTAATGACATATGTAGTTGGAGTAATTATCATTTGGTTTATTGGTTCATTATTTTCACGGAAAATAAATGTATAGAGTAAATTCCAAAATTGATTCTCTTGAATCATAGTCATTTCTTGTGGGTATAATACATAAAATCAAAATACATTGAGGTTTCTAATTCACTTTGAAGGGGAATTGTTGTAGCTATCACCATGAGTTTGATGAATTATAACCAATCTATCTAGTAGGATAGTATTGTGTAGTAGTTAGTGTCCATGTTTAATTATGTGAATGTTGATTTTTAGTTTCCACATGGGAAGATAATTTTTGTTAATTTGGAAGTGGAATCCTTCCTTATTGATAAGTTAAGTATGAGAGAAAATTATTATGGTTAATATATAGTCCCGGGGGAGATTGTTTTTGTAGTGGAATCCCCACTAGTTTTCCTAACGATGGTGATGAGATTATAGACATGAAATTATGTATCGATGTCCCTTCTGACATAGATGATGTTTTTATATTTTAATATTATTCATCTGTTTGGATACTACAATATTGGATTTCTAAGATGTGCCACAAAATACCTCATCAATTATCAAGGTCACATATGAAGATGTGTTCGGAATGTTTCATTACATGTTGTTCAACATATAAACCAGGGGAGGTTGAGAAGAAATATCATGGATGACTTCTATAGACACATTATATTTCATAATGGATATGGGTTGTGATCACTATTGAATTTATTTTGGGTTTTCCATAACCTTCCATGAGAAAATAAATTAGTATGGTGTATCTTCTACCAGATGAAAAATGTTTCTTCTATACTCTTTATTTGATGGACCATCTTATTGAATGATATTTGGAGGATTTATGTTATAAATGTTGGTTTCAATTAAAGAGGTTTCGTGTTCTATTATATCATATCATGATACCCATACTACATCTCTATTGTGCATTGGGGTAACAAAATTAATAGGTTCATAGGTAAAACTGAGAAAAAAATAGAAACCTTATATTGACATTTAGTCTTAGCATATGATGCGAGTGTTAGAGGACAATATCATGGTATTAATTTCTGAATTTATAGGTTCATAGATAAATTATATACATCTTGTTGAGTATTATTCAATAAACTCATTCAAAAAACTATTCATATGGCTCTTAATGAGTCCCATTATGGTAGGTAATGACATTCACCACTTTTATTATAATTGAATGGTCATGCATGATTACCTGGTTCATATCTCATAAGAAGAGAAATTTGAGAATGACTATAAAATTCAAAATAATATGTATATAGAACAATCTATGTAGAATTATTATATTAATATTCACTGCCAACCACTCGAGTTCATGGTTGGACATTACGTATTTCTGTGAGTTTTTCATTTATTGGGTTGTAGATGGATTCATAAGCAGGGAATGATATCACATTCATATGTCGGGTCTTTTGAGATTTCTGAGGTAATAAGGTCGGTAGCATCTTGGTTTTATTTACCTCAAAGTTAGCGGACCGTACAGAAAATATTCTAGGAATCACATCCTCTCCATTATTTTTTAGACACTTCACATTTGATTAATCCAGAAGATGTCAAGCTCGATATAGATTCTTAATTTTAAGATAATCAAGTAATTATTATTTATTAATCCTTATAGGATCTCATTGTAATAACAATTCCGCATGATGAGTTTTATGGAAGCATGATCAAGTACCCAATGAGACATAAGAGTGAGATAATGATGCATTAGACATGTGGATGGAGCATTTATCAAATGATTATTTCCTCCCTCAAAATGGTATTTCATCGATGTGTTTTTTATGCACTAGTTTTTGGGACACAATATGTTTTCTTGGAGGTATAAATCCTTAAATTTTCAGTTTAATTCCTTTTTAAATAGATTTTAGTGCATTATGTGTTTATATAAGAAATAAGGTTATCGAAGGATTTTTTAGAGCCTAGAGCCCTGAATATTGTAGTAAACAACCCAACCACAAAAATAATATTAAATTTACAAACCATTCCATAAATATAGAAAAACCATTTGGGTTTGTGTGAGATTCCATTTTAGAGATAAAATAACATATTCATTGTTTTTCTAATACTGTGTTGCAGACCATGTGGGGTGTTATCAATGGGATAAATGGTGTGCACAGATAGAGAACAAGTAGAAAAATATTTCTATTTAATAATGTGTTAAATTGTCCTTGTAATGTATCTAGATCCCAGATGGCGCATGGTTTTACCAACCTTGCATCTATACAATACAAATAATAAAATTTGGGTATTGTTTCCTGTTCCCCCTACAACACATTAACTCATATCCCTTTCTTTTTTATTCTCATGTGGGCCTCACCTCTCATCCAGTTTTGATATGTTTTATTCCAAAAATATTCTTTGGGATACATTCTTCATCAAATATCCTATATATACACCATTAATCTTATTGGATCCCTTTGAGTATGATATATTATCATATTTCTTATTTATCTCATTTATCTTTTCATCTTTTCTACTATTTGGTATGATATAATTTTCCCAATTTTTAGGAAAACTGGATATTCTCACGATGTATCAGATTCAATATAGAATCAAATGTATAAGAAGGATGATAAATCATATACCAAAATAATTTATGTGTTCTAATTAAATCTCCACAGTGTACAATTGTATTTTTATCACCTTCTATTATATCACGTTCTAGAATCCTCCAATATTGCCTCCAATTAGTATAAATTATTAAATTAATTTTATTTCATTTATAATGTAGTCATGTGAAATAGTGAACCAAAACTGTGGTTTGGTCACCTAGACATGATCCACCCATATGGGTGTTTCCTTAAATAAATTATTAAAGGCCTCATATATATAATGTAAATAAAATTCTAATTAAGGTGTGTCTTTCCCTTGTAATAAATACATTCGAATTTTAAATGATCTATTGGAGATGGTTCAATATGTATTATGACCTAGTTCTTATTCCATAACATAAATTACTATAATAAAATAAATTCTCAAAATTTATTAAATTATTATCATTATAATGAATTTTTTAAATGGTATGAGTTGTTGATAGCTAAACCATACCTTCATAATAATTTGAGTGAATAATTGTCATAATTCAAGGACTTTGTGGATGTGATCCTTGTATTTATAATTTAAAAATTATATGGATTGTAACTATTGTTGGGGATATACATGGATTATATAAAAAAGTCATTAGATGAGCTCACAGGGTGCATTACATACCAACATGTTTGCGAAAATTGTTCCCTACAAGAGTATCATTGAATGAGATTGGGGGAAAGATGGTTATACCAATCCACAAGTGATACTCAGTCCACTACATGAGATATCTGGGATGGAATCAGAGGGTCATACTTACACCACTATAAGACTGATACTCAAGACTCCATTTTATCAATCACATTGGATGGAATGTTTTGGGGGTGGTTGTTTACAAATTTAATAGATTGAAACATTTTATTACTTTTTAGAATCTCATTATGTAATATTAGGTTGAAATTCATTAATTTTTAGGAATTTATTTTATCTAAAAAATTGAAAAACTATAATCCCATGGAATCTTTCTTCATGAAGAATTCATTTTTTCATTTATTTATATTCTTGAAACCATGTTTAGTATAAACCATTGTTATGAAAATATCATAAAAGTTTAGGTTGACATTGGTTTGAAAATATCTATCTTTTGGTGAGGCTGGTAGTGGTGGGGGTGGGGTGATTCCATTGAGGAACCCGATTTGTTATTAGTATTTATTTATTACATTTAATTAATTCTCTAACTACACACATATCATTTAATAAGAAAAAACGGGATAGTTCTACCCATATTTGATTTTGGCCTACCATGTTTGTCACAAATACTGTGTAGGTCTCATGTGGTTTCTATATATACTTCACGACTGTAGAGACCCGAAGCTTATCGTACATGGACGTTACATTACTTTTGCGGAATACTTAGTACATAACAAAAACACACACACAAGGATCGTAATAGTTTAGTGTCTTTGGAAACTCGAAATAAAATCTTCTAATCGTGGGGAAAGATCTTCAACATCTCCCATAAAGATCTTCCTTTTTTTTTACCTAAAACCTTTCTTTATATCCTGGGGAAAAGAAAACATAAAAGGGTGAGCTCAAATGCTCAGTAAGGGTAAACAAAAGAAATATCAATCACATCATATACATAAGAACATAGCTTTTGGAAATCTTAACCTGCAAAAGAGCTCATAATATCATAACATGGGATAAATCATAGAAGTGAAAATGAGATCCCCATAATCATAACATAAAACTTGAAACTTTGTGGCATGCACACATAATCATGGAAAATCATTTCTTGTTAGTCATGACTCATTGCCAAGACTATCTTAGTGGACAAAGTCCCTTTCTGAACCGAGTTCACTCCTCGTTTCAGTCCTGTATCACTGAACCGAAATAACCTTCCGTTCCAGCCATGTCTATATCATGAGATATAAAGTCTTTACCCAATGCATTGGAGGGAGATATAGGTCCCACCCATCTTATAATGAATCCTTTCTTATGTGTGCCACATAATCATAAAACATACATCATCGCATAACACATGTAACAAAAATGGGATTCTTGAAACCTCATGACATCATAAATCAATTCATATAAGATAAAGGAATTCATAAAAATAATTCCATCACAACATGATCAAATCAATTTAATAATAGGGATAAAAACAGAACCCTTTATTATCTTAGATGGAAAATAATTTTGATAAAACACTTGAACTCCATTCTTGAGGAAAATATCCTTTCTTCTTCAAAAAACATTTTTCCTTTCATAACATGTCATACGACTTTAAAATAAAAGAAGTTGATTAAAAATAGACTTGAAACTTGTAAAGGAAGCTTCTTGGAAATAATGTTTTAAAAATCCATTCATGCTGTATAAGTTAAAAAAACATTCTTCGTACTTTTGTCGGAAAAGTCAAAAAGTACCTCGTACGGAAAACGACAAAAGATTCCTTTCATTTCTTTTACTAAAAACTCACCAAGGGTAAAATTGGATTTAAACAATTTTAGTTGGATGGAAATAATATTACATATTTATGAAACATGGATGTGGATGATAAAATACACCCCAGTAAATACTTATGAATAAACAATCTCAGATAAAAATGAGATTGTGATATTTCCCTTACCTTAGGTCCGACTTGCTTTGTAAGTGTCCGAACCTCCTGTATAATGATTTAAATCATGTTATTGACTTATTACAGAATCATATTCATTGTTATGATATCATATATGGTTTACTTATGACATTATATTACCCGTTCTTTTGTAAATTCCATGTTAAAGAAGCGTTTTGGGTAAAATCGTTTCATTTATCGTAGGTGTTTTGACTTGTTGTTATTGACATCATTATTACTTATATCATGATTTACTTACTTCCAGAATATAAAATATGATTTATATATCATATATATTCAGTATATATATATATATAATAGCTAGATAAATAAAATGAAAAACACCGTTCATGGAGACGGTAGTCCGTACGTACGCATGAACGCTGTTTTCCTTTCCTTATTGTCTTGAAATGGAAGTAAGTAGATGACATACATATGTATATATATACATAAATCCAGTAGCTTTATAATGTCATATATTTCATTATTATTTCTTATATATACATTATAATCATTCTTAAATGGTTAACATGGAGAATGAATCTCATCGCGTCGTGGAGACGGTATTCCGTACGTACGCACGAGCGATGATATCATTTCTATAAATATTGAATTGAATTGGAGTGGATTATACAATATATCAGAATCAATATGATGTTGTAATAACTATGTATAGTTATTCTTTACACCATTATACACATCCATGTAAGGTGGTGGTGGAAAATAGATTACACCACGGCGTGGAGACTGTATTCCGTACGTACGCACGCACGGTGATTTCTTTTTCCGTAGGATGGATAGATGGTGAAATTGGGTTGTTTCATACTTATAATAACATATCCATATATGAGTGATACTGATGTTATTACTTCATAATGAAACAACCTAAGAATAAGAAGTGGAAGAAGAAATAAAGATGAAAGAATTGGTAACGGTAATTACCTCTTCTTTGAAGTGCCTCTTTGAGACCTCCTCTTAGGGCACTAAAATTGGTCTTTGAGGAAGACCAGAACCTCTAGGATGTTGCTAGGGAAGTGGAGAGGAGAAATTGGCAGGGGTTGGCCGAGCATGAGTGCTCAAATTGGTGTGAGGAGGAAGGGGAGGAGGTGTCCTTTTATAAGGGAGGAGAGGGGCACCTTAGGAATACCTCAAAATATTATTTTATATTAAAGTTAAAATCGGTTTATAATGGTTCCAAAGGGTCTTATTTCGAAGCTAAAGTGGGGATGGGTCGAAATCCTATCAACCAATAGGATTTAGGCAAGTTTAGGGTATTATTTTAACCTTATCAATTAGATTTAACTCTAAGTTAATTAATTTAACTTTTACCGTGTCTTTTTGTTTTCTTTCACTATATGGTTAATACACATACTATAACATGCCAAAAGAACCCCAAATTGTTTATTATTAATATATATATCCTTATCTAAGTCATTTGGCCGAACCTTAGATTTTTAGGAATAAAATAACAATTAATAATATAATATTTGATTTAAAAACTATTTTGTGTCAATTTTGACACTATTTGATATATGATTTTTGTGAAAGTCATAAAAGAATTATATGTTCGAACCAAGTTGATTAAATCAACAATAATATATCATAGTAACCTATAAAATTAGTGGAATTCATAAAAATTCTCAAATTATATTTATTTTGGTGTTTATAACATCAATTATGTCAATTTTTCATTAATAAGATAATTACTGCATCATCATTGTGTCATAAATAAATTAAATTATATAATGTCTAAAAATTACAAATAAAATACGATTATGTAGGAAATCGTTTTAGATTTCTAAGTAATATTTACAATTGAATTTATCTTATGTATAACCCCATATTAAAAATGATTTACTTATTAAACATTGATTTTAACTATTTTAACCCTTCTTTAAATAAATTAATAATAAATGTCCTAATCTAATCCAAGTGGGCCTAAATGGTCATATTTTATTCCTAAGTTTGTTTTTGGTCGAATTACACTTGTCCAATAGAATTAGGACATGTGTTAGGGTAATAGTAATATCATATTTACCCTTAGTTACCCTATTTACTATTAACCGCGGTAAAAAAGTAAAAAGTTACTATTCACCAAAAAAATTATTTTCATCTCATTGAACCACATTTTAGTCCTTGATATTAACCGTGTCTCTCGGATTTTCGAAATTCCATTCACAGAAGCGGCAAAATTAAGTTTTATGAAAAATTCCGTTTTTTTAACTACCACGTAGTAGTTTCACTATTCATCAAAAATTGATGTTTTTCAGAACAATGCCAAAATTTCATCCTAAGATATATTTCATATTCCGAATTCAAAAATGAAATCTATTTTACCAAATTCATAACATAGAAGTTGCATTAATTAATTTTATAATTAAATCCCGTTGTTAAAATAAATAGCGTGTTTTTAGAAAACAATATATATCAAAAGATTGACAGTTGATTATGTCTGGTTTAAATGTGAAATTACAACCAATGACCAACATTGTATTAAATTGTAAAAATTTATTCTAAATATACTTTAAAACCACTCAAATTAATAATTTATCACTATTAATTATTTCGATTGAAAAAGTTGTTTTTAATTATAATTTAGTAATTTTTCACTATTCATCAGAATATGAAAGTTATCCGAAAAGTACCAAAATTTCACCTTAGGCTAAATTCGATACTCCGAATCCAAGAATGAAGTTCATTTTGAAAAATAAGATTTACAGAATTTTAAAAAGTGGTTATTACTATTCATAACGGCTAGTTTTAATAATATTTTAATAGCACATCGTTGTTTAGTGAAACTCGGTATTGCGTATTACACACGCTATCGAGGAAGGTCGCGATTGCGTGTAATGCAAGGCAAGACAAGGATGCGTGTTGTGCAAGCTCCTTTTGGTGTAGCGTACAACACAAGACATTAATAAAATTAAAAAGAATATTTCTTTATAAAATCTTGGGCTGTTACATTCTACCCCCCTTAAAATGAATTTCGCCCTCGAAATTCGCCGGGGTTATAAATGGTTTACTATTCGAAAGTTTCTTTAATAGAAACCCACATCGTAAAAAGGAATATCAAAAGCAATCATTGAAAACAAAAGTATGAAACGTAACGGTTACCCAAATAAACTAATCATTGGGTTTCCACATAGGTGAAAATATGGATATGGAAGAGAAATCTAACCATCATGTTCTGATGGAGAGTGGAAGAGAACATGGCTATGGAAAAGCTAGTAATCACAAATCCATAGATTTGTGATGATATAAGGTACCATCTGATTCATCAGGTATAAGATCACTAGGACAACATTTTTGGTTTTCAAGATCATTTCCCCTAAAGTTGAAAATTTGAATTAGAATAAATACTTACTTTATTTTGGTACAATCTCACTGTTGTTCGTGCTTTGAACAATTTCCACTTCATCTCTTAAATAAATGAAGTTGAATTTGTTATTCGTGAAGTGTTAGCAGATCATGTGATAGAATGACAGGTCATTCCATCTGTCTCAAACAGAAGGTTAGCAAAACTTATATACATAAGTCGATCTATAGGGAGATTAATCATATATGGTTCCTAAAATGGACTTATACTTCATATATCATACTGCTTAATATAATAAAACTAGTTTCTACTAAACAGGGACTTCCTGTAGGTCAGTGGTAGGCGATAAAGGCCAGTCGCACTTCGGTTGTGGGTTCGATTCCCATAGCCCTGTCCGAAGCGATGGGCTGTCGCCCGTCCTGCAGGTTGTCCTTTTTATAAAACTATATTACTATAACATCCCATCAATAATATCGAAAAAACTTCTATCCTTAAACAATACTAACTTATGTCCAACATAATCCATTCCAATCTTTAGGCTTATCCATAATACTGCAGTCCATTCTCATAACATAGTGGAAACGATTACCAGAGATTTAATACCATCGTTGATCCCCATATATCATAAGATATGTTATGTTGGTCACATTCCAAACATTCAAAGGCCTTAATCTTGTACTCTCTTGAATACCCATTGAACCTTAGTGAAAACTTGAATGCAGTTAAAAGTTAACACTTTACACATACCAAAATCCTCAAAATTATTTATACTCAAACCATGATATCACTTAGTCCTTATATCAATCATGAGCTCATGAATACTATCAAACCTTTAATTTTCTTCTTATCCCTTCATTATGCGCATATCATCTACATTCCAAAAATATCTGAATAACCTTTCACGGATACTGGTAACATTAATCATACACTTTCAAAACACAAGGAAAGACAACAGTGTAACAATCCATAGATGTCTCTTTATTCCAAAATTACACATGATAAACATGTAATCATTCCACTACATTCTCAAACCATTGACCGAGCTTCAAAAATTATTTTATCTCACATATCATTTGTAGTCTCTTCATCATCATCCACATAAATACTACCCATATGACCATACTGATTCTCTTCATGAGTCTTTCCCTTAGGGCATTTGTTTGCATAATGCCCATACATTCCACATTTAAAACACTTAACCATTTTTGATGTCGTAGCAATACCATTATCCTCATCCATGGTGTTAACCGACCCTTTTCCTTTGCACTTACTTGCTTTGTGTCCTTCTTTTCCACACCCAAAGCATCTTCCAGTTCCCTTGAAACATTCTCCTTGATGCCTCTTCCCACATGATTTACATAGGGGAAATTGAACTTTCTTTCCTCTATGATCATCATGGAACTCCATCTTTCTCTTATTAGTCGAGTCAGGAAACTTACCAAATTTTACTTTATTGATCATGTTGTGAGATTGCTGATTCGGCATAATAATGATGTTTGGACATCCAAATCCCATTTCATTTGGTTGCTCATGAAGAATATCATTCCATTTTCCATCATATCCTCCATTATTGTGAATCATCTTGTTTCCAGCCATTTTTTAAAACCCAAACAGAATAGTGTTAGATGTAAAAATCATAATAAAGGGGGAGTAACTTAAATATCTATCATCTTTGGTTTAATCTAATATCGTTACCATAGTTCTAGGACTATATCCTATACGTATACTTATCCTTAGGGGCATCCCTAGACATACCTTAAAAATATCTCTAGGGATCTCACTAACGTTTTCGCAACCTAGTTTCCAAAGGTTGACTAAACCTTTCCTCTGATACCAACTGTAGAGACCCGAAGCTTATCGTACATGGACGTTACATTACTTTTGCGGAATACTTAGTACATAACAAAAACACACACACAAGGATCGTAATAGTTTAGTGTCTTTGGAAACTCGGAATAAAATCTTCTAATCGTGGGGAAAGATCTTCAACATCTCCCATAAAGATCTTCCTTTTTTTTACCTAAAACCTTTCTTTATATCCTGGGGAAAAGAAAACATAAAAGGGTGAGCTCAAATGCTCAGTAAGGGTAAACAAAAGAAATATCAATCACATCATATACATAAGAACATAGCTTTTGGAAATCTTAACCTGCAAAAGAGCTCATAATATCATAACATGGGATAAATCATAGAAGTGAAAATGAGATCCCCATAATCATAACATAAAACTTGAAACTTTGTGGCATGCACACATAATCATGGAAAATCATTTCTTGTTAGTCATGACTCATTGCCAAGACTATCTTAGTGGACAAAGTCCCTTTCTGAACCGAGTTCACTCCTCGTTTCAGTCCTGTATCACTGAACCGAAATAACCTTCCGTTCCAGCCATGTCTATCTCATGAGATATAAAGTCTTTACCCAATGCAATGGAGGGAGATATAGGTCCCACCCATCTTATAATGAATCCTTTCTTATGTGTGCCACATAATCATAAAACATACATCATCGCATAACACATGTAACAAAAATGGGATTCTTGAAACATCATGACATCATAAATCAATTCATATAAGATAAAGGAATTCATAAAAATAATTCCATCACAACATGATCAAATCAATTTAATAATAGGGATAAAAACAGAACCCTTTATTATCTTAGATGGAAAATAATTTTGATAAAACACTTGAACTCCATTCTTGAGGAAAATATCCTTTCTTCTTCAAAAAACATTTTTCCTTTCATAACATGTCATACGACTTTAAAATAAAAGAAGTTGATTAAAAATAAACTTGAAACTTGTAAAGGAAGCTTCTTGGAAATAATGTTTTAAAAATCCATTCATGCCGTATAAGTTAAAAAAACATTCTTCGTACTTTTGTCGGAAAAGTCAAAAAGTACCTCGTACTGAAAACGACAAAAGATTCCTTTCATTTCTTTTACTAAAAACTCACCAAGGGTAAAATTGGATTTAAACAATTTTAGTTGGATGGAAATAATATTACATATTTATGAAACATGGATGTGGATGATAAAATACACCCCAGTAAATACTTATGAATAAACAATCTCGGATAAAAATGAGATTGTGATATTTCCCTTACCTTAGGTCCGACTTGCTTTGTAAGTGTCCGAACCTCCTGTATAATGATTTAAATCATGTTATTGACTTATTACAGAATCATATTCATTGTTATGATATCATATATGGTTTACTTATGACATTATATTACCCGTTCTTTTGTAAATTCCATGTTAAAGAAGCGTTTTGGGTAAAATCGTTTCATTTATCGTAGGTGTTTTGACTTGTTGTTATTGACATCATTATTACTTATATCATGATTTACATACTTCCAGAATATAAAATACGATTTATATATCATATATATTCAGTATATATATATATATAATAGGTAGATAAATAAAATGAAAAACACCGTTCATGGAGACGGTAGTCCGTACGTACGCATGAACGCTGTTTTCCTTTCCTTATTGTCTTGAAATGGAAGTAAGTAGATGACATACATATGTATATATATATACATAAATCCAGTAGCTTTATAATGTCATATATTTCATTATTATTTCTTATATATACATTATAATCATTCTTAAATGGTTAACATGGAGAATGAATCTCATCGCGTCGTGGAGACGGTATTCCGTACGTACGCACGAGCGATGATATCATTTCTATAAATATTGAATTGAATTGGAGTGGATTATACAATATATCAGAATCAATATGATGTTGTAATAACTATGTATAGTTATTCTTTACACCATTATACCCATCCATGTAAGGTGGTGGTGGAAAATAGATTACACCACGGCGTGGAGACGGTACTCCGTACGTACGCACGCACGGTGATTTCTTTTTCCGTAGGATGGATAGATGGTGAAATAGGGTTGTTTCATACTTATAATAACATATCAGTATATGAGTGATACTGATGTTATTACTTCATAATGAAACAACCTAATAAGAAGAAGTGGAAGAAGAAATAAAGATGAAAGAATTGGTAACGGTAATTACCTCTTCTTTGAAGTGCCTCTTTGAGACCTCCTCCTAGGGCACTACAATTGGTCTTTGAGGAAGACCAGAACCTCTAGGATGTTGCTAGGGAAGTGGAGAGGAGAAATTGGCAGGGGTTGTCCGAGCTTGAGTGCTCAAATTGGTGTGAGGAGGAAGGGGAGGAGGTGTCCTTTTATAAGGGAGGAGAGGGGCACCTTAGGAATACCTCAAAATATTATTTTATATTAAAGTTAAAATCAGTTTATAATAGTTCCAAAGGGTCTTATTTCGAAGCTAAAGTGGGGATGGGTCGAAATCCTATCAACCAATAGGATTTAGACAAGTTTAGGGTATTATTTTAACCTTATCAATTAGATTTAACTCTAAGTTAATTAATTTAACTTTTACCGTGTCTTTTTGTTTTCTTTCACTATATGGTTAATAAACTTACTATAAATGCCAAAAGAACCCCAAATTGTTTATTATTAATATATATATCCTTATCTAAGTCATTTGGCCGAACCTTAGATTTTTAGGAATAAAATAACAATTAATAATATAATATTTGATTTAAAAACTATTTTGTGTCAATTTTGACACTATTTGATATATGATTTTTGTGAAAGTCATAACAGAATTATATGTTCGAACCAAGTTGATTAAATCAACAATAATATATCATAGTAACCTATAAAATTAGTGGAATTCATAAAAATTCTCAAAGTATATTTATTTTGGTGTTTATAACATCAATTATGTCAATATTTCATTAATAAGATAATTACTGCATCATCATTGTGTCATAAATACATTAAATTATTTAATGTCTAAAAATTACAAATAAAATACCATTATGTAGGAAATCGTTTTAGCTTTCTAATGAATATTTACAATTGAATTTATCTTATGTATAACCCCATATTAAAAATGATTTACTTATTAAACTTTGATTTTAACTATTTTAACCCTTCTTTAAATAAATTAATAATAAATGTCCTAATCTAATCCAAGTGGGCCTAAATGGTCATATTTTATTCCTAAGTTTGTTTTTGGTCGAATTACATTTGTCCAATAGAATTAGGACTTGTGTTAGGGTAATAGTAATATCATATTTACCCTTAGTTACCCTATTTACTATTAACCGCGGTAAAAAAGTAAAAAGTTACTATTCACCAAAAAAATTATTTTCATCTCATTAAACAACATTTTAGTCCTTGATATTAACCGTGTCTCTCGGATTTTCGAAATTCCATTCACAGAAGCGGCAAAATTAAGTTTTATGAAAAATTCCGTTTTTTTAACTACCACTTAGTAGTTTCACTATTCATCAAAAATTGATGTTTTTCAGAACAATGCCAAAATTTCATCCTAAGCTATATTTCATATTCCGAATTCAAAAATGTAATCTATTTTACCAAATTCATAACATAGAAGTTGCATTAATTAATTTTATAATTAAATCCCGCTGTTAAAATAAATAGCGTGTTTTTAGGAAACAATATATATCAAAAGATTGACACTTGATTATGTCTGGTTTAAATGTGAGATTACAACCAATGACCAAAATTGTATTAAATTGTAAAAATATATTCTAAATATACTTTAAAACCACTCAAATTAATAATTTATCACTATTAATTATTTCGATTAAAAATGTTGTTTTTAATTATAATTTAGTAATTTTTCACTATTCATCAGAATATGAAAGTTATCCGAAAAGTACCAAAATTTCACCTTAGGCTAAATTCGATACTCCGAATCCAAGAATGAAGTTCATTTTGAAAAATAAGATTTACAGAATTTTAGAAAGTGGTTATTACTATTCATAACGGCTAGTTTTAATAATATTTTAATAGCACATCGTTGTTTAGTGAAACTCGGTATTGCGTATTACACACGCTATCGAGGAAGGTCGCGATTGCGTGTAATGCAAGGCAAGACAAGGATGCGTGTTGTGCAAGCTCCATTTGGTGTAGCGTACAACACAATACATTAATAAAATTAAAAAGAATATTTCTTTATAAAATCTTGGGCTGTTACAACGACTATAGGTGTATATAAATGGAAGTACCCATCTTATTATTTTTTATCATTGGTACAAGGATAGGGTATGGGAGGAGAGAAAATAACCATTTATCATTATTTTAGTGTAAGGATATTTTGTATATTTTATTAGTTTTATATGACTAACACTTCGTACCCCTGTACCCTAATTCACACTATTTTTATAAATTCAAAGAATGGTCATATTTTTTTTATATGATATTCACTCATCTTCCACATCTTTTTTTTGTTATATGATATCTTTATTAATCCATTATAACTTATTTATTACTATTTCGTCAATATGCTTTTATTATATACCCTTTTTATACACTATGATCATGAGGGAAGAGACTCCCAATGTACACACCCTATTCATATACATCATGTAGGATTCATTTGGAATGTAGGGAGGCTCACTTGAGGTCATGTGTCCAACCATCTAAGGAAAATGTATAACAGATTTTGGGGAGGAATTCCATAGAAATTCAACCAAAATGAAATGGAAACATATAATGGATATAATCATAACTAAAAAAACATCATGAGAAATAATCATAGATTACATAAATAAATTGAAGTGTTGATGTAACGCCACGACCCCAGCTGCCCAGAGTCGGTGCATTACTTCGTAACATTGGCATGATCACAAGAAAGATCAAATCTCGAAAGACAGATTGGTTTAGTAGCCTTGGAAACACTAGATATATTCATAAGTTTTACATTACATCATAAAATGAAAAACTACTACAACAACATAATGTTTCCACAGTCCACACTATAATCCCCTCATAATATCCCTGCAGGTCATTTATAACTTACATCTTCACTTCCTGGGAAAAATAAAACATAGAAAAGGGGTGAGCTCAAATGCCCAGTAAGGATAACAATATAGCGGAAACTTTCATCAATAAGAATAAACATTTAAGGCAATGTATAACTAAAAAAAAGCCTTTTAAACATGAACTTTCAACATGGTATGTCATAAATAAAATGAAATAAAGCCATTTACTTATTCACATGGATATTCTACTAATCGAATAATCACATGCAAAAATCAATAACCACTTTCATAATGTTGGAATGCATAATGCCAGACTATCATAACCACATAGCCAAGGCCTCGTGCCAAGACTACAAATAATATTTTGTCAAGGCCTTGTGCCAAGACACTAGTTTGTCTCATGAGACCTACCGATGCATCGAGGAGCTATAGCGGGCTCCACTCGTCACTTACTAAGTCCAATGCATTCCCATATGAAAAGGTTTAAACATAACATAAACATTCGTATTAAAACTAGCATACGAAATGTCAATAATTTCACCATAAACTATGAATGGTATAAAAATAGCACATCCATAGTCAAACATATCACAAAACCTTCAATACAATATAGAAGTTTTGTATCATAATAAATCAACTTCAAATAATCTTAAAATCCATCAAAGGATGTTGACGTAGATGAAATCAAAATTCTTTTTAAAGAAATATCTCCTTTTATTTTGAAATCATTTAAGATCCATATAAAATAAAACATTTTCTTTGAAAATATTCTTATAATCTTGTAAGGAAAGCTTTGAAGATTTTATAACGGCGTAAAAATAACCACACCCGCCGTATAAGTTAAAAAAACATTCTTACCTCAATTCTGTCGAAAAGGTTAAAAAGGACCTTGTTTTGAAAACGACAGAAAGATTCCTTTATAAACCTCTTATAAAAAGTCAAACAAGGGTATAAATGACTTTAACCCATATTCTTGTAAATAGTAAAAATGTTTTGAAATAAATTTTTCAGAAACATGGATGTGGATGATAAAGATATCCCAGTAGATTATTACGTATAAACAACCTTGGATAATGAAGAGGTTGTAAAGTAAACCCTTACCAGTTTGGTAACTTATGAAACATACAACCCATGAAAGAGGTATCATACAATGAATATGTAAGTACACATAAATTAGAGTGTATTACACAAATAATATAATTATGGGCAGTACATAAACCACACAAAAGGTAATGGTGGCAATATGGCATGAATCTCACGGGAATAAGGAGTGAGATGAAAACCCCTTACCACGTTAATCAACTGAGTCGTATGGTCAAATGTTAATAACCACCAAAATATTTACAGAATAACATGAATATGATAATATATATCAAATTCCAGTACACAATACACCACTTTCAATAATTTAGTGGCGAATAATGGAAATCTCACGGAATTGAATGTGAGATAAGAAAATCCTTTACCTTGTACTTTTCCGTGGTTGGGGTAGGTTAACATCCTGTATAATGGTGAAATAATTGTTATTAAATTATACAAGAATCATATACATTAATATGATATCATATATGTTCTTTTAACATTGCTTTATTAATAATATCTTAGTATTATCGTCGTTTCGGGTGATAATCGATTCGTTCTTCTTAAATGTTTGGTTACGTAAGACATGTTTGTAATGGATAGATTATATCTTATTCATAATCACAATGATATTAACATTATTTTTAACCCTAAAATGAGAATAATACTTGAATGGATACGATGGAGGATGGATCTCACCGTGTTCGTGGAGACGGTAGTCCGTACGTACGCACGAACGCTACTTCCATTTAATTTTTATTTTAAAAGAATTGAATCCAAATGATACATAGGTATATTACTATTCCAGTATAATATAATATTTCATATATGTTACTTAAGTTCATTAACACCATCCTTTATACGTTCCATGTGTGGTATGAACGAGTCATATCATTTTAAGGGGGCGGTAGTCCGCACTTCCTCAAATTAAATTATCGTATGTATATACAACATGAAACGAATAATGGTATGAAATAAAATGGAATTACAGAAGCTTATATATAAAATATATATCATTAATATCATATTTAATTATATTTCCATCATAATGGCCACCATGAGAGGCGGTAAGATGTATTTGAACAATCATCGTTTCGTGAGGCGTTAGTTTGCCATCCACAGAAACATTATGTTCATCATCCATTAGATGGAGTTGTGTGTATGTGTAGTTTTAATCCATCTTATAACAAAATCCTAGTATATTGAGGATACTGGTGTTGTTACAAAAGAAAGGAAATAAAAAGAGTGTGGGGGTTGGAGAAGCAAAATAAATGAAAATAATTTAAGAGAAATTGTTACCTTTAATTTAGGTAACTCACTTTGGTTGGAACCAAAGGTCTTCTTGAAATGCTTTCTGCCTAAGGGGAAGCTTCAAGGAGGAGGAGAGGGATGTGGGGAGCTTATTTGGGCAGAGTTTGGACGAGCCAAGTGGCTTGAGAGGTGTGTGGAATGAGTATAAGTGGCCTCCTTTTATAAGGGAGAAGAGGGGCACTTTAGGAAAGAGTGAAAGTATTACTTTATAATATAATTATATTCGGTTTATAATGGTCCAAAAATCCTTGAGGTCGAAGATAAGATGACTCATATTCTAAATAACATCAACCAATAAGAATTGGACAGGTTTTATATAATATTTTAATCATTATAATCTTATTTATTTAAATGATTTATTAATGAGGTAAACATTGCATCATTATTGTGTCATTAATAATTTAAATTATTTGATGTCTAAAAATTATAAATAAAATATCATTATGTAGGAAATCTTTTTTAGCTTTCTAATGAATATTTATAATCGAAAATCCAACATGTATAACCCTATGTAAAAATTGTTCTTCTAAAAGATGTAAGCTTATGCCATTTTTATTTTTATTTTAACTTTATTAATATAAAGTGTCCCTACCACATACAAGTGGATCCAAGGGGTCCCCAAATTGACCCAAGGATGCTCATGGTCGACCATGTATCAACCAATAGGGTTAATACACGTTTTAGGGTAATTTAGTATTATTATAATATTATTTTTTTAACCCTTATTTACCGGATTTACCCTTAACCATGGTAAATAAAATATTTACCGCAGTAATTATTCAAAATGTCTAAAAATAAAAGTTACCTATTTACACAATTTGAACATCCTGATTCCAAATATGGAATCCATTTTTCTAAATTCAAAACACAGAAGTGGCAGAAATTAATTTAAAATTAATTCCCACTGTCAAAACAAAAAGCGTGTTTTTAAGAGATAATAACTATCAAAAGATTGACACTTGTTTATGTTCGGTTTAATTGTAAAATTATGTCCAATGACCAACATTATATTAAATGGTAAAAATATATTCTAAATATACTTTAAAACCACTAAAATTCATAATTTATCACTATTAATTATTTTGATTAAAAAAGTTGTTTTTAATTAAAATTTAGTAATTTTCACTATTAATCAAAATATGAAAGTTATCCGAAATGTACCAAAATTTCACCTTAGGCTAAATTCGATATTCCGAATCCAAATATGAAGTCCATTTTAAAATATAAAATATATATAATTTTAAAAAGTAGGTATTACTATTCATAACGGCTAGTTTGATTGGTTGTGGTGTGTGTTAAAACTCAAGGTTGCGTACAACACACACTACTGTATTATTCAAAGAAAGTGTACCGTGGAAGCATGGGATGTTTCATTTTAAATTTTTGATTTCCCCATTTAGTCAAAAAGTTTAAAATATTGTATTTAAAAAGGGTTCACTATTAAAATTTGATAAAAGTGCAATACTGAAAATGAATTTGTTCTTGCATTATATCTAAGAAACTCATAATATGTATTCTAAAATTATAAGGATTATATAAAGTTTAAAATTTAGATAATACTATTCATAACCTCTTTTGAATGGCTTTTTTTTGTAAGTCATGGTGTGATTGAACTCAGTGTTGCGTGTAGTGCAAGTTATTGAATTATGTTGAAGAAATAACACACTATGAAATCCTGGGGTGTTACATTCTCCCCTCCTTCAATAAATTGCGTCCTCACAATTTGAAATTGTTCTTCGAAAATAAAAGGTTGAAAATAGAAAATATCTTTGTGGGAAAACCCACATCGGAAATTAGGTTACTAAAATTTAGTATTAATATGAGGAAAAGAGAAATGAAAGAGTCACCACCAAAATATGATCTCGATTAGGAGAACATTGGTGGCAATTAGAGACATATAATTGGAGGAAAAACGTAAATATTTATAGGTAGTGATTGAGATCATCAATCACAAACAAGTGTATAATTGAGGTCCTTAAATTCATCAATCTATGATGATTTGAAATACCATCGGTTCAACAAAACATAGGGTATTAGGATAATACATTTTTGACGTTTCAAAATTTCTTAGTTGAAATCCCACATCGAAAAATGAATTAATGAGGCCTCTATTTAAAATAAAGAGTCGAACGTATGAAGATTACCGAAAATAACACATACTAGGGTTCCATGTAAGAAAATATGGATATGGAAGAAAAATCTTACCATCAATTATCTGATGGAGAGTGGTAGAGAACATGGTTATGAAAAGGCCAACAATCCCAAAGCCATTATTTAGTGATGATTTAAGGTATCATCTAGGAAAACATTTTTGTTATAAGTTTCTTTTCTTAATGTTGAGGAATTTATTTATGAGATTGGCTAAGATGAGAAGGAGATATACTTACTTTATAATTAGGGTTTTATCCATTAATAAATTTCTACCACAAACTCATCTTTCACTCTAAAAGATAATAGAATGTAAAAAAAATTCTATTTACACTATTCGTATAGGGTTCCAAAATAAACGAATTTATAATTCATCTACATGATCTTTTAATAAAAACTACATTATTTAATCTAGGACATCTCCTGGGCCAGTGGTAGGTGATACACCCTTGTCGCCCTTCGGTTGCGGGTTCAAGTCTCGCAGCCTTGCCGGACGCGACGGGTTGCCGCCCGACCTCCAGGTTGTCCTTTTATGGCAATCCAAAATAATCCAAACTAGAACTATCCAAAATACATCTGTCCAAACTCACAGTCCAACATTCATAAGGGAGGAAAACATAATATAGATCCTTTTTACCCTGTAATAGCATATGAATACCTTCATCATGTATTACCATATTCCTTATTGATTACATTCATGCTCCCTTATTCCATATAGAATGATGGATATACTTCATTAATCCAAAAATGTTTTAAACCCCAACAATGATGGAATATACAAATCATTAATCAGTCCCAAGGTAGTCAAGAATATCCAATATATTTTTTCCAAAATAATCATGTATTATTCGAAAATCACTACCTCGGTATCAGAACTATATTATGGTTTATCATTCTCTCAACCATATATTTTCCAAAAATTTATCCTGCTATTGAGTCACTTTTCTTTATTCCACACAATCTCAAGTCCTTAATGAAATAGTACTGTAGTACAATCCTTATATACTCCATAATTATTATAACAAGTACATTGTTGATACAACACTCAATTGAAATAATCAACCTAAGAACTCTAATCATTCCTCTTCATATGTGGTAGTATCATAACTTGATTATTATCCAATAGCATCATTTGTGTCATAGTCTGATGACTGGGACATAGGTTCGCGTAGTGTCCAAACTCTTTGCAAATGAAGCATTGTACATTTGAATCCATTTTCTTACCCTTGCAGTCACGTACTTTGTGCCCTTTTCCTCCACACTTATAACAAACTCCCATTCCTTTCAGGAATGTTCCGGGGTGTTTCTTTCCACAGTTACCACATATGGGAAAATTCTTCTTTTCCTTTTTCCCTTTATCCATCTTTCTCTCTTCCATCCTTTTCTTCTCTTGATTCCCTTCAAAGCCATAGGACTCAGTAAACTCTTTACTTATCTTATCAACACATGATATTATTTCTTCATATGATGATAATACATGGGAGACTATTTCTCTTATAAATTCTAGCTTAAGACCATGAGAGATATGATCCTTCTTTCTCTTTGAATCATGTGCATTTCTGGAGTTATCATTCCTTCTACTGGGCGCCATTTCTAAACAATGGCATAAACTAGATTAGTTTATGAATCAAAATACATAATCCCATACTTATAAAACACATAACATAAATTGAACTATTTATGGATATAATCCATAATCATAAAAATGTTTTCTTTGAGGAAGTATATACTCATAAACCCTTCATAATGATTTGTAAAGAAAATGAGAGTTATCCTAAGCATATCCCCCGGGAGTGTCGTAACCAAGAGTGCAGCAAGGCCCGTTGTCGTGCACCAGTTCCCGTTCGAGTCTAGCTCAAAGCGGTGTTTTCGGGTTTTACCCCTAGGTACATCTGTGCCAGAGCCGCCTCTACCTGCTCGTATCCAGACAGGGATGTATTGCTCGGAAAACTCACAAAATCTCTTCAATACCAAAATTCTAGGAAGTTCTTCTATACTAATCCTCAAAGTTCATCTTAGGTCTACGTGCTCTAATCAAAGTTTTTCTAAATCTAGCTTCCAAGGTTTGTACTAAACTTCTCTGATACCAACTGTAACGCCCCGACCCCAGCTGCCCAGAGTCGGTGCATTACTTCGTAACATTGGCATGATCACAATAAAGATCAAATCTCGAAAGACCGATTGGTTTAGTAGCCTTGGAAACACTAGATATATTCATAAGTTTTACATTACATCATAAAATGAAAAACTACTACAACAACATAATGTTTCCACAGTCCACACTATAATCCCCTCATAATATCCATGAAGGTCATTCATAACTTACATCTTCACTTCCTGGAAAAAATAAAACATAGAAAAGGGGTGAGCTCAAATGCCCAGTAAGGATAACAATATAGCGGAAACTTTCATCAATAAGAATAAACATTTAAGGCAATGTATAACTAAAACAAAAGCCTTTTAAACATGAACTTTCAACATGGTATGGCATAAATAAAATGAAATAAAGCCATTTACTTATTCACATGGATATTCTACTAATCGAATAATCACATGCAAAAATCAATAACCACTTTCATAATGTTGGAATGCATAATGCCAGACTATCATAACCACATAGCCAAGGCCTCGTGCCAAGACTACAAATAATATTTTGTCAAGGCCTTGTGCCAAGACACTAGTTTGTCTCATGAGACCTACCGATGCATCGAGGAGCTATAGCGGGCTCCACCCGTCACTTATTAAGTCCAATGCATTCCCATATGAAAATGTTTAAACATAACATAAACATTCGTATTAAAACTAGCATACGAAATGTCAATAATTTCACCATAAACTATGAATGGTATAAAAATAGCACATCCATAGTCAAACATATCACAAAACCTTCAATACAATATAGAAGTTTTGTATCATAATAAATCAACTTCAAATAATCTTAAAATCCATCAAAGGATGTTGACGTAGATGAAATCAAAATTCTTTTTAAAGAAATATCTCCTTTTATTTTGAAATCATTTAAGATCCATATAAAATAAAACATTTTCTTTGAAAATATTCTTATAATCTTGTAAGGAATGCTTTGAAGATTTTATAACGGCGTAAAAATAACCACACCCGCCGTATAAGTTAAAAAAACATTCTTACCTCAATTTTGTCGAAAAGGTTAAAAAGGACCTTGTTTTGAAAACGACGGAAAGATTCCTTTATAAACCTCTTATAAAAAGTCAAACAAGGGTATAAATGACTTTAACCCATATTCTTGTAAATAGTAAAAATGTTTTGAAATACATTTTTAAGAAACATGGATGTGGATGATAAAGATATCCCAGTAGATTATTACGTATAAACAACCTTGGATAATGAAGAGGTTGTAATGTAAACCCTTACCAGTTTGGTAACTTATGAAACATACAACCCATGAAAGAGGTATCATACAATGAATATGTAAGTACACATAAATTAGAGTGTATTACACAAAGAATATAATTATGGGCAGTACATACACCACACAAAAGGTAATGGTGGCAATATGGCATGAATCTCACGGGAATAAGGAGTGAGATGAAAACCCCTTACCACGTTAATCAACTGAGTCGTATGGCCAAAAGTTAATAACCACCAAAATATTTACAGAATAACATGAATATGATAATATATATCAAATGCTAGTACACAATACACCACTTTCAATAATTTAGTGGCGAATAATGGAAATCTCACGGAATTGAATGTGAGATAAGAAAATCCCTTACCTTGTACTTTTCCTTGGTTGGGGTAGGTTAACATCCTGTATAATGGTGAAATAATTGTTATTAAATTATACAAGAATCATATACATTAATATGATATCATATATGTTCTTTTAACATTGCTTTATTAATAATATCTTAGTATTATCGTCGTTTCGGGTGATAATCGATTCGTTCTTCTTAAATGTTTGGTTACGTAAGACATGTTTGAAATGGATAGATTATATCTTATTCATAATCAGAATGATATTAACATTATTTTTAACCCTAAAATGAGAATAAGACTTGAATGGATGCGATGGAGGATGGATCTCACCGCGTTCGTGGAGACGGTAGTCCGTACGTACGCACGAACGCTACTTCCATTTAATTTTTATTTTAAAAAAATTGAATCCAAATGATACATAGGTATATTACTATTCCAGTATAATATAATATTTCATATATGTTACTTAAGTTCATTAACACCATCCTTTATACGTTCCATGTGTGGTATGAACGAGTCATATCATTTTAAGGGGGTGGTAGTCCGCACTTCCTCAAATGAAATTATCGTATGTATATACAACATGAAACGAATAATGGTATGAAATAAAATGGAATTACAGAACCTTATATATAAAATATATATCATTAATATAATATTTAATTATAGTTCCATCATAATGGCCACCATGAGAGGCGGTAAGATGTATTTGAACAATCATCGTTTCGTGAGGTGTTAGTTTGCCATCCACAGAAACATTATGTTCATCATCCATTAGATGGAGTTGTGTGTATGTGTAGTTTTAATCCTTCTTATAACAACATCCTAGTATATTGAGGATACTGGTGTTTTTACAAAAGAAAGGAAATAAAAAGAGTGTGGGGGTTGGAGAAGCAAAATAAATGAAAATAATTTAAGAGAAATCGTTACCTTTAATTTAGGTAACTCACTTTGGTTGGAACCAAAGGACTTATTGAAATGATTTCTGCCTAAGGAGAAGCTTCAAGGAGGAGTAGAGGGATGTGGGGAGCTTAGTTGGGCAGAGTTTGGACGAGCCAAGTGGCTTGAGAGGTGTGTGGAATGAGTAGAAGTGGCCTCCTTTTATAAGGGAGAAGAGGGGCTCTTTAGGAAAGAGTGAAAGTATTACTTTATAATATAATTATATTCGGTTTATAATGGTCCAAAAATCATTGAGGTCGAAGATAAGATGACTCATATTCTAAATAACATCTACCAATAATAATTGGACAGGTTTTAGATAATTTTTTAATCATTATAATCTTATTTATTTAAATGATTTATTAATGAGGTAAACATTGCATCATTATTGTGTCATTAATAATTTAAATTATTTGATGTCTAAAAATTATAAATAAAATATCATTATGTAGGAAATCTTTTTAGATTTCTAATGAATATTTATAATCGAAAATCCAACATTTATAACCCTATGTAAAAATTGTTCTTCTAAAAGATGTAAGCTTATGCCATTTTTATTTTTATTTTAACTTTATTAATATAAAGTGTCCCTACCACATACAAGTGGATCCAAGGGGTCCCCAAATTGACCCAAGGATGCTCATGGTCGACCATGTATCAACCAATAGGGTTAAGACACGTTTTAGGGTAATTTAGTATTATTATAATATTATTTTTTAACCCTTATTTACCGGATTTACCCTTAACCATGGTAAATAAAATATTTACCGCAGTAATTATTCAAAATGTCTAAAAATAAAAGTTACCTATTTACACAATTTGAACATCCTGATTCCAAATATGGAATCCATTTTTCTAAATTCAAAACACAGAAGTGGCAGAAATTAATTTAAAATTAATTCCCGCTGTCAAAACAAAAAGCGTGTTTTTAAGAGATAATAACTATCAAAAGATTGACACTTGTTTATGTTCGGTTTAATTGTAAAATTATGTCCAATGACCCACATTATATTAAATGGTAAAAATATATTCTAAATATACTTTAAAACCACTAAAATTCATAATTTATCACTATTAATTATTTTGATTAAAAAAGTTGTTTTTAATTAAAATTTAGTAATTTTCACTATTCATCAAAATATGAAAGTTATCCGAAATGTACCAAAATTTCACCTTAGGCTAAATTCGATATTCCGAATCCAAGTATGAAGTCCATTTTAAAATATAAAATATATATAATTTTAAAAAGTAGGTATTACTATTCATAACGGCTAGTTTGATTGGTTGTGGTGTGTGTTAAAACTCAAGGTTGCGTACAACACACGCTATTGTATTATTCAAAGAAAGTGTACTGTGGAAGCTTGGGATGTTTCATTTTAAATTTTTGATTTCCCCATTTAGTCAAAAAGTTTAAAATATTGTATTTAAAAAGGGTTCACTATTAAAATTTGATAAAAGTGCAATACTGAAAATGAATTTGTTCTTGCATTATATCTAAGAAACTCATAATATGTATTCTAAAATTATAAGGATTATATAAAGTTTAAAATTTAGATAATACTATTCATAACCTCTTTTGAATGGCTTTTTTTTTGTAAGTCATGGTGTGATTGAACTCAGTGTTGCGTGTAGTGCAAGTTATTGAATTATTTTGAAGAAATAACACACTATGAAATCCTGAGGTGTTACAGTTGATCATGTAATACTTACCTGCATTGTCACGACCCGTCCTCGGGGCCCGTGCCGTGACTACCCCAAGCCCGCCTTCCATAGGCAAGGGGCTGGGGACTAGCACCAAGGCGTAAATCCCGATAACTGGGATGGCATTGCCTTTATAAAAGTAACAAAACACCACAGAGTACAAGCGGAAGTAAAACACTAAGTACAAAGAGATGTGCGGAAAGGTAAATGGGCCAGAATACAAACCCAAATGAAAGTACAACTACAAATGAACAAAGTACAATAGGGAAAGATAACAGCTAGAAGAACGGAAGAGGCTCCTGGGTTGTCCTCCTCGGATCCTACCTGAAGGGTAGGTACAGATGGCTCATCTCCTGGATCGTCCACCACGGATCCTACCTGAAGGGTAGGTATAGATAGCCTCCTCAACGCTCTCTCCCTTCAACCTACTCCAAGTGTCCTCTCACCGTGAAGTCCACCTCCGGATACTGACTCGTCATGTAGTTCACCTCTGGGTACTGACTCGTCGAGTAGTCCACCTCTGGGTACCGTCCAGTACTCGAACACTCGACCTCCGTCAGCACTGCCCGTCGTCTGCAACCAACACAACGAGGTGCGGGCAAAGCCCATGCAGGGGTGAGTATAACAATACTCAGTAGGGACCCCGAGACCTTTAAGGTCTCACTAAATCCAACAAGTATAACCACAAATAATATCTCAACAGATAACCTCTACTTAGGTATATGCCCATACATATACCTAAGTTATCAAGTAACCCATCTCATTCATGAGGAAACACAAGGATTATGAAATCAACGGATAACCACTACCCAGGTATATGCCCATACATATACCTAAGTTATCAAGTAACCCATATCAATCATGATGAAACACAAAGATCATTGACTCAGCTCAAACCAGGATTTTCATTATCGAAACCGTAACTGTTGAAGAGCTCCGTCTCTGGAGTGTACAGTGGTCCTGTCTCGACTCCGAGGTACTGCTCACTAACCTAAGACTACTTAGGTACTCCTCCTGTCGAGTACCGCGGGTCTGTGGCCAACTACCGGGCGCTTCGTCCACTGAGGGTCTGTAGCCAAATACCGGGCACTCCCCCCAATAGCCTACAGAGGTACTCCTCCTGTCGATTACCGCGGGTCTGCGGCCAACTACCGGGCGCTCCGTCCACCGTGGGTCTGTCGCCAAATACCGGGCGCTCTGTCCACTGGGCTTGTCGACTCACTCCATGTCAAGTCGGTCAAACATTTGTCAGGTCTCAGCCGGCTACACAGTCTCTGTACTCCGTACGCTCATCTCCGAGAGGGTCCGCTCCACGAGCTACAGGTTGATACTCCAAGTATCACAAATTCCCACTAAGAAGTATCTCAAAGGACCGTCTCGTCATAGGGGTCTCAATGCAACAGGCGGCACGTCAATCAGACGCCCGGTCTGTGAGTTATTAGTCTTTTCATCCCAGGGGCCCGGTTGGTTTCGTGAGCGAACCAACCCGGTCATTTCTCAACTGTACCCCGAACTCTCATAAGGTATACTCATAGGGACCGTTTCTCAACGTGATCATCAATGTCGCTGACGGTTCGTCAAACGAACGTCCTGTCTGTAAGATATCAGCTTTTCCGTTCGAGGGACCCGGTTGGATTTCAGGTACAATCCTACCTGGCCATATTCTAAATGTCTCCAAAACTCGGGCGAAGTATACCAAAAGTTCTGTCTCATCAAGAGGAATTCAACGAAACAGACGGCGCGTCAATCAGACGCCCGGTCTGTGAATTATTGGCTTTTTCGTTCCAGGGGCCCGGTTGGTTTTGTGAGCGAACCAACCCGACCGTACTCCGACGACATCCAAACCTCAAGAGGAGTAAGCCAAAATATCTGTCTCACATAGAGGAATCCAATAAAGTCGACGGCCCGTCATTCGGATGTTCGAAACTCAAGTGACGAGTGTTTCCACTCCGAGGGCCTGGTTGGTTTCGTGTACGAACCAACCCGGCCAAACACAAAGTTCTCCGAAACTTTGAGTGTAATATACCGAATCGACCGCCTCGATCCAAGGATCGCGTTTCCACTAAAGGCGCGTCAATCGGTGGTCTACAGCTCATGATATGGGCATTTGATCGAAAATGGTCTGAAAATGGGGGGTCTGTGCCCGGACCAACCCGGCCCGACCCCCCCTGGGTCGGCCCGCACGGGGTCGACCCGAACCGGGACGACCCGACCCGGGTCCGCTCGGCTGGGCCCGGCCCGGTCCGGCTTGGTCCGGTCCAGCCCGACCGGCCGACCGCGGCCGGGCGGGCGCTGCGGAGCGGCGGGGGTGCGGCGACCCCCCCCCCCCTTCGCCGCTGATTGACGCCGGTGGCGCGCCGCCTTCCGCGGACCACCAGACGCGCTCCGGTGGTCCGTTTCTCCTATCGTCTTCGCCTATGTTCCTCCCGGGACCCGACCTTCACTGTGGAGGCCTCAAAATTACCTTGTGGCCTCGTTTGTCGTCGCCTGTCAATCCACACGTTAAAAACGAAACGTGTCATCTTTGTGGTTCTCCGGCGCGGCGCGCTGGCGCCGCGCCCCTTCGCCGTGGCCCGACTCCGACCGCGGATGTCTTCAGGTTTCTCCAACGCGGTGCGACGGCGTCGCGCCCTTATTTGTTTTTCACGACGCGGCGCGACGGCGCTGCGCATTCCTTGTCGCAAGTCTCCGCGCGGTGCGACGACACGCCTCATTCCCGTCTCAATCCACAAAGAACCAACATGAAAAAAATAAGGAGGAAGGTCGGTCGTGTTTGTGCGGTCCGGCACCCTCGCGTTATTCGATAACAATTAGTTTTAAAAATCCACAAAGATCGTCAAGTTGGTAATCATGAACAAATAAATAAAATTAAACCCCTAAATCGATCGACATGTATGAACGATCCGTGGATCAACCCGGAATTGGTTGGTCCGCGCCCGTCGTTCTTTTCCCAAAAGATAAGAGAATACCAAAATAAAATCCCAACCCAAAACATAATCTTCGCGGATCAAATTAATGTTTATTTGATCCGTTTTCTTTGATTTAGAAGGAAGTAGCATGGGGATCATTAATATTTCATAAAACATTCCCTACCTTTGATTCGTCGATCGACGATAGTGTTGTGGAAAGTAGACGATGAAGAAGATGGTGTCATCGTGCATCAATGGAGGAAGAGACATTATTCCTGTTCTTCATCGAAGAGGCGACGTTCTTCGTTGAAGAATGAAGTTCTTCCAAAGCTAGAGCTCTCTTCACCCTTTTCACAACCCAACCAAACTAACCCCCCAAAACATAAAATAAGCTCCTCTTATTTTATTATAACATGCCATGGGTTCAAAATACAAAATTCAAATACTTAATTCAACTAATTGAATAAGTGTTGGCATGATTTAATTAGGGGAAGTGGGGAGAGGATAAGTCACTCACTTAATTACAAGGGAGGTTTAATGGGGAGTTTAAGGGGTTAGGGAGTTATGGGGAATTTGAAAAGGTGGGGGCTCGTGTGGGCCCCACCACACATTATCCTCTCTTTTATCCTCACATGGGTAGTTAGGTGCCACCCCAACTTCGCCATGTAGGATAAAACTACCTTAGACTTAAGAAATAAAATTGTCTCACAATTTATTCATTCCACAATTAAGCCCCAATTTATTAACGACTCCTCCCGTGAAAACGCAACTCCAGAATAGGAGTTCTTAAGAAATTACCGGCGCTGCGGTTCCATCGGTGCCCTCAGAATTCGATTCTGGGAACCGGTTCAAAATTTAGAAATTCCTGCTCATTCGTTCACTGAACGTACCCGAGCTAAACATCGGAAATTAATTCTGGGCACACCGGGCCTCGGAATCAGGCGCCATCAGAAACAGCGTTCTTGTAAAATTCCAAAGAAAATTTAGAAAAAATTTTCCTTGAAATTTCTGGGTCTTTACATTACTCCCACCTCAGGGTTTTACGTCCCCGTAAAGCTTCAACACAAACTAGGGTCACAAAAGCGGTATAGAGCACGCATCTGAGCCTTCCGCTCCCACGTGCTCACCTGGAGGTTCCCGTATTGTCAAAGAAAGTGAACCCAAGGAATCGATCGTCCTCGTAGGATCTGCTCCTGTCAATTCTTGATCCCCACTGGAAACTCTGTTCATGTCGCCCTATCATCGACGTCCAACTCCCTGAGGTCGATGATGTGTGAAGGATCCAGAACGTATCTCCTTAGTTGAGATACTTGGAAACGTCGTGGACCTGGTGCAACTGAGGTGGAATGGTGAAGCGGTAAACCACCTCGCCTACCCTACTAGGGACCTAGATAGGTCCGTTGAACCTTGGAGATAACTTTCCTCCTTTGCCACATCTCCGTAAACCTCGTCAAGGTGAGACTCATATAAGAACGTGGTCGCCATCCTCAAACTCTAGAGGTCTTCCATTTTCAGATTAGAAATTAAACTAAAAACGACTGCTGCCACGAGGGTAAGGTTGGCCGACTCAAGAGTGATCGGTCGCACCCTCCTGTGCATGAGATTAACTTGTGCTGCCCAGGGTTTCCTTTTTGCCGACCAGGGAAAAATCATCCCGAAGATTGACTAATACCGTCAATTTGAGTATGAATAGTGATTGCCAAATTCATACTCAAACTAACGTCGTAAGGCCTTGACGCTGCCACCAAGAGGTCCCAACTGAGACTCTCACCTCATGGGTCAGATCCCACCGTCGGCGTATGTGTGACTATCAATTCTCCTCCCAAAGTTATCTCCATACATGAGGGTCAAGTCAACGGCTTAACTGGAAAATCTAGGTCTGGGACTAGATTCATGGAAGGAAGGGATGATTCAGTTCGATGTCTGTGGATACGGTAGCTTGTAGAAGACAAATTCCGCACTTCGAATCATCCTTAGAGCCCTTTTTGGTCTCACTCCATGACCGCAAGTAGCTACTCTCATTCCCTTCTCTCCAACTCCCTGAGTCTAGCGGGGACTACAAAGGCGGGTGATGGTAACATGTTGAAATGTACACCACCACAAACTGCTCTCCTAGCTCTGCCTCCATGTCTGCTACTCTATAGATTCATCTGTCCTTAACATTTCTCTTCTTGAAACATTTTACATGCCCAAGTCTCCGAGACTAGCGTCAGTTTCCAACTTTCCAAACTTCTAACATTCTATGGCTGTATTCGATCATCAAAGAATTCTCAATCACAAAGGTTCCTTCTATCACCCTAGCCTAAGTATGAATGAATAGAGAAAAGTTGATGGCTCGGAAGTCTTTAAACAAACCACGCTCAGAGGTCCGAGCTCTATTGCACTGATCGAAACGCATTCATCAAGTACCCGGTATGTTCGGTACGCCTCGATGAATTCTCAGATAAAAACATGTCGTCCCGACGAAACTATATAAGCTCTAGAAAACTCTCGGCCAACTCCTCAAGCCAGTCCTCAGCCGCCTATGAGTCAGGTTCGCCTCAGAACATGAGGGTATCTGATGTTAGATCACATATAAGGCAGTAAGCTTACATGTGTCACCTACCGGTACCAGCAGTTGTAACTGTCGACCAACAGGTAGTGATGTATAGCTGACACACTGCCCAAAGGCACTATCTCAGGCATCGGTCCACGTACTGAAGCCTCATCACTATATGGACCATTATCATGGTTATTCACTAGAAAAAACTAGTGTCCACGTCTACCATCTACTCTACTAATGTATCAGCTAGGAGGAAAACTCTAGCAATCGCTTCCAGCCACTGCTCTGCTGTCTGGGAAACTGTCTCGCCTCGTAACCTCGAAGGCCACTACTGTTGGAACTCATGCTATGGGCTCTACCAGCATGCACAGTTTGCTAGTATAGCTATTGGCATCTGCTGCCCAACAGGTGGTGGTGCTGCTGGTACACCACCCGACGGTGCCAACATAGTAAAAAGGGCCCTGCACCAGAGCCTCGTCGCTCGGTGAGCTGTCATCGAGTACTCTCTCTGAACTCCAACTGACTGTCTGCGTGGAGACATCCTGAACAGATGTGACACAGTCAACGTTTATACCTGGTGAGCTGACCTGGTTTGAGCTGACTTTAAAAATTTCTGTAAACACACATGCAATCAGTAATTTCGTGCACAAAGTCGGAAATCAGTTGTCAGGGTCCTGGTGTATGGATACGTCGGCTGCCCGCACCAACACTGGACTCCATGAACTAAAAACCACACTCGGTACTCATAACACTATTGCTTCACAGAAAAGAAAAAGTCAGAGTGATAAGTTATGTGGTACAACCAAACTCCTCTGATACCAATTTGTCACGACCCGTCCTCAGGGCTCGTGTCATGACTACCCCATGCCCGTCGTCTATAGCCCAGGGGCCGGCGACTAGCACCAAGGCATAAATCCCGATAACTGGGAAGGCATTGCCTTTATAAAAGTAACAAAACACCACAGAGTAAAAGAGGAAGTAAAAAACTAAGTACAAAGAGAAGTGCTGAAAGGTAAATGGGCCAGAATACAAACCCAAATGAAAGTACAACTACAACTGAACAAAGTACAACAGTAAAAGACAACAGCTGGAAGAATGGAAGCGGCTCCTGGGTCGTCCTCCTCAGATCCTACCTGAAGGGTAGGTATAGATGGCTCAGCTCCTGGATCGTCCACCATGGATCCTACCTGAAGGGTAGGTACAGATAGCCTCCTCAATGCTCTCTCCCGTCAACCTCCTCCGAGTGTCGTCTCGCCGTGAAGTCCACCTCCGTATACTGACTCGTCGTGTAGTCCACCTCCGAGTACCGTCCAGTCCTCGAACACTCGGCCACTGTCAGCACTGCCCGTCATCTGCAATAAACATAACGAGGTGCGGGCAAAGCCCGTGCAGGGGTGTGTATAACAATACTCAGTAGGGACCCCGAGACCCTTACGGTCTCACTAAATCCAACAAGGATAACCACAACGAAGATCTCAACAGATAACCTCTACTTAGGTATATGCCCATACATATACCTAAGTTATCAAGTAACCCATCTCATTCATGAGGAAACACAAGAATTATGAAATCAACGGATAACCACTACCTAGGTATATGCCCATACATATACCTAAGTTATCATGTAACCCATCTCAATCATGAGGAAACACAAAGATCATTGACTCAGCTAAAACCGGGATTTTCATTATCGAAACTGTAACTGCTGAAGAGATCCGTCTCTGGAGTGTACTGTGGTCCTGTCACGACTCTGAGGTACTGCTCACTATCTTAAGACTGCTGAGGTAATCCTCATATCGAGTACCGCGGGTCTGCGGCCAACTACCGGGCGCTCCTTCCACTGAGGGTCTGTCGCCAAATACCGGGCGCTCCCCCTAATAGCCTACAGAGGTAATCCTCCTTTCGAGTACCGCGGGTCTGCGGCCAACTACCGGGCGCTCCGTCCACTGGGCTAGTCGACTCACTCCATGTCGAGTCGGTCAAGCAGTCGTTAGGTCTCAGCTGGCTACACGGTCTCCGTACTCCGTACGCTAGTCTCCAGGAGGGTCCACTCCATGAGCTACAGGTCGATACTCCAAGTATCACAAAGTCCCACGAAAAAGTATCTCAAAGAACCGCCTCATCATAGGGTTCTCAAAGCAACAGACGGGGCGTCAATCAGACTCCCGGTCTGTGAGTTATTAGCCTTTTCATCCCAGGGGCCCGGTTGGTTTCGTGAGCGAACCAACCCGGCCGTATCTCAACTGTACCTCGAACTCTCATAGGGTATACTCATAGGGACCGTTTCTCAACGTGATCATCAATGCCACTGACGGTTCATCATACGGATGTCCTGTCTGTAAGATATCAGCTTTTTCGTTCCAGGGACCCGGTTGGATTTCGGGTATAATCCAACCCGGCCATATTCTAACTGCGTCCAAAACTCGGGCGAAGTATACCAAAAGTTTCGTCTCATCAAGAGGAATTCAACTAAACAGACGGCGCGTCAATCGGACGCCCGGTCTATGAATTATTGGCCTTTTCGTTCCAGGGGCCCGGTTGGTTTCGTGAGCGAACCAACCCGACCGTACTTCGACGGCATCCAAACCTAGAGCGGAGTAAGTAAAAAGATCCATCTCACTTAGAGGAATCCAATAAAGTCGACGACATGTCATTCGGACGTCTGGAACTCAAGTTACGAGCGTTTCTGCTTCGAGGGCCCGATTGGTTTCGTGTACGAACCAACCCGGCCGAACCCAATGTTCTCTGAAACCTTGAGTGTAATATACCGAAACGACCGTCTCGATCCAAGGATCATGTTTACACTGATGGCGCGTCATTTGGAGGTCTACAGCTCATGATACGGGAATTTGATCGAAAATGGTCCGAAAATGAGGGGTCTGGGCCCGGACCTACCCGGCCCGACCCCCCCCCCCCCTGGGGCGGCCCGAAAGGGGTCAAACCGAACCGATTCGACCCGGCTGGGCCCGGCCCTGCCCTGCCTGGTCCGGATCAGTCCGGTCTGGCCTGACTGGCCGGCCGCGGCCGAGCGGTCACCGCGGAGCAGCATGGGTGTGCTTGGTCGCCCCCCCCCCCCCTCGCCGCTGATTGACGCCGGCGGCAACCGCCGCCGGCAACATCCAGCGGCGCGCCGCCGCCGCCGCGCCGGCGCGGCGCGCTGCCACCTCCTTCCGCGGACCACTGGACGCGCTCTGGTGCTCCGTTTCTCCTTTCGTCTTCGCCTATGGTCCTCCTGGGACCCGACCTTCACTGCGGAGGCCTCAAAATTACATTGCGGCCTCGTTTGTCATCGCCAATCAATCCACACGTTAAAAATAAAACATGTCGTCTTCGTGGATCTCCGGCGCGGCGCGCTGGCACCGCGCCCCGACTCCGACCGCCGATGTCTTCGAGTTTCTCCGACGCGGTGCGACGGCGTCGCGCCCTTGTTTTTTTTTCACAACATGGCGCGACGACGCCGCGCATTCCTTGTCGCAAGTCTCCATGCGGTGTGATGGCACGCGCCATTCCCGTCTCAATCCACAAAGAACCAACATGAAAAAAATAAGGAGGAAGGTCGGCCGTGTTTGTGCAGTCCCGCCCCCTCGCGTTATTCGTTAACAATTGGATTTAAAAATCCATGAAGATCGTCAAGTTGGTAATCATGAACAAATATATAAAATTAATCCCCTACATCTATCCACATGTACGAACGATCCGCGGATTAACCCAGAATTGGTTAGTCCGTGCCCGTCGTTCTTTTCTCAAAAGATAAGAGAAAACCAAAATAACATCCCAACCCGCAACATAATATTCGTGGATCAAATTAATGTTTAATTGATCCGCGTTCTTTGATTTAGAAGGAAGTAGCATGGGGTTCATTAATATTTCATAAACAATTCCCTACCTTTGATTCGTCGATCGACGACAGTGTTGTGGAAAGAAGACGATGAAGAAGATGGCGTCGTCGTGCTTCAATGGCGGAAGAGACATTCTTCGCGTTCTTCGTCGAAGAGGCGTCGTTATTCGTTGAAGAATGAAGTTCTTCCAAATCTAGAGCTCTCTACACCCTTTTCACAAAACAACCAAACTAACCCCCAAAAAAATAAAATTATCTCCTCTTATTTTATTATAACATGCCATGGGTCCAAAATACAAAATTCAAATACTTAATTCAATTAATTGAATAAGTGTTGGCATGATTTAATGAGGGGAAGTGGGGAGAGGATAAATCAATCACTTAATTACAAGGGAGGTTTAATGGGGAGTTTAAGGGGTTAGGGAGTTATGGGGAATTTGAAAAGATGGTGCCTCGTGTGGGCCCCACCAAACATTATCCTCTCTTTTATCCTCACATGGGTAGTTAGGTGCCACCCCAACTTCCCCATGTAGGATAAAACTACAATAGACTTAAGAAATAAAATTGTCTTACAATTTATTCATTCCACAATTAAGCCACAATTTATTAACGACTCCTCCCGTGAAAACGCAACTCCGGAATAGGAGTTTCTAAGCAATTACCGGCGCTGCGGTTCCATTGGTGCCCTCAGAATTCGATTCTGGGCACCGGTTCAAAAGTTAAAAATTCCCGCTCCTTCGTTCACTGAACATACCTGAGCTAAACTTCTGAAATTAATTCCGGGCACACCGGGCCTCGGAATCAGGCGCCGTCAGAAACTGCATTGTTGTAAAATTTCTAAGAAAATTAAGAAAAAATTTTCCTTGAAATTTCTCGGTCTTTACATGCATCACCCCCTCATGAAGATCCCATTATGATATATACTGACACAATAAAAATGATGAAAAGGAATGGTCCCTAATCCATCATAGTCACCTAAATAATATAAATACAACAAAACCATGTACTACCCATCAATACCAAATAATTGAATATATCGTAAACAAACCTAATGAATGATTATAAATTATTGAGGCATATTAATAATCACTACAATAATTGATCAATTAAAGGATCCATAATGCATTAAAAAATATAAACATGATCCAAAATCAAATCCAAATTCAATGATAAGATACACCAAAAATAAATGAACAATCACCCTAGATGACTTTGAAAAATTTCCAAAAATTAATATTACTCAATATCCAATTTTTTATAACGGCCCTATATGTTTCAACAACAATAAATTATTGATCTCCATTGAAATGAATCATGCTGAGTCATTATGTTTAAATAAAATTAATTATGATTCCACCACCATATTTATTGTCTAGGTTGAGTCCACAAAAAAAAGTTACTCATTGACAGAATAAGAGAATTATATCTAAGGATACTTATTAGATACAATAATCAAAAATTTCTAATCACATTTCTAGGCAACACAATTGAGAAAAAAAATATCCAAATGAATCATGTTTCATAACCTAAATCAAATGGAAAAGCACAATTGACGACACCAATAATTCTTAATTCATTTAAAACATATTTTTTAAAATGGGATTCATGTTATTTTTATAATAACCAAAATCCTTTAAAAAAATTCTTCTTCTATAAAAATAGACATCACATATTAAAATTTATAAAAAATACATATCGTTATAATAAAATATTTTAAAAAGATATTTGGGTTATAAATGAACACTCACTTTTAAATAAATGATTTTCTAACAACACAAACATAAAAATATGAAAGTTTTCCATAAACACAGTGTATATTCTACAATATCCAAAATTAAATAAAATATATAAAAATAAAAAAAATTAATCAAAATTCATTATACGTGAAAATACACACAGATGATTAAAAAAATACATTTCAAAAAATATTCTTTAATTTTTAATACAAAATAATTATAAAAAATTGAGGAGAATAAATTTTTAATTTAATCCTCAATAATCGATATTCTAGTTTCAGGGTTTCATTAATACTCCCACAATAAATTCCAACCAAAAGTTCAATATTACATTAATGAAGTGATATTCTAATGACATTTGAATTTCTCATAAATGAAAGAATGTGATGATCAATAGTCAAACATGGTATTTGAATAATTTGAAAAAATATGTAACATACATATCTACAATTATCTTGTTCATTGAAAAAAATATAATTAGTAGAAAAATATTTTACCATACCTTTCTATATTAAGACATAATAATTCACATCCTTAATTACTGTATTCATACGCATGTTAGCTTAATTCCAAAAACAATTTCTTCCAAAACATCTTATAATCTGGTTTTCATAACTCGTACGGTCATTTTACAATAATTAATGAGAAAAATGTTAAGACAAACCACATCAGAAAAAATTCATAGAATTCAGAAGTTTTTATCCATGATTCAATTTATCGCACGTAAAACCAAAAAATTCTAATTTAAGAACCTTATATTTGATAGCGTGCATGACACATGACACCAATATCGTAAGAGAATATATTTCCATAAAAAAGTAAAATATATTTACTATTTTCAATATTTTTTATGTTGTATTATTTTCCAATTCACCCAGTAACATGTTAGAATGAGTTATACTCAAGAAGGACCTTCATCGATGGATTTCATTACATGCAAGACTCTGTTTTACTGAATTATAATATATTTTTAAAGTATTATTATTTATGAAAAAATATATTATCTTTCCATATAAATATAATTAAATAAATTATGAAAATTTATGGTTATATAAATATAAAATGAAATAATTGGTTACCCACTTATGGGAAATGAAAATAAAAACCAATTATACATAAAAAATTTCATCATATGCTTAAAAATGAGTATTTTATTATTAGAGAAAGTTAATTAAATTTAGTGAATGATTTTAATTAAATAACTATGTTATCTCTTCAGTAAAATTTATCTTTTTCATCCATTATGTTTGATATGTATAAGATAATAAGAAATCCTTTTTTACACACAAAACCTATATTTTCATAAAAGAAATTTTACCACCTTTTAATCAAGAACCCATTTTAAATATAAAACTTGAAAAATTATTTGATTTAAAATGTAAAAAATAAACACCATATCCGATGTATAAACTAAATAATTATATTATATTTATTTTTATTGAAATGATTTGGAAACATGTCAATTTTTAAAGAAATATTTGCGCATATTACATTTTTATTGAAAAATGACATTTCATCAGATTTATTTAGATGGATAACTCATTTTTTATTGTGGTTTTAAAATATAAATAGAAAATATTTTTATCAATTGATCAAATTTATTTAATTATAATCAATTTCACGTTGAAATTTACAATCAAAACATTTCAATCATTTAGAAATTTTTTCTTTATATACCATGTATTGTCGTCCTCGTTATGGGATGAATTTTAATTTATTTTTTTGTTCTATTTCGATTGGAATTAAGTAATATTGATTCCATTTTTTGAATCATAAAAATTTATAGTTGATAATGTGGCACATTTAGTATTTGACCAAAAATATTAGTGAAAGTGATACAAATTAATTACAATTATTAAGAAAAAATTAACCTTAATAAACGAGTAAAACATTAACTTAAGGATTCAAATGGCCTATCCACATGTGCAAAAAACTATTATATGTCAATATCTTGGACATAAACCATCCATTATTCAGATTGTATTGTTTTATATTAAGTTCTATAGGTAAGAAATTGTATACACATAATTTGTTTCCATAAATTCCAAGGGAGTCATTTTTCTTCCAAACTAAAGGCCGTAACCTATCCCCATTCATCACACCTATAAAAGCTCATAGGTAATGAAAATATATAACCCAAAAGATTCAAAAAATCCCACAAATCTACCATGATTCATTTATGAGGTAGGGAATCCTTTTAAAGAATCCTTCGGGAATAATCAAAAAAAAGTTACTTTATTAAGAGGTGTCATTTTATGTCAATATATCTAGTTTAATTTCATTTCCTCCCACCCTTAAAATCTCATTTTTATATTTTTATTTAAAAACTATATTATGATAAATATACTATCACTTTTTATCTAAATTTTAGTATAAAAACAAAGATAATCCTCCATCTAATGTGTAAGGAACACATTGTTTCTATGTATGGAAAACAACTTCCACGTGAATCTATGCCTATTAATTTTTCAATTACAACCTATAATGCTTGACATAATGAAGGAAAAAATATTTATATATGACATATATTATATTTCTAAGGTCTTTATGATTCAATAACCTTTATAAATAACATACATTTATGGTTCCCAACCTGTGTAAATAAGACAGTTTCATTTGAGAATGTGTTACTACAACCCCCGAAAAGCGATATGACACAATCATGGAATACATGGAACATATAAAATATTGTTTTAATTTACTTATGTAACATATAAAAATATTTATGATATAATAATTATAATATAAAAATTTATCATTTAGTTTTCATTCTTAATACATCATTCAAATAAAGGTATCGTTCATGTGTACGTACGATGTACCGTCTATATGAATAATGAACTTCATTTCTAATATAAAATATAAGAGACTACAATAAATTAATAATTAATTATTATATATGAAATTTTTTTCATGTTTTAAATATTGGATATGATGAAACTATGAAATATTCAATGACTACAATATATTGCAAGAAAAACATAGCAAATAAAACAGGAAAAATAATAGCCAAAAAAGTTAAATCATATAAAGAATGTTAAAAATGGGTATAAAATATTTTAATAAGATAATATATGATTTTATAAACATGTATTGGGTTATGGTATAAGTTATTAACATATTTCAATCCGCCCTACTAGAGGATAAATATCACACAACAAAATGAAGGTTAAGTTAAAGGATACCATCTCAACTTATATTCCATTGAGATTTATTTTGGTTATGAAAAAATTAACATTAGTATGATCTATGTACTTATATTTGACATGTTAAATCTTGAATATTCTTATTATCATAATCTTCTATATTTCATTTTTTCGATGTGAACTTATAAATTTTTTGTTTCAAAGTGGTATGGGACACTTTGGAATGTTTAAATATTATTTTTCCTCAAGAATGATTTAATGTCAACAAACCTTGATGTTAATTATCCTAAAAATATGTATTATTGATAAATCTATATTCATTTTTCATTATGGATATATTATAAGAAATTTTCTAATTAATTATATTGACTATTCCTTTCACCAAATGCTTCGAACTTGTATGACAAGTGGTTGGGACCATTTAAGGTAAGATGTACCAGTTGGGGACCACTTAATGAATTCTTATCAATGAATAAGTAGTCCCATAGGATGACCTTAGGTTTTAAATAAGCATTGTGTTTGAAAATATTATGATGTAATCTATCTTGTCAAAGTTCATGATTGAAATTTTATGGATGGACAAACAAAATAGGTTTGTAACTTGATTGTTTTAAGCCGTCTAGTGATAGGTATTGACGAAAATATATCCATGTAAGTAGGAAACATGTATTCCAACAAATAATAATTTACATTTATTATAATATAGTTATTATAATTATGAATCCATTATATTTTGTGTCTGAATATATATAGATTCATTTCATTCCAATTATATATTTTAATGGTATGTATTTACGATTCTTACCATTCTATATTGATACTCCCTTATCTAGTGATATTAATTGAATATGTTATCCATTATTTACATTAAAATTTTATTGATTCTTTTTTATTCAATTTTTATTCCACATTAAAAATCAATAATGATTATTTGATCTAACCATTATTATGTGTCATTTCTATAGCTAATAATGAAGAAATATTTGATTAAATATTAAATAATGATTTTCATTTCATTTATTTTAGAATAATTATTTTAGTTTCTATTTCCCATTGTATTATGGGTATCATATATGTAATCTGGTTTTTTATGATTGATAAATAGATCGGTCCTTTAGGATTTGATTCCTCATAATGATGTTGATATAATAAGATAATGCACCGACATCGTGCTTTTGTGGTCGGGGCATTAATGTTGACATCAAAGGATGTTTTGTGACATCATTTTAAATTAGATTTGGAATATATAGATTTGGAAATGTAACCATATGATGGTATTCGTGGATATTTATAGAATATAGTCATATTAGTTTGGTATATTACAGATTGTACAGGTATTCCTATCAGGACATTCATTGACTATATACTACATGTGGAGGTGTTTAGGAATTATCTTCAACTAAGAGTAATAAATCTTATAAGGGGTTCTAGGCCTAACTCTGGGTTATATGGTACACGAAAATTGGCCATACTATGTACATGGTTTGAAAATACTACGGGGTAAACATAGGATAATTCCCATTTTTTATGCCTTCAATAATTAATTATAGGAAAGTAAATTTTCTCCCAAAGTATCTAAATTTTATGATATTTAAATTTATGATGCATAAATGTATGTTATGGACTATGCCATATTTTTATTTTTATAAAATAAGATAATAAATTGAATTAAATTGTTTAGAAATTTAGAATAGATGGATAAATGGCATAAAAAATTATTAACAATAAAGAGATTTTACACCTGAGAAAAAAATAATATTGGTATTAGTTCCCCTGAAATTATGAAATTATAATGAATCATAATAAGGTAATGATGAGTAACCTCAATCGAATGGAGAAAAAAATTCCACAATGAGAATCTTCTATACTGGATCACTTTTTTCTGACATAATCCCTCATTATTAAGTGAGATTTCTAATACAATTGTAGCTGAGGGATGGATTGAGACTCTGGGAAAGTTATTTATGGATATGGAATGTGTGTAAAAGAAAATGGTTACAATATCAGTGTATTTTCTAAAAAAAATTTCAATCAATTGTGGTCATTGATCCAAAATACCAGAGAGGGGGGAAAATTGGACTCATGGAATGGAGTGCATTTAAGGATTAATTCTTCAATAAATACATCCCTCATGATTATAAAATTGATAAAAATATAATTTTTATTATATTAAATAAATATAATGAAGAATGTGTTTCAGATTATGAAGATATGTTTTAAAAATTAGAAATGTATGGTAAAGATTATATACGCAACACAGAGTGCATGATAGATCAATTATTTCAAGGTCTTAATATAAATATACGAAGGTAACTGGATTCTCAAACATTTTTTTTCATATTATGAAATAGTATTATGTGTTATCAAGATACAAAAGTAATTATCTAATTACTATGGATTTAAATGAAAATTATAGAGGAATAGGATTCATGATTAAAAATTGGACAAGGGAAATAATAGAAATAGATATTTTCATGCATGACAAAATTGCGGAATTAAACAACATGAATAATGCATGAAGGGAATGTGAGTTTATTATTTGTGTAGATAAAAACATTAACACATTAGTGATTAAATTGTTATGTAATAAAATTATCATTTTTTATGCTTCCATAATGATGATATTGACCGTAATGAAACAAAACCAAACATCAAGGGAAAATACCTCATAATTTACAAAGGAATCAAGTTCGTGGTTATGTTTTTGATAGAACTGGAGTGATAATATTTGTGTTCCAATGTATTTGGATATATAATTAATATATTAATCATATTTTATAACTGATGTAGTAGTTATAAGAATTATGAAATATGTAATGATCATATTGTAGTTTGCATTCATTAATGATTTGTGATCATATGGTAAATGGTACCAACAAAATTTATTCAGTTGAAAGGTATAATTTTTTAGAAAACACATGATTGGGGGTATGACATGGCATAATATGTTCTTGATGTTGTGATAATAGTGATGAAATTACTGAAGTAGATAATTGATTACTACCTTGGAAATGAATAATGAATTTTCGAGAAGTGGTCTATGTTATCAATTATGGAGTTTTTAAAATTATTTATTTGATGAATATATCCAATAAAATGCGTATTACTTATAGAAGATATATGAATTAATGTTTCAAATATGCTTATATAGTGATTTGAGTTTTTACTATATTTCAAGTTATACATGTCGATGTAATCAACATGTATGGAATGTGAATCTTCAGATATACTAAATGATGATTAGTGGTTAATGATAAGTAAATTATGGAAATTTAGTGACTCTCTTTCAGATGTTATTTGGTCATGATAATTTGGATAATTTTACCATTTATAAAATGATTTAAGATGATCATAAGCTAAGATTGTAGAGGTTAATATATTCTTATGCATATGATACATTGTGTTTTTAGAGATGATTTAGAAATAGTTCATGGAATCGTAAAAAGAAATGATTGTGCTTATTGAAATATATATTTTTATATATTCTTTGTGTGAAATAATTAATTATCTATAAAAATAACTGGGTTTGAAAATAAAATAATGTCCTATTATAATCATTATAAATGTTATCAAGGAACATTATTCACACTATTGGTTTATTATTTTTTTTTTGTAAAAAACATTAATCTAATAATGTTCTCTAGAACTCTAGATTCTAAAATGATTCATGGAATTTTTTTTATATCCATGTTTCAATTTCATACATATCTACACCTACTAGCGAACTTGGTGACATGATTATGGTACATTTGTTTTTTCATATGTTTAGAATATGTGATATTAATCGTTATTTTGATGTTCTTTTTCAAAAGCAGTTCATTTTCAATCCCTCTATCACTAATCTCTTGTATAAATGTCAAGAAATATATTTAATTAATGGGTTGAGAATGTAAAACCAAAAAATTCCAAATATTTAACTTCATATTTTATAGTGTTCATGACACATGGAACAAAATCATATAAGAGGATATAATACCATGATACATTAAAATATGTTTATTAATTTAAATTCATTTTATATATTTCATAATTTTTTATTCACACATCACCGAGTTAGTATCTGTTACACTCAAGAGTGATCTTCTTTGATTAATTTCATTAAATGGTAGACCATATTTAAAAGAACATTGATATATTATTGAAATATTTGTAACATTCTGTGTTTTGAACCAGATGAAAACATCTAGTGGAATTAAATATATTCATTTAATAGGTAATAAAATTATTAAAACCAGGTGGTAGAAATTTTTTATATGAGTGGTGGTACTACAATGTGTATTTTAATGAAATTGAATAAAATTAGTTAATTTTAAAATAATAAATAAATAAAATAATGGAATGTTCTAAAAATAATAATATTATTTATTTTTATTATTGTTATTATTATTATTGTTATGAGTTTAATTTTGGTTTTTACAAATAATTTAAAATGAATCATATAACATCCCCCCTCCAAAATCACGACCATCTTTCCCCTTAATCACAATGCATGATGCAACCTCTTTACAAGTCTCCCTCTCCGATTTCAATCTCCACCAATTTTATTCATGATTATTCTTAGAATCATCCTCTTGTGACCTCCTCTCCCTTCTCATCACCATTCAAATCAATGATTTGGTCTCTTAGTCTGCCTACAATGCTCAGAAAGACATAGGGATTGTGGATAATGTCATTTTACATAGTTTTCACCACTGTAGAGTGCTGAGGATTGTCCACGGAGACTCCCTTGTGCATATTTCAAAAACTGTTGTCGATGTTGAGGTTGTTCCATGCTTTTTGGTTCACCACAATTTCTTTGTGATAACAGTTTTGATCTATTATTATTGTCACCCAATTATAAAATTGGATTTCTGTTTATTTATGAGTTCATAGTATTTACTTTGATCTATGTTGGTCATTTATGCATTAATTTTTAGTTCTCATTTGATGTTGTAATATGTTTTGGCTATAATTGATGGTGTGCATGCATGTACTTTGTTATGCATATATATTAATATATATATAATCTTCATATGTATTCCCTTATATGGAAGGGAATAAATGAATTAGGTTATGGGATACACACACACACACACACATATATATATATGGGGTTATGTGTGTTCATATGTGGATAAGTTATGTTTGGTCGCAACCAATCAATAGAGAGCAAAAATATTATTAAATTGGTTTGGTAGAGGTTGTATAAGGACCCGACCTTAAAACATTACATAATCTTGAATTAAATAAATAATTCACATTGAGGATCTTTTCAGGTTTATAGTTTTAGAGAATTAGGACATAACTATTACATCTCAAAAGACTACAAAGTAGACACTCCTACATAGTTTCAATTTTTTCCCAAAATAAAAACTCCAAAAAAGAATCATGTTTAGTTCTAGGTTTTAGATAGCATGTCTTGCCAGGATCCCATCCTTGACCCTATTCATAATTAAGTCATGTAGAACAAATATCAAAAACATGGTATGAGCATAAAAAGATCAATAAGGGATGTAAAAATAGGGAAATAAAAACCTTAGTCCATGTATACATAAAAATCAATGAAATCATACTTTTCAAAAAAAAACATAAGCACATTAATAGACCTCAATAAATCATATGATTTATGATTAACTCATAGAAATCATAATACATAAAGGTAACTTGAGGCATTCATAACATTCTTACATAGGGAGTAACCCTCATGGTTACGTTTGGAATACCCATCATAGTATATTCCCTAAATCTCTTCAGAGAAACCTTAGGATTTAACTCCTTCGTGTTACCCAATGAATTGGAGAGCTATCTTAGGATCACCCTCACTTATTTTATCATGGAACCACCCGTCTTCTTAAACAATGACCAAGATCCATAACATAATCATATCACATAAAACATGCATAATGGAAACATAACATTTCTACATTTCAACATCAAGACACATTGATATAATCAAAACATTATCAAAACCATTTTCAATACCAAAATACATTAAATAGTATATGGTATTTATTTTCCTTTTAAAAACATTACAGCTTGTTAGGGAATCCAAAAATCAAATAATACTTGTGGCTGCGGAATGGTCATTGTCACCACGTACGTTGGAAAGAAACATACTTTTTGTCATTTTGTAAAACGATTCATGGGGAAAATATTGCTTTTGAATAAAAGTAAAAGTCAGAGAAGTTTATACACCATATAAATGAATGTTGTTTATAAAAAATAATATACCTCAATGAAAGGAGATTGAAACAAAGTCCTGTACAAAGTCGGTATCATTAGATTAAGGATAAATCAATTACATACTTATGTGTGACAAATAAAAATACACCAAATATAAGTGGTTATTAAGTGTAAAACAATCAGATGCATTCACACATATTCATATAATGACATATTCATGGAGTAAAAGTTTAAGCAAAAGAATTTAAATTGAGTTAAGAAGTTCCTTTGCAAAAATTAGACAACCTAACGACATCACATTAAAATTCATAAAATGAGTTGATGAGAGAGAAAATGGTATATCATCACATGGACATAAAATTTACATCAATAAGGATATAAGAGAACATATCCTAACAAAATAATAGGTAAAATAGAAGACATAACAAAATAAGACTTTTAAAAAGAGGAGGGTGAAAAGTTCCCTTACCGAATTGGGTAACTTCCGAAACGTACACCCCATGAAAGAAGGGTCATTCAATAAAGATGTAAATACCCATAAATTTAATTATATTACATAAATTACAGAATCATGTGTAGTAAACACACCACAAAAAAGTAAATAGTGGCAAATGTAGCATGAATCTCACGGGAACAAAAAGTGAGATAAAAAATTCTTACCATATGGTAATCAATTGAGTTGTATGACCAAAAGATAATAAGAACCAAATGAATAAAATAATTCCATGAATATAATGATAATATATATATCAAAATTAATTACACAATACACCACATTACATAAATAAGTGGCGAAGAATAGAAATCTCACGGAATTAAAAGTGAGATAAGAAATCCCTTAGAAAAATTCAGCTAACTAATGGCACCACATAAAACATCCAAAAATGGATTGATGATATAAAATAGGAGATCTAATCATTTTAAAATAATAAGAAAGTATTATGGATATAGAAATAATTTCCCAACCTAAGAAAAAGTAACTTTAAAGACTAGACATGAAAATAGAACTTTAAAAATTAGAAGGGTGAAAGGATCACTTACAAAAATTCGGCAGCCTAACGACACCACTTAAAAATTCATCAAATGAATTGATGAATGTAAGAGGGGGTGTCTCATCAAATGAAAATAATAATTACAGTATGTTGAAAATAAAATAACATCCTCCATCATCAGAACATGGAGCATAAAAGAAATGACATAAAAGAGAGTACCTGAATAGAAAGAGAGATGTAGGATCCCTTACCTCAAGTCCGACTTGTCTTGTTCGTTCCTTTATATTCCTGAATAATAAAAATTAATCAATTTATAAATTATAACATAAATACTTTAACTTTTATTATTAAATTAATATCACATATTATCATGTTATAATAATTAGGTTATTATGTTAGTTCATATCAGATGTTTTTGTTGATGTTAGGTACATGAGTCAAAAATGAACTTGTTTTAAAAGAATTGTACATGTAGTTATAATTATATCATCTCTAGAATATAATTAATGATTTAAATATAAAATATATCCATTATATATTCATTTAATTCTATTCAGTAACATTTGGAGATAAAAAATGAAATGAAGCGTTCATGGAGACGGTAGGTCGTACGTACGCATGAACACTACATTCATTTCTTTTTCATATTAATGGAATTAAAAATAAATGAGAGATATATATATTATAATTACAGTATAATATATATGTTATATAGATCACATAATTTCATTAATTTATTTCTTCATACATTCCATGTATTGCATGAACGAGTCACATCACTTGAGGCGGCGGTAGTCCACACTTTCTCAAATGAAATTAACACCATTACACAACATGAAAAGAATATTGATATGATTTAAACATAAAATAAAGAACAATAATGAAAACATAAATATTATATATATCATATATAAATATATTTCCATCATAATGTCCACCATGAGAGGTGTTAAAAGATGATTGAACAATCATCATTTCGTGAGGTAGTAATTCGCCACCCACAGAAACAGTATGTTCATTAACCAATAGACGAAGGTGTGTGTAAGTTTAGATTGAATACAACTCATAAAAACATCCTAGAATATTTAAGATACTATGTTTTTCACAAAATAAAGTAATAAAAAGTGATTAAGGGGTTGGATAAGCAAAATAAAACAAAAGAACATAAGAGAATACATTACCTTTAAATCATGTAACTCTTTTTGATTTGAGCCAAAGGCTTCCATGGGAAGACATCTGCCCAATGTGAGGCTTATATGAGTAATATAAGTATGTGGAGAGACAATATGAGAAGAGGATGGACGATCCAAGGGCTTGGGATGTTCGGGTAAGGGGGTAGAGTTGGGGCCTTTTATAAGAGGGTGGAGGGGAACTCTTGGCATGTCTTGAAAAGTTACTTTATTATAAAATGATTTTCGGATTTTAATGGCCCAGAAATTATAAATTTCTAGGATAAGGTTATAAGGGTTTCGAAATACACCCATAAAATAGGTTTTGGGAAAGTTTAAGTCTTTTATTTTACATTATGTTTTCATTTTATTTACATCGTTCGTCAATGTGGTAATCACTTCATCATCACGGTGTCATAAATAAATTAATTTATTTAATGTCTAAAATTTATAAACAAATTACCATCATGTAAAAGATTTTTTATCTTTCTAATGAATTTTTATAGTAAAATTGATAATTTATGTATATAAAATAAAAATTATTTTACTTAGGTGATTCATACTTTGGTTACATTTTCCTTTCATTAAAAAATATGATAAAAGGTCACTATCATAATAAAGTGATTCAGTGGGATTCCAAGGATGGAACAAGGCATACCAGGGTCGGCCATGACACCACCAGTAGCATTACAACATATTTTGGGGTGGTTTTATATTTTTATGATTTTATTCTATTACCCTTTACTACCTGATTACTAATTAAACACGATAATTAAAGATAATTACTGTCATTACTATTCATAAGGTCCAAAATAAAAATAGTATTGATTACATAATTGAGACCATATAATTCCAAATATGTACTCCATTTTACAAAATTCAAAACATAGAAATTGCAGTAATTAATTTAAAAATAATACTCGTTGTCAAAACAAGTACTGTGTTTTTAAGAATCAATATCTGTCAAATGATTGACAATTGTTTATGTCCAATTTCAAAGAGAAAATTAATTCCAATGAAAAACATTATATAAATGTTAAAAATATATTCTAATTAAACTTTTGAACCAAATAAAAATATTATATAACCATATAATTAAATTAGATGAAAATGTAGTTTTGATGTAAAATGCAGTATTTTTCATTATTCATTAAAAAAATGAACATTGTCAGAAAAATACAAAAAAATTTCCCAAAGTGAATTTCAATGTCCCATTTCTAATGAATATGTTTATATTGACTAATAGAGCATATAAAATTGTCAAAAGGTAAATTTTAAAAAGGTTCTCCATCAAAAGGCGGTTAAACAATCTTTTCAAAATATTAGAGTATTTATTCTTAAAATTAGATTCATTTGCATTTTAAGACTCTAACATTAATTGGATAAAGGTAAAAATATTTTACAAACATATGTAATCATTTTATAGTTAGTTATTTTCATTCCCACCATTACAACGGCTAGGCGTTAACTACCATTTAAAATAATATTATTATATTATTAGTGTGCAACGTAATATTTTAAAGAAACTTGTTGTTACATATTTGGTACACCATCGAACATAGAATCTACATTAAAGTAACATTAATATTTTATTCACAAATATTAAAAAATATGAACATTTCATATTCTTTATTTACCTGGGATGCTACATCCTTCCCCCCTTTTAGGGATTTGCATCCCCACAATTTTAAAATTGGGCTCGGAAACTTAATTGAAAGCCCCACATCAGAAAAGGAGTAAATAAAACTATCACATTAAAAGAAATAAAGATAAGTAAAAAGGTCAACTGAGACAAAAGATACTAGGACTCCATGAAAACATGGATATGGAGGAGAAAAAATCCATTACGTTCTGATGGAGAGTGATAGAAAACATGTTCAAGAGAAAGTAAACAATCTGAAAATAACAAAATTGTGATGGGTTAAACAGTATTTGATTCCCAAGTAGGAAAAGTTAACAAACAACTTTTTTGGTTTTAAGTTACTTTTCATTGAGGAATTTATTTAGGATCTTAACTAAAACATAAGTAAAAATACTTACTTGTCATGTATAATTTCATATCTTTCTAGATTTCTAACAAAAACTGATATTTTCTCCAAAAGATGAGTATTTATGATGACTTATTCACATCAAGAGAACTATAAATAACTTCTAGAGAATAACCTAATCCAAAAAAGAGAAAAGTATATTTCCCAAGTCTTCAGACCTTAAGAAAAACCAAAATTGGTCAGTATGAGATCAAATAATCCCCAAAAAGGATAATCTTTCAAAAAAAGAAAAACTACTTTTAATCTCCAAAAATTTCCAAACAATGACCAAAATTCATCAATGACCATTAAATAAACATTTATCCATAAAATTATTCAACGTAATTCAAACTAAGATTTAAACCCAAATCATCAAAGGATTTAATCACATAGTCTTCCAAGATATATCATAAAATTTATCTCCAAATAAAATCAGTTTCTCTTAAAGTCTCATATTGAAAATTAATTAACCTAATCACATATCCTCCATGAGAGGTTATTCATTTCCATAGATAACCCAAAATCAACTTATTATTGATTTAAAAGATCATATAACTAAAAATAATTAGTCATACTAACCAGGGACTTCACGTAGTCTAGCGGTAGGCGATAAATACTAGTCACACTTTGGTTTTGAGTTCGATTCTCATAGCTTTGTCTGACACGACGGGTTGTCCCACGGTCTGCATTTTTTCCTTTTTACAAGTCTATATAATTCTTAAAACATTCCCCAAAAAGAGATAAAATCATCAAATATAACTTTAAAATAATTTAACCTCACGTTTATCTCATGACTTTCATTTTCCATCATAACATATAGTAACCCATAATTACTTCAAAAGTAAGGATCATATAAACCCTAATGGCTACATTAATAATTATTACCTGAACATACGCATAGAGTTGTTTAACTAGTACATGAGGCATTAGGTAACTCACCAAGTTTCAAGTGGTTAATCATGACTCCTCATATTTGGTTTAGAAAAACCACAAGAGTTCTCATTGCAGCTCCCATATCATTCAGTTGTTCTTTCAGAAAACCGTTATAGTTTTCTTCATATCCACTATTACTTTGGTGCCTTCTAGATCCATCCATTTACTAAAACCAAAAGTTTTAGTGTGAGTATATCAATAGAATCATCATATAATACTATGATATAATTATTCATGTTATCTTAAACTCATTCACTTTATCTAAAACTATCTCTCTTTCTGAAATCCTAACCATTATTGTATTGTCACTTATTCTTAAAGAATACCATAATGTCTAAAGTCATCTAAACCGACCTTTGAAACCAACTATAATAACCCGACCATAAAACATTAACTAATAATAAATTAAATGAATAATTCACATTTAGGACATTTTCAGGTATAGAGTTTTAGATAATTATGAAATAACTATTACATCTCAGATGATTACAAAGTAGACACTCCTACTCAGTTTCCATTTTTTCACAAAATAATAACTCTTAAAAAGAAACATTTATAGTTTCATGTTTTATATAGCATGTCTTTACATGATCCCATCCTTGACCCTATTCATCTTTAAGTCCAGTATAAAACATTTAAAAAACATGGGATGATCATAAAAATATCAATAAGGGATGAAAAACTACGGAAAGAAAAACATTAGTCCATGTATACTTAAAAATCAATGAAATACTACTTTTCACATAAAAAACAAGCACTTTAACATAACTCCTAAAATCATAATATTTATGAATAGCTCGTAGAAATTATAAGACATAATGGTAACTTTAGTCATTCATAACATTCTTCCGTAGGGAGTAACCCTCATAGTTACATTTGGAATACCCATCACAATATATTTCCTAAATCTCTTCGGAGAAACCATAGCGTTTAACACTTTCGCGTTACCCAATGCAATTGAGAGCTATCTTAGGCTCACCCACCCTTATTTTATCATGGAACCACCCATATTTTTATACAATTCCCATGATCCATAACATAATCGTATCACATAAAACATGCATAATGGAAACATAACATTTCCACATTTCAATCTCAAGATACTTTGACCTAATAAATACATTATCCAATCCATTTTGAAGAACGAAATACATAAAAGATTATATGGTATTTATATACCTTTTAAAAAAAATACGGCTTATTAAGGAATCCAAAAATCAAATAATACTCACGGTAGAAGAAAGGTCGTTGACACTGCGTGCATTAAAAAGAAACATACTTTTAGTTGTTTAGTAAAACACTTCGTAGAGAAAAGATTTATTTTGAGTAAAATTCAAAGTCAAATAAGTTTATACACAGTATAAAATAAAGGTTTTTATTAAAAAAAATACCTCAATGAAAGGACATTGATACAAAGTCCCGTACAAAGTCGGTATCCTTAGACTAAGGATAATTCAATTACATACTTATGTGTGAAAAATATAAAAACACCCAATATAAGTTGATATTAAGTGTAAAACAATCATATTAATTCACACATATTCATATAATTACATATTCAATGAGTACAAGTTTAACCCAAAGAATTGAAATTTAGTTAAGAAGTTTCCTTGAAAAAATTCAACAGCCTAAGTACATCACTTTAAAATTCTGAAAATTAGTTGATGAGAGAGAAAATGGTATCTTATAACTTGGACATAAAATTAACATCAATAAGGATATATAACAACATATCCCAACGTAATAATATGTAAATTAAAAGAAAAAACAAAATAAGTCCTTTAAAAAGAGGAGGGTGAAGGGTTCCCTTACCGAATTGGTTAACTTCCGAAATGTACACCTCATGAAAGAAGGGTCATACAATGAAGATTTAAATAACCATAAATTAAAATATATTAAACAAATATATAATCATGGTAAGTACACACACCATACAAAAGTAAATAGTTTCAAATATACCATGAATTTCACAGGATCAAAAAGTGAATTAAAAAATCCTTACCCTGTGGTAATCAATCGAGTCGTATGACCAAAAGATAATAAGAACCAAATGAATAACATAATACCAAGAATATCATGATAATATATATATATATATATATATATATCAAAATTCGTTACACAATAAACGACATGCCATAAATAAGTGGAGAAATATATAAATTCCATGGAATTAAAAGTGAGATAAGAAATCCCTTATGAAAATTTGGCAGCCTAACGACAACACTTAAAACATCCAAAAATGGATTGATGAGATCAAATAGGATATATCATCATATGAACATAAAATTACCGTATTATGGATATATATATCATACTAAAACATAGGAAAAAGTATCTTGAAATACTTGACATGAAAATAGAACTTTAAAAATGAGAAGGGTGAAAGGATCCCTTTCAAAAATTCGGCAGCCTAACAACGCCACTAAAAAATTCATAAAACCAATTGTTGAGAGTAATAGGGGTTATATAATCATATTAAAATACAAATTACAGTAATTTGATAATAAAATAACATCCTCCAACATCAGAACATGGATCATAAAATAAATGACATAAAAGATAGTACTTGAAATGAAAGAGAGAGGTAGGATCCCTTACCTCAAGTCTGACTTGTCTTGTTCGTTCCTTTATATTCTTGAATAATAAAAATTGGTCAATTTATAAATTATTATGTACTTCCTTTAATTTTTATTATTCAATTCATATCTCATATTATCATGTTATAATAATGAGGTTATTATGTTAGTTCATATCAGACGTTTTTGACGATGTTCGGTACATGAGTCAATAATGAACTTGTTTGAAAAGAATTGTTCATGTAGTTATAAGTAAATCATCTCTATAATACTATAAATGATTTAAATATCAAATATACCTTTTATATATTCATTTTATACTATTCCATAACATTTTTAGATAAAAAATGAAATGCACCGTTCATGGAGACGGTAGGTCGTACGTACGCATGAACGCTACTTTCATTTCATTATCATATTAATGGAATTAAAAATAAATGAGAGTTATATATATTTTATTTTCATTATAATAAATATGTTATATATATCACATAAGTTCATTAATTTCATTCTTTATACATTCCATGTATCACATGAACGAGTCACATCACTTGAGGCGGTAGTAGTCCACACTTCCTCAAATGAAATTATCGCAATTACACAACATGAAAAGCATATTGATATGATTTAAACAAAAAATAAATTAGAATATAGAAAACATATATATCATATATATCATATATAAATATATTTCCATCATAATGGCCTCCATGAGAGGTGTTAAAAGAAGATTGAACAATTATCGTTTCTTGAGGCAGTAATTCGCCACCCACAGAAACAGAATGTTCTTTAACCATTAGAGGGAGGTGTGTGTAATTATAGCTCGAATAATTCTCTTAAAAACATCCTAGTATATTGAATATACTGGTGTTGTTACACAAGAAATGAATAAAATGAGTTTAAGGGGTTGGAGAGGAAAAATAATACAAAATAACATTAGAGAAGACATTACCTTAAAATCAGGTAACCCTTTTTGATTTGAGCCAAAGGCTTCCTTGGGAACACTTCTACCAAAAGTGAGACTTCTAGGAGTAATATCGGGATGTGGGGAGACAATATGAGCAGATTTTGGATGATCCATGTACTTGATAGTTGTGGGTATGGGGTAGAGGTGGGGGCCTTTTATAAGAGGGAGGAGGGGCACTCTTTGAACGTCTTGAAAAGTTACGTTATTATAAATTTAATTTCGGATATTAAAGGTCCCACAATTTTATATTTAAGGGATAAGGTGATAAGGTTTTTAAATCCATCCATCCAATAGGTTATTGACTTGTGTAATTCTTAGATTTTAACTTATCATTTCATTTTATTTAAATCGTTCATCAATGAGGTAATCACTGCATCATCACGGTGTGATAAATAAATTTATTTATTTAATGTCTAAAAATTATAAAAAATTACCATCATGTAGGAAATATTTTTATATTTCCAATTAATGTTTATAGTCAAATATATCAATTATTTAAACAAAATTAAAATTTATTTACTTAGGTGATACATAAATTGGATACATTTTCCGTTCTTTAAAATAATAAGATAAAAGGTCACTATAACACTAAAGTGATCCATGGGGTCCCAAGGTTGGATCAAGATATCCCATGGTCGGAAATGACACCACCAATATAATTAGGACACATGTTGTGGTAATTTTATATTTTTATGATATTATTTTATTACCCTTAACTACCCGATTACCAATTAAACACGATAATTAAAGATAATTTTCATCATTACTATTCATAATTCCAAAAACAAAAGAATCTTAATTACATAATTCGGACCATTTGATTCCAAATATGGAATCCATTTTACCAAATTCCAAACACATAAATTATAGTAATTAATTTAAATATAATCCCTGTTGTTAAAACAAATAGCGTGTTTTTAAGAAACAATATCTATCCAAAGATTGACAATTGTTTATGTCCAATTTAAAAGTGAAAATAATTCAAATTACAACAATTGGATTAAATGGTAAAAATATATTACAATTAAACTTTATAACCAATTAAAAATATAATCTCACTATATAATTAAATTATATGAAAAGGTAGTTTTGATGTAAAATGCAGTATTTTTCACTATTCATTAAAAAATGAACATTGTCATAAAAATACCAAACATTTATCCAAAGTGGATTTCAATGTCCCAAATCTAAATAATATTTTTATTTTGACAAATAAATCTTAAAAAATTGTCAAAATTTATATTTAAAAAAGGTTGGCAATCAAAAGGCAGTAAAATAATCTTTAATCAATATTAGAGTATTTATTCTAAAAATTGGATTCATTTGAATTTTAAGCTTCTAACATTTATTGGATAAATGTAAAAATATTTAACAAACATATTTAATCATTTTTTGTTAGTTCTATTCATTCCCTCCATTACAACTACTAGGCATTAACTACTATTTAAAATAATATTAATATATTATTAGTGTGCAACGTAAGATTTCAAAGAAACTCGTTGTTGCATATTGGGTACGCCATAGAAAATAGATTATTCTTTAAAGTAATATTAATATTTTATTCAAAAATGTTAATAAATATGAAAATTTTATATTCTTTATTTAGCTGGGATGTTACAGGGTGGATCTCATTCCCATTCCTTTTAATCTAAATAATTCATTAGTTGATTTTTCAACATTAATAATTTTTAAATAATGTTTTTTTGTGTATATTAATTTTTTCTATTGAATAAGTCAATTTTATTATAAAACAAGATAAATGATTTTTTCTAAACAGTGTCATGTTATAGTAATATAACCACTCCAATGGAGGTGCACGCCCATCATGAATAAAATGTAGTGGTGCAACTTTATGCATTAATTCCATGATGCATTGGCATGTCAACATTCTTGAAAGTATAATTATTAAATTGAATTTTATGGTGCTTATCCCTTTTAGGATTAATTTACATAAGTTGTTGAATTCCTAAATTCCATGAGATCACTCATGACACAAGATCCCTTCAAAAGGTTTTGTTATATCTCAATGAGAAAATTGATTTGGTTATGGAAACATAATTATTATAATGGATTAGGAATTATGGGAGACTTTTTAAAGGTAATAATCATGATTCCATTATTTTACACTTAAAACCTATATCAATTTATCCATGTTTAGGGAAAATGAGTACTTTGAACTTTATTTGGTTGATTCACACGAAATAGCAACCCTTGAATAAATAGATTAGGCAAAATGAATTTCCACTCATGTATTAAATGGTTTAAATTGAATTTGACATCACTATTGAAATTAATGAGAGTATTTCAGTAGTCAATATATTAATAATGTAATCTAATGGATTTAATGTAATGAAATTCTTATTAAAGAATATTATAGGGTTTTATTTTGATTTCATAAAATAACATAAATTTGGAGGGATCCTGATGCGATTCACCTTTCTCTTTTATCTAATTTCTTATAAAAGTGTTTAATTCTTATTATCATGATTTTGGGTTTCAATTATATACCATCATAGTGATTTTATTTCACTTTAATATTAATATTTTTAAAAGAATTATTCCATATTGATGGATTAATGTATATTTTTTTGGATAGATTGTATAGTGTGTGGCTCACAGTGCTTGTTTCATAGAATTATATATGTATATTCATTCAATGTGATTTATTTAGTAATTTTTTCCTTGAAATGTCCCTTGGTAACTATGATACACATGATATAGCGTGGGTGAGAACATGGGTTTTGTATTAAGTACTCATAGATGCACTCTTGTGCTCAGGGGGTTATACAATGACACACCAGGGAAGCGGTGTTATAGGATACCAAGTCAAGGGCTCCCCCTTGCATTCTATTATACTATTGGGTGATACTATTTCAAGAAGGGTAATGTAAGGATATTCTCATTGGAAAGATGTTTTTAACAAGACGTGGGTGATAGTGAGTCGCTTACACGTGATACCCAAAAGGAACTCATGGTTTCCATACCATAAGTGAAATATAGACCATCCAAAGGATCACCATTTATGGGCTTGGTGTCATTGGATATTATGATTGGATGTATTGTATAGATACCTCAAAAATTTCATCAGACTCCACTACTAGATTTGAAGGAAATTTTTAATATTATTTATTTATTTTCTTGGTTAATTTATTATTTTATACTTGTTGCTCCTATTTATATTATAGAATGTACAGCTGAGTTTTCTATCTTTCATATCAGCATACTTATGTGATGTCAATGGAATTAGAGCCAAATCATAAACACAACCTTGGTATGCAACCGATTTAGTGTCCTTGTTACTTTTGGAACTATTATACATATTATTCATACACAAGTATCTATTTTTTAATTATTTTCTTATGCCGAAGAAAAATGTAGGGGATGGGTCCCATTTACAAACCCGCAAAAACGTTCTATTATTAATTGATATCACTCATTCTTATATTTGACACATTATAATTTAGATTTATTTTTCTAGATTGGGCTAAACACTGTGGGTGAAGGCCTACTGATATTCACATCTCACAGAAAGCTATAGTACCTTTAGTAACAGATTAGACCTTATAATTTTTATGATTTAGGTTGACTAATCTATTGCATGTACATGGTGGTTTGGATCAAAGGTATGAGTTGGACCTCAAGATGATCCTAGAGATCACCCGTGGTGATTTTCTGCCCGATATTTATTATCTTACTGTATTTTAAATCATTCTATATTATATAATACTTTTAGTTTTGTATTATCACCCTGAAATGCATTCATATGTTGTATAATATGATATTGGATACTTTTATTAATTTTTTAATTGTTGTCTCCAACAGCTTTGTCAATTATTTGTTACTATTTCTTTTACTGTTTCTTCTTGTTATGATTCATCAATATATTATATATTTCTTATAATTGTGAATACTCTGATATATTGGGGAAAATATACACATAGACATACTCTAAGGCCTGATAGATGGATTCCTCTTGAATATGGGGATATGGGCTTCAGTTCATGTAACATAATAGTCCGCAGCTGTCATAGAGGTGAGCCGGGTCGGAACGTTACAAAGTTGTATCATTAGAGGTTTTCTTTAGGATTACTCTTTTGGGATGGGTTAAAGGATACAAAAAATGGTTAAAATCATGGTTAATTGATATTCCTAGGACTTATCAACCCATGAATGAAAAATGACTATGTGGTTAGGGTAATGAAATGTTGTTCATGTTATTCGATATTACAGATGATATGATTTCACCTCGAGTGATTGGGGAAATTTATGTTACTTATTGATTTATGGAGGTAGTGGGATTTTATCCAACTACTATTAAAGAATGGATAAATAATTATATGAATGAAAATAGGTACATTGTTTTTGAAATTTCATTCATTTTCCATGCCATGTACATTCATTCATTATTTTTATTATGAATGTTTTAGGAGGTTGCCTCATAAAACTATCATTTATAGACATGATCATTAATTAAACATTGTATTCATCTAGAGCATGGATATAACCACCATTTTGAGTTTGTCTTAACCTACCCATCACAGCCACAAACAAATTAATTACAATTCCAACAATCTCATGTAGTAGATATGGAAGGACATTATTCTCTCGATGTCTTCCCGCTATAGCCTCCCTGTTTCGGCTATGGAAAACTATTCTGATAAAAAAAAATTAGACAAATATATGTGGTATTATGAAGATGATATATCATTTTAAATTAACCATAATTTAAAATCATGCATGGTCATTCTATTAAAATTATTATGACCAATAATTTTATCTAAATTGAAAATTGATATGACATATTGGGACCCACCCATATTCATTATATAATATATATTTTTAGTTCAAGAAATCATTCTACATGATATGAATATCTTTTCATGTTTATTTTTTTAGATAATTAGTTCATTGTTAATGTATTAAAATTTGTACATATACAATCTAGAAACATATATTATGAATGCATTTTTACGATAATATATATTTTATTAAGTACAACATGGTTTCCTTTTATGAAAAATCACAAGGAATTTTATCTTAACCTCTTCCATTACTATACCAAAACATAAACCCTTTGGAAAAACACTTATGAGTGGGATGAAAAGCAAAAATATTTTGGTATTTAAAAAATTATAATCTTATCAATCTTTTGAAAAACATGAAAACCAATGAAATTTGTACATTTATCCTAATATTTCAAGAGAAAAATACAGGAAATAATATTTACATGAAATCACACATAATTTTCCCCCAAAAAATCATTGGAAAAAATATTATCAACATATAAAAAATATATGATACATGGAAAATCATTATTCATATCAATTTTATAAATTGATTAAATTATATGGAAAATTATTTTCACCATATTACCCAATGTATATAATTCGTATCACAAACCCACCCATCCTTGAATTATCATGCATCCACCCATTTATGGTTCATTACGAAAACACATGTCAGTAGTTAATAATGAAACAACAAATAAATGGATTATTGTTTAACCTCTTACCATTATAACCAATGACCAATAAACATAAAAATCATAATACATGTATTCATTTATTTTCATCATAAAACTAGTTGAAAAAAATTATTCAATAAAAAATGAAAAATGATTACAAATATCAAAATCTCATTTCATTTAAAATATCATTTCTATAAACCAAAATACACTTTTATTTTGAAAACTATTTACTATACAAGTATATTATGAAAAAATGATTTATTTTTTATCTAATTTTTACATGAAATATTATAATGGGAAAACATATCAAATTAATGGTTACAATAGTAGTATAATATGTTGTAACTATATATTTTAAAATATAATATTTATGTTTTTTTAATGAAAGAATAACGTTCTAAATATTTATTATTTATTTCAAAAAACCCTGATAGAAAGTACAAAATTACCCTTTAAAAAAGTATTATGTCAATATATTTATATTTATCTACTCATTTTGAAAACATTAAAATTTAATAGAAAAAATGTTTGAAGGAAACCATTTGAATATTATTTTAAATTAAAAGTCACTTTCAACATATTAAATATATTAATTATAACTAGAATGTATGAATAACATTAAAAATTAATATGGGATACTATTAATGGAAATTATAATTTAAAATATTGAATGAGTTTTATATACACCCCATAAAAAAATATATATTCATTACATTGAAATATGCCTCAACAAAATAAAATTGATACATAACCCCTATAATTGACATCGATTAATCATATTATTTAAAAATATTTCTGAAAAATAATCTTCTTTTAATGATTTAAAATATTCTGAAACATTTTATTATTTATATTATTTTTATTTTACATAATGTCGTGTTATATAATATGACATATTCTATTATCTTTAATTCTAATGTTATGACTACATTTAGAATATATGTCCACAAATTAAATTTGATAGTTATTTATGGTCCAAATTTCATTATTTTAGAATATAAATATTAATAATTGGGAACTAATTAAAAATTTATTATTTAAATCATAATTTTTAAAAACAATCATAAAATATGGTGATGAAAAATATACAATGATACAATCATAGAGACAGTATTTCCTATATACACTTGAGTAAAATTACAATATTTCAATGATAATTATGAAAATAAGGTATTTCTCCACAATTATTAGTATATAATGAATATAATAATATTTTAAGATTTAGATATATATATATATATAACACCCTTGTGACTTATTGATGAATATAATATACAATCGCTTCATGGATGAATTAGTAAAAAAGTACACACAGGCAATTATATTATTTTATATTATAAAAAAATGAATATACAATATTTTTAGATGGATAAAAATTTTAGGAATATAGTGATGTTGTTATTTATATCAGAGATAATAATTAACATTATACGTATTACCTTATATGTAAATAATTAGTGAAATTTAATCACATAGCTTCATGAGGTCATAGTTTTCCATATTCTTGAGTGATGATACAATATCCCTCATAGAATAGAATGTACAATGTTATATGTGATATCAAAACTCAATTATTATAAATATGTTACCAAAATCATATATATATGTATATATATGTATAATATATCATTATAAATATATATTGGTGGAAATTATGGATAAAATGACCGTAATTCTTGAAGAGTTAGTCCTCTGAACATAGGAATTATGATATCATATCCCATTTGATGGAATACGATATGGATTTAGGTTGTGAAAAAATTTATTTATAAAGAAGTATATAGAATATATTTTTTATAATATAATTATAATCGATGATTATTTAATGTTGGTGGATGAATTAATAAGTTAACGTTGCTTGGTTAAACATGATGTCACTTATTGAGACATCCTCTATATAAATTAAAAAAAAGCCTTCATATGACTGAATTATTATAAAAATAATGAATTTAGTTCATGGTTAGTTATATGAAGAAGAAACTGGGAATGGAAGTATCCAAAAAAAGTTCTTCAAATGTTAAAAGTAGAGAAGAGCGGGTGGATTTATGTTGGGGATGTGAGTGTAACACATGTAAATTTTTAAAAGAAAAATTTGTTTTCTTGAATCTCACATTCAAAAAGGATCCAAAATATAACATTATAAATAGTTATAAATTATTAAATATAAATATATCTAAAAAATATAATTTATAACTATTTTTAGGACACCATAAACTAAATATTTGCAATTAGACATCCTATAAACTTGTTATCCACTTAACATCTATAATAAATTTTTACATTGTTGACTATTCATTTTGTAAAAAAATTATGTTCAAATTGTTATTTAATATAAACTATGAGGACTCCAATTACAGATTAAATTTTTAAAAATTCATATTTTATAAGTGATAAATAATAATTTAAAATTTAAAAATTCAGAATTGACCAAAATCATATTTCAAAGAAGAATAATTTTTAGGTAAAATGATTTTATACGAACAATATAAATAATACCAATTAGTTTGTAAATCATAATTACTATTTAAATATATAAATTCAATAAATATAACTTAAAAATTTATTTAATAGTGATTTTTTATTATTTAATAATTAGAAACATTATAATGTTTAAAAAAACATTTGATATAACACCTTTTTTTAACCAAAAAATAAACATATACTAATATCAAATATATATTTTACTCAAATGTATTTATTAGGAATAAATAACAATAATTTAGACTTTATCTAATTTAAATTATCTAAAAACCCTAATGGGTATTAGAAATATCTTAATTTACTTAATATAAATAAACTTTTAATTAATAAAATATTTATATTTAGTATTTATTGAATATTAAATTTTTTCAAAAAAATCCAATAAAATTACAAAAATTAAATTATTTAATATATATTTGAAAAATGAAAATAATTATTTCGAAAGAAATTTATAAAATTTCTATATTAATATTTAATATAAATACATCAAATAAAAAGAATGTAATATATATTATTTCATTTTTCATGAAAATATATTTAATATTTTTAAACTGAATGTAAATAAATAGTTCTGGAAAATGATTATTATATCATTACCTTGCATATTATACTTTGGACTTAAAAGACCACTCTTGATGGATCAAAACTTGTCTTGATGTTAATTTTTGATCCCCATTAGATGGAAATTATTTCTTGGATATCTTAAATGTGCCCAATGGTGTGATATAACCAAAACATTATAAATATTAACATCCCAGATACACATAAGGTATAAATCATGAACCATATATAAATTTATGTTTTAGGACATTTAATTAAAATTATCATAATTTAATAGAATAAAAATAGAGTAACTATCAATTATAATAGTAAAATATATCCTAAGTAGTTCGAAAATAATAAACATAAAATAAGAATCAATTTGGGTCATGTTCATTTATAAACTAAAACAAACAAAATTGTGTAGGATGGATATGTGAAAAATATACATTTGAAGATATGATAAAATTCTAACTACAACAACTATATCCTCATATCCCATAGTAACTCAGAATGAACCAATACCAACCATCAATAAATCTACCCGGTCATAACTCTCAAGAGGATCATACTATAGAACCAAAGGGAAAACCTAAAACCTACAAAAAAACTACTTTATGAAAAGTGTTAATAAAACAAACCAAGTATGATTCCATGAAACAATTTGTACCATTTTAGTTAAAAATTCAATTTAATTTATTACTGTTATAAATAGAAAAAGAAAAAATAATTATCATATCTAATAAGGATAAAAGAATTATCATTCCAAATATACTTTTCATAAAACACCGCTATATTATTTTCGGAAACAACATATCTAGATATTATTAATTAAAAAAATATAAAATAGAATCATATTTTTCTATTTAATCCATGTCAACATAAAAAAATATTTTCTCTTGTCAACCATTTTTCAACCATCATTTTTATTAAAACAACATGTCATTGATTTTAAAAATCAATTTAAGAACGATTTTGTTAATTTATTTGTAATGAGAATAGAAAAATAAAATTGATAATTGAGAAATAAAAAAAATAGAAAATATTGACATAATAGGAAAAAAGCCCAATCTAATGAAATATTCCATGAATAATAATGATTTATTTAATAAAAAATACAAAGGTAAAATTATACCATAAATAAATATAAAAATTGTCTAACCATCATGGAATAGTATTGGTATCTTACTAGACTGATATATCTCCTAGTATACCCATTAAAACAATATTTAAGGGTTACTTAAGGTAAACAGAAATATCACAATTCAATGTCATTGAGAAAATAAATACCCAGAAAAGGGTTCTGCTCTCTTAAGGAACACGATAGTGGTATAACACTAGGTTATCTTAACCACCTACCAGACCTTTTAGTAGCCACTATGTTTCCCATGACAAGTCAATGTGGGGTTATGAAAAGAAACATTTTTATAGTAATCAGTTTCCCAAAATATAATTTTTTTGTAGATCCCATATAGAGTTTTATCCCATCTTCAAAGAGAACAGATTTTAAAATCTTATTAATAATAATCATTATTAATAATATCATATAAATATCATCAATTGGATCTCAATACATAATAATCATTAACAAATGTGGGGTTTTATTAAGGATTAAACACATTTGAAATTTACTGTTAAATTTTATATTGTTCACTAAAACATTTCTATATTATCAAGTTACATCATTAACATTTCAAAATTCACAATACAACAATATTTTAAAATCAATATTTATAATCTCATTGTAAACTATTTTGGATACATCATCATTATTATATACTACTATTGAAAAATTAATTTAAAAAAACATTTCCTTCAATTAAAGATCAAAATAGGTTAATATTATTTTATATCATCCACACACAACTTAAACAATACATATATTAATTATCAAAAAAAATTGCACCCAAAAATCTGTCAGAAAAAAATACATAAAACACAATATATTAAAAGTGAGAATTCAAGATAAATTTGTTTTCAATCCATTAAGACCAACACAGATAACATCAATTATTAAATATATGGGTTATAAAAATACCAAAAATCAATGAAATGTCAAATATATATAATTAATATAAACAAACATATGATGAGTGAAAACTAAGACACCATTGATAGAAAAAGTTTAAATAATGAAGGTGAATACTCTATGTGACATAATATAACATAACAGTATCATGATCATATAAGGACCAGTCATGGTGTTTTTCTGTGTGTTTCAAGATTGTAAAAGTATGATCTATACCATAGTATTAGGTTTGGACCAAGAACATTATCTTTTGTTTGATAATATAGTTCACCAGATAACCAGTGTGGGATACTAGCCATATGGGGGTTTGGTAAATTGAAAATAATAATAATGTGGCTTCCAAAAATCTTATAAGCCAGAAATTTTTAGTAACATTTATTTTGTATCCTTCGGATAGCAAGTGGGAATCCATTAGTAAGATGATTATGTTACTAAATTAGGGATTCATTTAAATTATGATGGTAATTGATCGATGTAACATAGGATTATTCTATATTCTCTTGTTGCTTGAACATATCTCAAACAAATTAAACCTTAAGAGTACTCTTTGACAATTTTTTCTCTCTCATTATCCTAACATGGTGGATTGAAGTGTTGACTGAAGTGTTGGTCTTATTCTAACATATTGGTCACCTCTTGGAAATCATTAAATATTGTTATATTGATTTATTCTTCCCAATTGATAAAAAAATTATTTTGATACATTTAATAATGAATTATTAATGTGTAATTATGATTCTGGGAAAACATTACATAAAAATCAATATTCAAATTTCATGATTTATTTCTCAATTGAAACCGACCCATATTTGATATTTTTTTGTTTATATCTAATATTTATGATAGGATTTTCAGTTTTTCTTACTCATAATATGATTACTGTGTTTCGTTAATTAGTTTTTATTTATCTTCAAATAAAAAATCAGTGTTAAATCATTTTGAAGAATAATTTTAGTCTTTTTTGTAAAAATTATATTTTTCATTGATATCTCAACATTAATCTGTAATATATTGTTTACAAATGAAAAAATATTTCCCATGATACTAGGGGTTTTAGTTTAAAAATTATAAATCCACATTAAAGTGATTTTTTATTCAATTATATTATTCAATGAGAATGAAATGTATATGTGTATATGAAATTTATTTTTGAATGATTTAATTATTAATTTTTGGTGATTTTCAATGTATTTATGGTAATTATATATCAAAAAACCGAAAAGAAATTATTGAATTGTAATTTTTTTATTAAAGGCATGTTCGATATCATAGATTATATTCTACATAAAGAAGTAATGTATGGATATTTTAAATAATTGATTAATTTTTTGTTTTGTTTTTTTAAATAATATTTTTTTATCGTTTTCAATTACCCCAACATCCAATTTGAATAATTTATTCAGATGTTAATTAGGATGGTACTCAATGATGGATTTTTTCAGCTGGAAATAAATATTGATTATTTATAAAAGATTTATTATTTGGGAGGATTTTTTGGGAAATTTATGTTGTAATGTATATTATGGACATCTAATAACTCAATTTCTAGTTCTTGGAGTGGTGATGGATCAAGAACCATTTTGATGATACATGAGTTAGTAGATTATTTGAAGATCTGAATCATTATTTTGTGATATTTTTTCCCAGATGATGATTATATTTTTTTACAGAGAATAATATATTTGGTTTTGGTAATATCACATGAGTTATGGTTTGGACCATAAAGATCACCAAAACTACATAGGACTGTCATTGTATGCTAATCCATGGGTAATCAGTCAGGATGATATGGATTTCAATCCAATAACAGTTGTAAGTCTATCATATGGTTTACCATAACATGTAACCAACATTGGAGTATTTTAATTATAACACTGAACATCACACTTGTTACATATTCATCCAAAATTACGAAATATATATGATTTTAGATTGGAGGTTTATTGATTTTTTAGTGGATTATAAGGATTGTAGATTTTTCATCCACTTATTTGGTTTTTTTATTCATCCCCATTGGTAATGATTTGACATCCATTATAAAAATAGATTTCTAATTTAAAAATTTATTTCATGGAATACATTGAAGAATTTATTAAATTAAAAATTGTTTGTATATTAGAAATGAATTGATTTTCTGAGGAATATTTTAAATGTCTATCATGTGATGGTCAAGAAGAATGCTTAATGTTGTTTAATGTTGTTTATGTGATGAATTTAAAAATGGATATTGTTGAAAAATTGGAATTATTGAATATATATTTCCAAAACAAAAGAGTATGTTCCATGATATGATAAATGATTTTGAATTATGGTGTATTTTAACTGATATTTACCATTTTCAAATGATAGTGAAATGTTTTAAAAATTGGTACTTGTTGATTTCCATTAAATAAGTAGTATTTTTTATGAATGTTTTCATTAGATTCATTTGTAATATTTTTTTCATATTATATTTGATGTTTACCATAAACTAGATAGGATGATAATGTTTTCTATTATGTCTAGAAATTCCTAAAAAAATATTTTAGAGGTTTAATTTTTTTCCATCACTCTAATCATCAAATTTGTATATAATGTTTCTGAATAGTTTTGTCTAGATTGTAATTCTTTAAATAAATATATAAATGACTGGTGGATCTAGATCCAATCCATACATTGAATCACAACCATGTTATCTATATTCATTTTACACCTTCTTCTGAATCTGTGGGTATAACATAACAACATTTTTTCTAAAAAATTATCTGGTGATGATTTAACAATAAAAAACCATTGAGGGGGAGATATAAAAGTTATTATATGTCAAAAGTATTTTTTTTGGATAAGTTAATATATTAAATTTAGTTCATATCAAGAATTTTGTATTAAGGATAATATACATTGGTAATGAATTGGAATATTGGGTGGATCACATGTGGGGAACCTGGTTATTTAAAGATATAATGTTTTAAATATTAGATAGATTGCAATCATTTGGGATTTTTCACTATTAGAGGTTTATGTATATTTGTATAATGTGTGTGTGGATTTCAGATTAAATTTATTTTCTTCCGAATCTTATTTATCTTGGGATCTTTTATTTCGTATTTTTGTAACTTTTTATATGTTCTATTATGAATCATTGATTGTGTAATTTTTTTTGTTAACAACATGTATGATTTTTTATTATGTCCTAGTTATTTCACCATGTGTGTGTTATATTATGGATGATGTTATCCTTCATTTTAAATGGTCTTAATCATGTGAAATTTTTCAAAATTTGGGGATAGATTGTTATATTATATCAGAAACTATGATATTATTTGGGTTGCTTTTGTGTCAAATTTGCTTCGGATTCCACAAAATGATTTATTTATTATGGTGGGTGTTTGATGAATTTAAGAATTTTCATTGTTTTTTTGTTATCCTGTAAATCAAAAAATGTTGGTATGAGATAAATTATGGTGTGTTGGGTTATTCTGACGTCCCAGGCCCAAATGACACTTAACAGGTTCCCTGAGCCCATTGGGACACATGATCTCAAGTGCATCATCCAAAATGATAGAGGCTCTTGAATAGTTGTGAGGGATGAGAGTGTGTATGGGTTATGAAAATGCCCTCATTAGTGTAGTGTAGCACAACAAAATTAATATTAATAAATAGAAAGATCAGAAAAAATATAGATATTATAAATAATAAAGGGAAGAAAACTGATGTTATAGATTAACATGAATAATAATAAATGTATCAACTATAATAATTATGATGTCATGTAATATTACTAGAAAAATATAAAACATTGATTCATGAAAAAATGAATATCTTGTATCACAAATTAAAAGATAACCAAAGATACAACAAGTTTCCTGAGATCTTATACGTTATTCTGATATCAAGATTCATCCTATTAATAAGAAATAAAGTGTTCGAAGCTTTATGCATCTCTTTTTCAATAGCTCTGGTAATGAAATCTACCCATGGTACCAAAAATTACCTGAAAAGGATGTGATAGAAATCCTAGTGGGCCACCACCAATTGTGTCTATAACATCTGTCATGTGTAATAGAATATTGATATGTGCGGTCCTGTATATATAAATTAAATAATGTAGTACAATATAACTAAATTCCCATGTACCTTCATTAAACCTCGGTTGGTGTCGAAACAAGTAACCAGTTCATTAATTTATTAATTATCATTTACTATTAATGGGTCTCAGGAGGTGTAGCCAGTACTGACATTTCCTCGTGATAGTATTAGTAGTGACGCTCTCAACACATTACAAGGAAAACGACAAAGATATCTGATGAAGGAGTTCCAGGGTAACAACCAAGGTAACTTAAATCTCATGTAATGTTAGATTAGTATTATCTTAGTCTAGATTAGTGGTGAGAGTGTAATCCATGGATCGTAATCCATGGAATTATACATTTAGGCACCTACCAAGTCCATGTTGATCGACCAAGGAAAAATGGTGTTATGGAATGACATGTAAAAATAGACCTTAACCATGGAACCTACTAGCCAATGCTGGATCCAGGGAGTGTGTCTGTGTTTTCTAATAATAATGTAAAGGACCCTATGCTAGTATATCAGTTATTTAAGGAATTAAAAATAACTGGAGTCTATGTTGGTATAAACCTATGAAAATGACATCCTTGAATAGAAATGGGGTTCCAGATTCCCAATGTATTCTCCTGTCAAAATCCAATGCGAGACCAAGTAAGTCCATTCCTATATGATATATTAATCATTTAGTAATTTAATTGGTTCAATTCATTACTTCTATTATTTTCTATAGGTAATGTTGAGTTGGAACCATTTTTTTATTTGTCCCAGACTTTACTTCAATTACTCTGGAAAGGCCATATATAATTCCAACTATTTAATCGAATATTAATTAATTGTAAAAGTATATTAAATGAGAGATCTTCACTCCACAACCTTCCATTAACATGTAAAGTGGTTCTACATACATGTAACCTTTATTCAATATCATTTGGTAAAGACCTTTTATATATGCAGTATACATTCCATTCCACATTTCACGTGTCACATTTAATAATCATTTGTATGCACATACCTTAGGTGGGTAAAGTAGTGAGAATACATGGTACATGACATTATGAAGTTCTCATTAATATCAATCTATTTATTATAAGAAGACTCTCATTAATAAAGAATAGGAAAAGGCACACACGAACAATGGATCAAATGTTTTAAAAAACTAAACCACAATGATTTCATAACATTTGACATGAGGTGGATTGGGTTGTGGGTGTAACCACTAACAACTAATCACATATTTGGAAGATCATAAAAATAAAATTATAAAATGCATTATCATGGAATTTATATCTATGAAATTACTTCCAATGAAAGTGGTAGGCCCCAAATGAACATTCCTAAATCAATGAACATTTGGGATAAGTTATGGACCACAAAAAATATGGTTGTAAAATCATTGTATTCTATTATCACCCCTAGATATTCCTTTTATTACAGTAGTACTACGAAAAAGGGTTAAATTATCACAGGATGATAAATAGTTCATGAGTGAGAGATAATAATAACAACTAAAGAGGACTTGAGTACATAGCGTGGTACATCCAACGTGATAAACATTAGCTCGATCAGATACGAGACTAATGAGATCTATTAATACCAATCTATTCTCCTAAAAAGTATCTAAATTGAGAGAAAAAAGGGTTAACCCCACTGGTTCTTGGAGTAAATGGTTGTAAGAGGATTAATATATCATTAAGGGAATAACCGGAAATTTAACCAGAAAATTATCCTGTACACAGCTTGTCAACAATGTTTGTCAAACTGTGTGCAAACTATGGATGATGGTTCTAGACGAATAGTTTGGCCTCATAGTTTGATCAAATAGTGTTCAAGCCATACATGGGTACATGGAGAAATGTTTCATTCCCACTCATCAGATGCACGAATATGTACCAACTATGATATATGGTTCTATTCCAAAAAAACACCATCCACACAGTTAGGCAAAACGTGCAGAATTCCACTCAGTTTACTCTAAATCGTACACAGATTGTTTCCTCGAAAAAAGAATTTGGGCACTGAAAAATCCTCACTCTCCCTTGGTACCATTACTAACTAATTAAGATTCAATATTAGGTCCAAAGTAATTATTTATATCTTAAATTAATGTACACATACCTTATTGAAAAATCATATTCTTACAGTATTCCACCATAAAAGAAGTCACCCCTCGAGTTATGTATACAAGGGTAATGAAATACTATCTGAGAACAAAATTGGACATTGGGAATGTATGTTTTATTCCATATTCCAGGTCTCCTCTTGTACAAGACCGTGTTTCCATATCACTTGTACGAGAAGGGAATAACTTTTTAGAGAGCCTTTGCTCATTATTCAATGATGCATACTGGATCATTCTCAAATGTAGCATCAACATATAAATCATATTCGTTGGGATAAAAAGTATGATATTGGTCAGCTTGATATTGGCGATGTTTGGAGACATTAATGATGTCGTTCATGGAACGGTACATCTGAGGAAGTAGAAAATGATACACTACTTGTCGAAATCCTTCTATAATCTAGAAAAATTCAATGTAATGAGGTGACATCTTTCAATTCATACTTAACCGCCAATTCCCTAGTCTTGGAAATACCAAAATAAAAATACAATCCCCATCCTTTAACTCATGAGGTCGTTGATGGAGACAGGCATATGATTTTTGTCTATACTGAGTAGTAGTCGTACAATTCCTAGTAAGATGAACCAATTATGAAGTCTCCTGATCGAGACATGGACCCAGTAGGGCTGCCTCACCAATCTATATCCAACATAAGGGTGAATGGAATTCCCTACCATATAAGGCCTCAAAAGTATCTATCTAAATGTTCATCTAAATTATATTATTATAAGAGAATTACACAAGAGGAATATTTTTTCCCATCAACCATTGAAAACATGGACACGTTCTCAGAGAATATCATCTAGAAAATGTATTGTCTGTTCTGATTTTCCATCTATATAAGGGTGAAAATTTGTGCTTTGATGCACCTGAGTCTCTATATCTATATATAAACCCTTCTATAGCCATTAATGGAAATGAGATTCCTGATAGGAAATGATGGTATGTGGTACCATGTGTAGTCGTATGATTTCACAGACATACCGTCTTCCCAGTTCATCGACTGAGAAATTATGACAGATAGGAATAATGTGGGATGAAATCATTAGTATGGTATTGACTACCCATATATAATCACTATTGTGTGATAACTATTGTAATCTGACTACAAAATCCATATAAATTTCCCTAGGTTTCCATTTCGGGACTTAAAGCATCTGTAACAATAATTTAGGTCCTTGGTGGTTCGCCTTCACCTACGGACATGTGGAACACCTTATGATAGAGCCTGCAATCGGATATTTCATTCTAGGCCACTAATACCAGCATTTCATATCTCGATACATCAAATAGATTACTGGATGAACTACCCATTGAGAAGCATGAGATTATTTCATCAACTACTATCTCATATATGCAGGATACCAGATACATCCACGTAGATGCAGGACATAGTCTCTATCTACCGACCAATATAGTGGTGGGATATCTCTTGATATACTCTCATGGAGAACCAAACCATTATGATTTGAAAAATTCTAACTCTTAACCATCTCAAGGAGGAATGATGTAACTTTTAAGGCTATGTGGTAAGACTTCTCGTGACACTCATGAAACTATAGAAGAATTTCAGATAGTAGGTCCATTAACTTCCATTCAACACTGGCACCCTATATGGATTGCATTTGAGTTTTCTAAGTTAGTGAATCAGTGACCACAATTTCCATTCTCGGTGTATAGGCAGGTTCCAATTCGAAGGATTAAAGAAATTGACCCATATTAGTTTTATGAGGGTCATTTCACACTGATAAAATATAATCATGAGGTGCATTTTATCTGTATACACCAAAAATCAATCACCCAAAAAATAAGATCTCTAGTAAAAGAATTCATGGAAAATTACTACTAGATCATGGTCATTTGTCAGGGGATTTCTCTAATGAAGCCTCAACTACATAGATATGTACACAACGACTTTGTCTTCCTACATCAACACAACTACTAGTCCAACAGAAGATGCATCCAGGAAGATGATATAATGTTGTTTAGATTCATGAATAAATATAAATAGGGCCGATACAATCCTACCATTCAATTATTGAAAGGATTTATCACATTATTCTGACCACAGGAACATAACACCCTTCTTTTTAAGACTAGTAAGAGGTGATGAAAGATGTGAGAAGTCATGTATGAAATTTTTGTAATATCGAGTGAGTCCTATGAAACTTTTGATATCAAAAATGTTCATGGTTTTCTATGAGGAAACCGCTGCATTTATTATTTCAGGGTCAATAAAAAATCATTATTCTAAAATAATATGTTCCATGATGTGGACATTGTCGATCTAGATGTCTCACATATCATTCTTGGTATAACGATGTGTATCTCTTAGTATACACAGAACAATCTCAAGATATATGGGGTGGTGGTTACGAGTGTGAGAATATAACATGATGTTTTCCACAAAGGCCACAACAAAAGTGTCGAAATGGGGGTAGATCATTGATTTCATTAAATCCATGAAAGCATAAGGTGCGTTCATAACACATAAAGGAGTTAAAAGATACTCATATAGACAATCACAGCTATGGAATGTTTTTTGATGTAAGTATGATGGTCTGACTTGAAATTGATGTTAACCTGACCCCAACCCGATCTTAGAGACCACATATTCTCCTCGGAGATGGTCAAAGAGATTATATATTTGAGGAAGTGGATTCCAATTCTTGATCATAACCTAGTTCAGACTTCTATAATACATTTATAGATGTATGTTTTAATCCAAATTCATAGAAAAAAGAATTGGTGTGCCCCAAGACGATGTACTAGGCCGTATGAAGCTATTGGCCTCTAGGTCATATATCTTCTTTTTGATCTCTTGAAGCTCAGTAGGTTCCATCCTACCTGGCTGAATTGAAACTAGAGATTCTCCCAGAACAAGAGAATATGTAAATTTTACCTATTTATTAGAAGGTATCCTAAAAAATTCATTAGGAATGACTTCACTGAAATGATCAAATACTCGAGGGAAATCAGTTTTAAGAAAATACGGATCATCCCGGAATAGATTTTCAATCTGGGTGGTCACTTCATCTAGCCCATGATGATTTGGTCCATCTATCTCAGTATGGGAATCCCTCTCATACATGAAAATATAACGGATGATGTCTCTTGATGTAAAAGATACCCTTTGGCGATATCAATCTATAGAGTCATGATAATGGACTTACCAATCCCTCACAATAATGACATTTATGTCTCTCATCTCGTGAAAAAATGATTCAACAAGAAACGGTACCTTCCAACCTCAAGGGGACAGTCTCTGCACTTTATATTCCCTCTATCCATATTCTAAATGGTGTATCGAGGGTTATTACACCATAATTATACTGTATATCTAGTCTGATACATTCCATAATATATAAATAAATGAAATTATTTAAAGCAAATATATCAAAAAATGAAGTGAAAATAATGGAGGCTACTAGAATAGTTCTGCACACTGTAGATGATACTGCAGCCTCATCCTCGTGTATCAAATATAAAGCATATAACTATCCTGGTCCAGGGACCCATGCAATATATGGAATAACACAATAATGACTATGCTTCTAGGGCTAGTGGTGATCAGTGGTCTGACAACCAAGACCATGACCTCCTCCTAAGCCAGACCTGCCAACGTTACTCCAAATCCCCTCCTGATGTGGCACATAAAATCATGCTACTATAGGTGTTGCATATTCAAAACCATTTCTACTAGAATCTTTTGGAAAGGTATTTCCCAAACATTGAAGATGACCCATATGACCACAATACAAACACTATATAGGGTATCTATGTCATTTTGGATACATATTCCCTAGTCAATCACACTAATTACACACCAAATATCTATCAAACATGATACTCTTGATTCCACTTCCCTGATGAGAAACATTAATGGAATGTTTCCTACCTCTGGAAGAACTAGTAGATTGACATGGAACTGATCACATTAACTCGATACATGTGCCATCCATCATGTTACTCTTAGTGATAAGGTCTTGATATATTATTTAAAAAATGGTAGGAAGGTCAATGACATTCACTTGAGTTCAGATGGCATACTGGAGCCCATCCTCAAAACGACGTGCACATGAAATCTCATCACTGCCTAAAAGTGGTAGAAAGCACTGTAAGTTGTTTAAAATTTATGAATATTCTATAACTTGCATAGAACACTAATATTGATGCATGAAAAGTTTGGATTTTTCTTCTATCAAATCCCATGGAATGAACAGATCATATAATGAAGGATGGAAATCCACTCATAACATGCCCTCATGGTGATTGGACTGGGTAACCCCATTCCACCAATACAAGGATGAATCCTTAATCATGTTTGTAGAAACATTGGATCTCTGATCCGGAGTCATTTCAAGATTCTTATATATAGACAACATGCACTCTAGCCAAAACACAGTATCTTGAGAACCGTTATACCATTAAAAATTAGGGGGAATCTGCTACTAGAATTCATGGGTAAGATCATCCAACGTAGATGAAACTCATGGAGTACCATTCATGGAATGTTTCATATGTTGGAAAATATCACAGATTTGGGAATCAGTGCCCATATAATGTAGAGTATGCAGTACCTCAAGTGGAACTCTTAGAGGTTAGACTGGTGGGTTAGGTCCCATTAAGTATGTAGCATGGTCAACACCACCCTCCTATAAAACAACATGAAGAGGTCGTGGTGGAATTGGTTTAAAATGATTAGAGCCCACCTTCATATAACAAAGTTATGGATCATATGATACATCACTAGTGGCAAAATGTATGAATCATAAACATGAGGAAATACCGATACTCTGGTATTTTCTTAGAATACCAGGTATCGGTATGTCCTCATGTTTATGATTCATATCATTTTGCAGTTAATTTCTATGTACACTCCATTAACTTTCGTTATCATGAAAAGGTGGGATAATCATATAAAACCAATTAATTTTCGATTTTAGGACTCAATTTACAATGAATATCCTTTTCTGATGAATCAATTTTCATACAACAATAAATATAAATGACACCAATTTCTTTATAGTATAATGGGTTGACTCGGTAAATTACTCATCCTAACCCAGGAGGGCCCATACATCACATTAATGGAGAAAAAAATCACTCACTCACATCCAATGTAATAAAAGCACAATAAAAATATCACAAAGCCCCTCCACAATTACAGGAACACGATGAAATGAAATGATGTGAAATTCACCTATATGGAATGGAAATATGCATGACATGTGATCTATAGATGCCTATAATAATGCATGTAACAATTCTCCTTTCTCTCAGATAATCATGATAATGATGAATAAAATGCTCAAATTGATAGATAATCACCAAGACCAAATAACATCTATGCCACTGAATGGCGTAATAACATCAACAATAATAGGAATAATAGGACAAAAAATTCATTTTAGTTAACATGGAAATTACCCTGAACATGGGTTCATGACGCCCAAGCTCAACATATGAAAAAGTCCCAAGGATTTTTATTCTTCAATATATTTTCTAAAAATAGTAATGCGAGAAATGAAGACTCCACTGACACAACATTGTGACATCCCAATAACTGATTCCACTTAATTGGTTCCGCGTGTCTAGTGGGCCAGATGGCCTCATGTGCATCATCCCAAACACCATAGGCTTCCATCTACAAGTGAGGGCCTATGGTGTGTCAGTGGGATTACTATGAATAATGTATTAGAGTGTATCACAGTAGAATGAATACAATGGAATATTAATTTTTTTGAATCAATACAGATAATATAAATAAACAACAAAAGAAAACTGATGTAATAGATAAATTTGAATAATAATAAATTTTTCAAATGGAACATTGATGATGTATTGTCATGTAACTAGAAAACTAGAAAACATTGATACAGGAAAATAGGAAAAACATGTTTTGTAAGCTAAAATAAAACAAAGGATACTCCAAGAATCGTGAGGTCATACTCAATCATTTACTATCAAGCTTCATCCAATCAGCAATCAATCTAGTGTTTGAATTGGTATGCTTCACATTATCAACACTTCTGGTCATGTAATCTACTCTGGGTATAAAATAGTGCACGGGGAGGGTGTGAGATAAATTTCAGCATGCCACAACCATTGGTGTCAATAACATCCAACCCGTGTAATGGAATATAGCTCTATGAATGCATGAATATATATTGTAAAAAGTAGTATAATAAAAATAAATACCTATGAACCTTCTTCAACCCTCGGATTGTGTACGAAAATGTAACCATTTCATTAATTAAATAATTACCATTTAATCTTATCAGGTGACATGAGACATATCTAACACTGACAACTCATCATGATAGTATATGTATTGATGTCCCCAGGACATAATTAGGAAACATGAAAAAGATATCTGGTGAGGGAGTTCCAAGGTAAAAAAACAAGGATACATAAATCATATTGTAGGATAACTCAGTAGTATCTGACCCTAGCTATGGGGTAAGATTGTAATCCAAGAAGCATAATCCAATGCATTCCACCATAAGGCGGCTACAGAGTCCATGTTTATTTACCATGGTAAAACATTGATAAGCAATGACAAGGCTCTATGGGATTTCACCATGGAATCTACTAGCCCATATTGGATCCTATGTGTGTATCTAAGGTATCCAATAATAATTTAAAAGAATATAGGGTATAATAATGAAAATCCATGGAATAGACCATAACAAGAGTCTAGTTGGTATGAACCTATGAAAAATGCATCCATTAATCAAAATGGTGTAGTCGGGCCCCAAGGTATAGTCCTCTTAGAATACAAGATGAGATCATGTCTGTCCATTCTTTTTTTATATTATAATCATGTATAAATAAATTTGGATGAAGTCTTTTATTCCATATGTTTTGATAGGTCAAGTAGAGTTGTCACCATTTATTTATTGGTCAAATCCTTGTCCAATATTAGTGTTGATAGGCCATGTAACAATGAAAACATGTAATCATGTCTTTATTAACAATTATGGTATATTCAATTAGAGAGGATAACTCCGCCGACTTCAATTGAAATGGAATGGGGTGCTATGGATATGTAACCTTTATTTAATCTCATTTGTTATGGGCATGTTATAAACATTGTATACTTTCCATTCCACATTTTACATTTCACATTTAATAATCATATTTATGCACTCACCTTTGGTGGTTTAAGTGGTGAGAATAAATGGTGCTAGTAATTATACATTCTCATTAATAACAATCCAATTATTATAAGAGTATAGGAATTTATAATGATCATGAAATGAAAAATATGAATAGTTGATCAAACATGATGAAACACGAAGACCCAAACAAGGCATAAACATCGACCTGAGGTGGATTTAGTTATGGGCGTAACCACTAACAATTAATCCCATATTTGGAAATATAATAATCATATGATTCAAACAGGTATAATCATCAATTATAAATTAAAAAATGGATTATAATAAAATTTTTGGGCCCCATATAATGATATCAATGTCACGAACTCTAGAGATAAGTTTTTGACCACCCCCATAGGGTTGTAAATCCTTTCCCTCTGGTTTCGTCCTTTGATTTGCCTCAAATTTTAGTATATATAAATAAATTTGAAAATTTCCACCATGAAGATAACTAGATCGAGAGAGAAAGAGAGAGAGAAGAAAAAAGAATAGCTAATGAAGAATCGAGTTCTTACCTTTTCACATCCTACATGGAGAACGAAAGCTCGATCGGATGACGAACGAATGAGATCTCTTGATCCCAAGTCATTGCCTTGAAAAAGATAAAATTGCGAGTAAAATGGTGCAATCCTAATAGTTCTGGGATTAGAAAGAATGACGTTGATTAACAGATCATTAACGTAAATACCTGAAATTTACCCAGAAAATTAGTATGTGCTCGGTTTGACTTCATTGTTTGTCAAACCGTGCGCAAACATTGCGGGATGATTTGCTCGAACGGTTTGGATGAATGTTTTGATAAAACCATGTAAAATCCATACATAGGTACCTGGTAAAAAGGGTGTGTTCATATGGTTAGGCCACATGGGAGTGCACCAAATGTTCAAGATGGTTCTTTCTAAAAATACTTAATCAACACGGTTAGGAGAACCGTGTAAAATTCCACATGGTTTACTCTAAAACAAGAACATAGTAGGTTTCTCCCAAAAATGTGGGTTCTAGTTTCTGAAAATCTCCATGAAACCCTCATAACCATTAAAACATTATTATTCATTCAAATTAGTTCCAAAGAAATGATTTAAACAAAAAATTAAACGATGTTTACCAGAGTGAAAAATTGGGTTCTTACATATATAACTTTTAGAGAAGATGTTGTGGTCTATTTTATGTTGACCTTTACATTCTGATATATTCTGAGTTGGACATGGATAGGTATCAGAATTGTACATAGGTTACTAGGAAAATGTTGTTTCATAAAAGGATACACTCTTAGAGGGGTTTTTTGGTTTTTGTTGAGATCATTAAGTGGTGAGTCTATGTGATTGTTGTCACAGATAACCGTTGTGTAAATTTGTTAGTGTATAAATCATTATCAGTTTTTTGCATGTATTTTAGATGGTTGTATCATTAATAGATATGAGGGGATATTAATTTTTATTTAATTATTTTGATTTTTTGGTTGATCGTTTACGATGAGGTTTTAAGTTATATACATTGATTTCTCTTCAAGGTAAGCAGATCTTGGTGTCGTCATTGGGATGCTAGTTCACATTTATAGAATACCTGTTCTCCATGGTTTTCATTTTTTTCTCCCACAATTTTGGTGAATTGTTAATATGTGGTGAATCCTATTTTTGGTATCCCATAATTCAATGTTTTTTACTTCTCCCAATGTTTTTAGTTTGCTGTCTAATGATATGTGAGTGTCGTAGATGAACATATTAATAGATTACATGGAAATATTTCTTCCTATTATTTTTTATTTCATCCAAATGTATACATTTGGGTGAGTATCCCTTTGATCCATGAACTTTTAATCTAATGAGATGGGTGTGGGAGTTTATTCAATCACATCGATTATATATCTTGGTAATTAATTATTTTGGGAAATATATCATAATATTGTGGGGACTTTTATAATATCATAATAAATCTTTTATTTATGGACAACTACATGAGTTATTTTGTTTCCAAATGTGTTAAATTATGAATTGATACCTTAGAGTAGGTGTGGACCTAGAAATATACCCAGGAAGTTATAAGTGGGTCACCAACTAACCTATGAGGTGCATTGTCTTGTAGATGATGGACACAATCAAGCTGGTGTTCTTGGAAATGACTACAACCTTTATTTGTCTCCTTATTCAATATAACATCCAGTAAAGGGGTAGAACATCTCATTTTTATCCAACATGTAACTTATGAGACTCCCACATACTAGCGGGTGATGTCGTACGACACAATTATTGTTCTGGAAGAATTCTAATTCCACCATTTATACCCCTCTTAATGTATCTTATCTTCATTATAGATACTATCTTGACCCAATAATACATTAGGATTCCACTTTGACCTTTTTCTATTTTCCAACCCACATACATAAGAAGATAAATGTGTTAATAGAAGAAGAGTTCTTATTCTATTTTGTATATATTTAACATCTTTTGTTTTATAATAGAACCTTATGTTCAATAAAAAACATAAATTCGCAACATCAAGCTTAAAAAACAACAATATATTATTATTTATATGTTACTATTATAACCTAGTCATTAGAATAATGGTAATAAATAGAATCAACTGAATTATGAAAATATGGTTTCTAAATGATTAAATAATGATTCATTAGTATCAAAAAAATTTATAAATTGAAAAAAAACCTATTGAATATAAAAATTGGGTTTTTATGAATAAAATTTAGAAAAGAAAATTATTGTGTTAAAAAATAATTTGAAAATTTATGTATTTTTATTTAATGAAAAACATATTTTATAAATTTAATTTAATGTTTCTAATTCATCATATATGTTTTCTATATATGATTTAAGAACAAGTACTAATTTTTTAATAAAAGAAGAATATTTCTTAAAATGCAGTTTTACCACATTTTAATGGATAAAAATTTTAAATTTAGTTTTAAAAACATTTACATGTTCTATTTGAAAAAAATTAACTTGTCATTTTGAAGAGGGATATTTATATTTTCATTGGATTATGTTTTTATATATTTATGATAACTATCATATTTGGAAAAATAGTAAACATACAGTAAATTTGAATTGAAAACAACTTTTTTCCATGGAGATAATTTATACGGTTAAGTCATATTATTTAATGGTTTAATGTATAAATGGAATATATTTTTATCATTTAATCCAATTTTGGCCATTAGAAGTAATATCACATTGAAATTGTACATTGACATATGTCTATCATTTTGTAGTTTTTACTTCTAAAATGCACAGTTTTTTGTTTTGACAACTAGAATTAATTTTAAATTAATTTATATAATTTGTATTTTATTAGTTTGGAAAAATGGCTTATATATTTGGATTGATAAGGTCAAAATTCTATAAATAAATTCCTTTTTTGAACATTATGAATATTAACTTCAATAATCAATTTTATATACCATTGTTAAATATTATATCAAGTAAATCAGTAGTTTAGAAAAAAAATTTACGGTGGTTAATTTTTGGTTTTTAAATTTTTTTTTGGTCGACGTTATTACCGAAGACGTTATAAATATTGTTTTTTACGTTGGTTTTTTATACCGATGTAAAAAAAACAAAATCATTTTTCAGGTCGGTTACTCTAAAACCGACATGGAAAATGCTTCAGTTTCATGAAGTATTACGTTGGTTATTTAAAAACTGATGATGTATAAACATTATCACGTTAGTTATTATATAACCGACATCATAAATCAAGCCTCTGAAGCATTTATCACATCGTTTATTAAAATAACTAACATGATAAGGTAGTCTGCCAATTGGTTTTCCATGTCGGTTAAATAATAACCGACATAAAAAACTATTCCTTTCCATTTATTACATCACTTATGAAATAATTGTCGTTAAAATTAATCCCCATGAATTTTTTATGAAAATTATTAATAAGCCAACGTAAAAACCAATTTTTTATTTAAATTGTTCAACCACAATCATGAAAAGCCAAAATAATATCTGAAATAGAATAAACAGTGACAAAAAACCACCCACCCCACCAAGACATCCCCCCCACACCCCAGGACCCCCCACCAATGGACTTCCCCTACCCTCCTAAACACCCCCCACAACCTTTAACCCCCCCCCCCCCCCACAACATTGCACACCCAAAAGAATACCAAAAACAAAACAAAAATAGGCTAACACCCCCCACCCCACCTGGACCCCCCCCCCCCACACCCCCCTGGACACCCCCGCCCCACTAGACAATCCCCCATACCCCTCCACTGCCCCCACCCACCAAGACATCCCCCAGAGCATTGGACACCCCCAAAAACTATGCCTAGTCAAAATATTACCTGAAAAAGAACAAAAATAGGCCAACCCACCCCCACCCAACTTTACATCCCTCCCCCACACCATAGGCAGCCCTACCACACAACTAGAAACCCCCCAACCCCACTAAAAAGCCTTCCCACAACCCTGGACACACCCACCATCTAGGAAAGCCCACACCACCTGGACATCACTCTAGCCCTCCTGGACACCTGCACCCCCATAGACACCCTGGACACCCCCACACACCCTTAGAAAACCCTCCCACACCCCTAGAACCCCCCAACCGCACACCCCTAGACACACCCTAGACTGCCCCCACCATCATGGACACCCTGGACACCCCCACCCCATTAGAAACCCTCACATGCCCCTAAAAATCCTCCATCGCACCAGAAATCCCTCCCCACACCCATGGAAAACACTCCCACAACCCTAAAACCTCCCCCCACACAAACCACTGGACACCCCCTGGACAACCCTCTCACCCACCTGGACACCCCCACCCCACTAGACAGCCCACCCAACCTTTTGACTGCCCTTCCACACCCCTGGACACCCCGACCACACTAAACAACCTACCCAGAACCCTAGACACCCCCACCACTGGAAATCCCTCCCACCCTTCTAGACACTGTAACCCCTATCGACACCCTGGACACCCCCCACACCACTAGAACCCCCCCCCCCACCCCTAGACACCCCTTAGACTGCCCCCACCCTCACGGACCCCTGGACATCCCCACCCTACTAGACAGCCCTCCCACACCCCTAGAAATCCCATACCCCAATGGGAAGCCCTGCCCACACCATTGGACAGCCCTCCCATAGCACTAGAAACCCCCCACACCCCTGGACACCCCCTGGACTACCACCACCCTCCTCGACACCCTGGACACCCCCACCCCCTGGATAGTCTTCCCCCACCCCTAGAAACCCCTCTCACACCCCTCGAAACCCCCACCCAACTAAACAGCATGCCCACAACCCCAGACACCCCCATCCATGTGGACTACCCCCACCGCCCTCGATAGACCTCCCCCTGGACACCCCCACCCCAATGGACACCCTGGACACTCCCACACCTCTAGACACCCCTATGACACCCTAGAAACCTCGCTAACCCCTAGACACCCATGGACTTCCCACACCCTCGTTGACACCCTAGGAAGCCCCTCCCCACTGGACAGCTATCCCACACCTCTGGAAAGACCACACCGTAAAGGACATCCCTCCATACACCCCCGGACAGCCATCCCACCCCTCTAGAGACCCCACCCATATACATGTGGTCACCCGATGGACATCACTACCACCCTCTGGGACACCCCACCCCATTGCAGATCCCTCCCACACCACTTGGACTGCCCTCCCACACCCCTAGAAACACCGCACCCCACTAAATAGGCTTCCCACACACCTGGACACTCCCACCCTCCAGGAAATCCCCCACCACACTAGATATCCCTCCCACACTTCTGGAAAACCCACGACCACCATGTACACCCTAGACACCCCCACAACCTTGGACACGCCTACCAAACCCCTAGAAACCCCCCCACCACTGGAAACAACCTGGATTGCACCCACCATCATGGACACCCTAGACACCCCCATACCCACTAGACAACACTCTTTACACCCCTTGTCAAGCCTTTCACACCCCTAGAACCCCCCCTCCCGGACACCCCCTAGACCACCCTTCGACACTCCTAGACCCCCCCTCGCACTGGACAGCCCTCCCCCACCCCCTGGATAGCTCTCCCACACCCTTGGACCCCCCACCCCACTACACAGCATGCCCACAACCATGGACACCCCCACCCTCTTGGACACCCCCACCCCCTGGACAATCATCCCACCGTCCTGGACACCCCCACCCCAATGGACACCCTGGACACCCCCCACACCCTGGACAACCCTCCCACACCCCTAGCCCCCCCCCCCCCCACACACACACCCCTAGGAACCCCTGGACTGCCCCCACCCTCTTGGACACCCTATACACCCCACCCACTGGACATCACTCCCACACCTCTAGAAAGCCTCCACCCACTGGACAACCCTCCCACACCCTTAGAACACCCCCCTACCCCAGACAACTGTACACCCCCTAGAATGACCCCCCCCCTTCATGGACACCCTAGACACCCCCACTCCCATGGACAGCCCTCCCCCACCCCTGGACACCCCTCCCACACCCCATACCACCACCACCATAGTAGACAACATACCCACAACACTGGACACCCCCACACACCACTTGAAAACCATCCCACACCCCTAGAACCCCCCCCACCCACACACCACTGGACAGCCCCTGGACTTCCCCCCACCCTTATGGACATCCTGGACACCCCCACCCCACTAGATATCCCTCCTACACCTCTGGAACCCCCCCCCCCCCCCCCACCACACTAAATAGAATTCCCACAACCCTTGGCACCCCCACCCTCCTGGACAACCCCACCCCCATGGACAACACTCCCTCCCTCTAGGAAACCTCCACCCCCATTGACACCATATACAACCCCACACGCCTGGACGCCCCTCCCACACCCCTAGAACCCCCTCCCCCCTATACCCCCCACTAGACAGTCTTACCACACCCCTGGAAATCCCCCACCCTAATGGAAAGCCATCCCCACACCCATGGACAGCCCCCAAACCCCTGGAAACCCCACACACCCCTGAAAAGCCCTCCCACCATCATGGACACCCCCACCCCACTAGAAAGCCCTCCCCACCCCCTGGACAGCCCTCCCACACCACTATAAACCTCCCACCCCACAAACAGACTACCCGCAACCCTAGACACCCCCACTCTACTGGACATCCCCCACCCCCTAGATACCCCTCAGACCCTCCTGGACACCCCCACCCCCATGGAAAACCTGGAAACCCCCCCTGCCCACACCCATGGACACCCCCTAGACTTCCCCATCCTAATGGACACCATTTAAACCCCCCACCCCACTGGACAACCCTCCCACACCCCTGGACACCCTCTAGACTTCCCCCACCCTCATAGACACCTTGGACACCCCCACCCCACTGGAAAACCATCCCACACCCCAAGAAATCCCCCATCCACTAGACAACCCTCCCCACACATATAGATATCCCTCCCACACCCCTAGAGCTCCCACACCCCTTGAAACCCCTTGAACTGCCCCCACCCTCATGGACACCATGGACACCCCCCCCCCACACCCCTGAACACCCATTGAACTACCCCCGCCCTCATGGACTCCCTGGACACCCCCAACCCCAATGGACAACCCTCCCACACACCTATAAATCCCACAACCCACTAGACAGCCCTCAACACACCCGTGTACAACCCTCCCACACCACTATAACCCCCCCCCCCCCCCACCACCACTGGACACCCCAAGACAGCAATCCCACACTCTTGGACACACCAACCCCACTGGACAACCCTCCCCCACCACCTGGAAATACCTCCCACACCCCTAGAAACACCCACCCCATTAAATATCCCTCCCACAACCCATGAAACCCCAAGCTCCAGTACTACCCGACCCCCTGAACATCCCTCCAACCCTCCTTGACACCACCACCCCCATAGACCCCATGGAAAACCCACACACCCCTGGAAAACACTCCCAAACTCTTAGAACCCCTACCCCACCCCTAGACACCCCCCCACCATCATGGACAAACCGAACACCCCCCCCCCCCAACTAGAAAACCCTCCCACACCCCTGGAAGGCCCCCACCCCACAAGACATCCCTCCCCAAACCCCTGGATAGCACTCCCACAACCCTAGAAACCCCCACACCAAAGGAAACCACCTGGATATCCCTCCCACCCTCCTGGACACCCTAACCCCACTAGAGAACCCTCCCCCACCCCATGTACAACCCTCCCACATTCTTAAACCCTCCCTGGATAGCCCACCCACCCACCTGGATACACCCACCCCCATGAACTCCCTAGACTCCCCCACCCCTGGACACCACTCCCACACCCCTTGAACCCTCCCCACTACCCTAGACTTCCCCCCACCCTCATGGACACCCTAGAACCCCCCCCCCCCCCCCAACACCACTAAACAGTCCTCCCACACCCCCTAGAAAGCCCCCTCCCCATTCGACAGCCCTCCCCACACCACTTGACAAACCTCCCACAACCCTAGTAACCCCACAAACCCCTGAACACCCCATAGACACCCCCCACTAGACAACCCTCCCCACACCTGGGAAAACCCTCCCACACCCCTGGATGCACCCACCACACAAAAAAGCCTTACCAAAACCCTGGACCCCACCACCCTCCTGCACATCACCCACCCCTCGGGACAGCTCTCCCACCCTCCTAGACACCCCAACCCCATAGAATCCCATGACATCCCCCCCACCCCCAACACCCATTGAAACCCCTACCACACCACTAGAAACCCCCCACACCCTGAACACCCCCTGGACTACCCCCACCCTCATCGACACCCTGGACACCCCCCCACCCCGCTGGATAACCATCCCAAAACCCTAGAAGGCCCCCACCCAAATAGAAAACCCTCCCCACACTCTTTGAAAACACTTCCACATAGCTAAAAACGTACCCACACCCCGGTACACCGAATGCACAACCCTCCCACCCTCCTGGACACCCCCACCAAACTGGATACCCCTCCCCCACCCCATGGACTACCCTCTCACACCCCTAGAAAGCCCCAACCCCACATGAAATCCCTCCCCAAACCACTTCTCAACCCTACCACACCCATAGTACTCCCCCCTGAAACCCCTTGTAAATCCCTTCAAACCTCCTGGACACCCCCTCCCCCACTGGAATCCCTCCCCCACCCCCTGGACAGCCCTCCCATAACCTTGGAACACCCCACCCCACTACACAGCATGCCCACAACCTTGGACACCCCCACCCTTCTGGACAGACCCCACCCTTGGACAGTCCTCCCACCCTCCTAGACACCTCCACCCCCTGGACAGTTTGGACCCCCTAGACCCCCTCCTACAACCCTAGAACCCCCCCCCCACACATATAGAGACACCCCTAGAAACCCCCTAGACTGACCCCCCAGCCTCATGGACACCCCCCCCCACAGGGCAGCCCTCCCTCACCCCTGGAAACCCCCCACCTCACTAGACATCCCTCCCCACAGCCTTGGATAGCCCTCCCACACCCATAAAAAAACCACACACCCCCATACACCCCCTAGATTGCCCTCCCACCCTATTAGACACCCCCTTCCTACATGTTAATGTTCCAAACCCACTAGACATCCCTCCCACACCCCTGGACCCCCCCCCCACCCCACCCACAACACTAAACAGGCTGGCCACATCCTTGGACACCCCCCACTCCATAGAAATCCCTCCCACCCTCCTAGATACCCCCACCCCCATGAACACCCTGGTCTCGCCCCCCCATCCTTGGACACCCCCTGGACTGTCCCCACCCTATGGACACCCTGAAACACCCCCCACCCCAGTAGACAGCCCCGCTACACCCCTGTAAATCCCCCACCCCATTGGAAATCCCTCCCCATACCCCTGGAAAAACCTCCCACACCCCTAGAAACCCCACAAACCCCGAGACATCCCTTGGATACCCCCACCCCACTAGAAAACCCTCCCCCACCCCTGGGAAAGCCCTCCCACACCCCTAGAAACCCCCCACCCCACTAAACCTCCTTCCCACAACCCAGGGCACCACAACCCTTCTACACAGCTCCCACCCCTCAGGAAAACCCTCCCACCATCCTAAACACCCCCATCCATATGGACACCCTAGACCCCACCCCCCACACCCCTGGACACCCCTCCAACACCACTAGAATCCCCCCATGCCTTGGACACCCCATGGACTTCCCCCACCCTCATGGACACCCTAGAAACCCCCACCCCACTAGACAACCCTCCCACAACCCTATAAATCCCCTACCCTACAAGACAACCCTCCCACACCCTTTGACAACCCTCCCACACCACTAAAACCTCCCCACACCCGAAGAAATCCCATAGACATCCCTCCCACCCTCCTAGAAAACCCGCACCCCACTGGATAGCCCTACCCCACCCCATAGACAACCCTCCCACACCCCTGGAAAGCCCCCACCCCACTGGACAACCTTCCCCACACCCTTGGAAATCCCCCACCCCACTAGACAACACCCAAACACCTAGAAACCCCCCCACACACTTGAACATCCCTCCCACCCTCATGGACCCCCCCAACCCCACTAGAGAGCCATCCCCCACAGCCTAGACAACCCTCCCACACCCCTATAATCCTCCCACCCCAATAAACAGACTACCCACAACCTTGGACACCCCCACCCCCAAGACACATAGGACACCCCCCTGGACACCCCTCTTGTACCCCTAGAACCCCCGCCCCCAACCCACCCACACCCCTGGACACCCCCTAGACTGCCCCCCACCCTCATGGACACCATTGAAACCCCCCACCCCACTGGACTTTTCTCCCGCACTGCTGGACACCCTCTTGACTTCCCCCATCCTCATTGACACCTTCGACACCCCACCCCATTGGAAAACCATCCCCCACCCCATGAAATCCACCACCTACTAGAAAACCCTCCAAACACCCCTGTACACCCTTCCCACACCCCTAGAACCCCCACACCCCTTGACACCCCTTGGACTACCCACACCCCCATGGACACCCTGGACACCTCCCCCCCACCCCCACGCACCCCCAAACACCCATTGCCTAGCCCCCACCCTCATGGACACTCTGGACACCCCTACCCCACTGGAAGACCCTCACACACCCCTAGAAATACCACACCCCACTGGAAAACCCACAACACACCCCTGTACAACCCTCCCACACCACTATAACCCCCCGCCACCACTAAACACACCCTGGACAGCCCTCCCACACTCCTGGACACCCCCAACCCACTGGACTGCCCTACCCCACCACCTAGACAAACCTCCCACACCCCTAGAAACCCCCCACCCAATTAAACATACTACCCACAACCAATGAAACCCCAAGCCTCCTTGATAACCACCACTCCCTGAACATTCCTCCCACCCTCCTTCACACCACCACCCTCATGGACTCCATAGACAACCCACACACCCCTGGACACTCCTACCAAACTTTTAGACCCCCCCCCCCACACCACCCATATACACCCCTAGACTTCCCCCATGATCATGGACACACCAGATCCCCCCCCCCCCACTAGAAAACCATCCCACACCCCTAGAAGGCCCCCACCCCACAAGACATCCCTCCCCACACCCCTGGACAGACCTCCCACACCCCTAGAAACCCCCACACCCTAGGAAACCCCATGGACATCCCTCCCACAATCCTAGACACCACCACCCCACTGGAAAACCCTCCCCCACCACCGAGACAGCCCTCCCATAGCCTTGAACCCCCCCCCCCCCACCCACCACTAAATTGTCTACCCACAACCCTGGAAACCCTCCTGGATAGCCCAAACCCCTTGGACAGCCCCCCCACCCACCTGGATAACCTCACCCCTTGAACACCATGGACTCCCCCACCCCTAGACACCCCTCCCACAACCCTTGATTCCCCCTACCCTGGACTACCCCCACCCTCATGGACAACCTAGAACCCCCCCCCCCACCACCACTTGATATCCCTCCCACACCCCTGGAAAGCCCCCACCCTATTGGATTGCCATCCCCACACCCTTGGAAAATCCTCCCACAAACCTAGTAACCAAAAAACCCCTATAAACCCCCTAGATACCCCCCCCCCCCCACTAGACATCACTACCCCACCCCCTGGGACAACCCTCCCACACCCCTGGAAGCCCCCACCCCCAAAAGAAGCCTGCCCACATCCCTCGACACCACCACCCTCCTGCACAGCCCCCGCCCCTCTGGACAGCCCTCCCACCCTCCTAGATACCCCTACCCCCATGGAAAACCTTGAAACTCCCCCCTCCACCCCCACACCCCTGGACACCCCTCCCAGACCACTAGAACCCCCCCCCCCCCAACAGGACTCCCCTTGGACTTCCCCCACCCTCATGGACACCCCACACCCCACTAGACAACCATCCCACAACCCTAGAAAGCCCCCACCCTACTGGAAAACCCTCCCCACACCCTTTGACAACCCTAACATACCCGTAAAACTACCACACACCCCTTTATAAGCACTGGACATCTCTCCCACCCTCCTGGACACCCCCACCCCACTGGACAACCTTCCCCCACTCCTGGAAAACCATCCCACGCCCCCAGAAATCCCCAACCCCATAGGAAAGCCTTCCCCAAATCCCTTTTCAAACCTCCCACACACCATGACCCCCCCCCCCCACCCCTTGACAACCCTTCAACGGTAACACCCCGACCCCACTAGGCTGGAGCCATTGCATTACTTGTGCTATTGGCATGGTTGGAAGGAATGAAAATCCCGAAGGAATGATTAGTTTAGTATTCTTGAAGAAACTATATACATTGATGTAACTCGAATTACATTGCTAAATGTTACAAAATACAAAAAAAACTAAAAACTGCATCCACAAGAACTCAATAAAAGGCCATATCTTCATCACTTGTTAAAGATAGACAATGAAAGGGGTGAGCTCAAATGCTCAGTAATGGTTACAAAAAGAAAAATAACGAGTATAATAAATCTTGAATCATAATCAATCTGACATAAACAACATGTCATAGTGAATAAATGACAATCTAATTCCATATATAAACTGAGAATGAAACTGCATCGATAGATTTTGGCGTAGTGAAAATCACATGGATAATAATAATAACTGACAATGAATAAAGAGAATTCTTTTTAATTGAACGTCATGTATCTGGATCATGAGGGCATAGTACCATAAAAACAGTTTACTACTATGGGTAGAAACCCGTATAATTTTTTCGGAAATAAACTCGAAGGGTCTGTCGCCGAACTGTTTTGTCTCATGAGACCTACCGATGCATCGATGGGATGTAGTGGGCCCCACACAAATCCACATCCAAATTATTCTTTATAAATTGATTTAATTCAAGATAAATATGCCTTTCCAATATCTGTATAGAGTATGTAAAATAGACTCATCAATAACATCACCAATATACACCGTATGTGAAATGGTACATGGTTTAGACAATAAACATATCCACGAAATGAGATTATGGATAGAAATATAATTTCTAATGGAATTTGATCTCAAATGGGTAGTACATACCCAACATAAGGATTATTAGGTGCACAATACAATGTTAGTCACAACAAGCGGGATATTCTTGAATAAAAGTGAGAGAGAGTATCCATTACCTTATGCTTGAAGGTGTCATTGTCTTGTTTTTCAAGACCTGAATAAATAAATTAAGATTTTTAATTCATAAGTATAGAACTTATTTTATGTTTAATTGATATGGTATAACCTTATTTAGTTCATTAATTGAATTTTTATGGATTTAAGAGATTCGATTTTATTGTTTTGGAAGCATTTTTTTACTTGGTTTCATGCTTTGTTTACTTGTATTGATGAATGGAAGTTGGAATGAAATATGATTAAACATCCAGAATTGTTAATATACATTATTAGTGAAATTAAAGAGACATAAATGATCTTATAATGATTCTGGTTTTATATTATGATAATGAATCATTCAATGAGTTAAAGATAAACACTTGAACCCTGGACAACCCTCCCACACCCCTAGAATCCCCCAACCCTGGACACCCCTTGGACTGCCCCCCACCCTCATGGACACCCTGACCCCCCCACCCCACCAGACAGCCTTGCCACACCCCTGTCAATCCCCCACCTCATTGTAAATCCCTCCCCACACCCCTAGACAAACCTCCCACACCCCTAGAAACCCCACAATCCCCTGGACACCCCTAGACACCCACACCGCACTACACAACCCTCCCACACCCCCGGGACAACACTCCCACACCCCTAGAAACACCATTACACTAAATATCCATCCTAATACCATGGTCACCGCTAACTTCCTGCATAGACCCACCCTCACGACAACCCTCCCACCCTCCTAAACACCCCCATCCCCATGGACACCCTGAACACCCCCCTCCCACACACCTCGACACCCCTCCTAAACCACTGGAAACCCTCCACACCTTTGACACCCCTAGACTTCCCCCACCCTCATGGACACCCTGGGAACCCCCACCCCACTAGAAAACCCTCCCACAACCCTAGAAAGCCCCTACCTTACTGGACAACCCTCCCCACACCATTTGACAAACCTCACACACCCCTAAAAACCTCCCCCACACCCTTAGAAACCCCCTGACAGCCATCCCACCCACCTGGACACCCCCACCCCACTGGACAGCCCTGCCCCACCCCATGGACATCCCTCCCACACCCCTAGAAAGCCCCCACCGAACTAGACATTCCTCCCCACACCCATGGACACACCTCCCGCACCCCTAGAACCCCCCTGATACCCCTAGAAACCCCCTGGACTGCCCCCACCATCATGGACACCTTAGACACTCCCATCCCCTTGGACAACCCTCCCACACCACTATAAATCTCCCTGACCCCACTGGGAACCCCCCCCCCCAAACCCCTGGACATCCCCTGGATAGCCCTCTTACCCTCCTGGACATCCCCCCACTAAACTGGAAAGCCCTCCCAAACCCCTGGAAACCCCCCCCCCCCCACACACACACAATTAGACACCTCCCAATACCCTTGGAACCCCTGACCAGAATCTATACCAGAAAGACCATCAGAACTAGAGAAAAACATGATGTAGCACAAAATTAAACAGTAACATATATAACATTCATAACATACAATGACCAAAAAACCTTAAATCCAACCAAAACTACTACCACAAACACAATTATAATGACAATATTCAAAAATTACATTTTTCACTTCAAAACAACTAAAAACCAATCAATCCTATAAAATAATTAGACCATTACACATTTAAGTGTTTAACCTCTTCTACACCATAGAGTTGAGTGTCATCAAATAGCTACCAATTAAAAGGATAGTAGTTAAGATGTATAATGAATAAATCAAATGAAATATTCTGTAAATTTTTAAAGAAAAACATACAATGTTAATATTTAATAATAAATTTTACCATGTCAAACTTTAAAAGTGTTCTAGTGGTAATTATTTCATATATAAATTTTGACATATAAGATCAGCATTTGAAGAATCCTTGTTGTCAATGAAAATTCTATTTGAATGAGTGTAAATTTAAAATATTATATTTACTTAATAAATCAAAAATTAAAAACTATAAATGGATATTTACCTTTAATTTTACATATTTGATCTTGGCACTCATTTTCTTTGTGTTGTTTTCGATAGTTGACCCATCCCCTGTGTAAAAATAATACGAATAAAATAAATTTATAATTTCTTATAATATATTAAAATATTAAGAAATTAAAAAAATACTCTTCCAACATATTCTTAAAACTTTCCCAAACATCACCATGGACCGAGGATATCCAATAATGTGTTTTTCCCTTTGGAAAAAAACACATAACATCCAATGATCCCTTTTAAAATATAATTTAATATTAGTGGGTTTTTATGTTAGAAGTCAATGAACTATTTTCCAGAGATATGATTCATACCTCTCACAAAAAGGCATCATCCAACACTGTGTGATTATATATTTTTCAAATCTTTCTGCAATATAAAGTATTATTTGTCCCTAATCCAATGCATTGGGTTCTGTGGAAATCAAATATGGGTCTATATATCCATATACATTTGCCCTGTCATTCTTCTCACACATGTTATAATGATACCAAATACAAAATAGAAATAAGTATACATTTTTAATAAATATAATGCAGGGAAACGGTGGTAAGACTTACATGGAACAAAATTTCACCACATTGATGTCCAACTTATCTCCAGTAACAAGCTCCATGATATAAGTTTTCACAATAACCGTAGTTATTGCATGTCCAAAAACATGATATTCAATTTGAATCTCATAATGACCCCCAACAAATTTGAATATCTTGAAAATCTGTCAAGACTACTGGAATATGTATCTGATGTCATAGCCATTTTTCTTTGTTGTTGTCTATGCAGTATTTATTTACCTTTGAAGAATTCCTGTAAAAATAAATATAAAAATATATTAGTTTTAAAATGTTAATACAATTTTAACTAAAAATTAAAATAGAAGATATAACATACATACCTCAATGTTAATGAGTCATAGATGTTTGGATGGACAAATAAAAAATGTCTAATAATATGTACAACTGTCGTCACCACATCTGGTGGTAATGGTACTCGAGCTGATCTATCTATTATATCTTCCACATAGACCCTCTGATGCTCTACCACTAACTATTGATGATGAACTATATCTCATATACAATATACCATCCCATAGAAACTATAAGATGTTGAGGATCCTCAACATACATCATGCAATAAGTAGGAAGCTGTGAGGATTGAGTAGGATAAGAAATGGGGTTTGTAGGATGAGGTGGGGGAGTGGGAGCTTCTGGCGAAGGTGGAGGATAGATAATGGGGTCTGTAGCGGGAGGTGGAGGAGTGGAAGCTGTAGTCTGAAATTGACATTGCATGTTTCCAAACATATATTGTAACGACTCTATAATATTTTCCTCAATCGTCACAATTATATTATGAACTTCAGCTTCCAAGGATTCTATATTTTTTAAACACCCCCAATGGAAGAAGTAGAAGAATGTGGAAACACTTTTCTTACCAAAACACCCGTTAGGTATCCTCGTACATGACCAGGGATGTTTGGGATTTCCCAATGCATCAAATGAAATATAATTCCCCCAGCAGCTGTAAATACCCCCACTGAGCATTGGTCCTCAAGAGAATCATGTATTAATTAATTGAATATTTCTATAATGATTCAAATTATAGTAAGAATATAGTAAACATAAATAAATAAAATAAATATCTTATAATCATATCATCTATGATTATCGAATCATTAAAAATATATTGCCCCTTTCTTCAAATCTGAGATCTCTTCCATTTTTCATGTCTAGATGGCAGGGAGGGAGGGGAAACCTCTCCATATCTTGAAGAGTCAGCTCATTGTTTTTATAAATTTGATGCCATGATTTCTTCTTTTAATAATGAATACCATCCCTGAGATAAACTACGAGGGTATACCTTTATAGATTGCATCTCAAGATGAGATTGCCTTGTTTGTTGTAAATTCATAATAATAAATCAATAACAAAACATTAATAAGAACATTTATATAAGAAAGATTAGAAATCTTTACATTTCCCTTACCGAAAATGAATATTTTCTTATACTTTCAACAAAATTTCTCCATGTGTCTTCATCTATGAAAGGATATATATGACATGTATTGTCATGACTCCTATTACCAAAAATGAAATCATATGTGAGGGTTGATTTAAAATCCCTCCATCTCCTAGCAGCCATCAAAAAGAATTACTTCCTGACATATCAGGTGTCAGGATCATCAAATTTCATCTGATAAAGAATAGGTAAAACATATTATACTAGAAACATTTAAATAATATGCACATAATAGAAAAAGAACTTACCAAAACTGTATCCCACAACTGAGATATTATCAAATTGTCCACACTTCTCCAATCATCATACAAAATTATTACTTTTCTTTTACCATGATTTGATTCAAAACTCTTATTATCATTTTTATTTGGACTTCTAGGAATATCATTCTTGTCAAACTAAATGAGTATCCTCTTGTCCTACTTATGATCATGTGATAATTTTGGTAAACATGTGCACCCACGTGTACCAACTCTTGAACTGTTTGTCGTTATGAGAGAAAATGAGGATGATTTGGGAACATCGAGTAGAGAATGTCAATGTTCTTCCCTGGAGGTATGATAATTATTCTCATCTCCAGAATAATCAGGTTGATCAGCTGTTTGACCTGTCATTGTATTTCAAATAAAAAACAAACATTAGTTTACAAATATATAAATTCAAATATTACAATACCAATGTAAACAGAAAATGGGAAATATATCTAAGTTATGTAATAGTAAACATGGATAATATGGTATGCATGTTAAACAATGGTAAATATGGTAAATGTGGTAAACATGGTAGTGTAATTTTCATTCAAGAAAATCGATAAATACAAAAATTATGTAAATGTAAACTATTATAAACAATGTTAAACTATGGTAATCGTGGTAAACTACACTAAAAAATTAAAATAAACAAAAAATTCTACTTAATTTTTTAATACGCGTTTTAATAAAGAAAAAAATTACAATATCTAAGATTTATGAAAATAATAAATGTAAACAAGAAATAATCATATGTTACTTGTAATATAAGGAATATAAAAATGTATTTTTTTCCCATATTCATTCTACATGATCATTCCTTATGGAACAAACCATGTCATCCACATAATCATAATTATGTTCTGCTAATAATTCCATGGAAGTAGGGATCTCACGTAATTCAGCATCTTAATCAAGTTTATCTTCACAAACATATTGTTTTTTCTATTTTAAAACAACAGAACAATTTATATTTTGTTGATCAAATATATATGAAATCTGCTTTTATTGTGTTTCCATTATAAAAGAATTAGTCGTGTCTTCCAATCTATTTAGATTAGAAACTTTTATTCAAAATTCATCTTGTCTGACACTGTTGTTACCGATAATCCATTTACAGTTAAAAACATGAACATTAATTTTAAATTAATCAACCTCCAATATTTCTTCGATAACTCCATAATATGCACTTGATCCATAAATTGGGTTTTTGAATTTAGAACTCGAAAAAATGGATTGCTTCTGCAAACACCAATACACCTCTATTAGGAACTGAACTTCTATTGTCCTGAGATTTCATATAAAATGTATATCCATTAATGTCATAACCACACCATGTCATCACATTTAAACATATACCACCCACTATACAATATATTGTCTCTGATACATCTGATCTACCAAGCAAGTTCTTTTTAATCCATGAAAAAAATGTTTTGTTGTGTTCATTAAAAATCCACATTTATTTATTCTTTGGATGAAATTGTTTCAACTCATTAATATGAAATGTGTTATACATCCTAGCATTAGCTATGTTATTCAATTTGTATAATTCTAACTTCTATATCTATTCACCTAACAATTATTTTACCTTCATGCCATGAATCCCCTTTACATCATTATTAAATCATTCATGGAGAGATGGATGCAATCTTATGTTCTCCTCCACAACCATGTATCTTTTACAATACTCCATAACCTCCTCAGATATGTACTTTTCAACAATGGATGGTTTAGGTCGATATGGATTCATAAGATAACCATTCAATATTTTCATATACCATTCAAAAGGATACATCCAATGAAGATATACCAGTCCACAAATCATTATTTCTTAAACCATATGAATCCTTAAATTAACTATTATATCAAAAAAAGATGGAGTAAAATACATTTATAATTAACAACGTATAGAAATTTAATCCTTTTCCAAAATGTTCAAAGCATTCACATCAATCACCTTATTGAAAATTGAATTGAAAAAATAACAAAACTTCATTATAGTTTTTCTGAAACGGATGGGAAATATTTCACACAATGAAACTGGTAGAAGTTATTTCATCATGACATTATAATAATGAAATTTCATACCTATCGACATCAAATCCTTCGATGAGAATTTTTTTACATTTCAAGAATAACCATGAGGCACTTTGATATCATGAAGACACAAAAAATGTTATTTTTTCCCTCTTGGATAATTTATGATAATCCATGGGAAGAAATGTCCGTCTTCCATTAGGAGTGAGAGCTGACACCAAACATATTCCCATTGACAGTAAGTCTAATATTTCATTAAACCCATCTATTGTCTTTTTATTAATATCTAACAATGTTCCATTCAAACTATCACATATATTGTCCTCCACATTCATGATATCAATATTATGTTTAAATTCATGGTATCTCTAATATGGTGGATAAAAAATTATTGGCCTTCTATTTCAAATATGACTATCATTACCATATTTCTCTGTCTCTCCTAAAGTCACATCACGGTTTTCCACCCTCCCAAAATAAACATCATGGGATTATGGTTTTAGATAAATATCAAATTATTGTGAGCCATTGAGTGCCTTTTTTAGTATTCTATAAGAGTGATCGATAGGCAAAAAAATTCGATGAACCATGTATATTGTTTTCCTCCAATGAGGAAACTGACAATATGAAGTCTGTTGTTTGAAAATTGGACATGATTTATTCCCCTAAACACTATATACAGAAAAATTTCCATATCCTGGGATGTCATTTATAGGGAACATAAGAACTGCATGTGGCTGAAAATATTACATTTTATTTGAACTATACACCCTAATACCATCCTCCCATAAAAGTTAAAAAATCATCAATCAATGGTGACGAGAAAACCTTAATATAATTTCTGGGTTTCTTTTGACCAGAGATCATTATACTCAACATGACATATTGGCGCTTCAAATAAACTTTAGGATAGTGGTTGTAAATTATGAATAATATAAGCCATGAACTATGTGTGCTACTGAGGTATTGGTATGAATTCATTCCATATGTGCACAACCCTTGTATGAGATTTCTAATTTCATTTCCAAATGTTGGATATTGCTCATAAATTTTCTTCCATTATGGAAAATCATTTGGATGAAGTATTTTTCCATCACATATCCTCTCATCAGCATGGAATCTTATCCTTTTTGCATCATGTGTGTCACGACCTGTCCTCGGGGCCCGTGCTGTGACTACCCCAAGCCCACCGTCCACAGGCCAGAGGCTGGCAACTAGCACCAAAGGCGTAAATCCCGATAAAATGGAAGGAATTTCCTTTATATAAGAAAACAAACACCACAGAGTACGCAAGCTGAAGTAAACATGAATTAAACCGAGTACAAAAGTAAGTGATGTAATGTAATGGGCCAGTATACAAACCCAACTCAAAGTACATTACTACTATGAAAAGTATGTTCAATAGCTGAAATTAAAGCAGCAACCACCGAGACGTCCTCCGGAAACCCCACCTAAAGGGTGGGTACAAATGGTCTCCTCAGCTCCTAGAAACTGTCTATCCACACCGTGTACATCCCGCCTGATATTCCACCTCCAGATATCGCCCTGCTCCACAAGCCTCAACTACGATCAGCACTACCCGTCGTCTGCAACCAACACAACATAGTGCGGGCATAGCCCGTGAATGGGTGAGTATATGATACTCAGTAGGGCCCCTGAGACTCCCGAAGGTATCCCAGAATCCACAAAGGAATAATCCACAAAGTAATAGACAAACACAATGTATCAACCAACACTACTTAGGTATATGACCATTCATATACCTAAGTCATCAATTCCAGTTCGGCTCCAACTTCTGGACCAATGTTCAGCCCAGTCTACACAGGAAAGTACAAATCAGTCCACATAGGAAAAGTACAACTCAGTCCACACAGGAAAGTAAGACAATCATATTGAAGATAATAATCGAAATTCATAACTCAGCTCACACAAGTATACTACTCACGGAGAGAGGTGGAGATGATTGATGTATCTTCTGAATCATCTTCCCTACCAAACCAACATAGGATCCAAGTACAGAAGTCGTCGCTGCCGAACCCACGTAGGATCCTAGTACAGTAACCGTCATCGCTGAACCAACATAGGATCCAAGTACAGTCATCCTCACTGCTGAACCCATGTAGGATCCAAGTACATTCCTCCTCGCTACCGAACCCACATAGGATACAAGTATAGTCATCATTGACGTCGCAGTCGCAGCCAGCTCTAGGGATCCCGCACACAGCACGCTCGATTCCAGGAGGGTCCGCTCCAAGAGCCAAGGGGTAGGTACATCAACTGTCACAATATCCAGAGATTATGTTTCACAAAGTTCTGTCTCGTCAATTGGAACTCAACGCGACAAACAGTGCGTCAATCGGACACCCGATCTGAGAGTTATTGGCTTTTCTGTCCCAGGGGCCCGGTTGGTTTTTATGCTAAAACAAACCCAACTGTACTCCAGCAGCATCAAAATATCGATCGGAGTAATCCAAAAGAATCTTCTCACTATGAGGAATCTTACAAAGTCGACATCACGTCAATCGGACGTCCGAAGCTCAAGTTATAAGTGTTTTCGCCCCGAGGTCCCAGTTGGTTTCGTGTTCGAACCAACCCAGATGTACCCCAACATTAACAAAAGATTGAGTGTAATATACCTAAACGACCTTCTCGATTCATATATCCCAACGTAATTGACGGTGCGTCGATCGTAGGTCCGTAGCTCAGGATATGGGCGATTGAATGAATCTGTCCGAAAATTTGGGATTTGGGCCCTATCCGACCCGACCCAATACCCCCAGGGTCGGCCCGAACCGGGTCGACCCGACCCAGTTCCTTGTCTGGACCAATTGGGTGTGGGACGCCCTGGATGGCACGGCCCAGCCCGGCTGGCGTGGCCTAGCACGGCGCTAGCGGCCCGGCCCGGCGTGGGTGGCCCGGCCCAGCGTGGGTGGCTCGGCCCGGTGCGGGCAGCCTGGCTCGGATGCCGGTTGTGGTTCGTCTTGGCTCTCAACCGAGCGGGGTGCGACAGGGGGGGGGTGTTTCTCCCTTGTTTTCCAAAATGGTGACCTTAATGGCCGGCCTTTGTAACCGCTGGACCCTTAGGGTCCCGCCTACAGGTTGTGCCGGCGGCCTCCCCTTTGAAAAACTACGACAGCCTTAGGTTGTGGCTTATGTACGACCGACGCAGCACGACGACGCCACGCCCCTCCATCGCGGTCCGCTCCTGGACGTGGCCTCCTTCGGTCTCACCGGTGCAGTTCATCGGCGCCGCGCCCCTCGGCCGCGGGCCGCTCCTGTCGAGGCCTTCATCATTCCCGTGCGGTGCAACTGCACCACGTCGCCTCTGTTTCAAGTCACAATAAAGATCAACAATAAAAGTGGAGGAGGATCGTCCATGTTTGTGTAGTCTGATCACATCCCGTTATATCGATAACAAGTGGCCAAACATTAAACAACGAAGGTCATTAAATAATACTTGAATGAAGAATTAACCCCAACCTCAACACAAGTTGTCAAACGATAAGCGTCACAGAAAACGGCGTCGCGGGATGAGGTTACGTAAACGTCGACAGAGAGCATCCGAGAAGGAAGCGGAATCTCCCTTACTTTGTCCCAGAGATAAAATTATATGGATTAACGTCATTGGCGATTTTTCACGTAGATGCCTCCTCCTTTTTCGTGGAGGAAGAAGAAGAAGGAAGAAACCAGGTTGCCGAGTCGATGATCCTTGACGATGTGTTGTCATTCTTTGTTGAGGATGTAGTTCATCAATAGAATAGATCTCCCCCCAAAATCTCACTGAAAAACCCAACCCAATAAAATAATACCCCTCTTATTTTATTATTTCAAGCGAGGCATTTCAAATTACAAAAATTCAAAATTGAATTCAGTTAATTAATTAAACCATGAGTTGTCTAATTAAATATATAATATGACGGCATTATTAATATTGAAGAGGAAGAGCCACAAAATTAAATACAAGAGAGGTTTAAAGGGAGCATAAGGGGTTTTGGGGAATGTGAAAAGATGGGGGCTCATGTGGGCCCAGCCTCACCTATATCTTCTCAAGAGTAGTTAGTAACTAGTGGTTCCCACCCCAACTACAATACATAGGATATAACCACTTAGTAAAAGAAATACAATTGTAACACAATTTTATTTTTACTTTTCATATAATCCATATTTTTTATAACTCCTCCCACGAAAATGAACCTTAAGTAAAATTCCTCTTAAGAAATTACCAGTGTTGCGAGTTCATCGTTGCACTAAGATTTCAATTCTGATCACCAGTTCAAAAGATAGAAAAACCCGCTCGTTGGTTCACTAAACACACCCGATCTAAACTTATGAAATTGATTCCGGGAACACCGGGCGTCGGAATCAGGTTATGTCTGAAACTGCGTACTCATAAAATCCCAAAGAATTTATGAAAAAAAATTCCATGAAATTTACGGGTTTTACATTACTCTCACCTCAGGTATTTATGTCCCCGTAATGATATACCACAAGCTAGGGGAACAAATGAGGTTACTGTGCACGAATCTGAGCCGCCCGCTCCCATGTGCTCTCCAGGAGGTTCCCGTGCTGCCACCTGATGCGCAGTAGAAGAATCGACCATCCATGTAGGACCCGCTCTTATTAATCCTCGATCTCCACCGGGACCTCCACGAATTTTTCCCCATCATGGATGTTCGGGTCTCAGTGATCTATGATATGTGTCGGGTCGTGCACGTATCTACTCAGATGAGATACATGGAAGATGTCGTGCACCTGTTGCAACTGATGTAGAAGAGCTAGGTGATAAGCCACCTCGCATATCCTGCTGAGAACCTGGAATGGTCCAATTAAGCGCAGAGATAACTTGCCACCCGGGACAAATCTCTGTAATCTACGCTGAGGTGAGACCCGTAAGAAAACGTGGTCGCCAACCTCGAACTCCAGTGGTCTCCTCCTCCTCTCAGCATAGGAATTATGTCGTCCTTGAGCAATCCACATCCTCTCCTAGAGGATCTAAACCTTCTCTGTCGTGGCCTAGACCATCTCTGGTCCTACAAGTGCTGACTCCCTAGGGTCTATGCAACACAGAGGTGATCTGCAAGGTCGGCCTTACAATGCCTCATACAGTGCCATCCCGATGGTGGAGTCGTAGATGTTATTGTACCCAAACTCCACCAAGGGTAGGTGATCCTCCCTACTGCGACCAAGGTCGAGGACACATGCATGGAGCATGTCCTCAAGAGTCTGAATGGTCCTCTCCATCTGGCCATCTATCTAAGGGTGAAAGGCGGTGCTCAGGCATAGATGCATCGCAAATGCCTCCTGAAAACCCCTACCAAATCCGGGAAGTAAAGAGAGCATCTTGATCAGAGACGATAGACGATGGCACACCATGAAGCCGTACGATCTCCTAAAAATAGAGGTGTTCCAATCTCTCCACTAATCTCTTCTCTCTGATAGGTAGAAAGTGGGCCGACTTGGTTAGTCAGTCTACGATCACCCAGATGGAGTCGTGTCCTCTAGAAGTACGTGGAATCCCAGTCACGAAATCCATAGATATCTCATCCCACTTCCACTCTAGGACCTCTAAGGGCTGTATCAAGCCTGCTGGTACCTGGTGCTCTGCCTTCACCTGCTGGCAGGCGAGGAATCGTGAAACGAACTCTACCACATCCCTCTTCATACCCGGCTACCGGTGTTGTTTTATGAGATCCCGATACATCTTCACTACTCCAGGATGTACCGCTAGAGGGGAAGTGTGAAACTCCATCAACACAACTTTCTGTAAAGCAGCTGGTACCATGGTACGTACCCTGAAAAGGATGACGTACTATCCTCCTACAGAATATCCATCATGTGCCTGTCCTGAGGATATCTGTGCAGGTCACATCTCAAATTCAACGTCCCCACATTGTGCCTCTATGACCCACTGATGTAGTGGAGGAGTGACTGTGAGTGATTGTAGAAAGGCTTCTCCATCTACTTCCACGAAGGATATCTGTAAAGCATTTAGTTTCTATATTTCCTATAGAAGTAGCTGAATTCCCGACCTCCTTCGGAGAGAATCACCTACTACCTTCCCCTTCCAAGGAGTATATACTATCTCAAAGTCATAGTTCTGTAGGAACTCGAGAAATAACCACTGCCTCAGGTTCAGTTCCTTATGCAAGAAGATGTACCTAAGACTCTGGTGGTCAGAGTAGACTATAATGTTCTCGCCCATCAGATAGTGCCACCACATCATCAAGGAGAAGACCACTGCTACTAACTCAAGGTCATGGGGAGTGTAGTTCTGCTCATGCTGCCTCAACTGTCGTGATCCATAAGAGATCACTTCCCGCTCCTGCATCAGGATAAGCCTTAGTCTGATCCCTGATGCGTTGTAGTAAAATATGTACCCTACACCCTCCTCTGTTAGCCTCAATATGGGTGCATTGTTCAATCTATGTCTCAGCTTATAGAAGCTCTACTGGAATCTATCTGACCATACGAAGGGATTCCCCTTCTTCATCAAAGATGAGATTGGTGCTGCATCTCTGGAGAAGTCTGGCACAAATCTCTGATAGTAACCAGCCAGACCCAGGGAACTCCACAGCTCTGTTATGCTCCTGGGTGGTTCCCGAGCTAGAACTGCCTCGATCCTTGCAGGATCCACCGAAACTCCCACCTCAGAGATGATGTGCCCAAAGAAGTGGACCTCTCGAATCCAGAACTGGCACTTCAAGAGCATACCATAAAGCTGGTACTCTCGGAGTGTATCTAGTACCACACACAACTGGTAGGATTTCTCCTCCTCAGTAGTTGAATAAATCAATATGTCGTTGATGAAGAATATGACAAATCAAGTGAGGTAAGGCTAGAAGATCATGTTCATGAGGCTCATGAACACTTCTGGAGTGTTGGTTAAGACGAAAGGCATATCCAAGAACTCATAGTGGCCATACCAACACTAGAAGGTCGTCTTCTGCACATCCTCATCTCGAACTCTGAGCTGATGATATCCTGACCTGAGGTCTATCTTCGAGAACAATCGTGCTCCCTTGAGCTGATCAAAGAATTCCTCAATCCTCGGAAGTGGATACTTGTTCTTTATGGTCACCTGATTCAGGTGAAGGTAATCGAAACACAGTCGCAAGCTCCCATCCACCTTCTTGGTGAACAAAATCGGGGAAGCCCAGGGTGAAAAACTGGATCAGATGAATCACTTGCCCTGCAAGTCCTCTAGCGGTACCCGTAGCTCTCAAAGCTCAGCGGGAGCCATCCGATATGCTGGAGTAGATATTGGGGCTATCCTGGGGTACATGTCAATATATATGCCTACCTCTCTGTGATGAGGTAGTCCTGGAACGTCGTCCGGGAAAACGTCCGCATACTGATCCACCACTATAGGAAAACTCAGACTCCACACATCAACTGCTCCTAGGATGAGACTAGCCAACTGATGAGTGATCGATTTTCCTCTCCTCTTCAAAAGTACATCTTGTGATACAAAGGCTCCCTTCTCACCGGTGAAGGTGAACCTGCTCCCATATGCGTGGATACACCGCACCTTGCGCCTAATATAGTCGATCTGAGCATGGACCATAGATAACCAATCCATTCCCAAGATGACATCGTAAGGCCTAGACTCCGCTACAAGAAGATCCCAGCCGAAGCTATCACCTTATAGAGTATAATCACACTACTATCACCAGTGCGTAATCGTCGAATCTACTCCCGTATGAGTCTCTAACCGTAAGGATCGAGCCAACGGCTCCATTGGAATCTCCGAGCTCCGATGAAGGGCAGTGGAAATGAATGAATGACTCGCTCCTGTGTCTATATGAACTGTAGCAAGGTTGGAGTAGAAACAAATAGTACCCCGAATCATCTCAGGTGAGCCATGGTCGTAAGCCTCCACAGCCTGAAGATGGGCCTGCCTCTATCCACCAGCTCCCTGTGGTCGGGGTGGACAAATTAGTGGTGGTGGTGATAAAGCCACGAAGAATCATCCAACACCTGCTGCTCGGACATCTCCTCTACATCGTCCACCTAATCCCTGCAGACATCCATGTTCGATCCTCTGCCTCTGCCTGGGTGGTCCCTCAACCATTTGCTGCTCCTCTGCGTTGCGGGTTGGGCAGTCTCGAGCAATGTGACCCTGCCCGGCACATGCATAGCACTTTATGCCTCTTGTATGACTGGCTCTGCTGCGTGTGCCCTGCACCTCCGAACTAGTATCCAGAGGTCGCCCACCTGATGGTCTGGTCCACTTGGACGTCTGTGACATCTGTCGACTGCCAGCTGCAAAAGTCTCCGCTACGTGCCGCCCTGCCGTAAGTCTCGCTACTAGTGTAGGCTCTGAAAGAAAGTTATCTACAAGAAGTTCTCAATCCAGTACTCCTTCCTATGTCGGAATACTGAGGGAGATCATTGAAGCCCTGATCTCATGCCCCAGTCCCTACTTGAAGGAACATTTCCGGATGAATGGGTCCCATACCATGATTGTGAAATAGCACGAGAGGTTGGTAAATCTCGTCGAGTATTGGGATACTATCATGCTGCCCGACCGCAGCTGTAGTAACTCTTGAATGTGCACTGCACGGAGGGTGGCTGGAACTAACTCCGAGCGGAACATGATCTTGAAGTCCGCCCAAAAAAGAGATGCCTCGTCGTGCACCTGGAGCATCATGCTCCACCATCTACCTACTTCCGCGTGCAGGAGACTCGCTGCAAGGATCACCATAAGATCTTCTGGTGTCCCTACCAACCTAATGACTCAGAAAACAGCCTCCAGCCAATCCTCGACTTCCAGAGGGTCCGTCTCTCCATGGAACCTGGGCACCCTCTAACGCTGAAACTCTTGTAGTGCACTAAGGAGACGTGCACTCTCAGCTGCTGGGGCTGGTGGCATCAGTGGCTCGGTGGGTAGAGGTATCGCCGGTTCCTCCTCTGTAATGGGGCCTTGCACCGAGGCCTCGTCCCTCGGTGGCCTTCCATCTCGCGCAAAGCTCGGAACCCTAGCTGGCTGCCTTAATGGGGCCATCTTGAAATGACATAGATGTGCCATGGTTAATACAGTATTTCTGGTGAGCTGACACAAATTAATCCCAAATAAAACTTTTGAAACACGCATTCAATCAATTTTTTCGTGCATTGAGTCGAGAATCAGGAGTCAGGGTCCTAGTGTATGGATACGTCAGTCGCTGCCCCAACAATGGACTCCCTGGACTAATAACCACAGTCAATAACCTTAACAATATTTCTTCACAAATATTAAATTATCAGACTCCTGAGTTCTGCTGTAGAACTGACTCCTCTGATACAAATTTGTCACAGCCCATCCTCAGGGCCTATGCCGTGACTACCCCAAGCCTGCCTTCCATAGGCCAGGGGCTGGTGACTATCACTAAAGGCGCAAATCATGATAAAATGGATGGCATTACCTTTATATAAGAAAAAAACCATAGAGTACGCAAGATGTAGTAAACACTAAGTAAAGTGAGTACAAAATTAAGTGTTTTAATGTAATGGGCCAGTATAAAAGCCCAACTAAATGTACAATACAGCTGATAAAAGTAAATACAATAGCTGACAGTAAATCAGCAACCGCTGAGACGTCCTCCAGAAACCCCACCTGAAGAGTGGGTACAGATGGTCTCCTCATCTCCTCGAATCTGTCCGTCCACACTGTGTATGTCCCGCCTGATAGTCCACCTCCGGATACCGCCATACTCCACAAGCCTCAACTACGATCAACGATATCCTTCGTCTGCAACCAACACAACTTAGTGCGGGCATAGCCCGTGCATGGGTGAGTATACGATACTCAGTAGGGACCCCGAGACTCTCGAAGGTCTCCCAGAATCCACAAAGGAATAATCCACAAAGGAATAGACAAAACACAAAGTATCAACCAACAGGACATAGGTATATTCCCATACATATACCTAAGTCATCAATTATAGTTCAGCTCCATTTTTCGAGCCCATGTTCAACCCAGTCAACACAGGAAAGTACAACTCTGTCCACACAGGGAAAGTACAACACAGTATACATAGGAAAGAAAGACAATCATATCGAAGATAATGACTGAAATTCAAGACTCATATTACACTGTAATACTATTCACGAAGAGTGGTAGAGATGATTGATGTAGATTTTAAATCATCTTCCCTGCTGAACCCACACAGGATCCAAGTAGAGAAATCATCGTTGTCGAACCCACGTAAGATCCTATTACAGTAACTATCATTGACGAACCCACGTAGGATCCAAGTACAATATTCCTCGCTAACGAACCCATGTAGGATCCATGTACAGTCGTCCTCACTGCTGAACCCACATAGAATCCAAGTACAGTCATCATCGTTGACGCAGTCACTGCCAACACTAGGGTTCCCACACACAGGACCCTCTATTCCGGGAGGGTCTTCTCCACGAGCAAAGGGGTCGATACATCAACTGTCACAATGTCCATATTTGATTATCACAAAGTTCTGTCTCGTCAATAGGAACTCAACGTGACAAAAAACGCGTCAATCAGATGCCCGGTCTTAGAGTTATTGGCTTTTCTGTCCTAGGGGCCCAGTTGGTTTTTAAAACTAAAACCAACCCGAACATACTCCAGCTACATCCAAACCTCAAGTGGAGTAATTAAAAAGAATCTTCTCACTAAGAGGAATCCAACAAAGTCGACGACACATCAATCGGACGTCCAGAGCTCCAGTTATAAGCCTTTCCGCTCGAAGAGCCCGGTTGGTTTCGTGTTCGAACCATCCTGACCATACCCAAACATTAACGAAAGATTTAGTGTAATATACCGAAACTACTATCTCAGTCCAAGGATCCCAATGCAACTGACGGCGCATTGATCAAAGTTATGTAGCCCAATATATGGGTGTTTGAACAAATCTGTCCGAAAGTAGGGAGTTTGGGCCTGGTCTAACCCGACCCAATACCCCCTGGGTCGGACCGAACCAGGTCGACCCGACCTAGGTCCTGGTCCGAACCATTTGGGCACATCATGTCTAGGCTTTTGTGGCCTGGCCCGGCGGCGCGACGCGGCCCAGCACTGGCGGATCAGCCCGACGCGGGTGGCCCGGCCCGGCGCAGGCGGCCCGGCCCAGCGCGGGCGGCCTGACCCGCACGACCTGCGTCCCATCTCGAAAGCCGACCGCAGTTCAGATATTCTCTCGGCCGTGCGTAGTGCGAAGGGGGAGGGGGATCTACCCTCTATTTCCTGAAATGGCCAGCCTTAATGGCTGACCCTTGTAATCGCGGGACCCTTTGGGCCCCGCTTCCAGGTGGCACCGGCGGCCGGCTTAGCCGACCGACCCTTTGGAAAACTGCCACGGCGCGACGGTGCTGCACCCCTCCGCAATGGCTTGCTCCGGGTCATGGCCTCATTTAGTCTCACCGGCGTGGAGCGACGGCGCCATGATTCTCCACCGCGACACACTCCAACTGCAGTCATGTTCGTCCTTGCGCGGTGCAACGACACCGCGTTTCCTCCGTTTCAAGCCACAATAAAGATCAACAATAAAACAGGAGGAGGATCAGTCATGTTTGTGCCGTCCGATCTTCTCCCGTTATATCAATAACAAGTGGAAAAACATTAAACAATGAAGATCATTAAATAATACTTGAATTATGAATTAACCCCTATGTCAACACATGTTTTCGAATGATGAGCGTCAGGGAAAACGGCGTCGCGAGATGAGGTTCCGTAAACGTCGACGGAGAGCGTCTGAGGAGGAATAAGCATCTCCCTTCCTTTTTCACAGAGAGAATATTATATGGTATGGCATCATTGGTGAGTTTCCATGTCGATGCCTCCTCCTTTGTCGTGGAGGAAGAAGAGGACGGAAGAAACCGGGTCGCCGAGTCAATGATCCTTGACGAAGTGTTATCGTTCATCATTGAGGATGTAGTTCGTCAAGAGAATAGATCTCTCCCCAAATTCTCACTCGACAACCAAACCCAATAAAATAAGACCCTATTATTTTATTACATCAAGCCATGAGTTTCAAATTACAAAAATTCAAAACTGAATTCACTTAATTAATTAAATCATGAGTTGTCTAATTAATTAAGAAATATGTTGGCATTATTAATGCGAAATAGGAAGAGAAACTTAATTAAATACAAGGGAGGTTAAAAGGGAGTTTAAGGGGTTATGGTGAATGTGAAAATATTGGGGATCGTGTGGGCCCCATATCACCTTTATCCTCTAAAGAGTAGTTAGTAACTAGTGGGTCCCACCCCAACTCCCATACCTAGGATATAACCACTCAGTAAAAGAAATATAATTGTAACACAATTTTATTTTTACTTTCAATATAATCCACATTTTTTTATAACTCCTCCCAAAAAAATAGACCTTTAGTAAAGGTCCTCTTAAGAAATTATCAGTGATGTGAGTTCATCGATTCCCTTGGATTTCTACTTCGAGCACCAGTTCAAAAGATAGAAAACCCACTTGTTCGTTAACTGAACGTACCGGAGCTAAACTTCAGAAATTGTTTCTGGGCCCACCGAACCTCAAAATCAGGTGCCGTCAAAAACTGTGTACTCGTAAAATCCCAAAGAATTTATGAAAAAAATTTCCCTGAAATTTACGAGCCTTTACAATGTGAATTAGAAAATAAACATTTCAAATGATGAATTATTGGAAAATGCCAAAATTCCATGGAAGGGATCTTTATAATGTCTAAATCATCTTGTGATGTTTCTCTCAACTTATATCATGATGTCCCACATTTTGGACACTCTGAAAATTAATCATATTCCTTCCTATATATCATACATTCATTCAGACATGAATCTATTTTCTTGTATCCCTATCACATCGGCCATAATATTTTCATGGACTTATAATGTGAATCTAGAAGATCTTTATCTTTTGGATGAATTCATTTCATCAATTATAGCAGCTCTGTAAAACTTATGTCACTCCATCTATGTTTTTCCTTCAAGTTTATAAATCTTAACACCACAGACAAATTTGTAAAATCCGTACAACCTAGATACAGTGATTTTTCAGCATCACCATATATATGTGCAACTGTCAATTCTTTCTCAATTTCTTCTCCTGCAATATCACTAATTATTTCATCAATTCCATCAGAGTTACAATCTTGAGAATCATCTTCATCAGTTGATCTGACATTCTGTCCAGTTTCCCTATTCCAAATCTAATGGATGTAACTCGGAGTAAATCCATGAAAATTCAGATGATTTTTGATCTCTCTACTATTAAACTTCTTCATATTCAAAATTTTCAAGTATGGACAGAAAAAATGTCATTGCTTGAAACATTTTGTTTAGAAAATTCTAAAATGGCATAAATACCATCTTCATATTCATTACTCATTCGATGTAACATAATCCAACATCGAATCATTATTAACATATAACAAATAACCAAATTATTCATCGTGTTATGATATGAAAAATATATATTTATATGAAAAATATCATTTTTTTAATGAAAAAATATTCGAATATAAAACAAATCTATGAGTATTTGAAAAAAAATATATATGAAAATCATTTTTAAAATAAAATATAGTTAGATATAACAGTTTTAAATCAATATTGGATCCATTATTCTTAAGGTAAATAAAGAATACCTCCAGGTGGAACTGGATACCAAATTGAACCTTCCATAAAAATTAAATATGAATTATAAATATTAAAATATGTATACATTCACTACAAAAATTACATAGAACCCAATGATTTGAAACCATTGGGATAAACACTTAAACCATTGGGGCACCCAACAGTTTCACACACTTTTGGCAGGATGGTCGTTAGAATAGCCCTATACCCATGATTCTACAAGAACCGTTAGTGTAGACTGTCTGATGTTAAAATATTCCAACGGTTTCAATGATACCATTGGGATATATATATATATATACCACGATAGTGTCTAAGGGGGATGGGGACTGTCCAGGGGGTGGGGGATATCCATGAGGATGTGCGATGTCTAAGGGGGTGTGGGAGCGGTGTTCAGTGGGTGAGGGGGCTGTCCAACCCCATAACCCAGTGGACACCACCCTGACCCCCTTGGACTCAACCAGGAAACCACCCTCCCCTTGACAGCACCCAACACCCTAACCAGCACCCCCACCCTTCTGGATCTCCCCCAGCCTCTTCAAACCCACATACGCCATTGGACAGCCCTCCCAACCCTCGTAGACACCACCCCACCCCTAGAAACCCATACCCCCTTGGACAACCACCTCACCTGCTAGAAAACCCCACCCCCTTGGACACCCCAACCCCCTTAGGCAAACCCCGCAACCCCCTGGACACCACTCCCACCCTCTTTGACACCCCCTGGACACCCCACCCCTCTGCATACCCCCCTAGACAACCCCCACCCCTGGATACCCCACCCCCTTGGACATCCCCCACACCCCCCTGGACTCCACCCCCACCCCCCCTTGACACCCCTATACACCCAACCCCCCTGGACATCCCCCTACCCCATGGACAACCCCAACCCCTCTGGAGAGCCCGCACTCTCCTTGGACACCCCATCCCCTGAACACCCCTACCCCTTTAGATAGCCCACTCACCCCCTGGACAGCACCCCCACACCCTAGACACCCCTACCCCCTTGGACAGCCTCATCACCCCCAAGAACACCCCTAGACACCCCAACCTGCCTGGATTTCCCCCACACCCCCTGGACACAACCCCCGCCCCATTTGACACCACTTGGACACCCCCACCACTCTGGACAGCCCCCCACCCCTAGACACCCCCACCCCTCTAGACTGCCCCTCCCACCCCATGGACACCCCTACCCCCTTGGATAGCACACTCACCCCTGGACACCACCCCCACCCCTCTAGACAGCCCACCCCTGGACCCCCCTCCCCCTAGACACCCCATACCCCCTTGGACATCCCACTCACCCCCTTGTAAACCACCCCCACCGCCTGCACACACCTACCCCCTTGGACAGCCCCCAAACCCCCTAAAAACCACCCAACACCACCTTGGACACCCCAGCCCCCTAGGACAGCCCCCACACTCCCCCTGGACACCACCCTCACCCTCTTTGACACCCATTGGACACCCCCACCCATTTGAACATCCCCCACCCCCTTGAAAACCCCCAATACTCTAGAAACCACCCCCTGGACACCCATGGACACCCCTACCCTATTGGACAACCCAGTCACCACTGGACACCAACCCCCACTCCCCTGGACACCCCTACCCCTTGGATAGCCCACACACCCCACTTGGACACCCCACCCCCTTGGACACCCCATCCCCCTTGGACATTCCCCACCCACCTGGACACCACCCCACCCCCTTTGAAACCCCTTGGACACCCCCACCCCCTTGAAACCCCCCCACCTGGACAACCCCCACCCCTCTAGACATCCCCCCTACCCGCATCGACACCCCGTGTACGCAAAATCGCACATAATGGAACACAAAAAAAGAATAAAGTTTCATGATATCACATCGACGGTTTCTTTTACCAGAAAAGTATTTAGCACATTATAAATTAACACTATGAAACGTACCATGATATAAAGAAGTAAAATAGAAAAATAGAATCTCAAAAAAATTGATTATGGAATCGCGACAAATACAAATCGAAACAGATCCATGTGAATTTTACTTGAGTGTTGCAAGTTGACCTAATAGATCTGGTGATAATAAAGACAATGAATGACTTTGAAAAAACAAGGCTAGAGGTCATGACTTTGAATAATCTGTTCTAGGTTTTCCACATGGGAGATTCGAGTCATAGGTCGCCATATCGATGAAAATAGAATGACTGAATACGGGGCACAATAAATCATTTAAAAGGTTTATCACATCATTTGTTTTATAACTGACATGATAAACTAATTTTTTATGTTTATAATGTCATTAATTTAATAACTAACTTATAAAATAATTTATCATGTTTGTTATTTTATAACTGAAGTGATAAATTTTCGATATTTATTTTATCACATCGGTTATTTTATAACTAATGAAATAAATGGATTCCTATTGTTTTATCTTGTCGGTTATAAAATAACCTCCATGATAAATCTAATTTTATAGTTGTGCACGCCAGTTATATAGAACCGGTGTAATAAATGCCGACGTGTTACATTTTTCTTCCACTATTGAATAAGGGTAAAAAATTATATTATAATAATATAACATTACCCTAAATGATTCATATTCCTATAAAATGAATAATTTTCTACAATGAGAATGCTTACACTAAAACTTTTTCATATGAAGCCACTTGGGTGTGAAAATTTCATTTTATAATTTTTAATTTAATGAAAATGGAAATATAACATAAACATATATTTTTTAAAAAATCAATTTTAACATAGTGTTATATAACTGATATCAATATCTATAAATATTCACAAAAATAGAAATATTTCTTACATCAGGTTGTTTTATTTTTAAAATTTATATATAATATAAATAAATTTATCAATGACTCAATAATAAGGTAGTGATTACCATATTAATGAATGATTCAAATAAATGATTAAATAAATATTAAAATAAATTTCATTTCATCATATTGATTCCATCATAGAATTTTATAGATGATTATGAAATATTATCTTTGATTAAATTTTTTTGGTTAGATACAATCATGTATTTATGACTTTAATATTATCAATTACTATATAATTTAGTAATTGACATTAATGAGTTTTCAAAAAAAATTATTAAATGATATAATAGTCTTAAGAATATAGGATTCAAAAAAATAAGTTCTATAATTTTAAAAATTTCATTTATAATACATGTATGGTTCTATTATTATTTTTATAGTTACTATAGAAATCATAAATTGGGAAAATTCAATATTACATGATAAGAGTTAATGTTTTTAACAAAGGGATAAAGTAAAATGATAATTTTAATTTTATACCTAAAGTTGTCTAAAATATATTTTTTAAATGATTTATACCCATATAATTAATATTCTATAATTCTATCATTTTTTAGATATTATAATTCCAAAATCATTTTATAATAAAATAATATATAATGACAATCCTAAAGTGCCCAGCCTCCCTCTTATAAAAAGCCACCACCTCTACCCACTTATGTGAACCTCTCAGGCCCGTTGTCTCATAAAATTTCTAGTACAATAATATCCCGACATCCCTTATTTCCTACTATAATCCATACCTTGTTCATAATTCTAATCAAGAATGTTTGTTGGGCCCAAATCAAAATGATGTTACACGATTTAGAGGTAACATCTTCTCAATTGTTTGTTTCCTTTGGTTTTGTTATCCACTCCCTTTGAACTTATTATTATTTGATTACATAACAAAAACAATATGATCAATAAACTAGGATATTTTAATTGGATGTATTCTATCTACACATACACACACCTCAATCTATTGGATACGAGCCTACTGTGTCTGTGTTCGGAGAACTACTGCCTCATTAAATGATGATTTTGCATTTTCCCCTACCACCTCTCACGGTGGAAATTATGATGGAAATGTATTTATATTATATATATATATATATATTATATTTATACTGACTCTATGTGTATTTATTTTTTATTTTAATAATACATATATTCTTTCTGAGATGTGTAAATACGATAATTTTTATTTGAGGAAGTGTGGAATACTTCCCACCTAATGTGATATGACATGTTAATTCTATACAAGGAACACATATTTTTTTTATTAAACCTATGAAACATATATGACATAAAAATATTATTGGTATAATAATATACATTTATATCATTTTCTTATTAGTTTTTAATATTAAAAATAAACAACAGTACATTCATGAGTACGTACAGCCTACCATCTCAATGAACTGTGAATTTAGTTTATTATATAAAAATAATATGGATATTATCAATATGTTTATATATGAAATATTTGATATGTAAATCATGAATCATATTATAGAGATGATGGGTTTTTTGGAACATAGTCAATTTAGATCAAACTAGTTCATTTTCGATTCAAATACCGAATATTGATAAACCGAACAATATAAACATAAATAATTATGTAATTTTTATAACATGATGATAAGTAATATAAAATGAATAATAAAAGTAAAAATTTTTATAAATAAATTATAAATTAACGTACAATTATTATTCATGAATATCAAAAACTAACGAGACAAGTCAATCTCATGGTAAGGGAACATTTTAACCATATTTTCATTCAATGGGTTGATCTTCAACCACATGACTATTTCATTCTATGATTATGTGAGAAATTAATTTGGATATATTATATTGTATTTATACATGATTCATGGGGATTTATATTGATTACAAAAATAATTCTGTTTTATTAACAAAATGATCATTGTAAGGGAATTTCAAAACTCAATTTTCACTCATTGTATTTTATGCCTATTTCATGGATTATATTATGCCAAAATTATGTGTGGAATATATATTTATTTATTTATGTTTTAATTTACAAATAACCTTTTATGGATATACTTTTTCTACATATAATCACCCCATTGTAAAATTCATACAACATATTTATAAACATTGTAAGGGAAATTTTAACTCTGTCTACATTCATTGAGTTAAATATCCAGGTAAATGTTTTTGTTTATTCCAGTAATATGTGTGAATGACCAATGATTTTTTTCCAGTGAATATTTAATAATATTGAGTGTATTTTTGTTTTTTAAACATAATTATGTTATTTATTTATCCTTAATATAGAGATATAATTTAGAAAGGGGATTTTGTCTGAATTAACATTCCATTGAGAATTATTTGTAGTTATACATAAATTGATGTTTATATGGTGTAAATAAAACCCTTTGACATATTATATCAGGAATCTTATTATCCTCAATATAATATTTTTTTTAATGATACTATTTTGATTATTTTTATTCAACTATTTTCTCAAGTTGTAAGGGGCATTATCTCAATCTCCATTCATTGAGAACTAATTTGATAAAATACACCTCTTTTATTTATATTTTTTTTAATAGACCCCTTTGACATTTAATTTAATTCAATTGGAATATTTTTTCATTGAATCACTTTATTATATGATTAAATGATTGTTTTCTACGTATTCGGAGACAACGACCTCTATGTCGTAGTAACAATTATTTTGTATTTTTCTTCCTCTACAAGACTTAATGTTTTCAAATGAGAAAAAATAACCTATTATCATTTTCATTGTTTTGGTATTGAAAATGATTTTTAATGTATAATTTCTATTTCAATATCTTGAAATGTGTTTTTATTGAAAATGACATTTTATGAGTTAAATGTTGGTAATTTCGATCATTTATGTCTTACGATTATATAATGGTACAAGGATATTTGAGGAGTGGTTATGTGATAAACTAATGACTGGTGGTTCATTGATAAACAATTTATGGTTGGTTACATTATAACATCCAATTTATTGGGTATTGAAGTCGGTTATATGAATATTCTATTTAGTGACATGTGGGGATGTTGATCGTATGGTAATTCCATTTAAGAATGATTATGTCTCTAGTTACCAATATATGTCATATGATGAATTCAATGGGATATATTTTAATATTTTATTACAAAAACAGTAAAAATGTGTAACATCCCCTTATTTCATAGTATGTTATCTTTTAAAAATAATTAAATAGCTTGTGCTACATGCAACACCAAGTTCAAGAGCATCACGACCTATCAAAATAGCCGTTTTAAAAATGAGTTATGAATAGTATTAACCAAATTTTGGATTTTAAATATATCCTATATAATTTCAACATTTATTTGTTTTGTATCTTAGATATAATATAACGGAAAAATGATTTATTCAGATAAAATAAGTATTCTTTCAAAATATGTATTTTACCAAAATTTTAATGGAAAACCCTTTATAAATCCAATATATCCCACATTAATTTACTCAATAAAATAAAATAAAATTCTTCTTTTGAATCGGGACATAAAATTTTAGTTTGGATTAATGTTTGGTACTTTTCTGATAACCTTCAAATTTTGATGAATAGTGAAAAATACTAAATTTTAATTAAAAACAGTTTTTTATTTAAAATAATTTATAGTGTAAAATTATAAATTTGAGTTGTTTTAAATTATCATTATATTATATATTTTTCATTTAATTTAATTTATGTAATTGGATGTAATTTCATATTTTAATTGTACATAACCACATGCCAATCTTTTGATAATTGTTACTTCTTAAAAACCTGCTCACTAGTTTTGAAAACAAGAATTATTTCTAAATAAATTAATGAAAAATTTATGTTTTGAATTTTGTAAATTTGAGATCATTTTTGAAATTTTAATATCAAAATTATCTTTCAGTAATGTTTTAGTATTTTTCTTAAAACATTCTATTTTTGATGAATAGTTAAATACACTACGTTGTAGATAAAAACCGAATTTTCATTTAAATAATTATTTTTAATAAATAATTTATCTTAATTTTAAAATATGTACATAATAAATATATTATTATAATTTAATTCATTATAGTCATTTAATAATAATATTATAAATATAAATTTTCTTTGATCTTTTTAAACATCCTTTTCCAACCTTCTAGGCACAATTGCAAATTTTCATAAAACGTAATTTGAAATCTTCTTTTAATTGATTTAAAAAAATCTGAGAGAAATAGTTGAAAAAAGTTAGTAAAAATTTTTATAATAGGATGATATTTTGTTGGGTGAATAGTAACATTTGAATTTTATTAACAACAATTAAAAGTAAATAGTGTAATTAATAGTAAAAATGATATTATAATTACTATAAAACTTGTACTAATTATATTGGATATGTTTATTTTGACCAAAGTCAAGATTAGGACAAAAATATTATCCTTTTTGATCCTCAAATATTAGATTTCTACATTTATAATATTTTATTTAAAGAAGGGTTAAAAGTGTAAAATTCATGTTTTAAAACTAATCCGTTTTTAATTTTGGGATATAGATAAGATAAATTAGACTATAAATATTAACTAGAAATATAATATGATTTCATATATAATTGAATTTTATTTATAATATTTAATCAATAAATAATTATATTTATATTTTCACACAATGAGGATGTAGTTATTACCATATTAATGAAAGACTAAAATAATTGATGTTATAAATATTAAAATAAATATATATTGAGACATTTAATGTATTATAAAATATTATAGGTTAATATTACATGTTAGTGTCGATTAAATTAATTTTTTTAAATGTAATAACGTTTTTCTTGACTATCACAAAAACCATATACTAAATAGTTTCATAATTGACATAAATGAGTTTTTAAAACAAAATCTATTTTATTAAATTATATGATAGAAAAGAATACCTAATTATCAGAAAAAGGGCATATATAATGATATTCATGTAATTAATTAACCACATTATGTACTTTTTTAATTTTATAACAAGTTTACTAACTATGTATTATAATAATACAAGAAGACATGGTAAAAGTTAAACTATTTATATAAGGGTTAAATCATAATGATAAGGTTAAAATGGTGTCTTAAAGCTATCTAAAACTAATTTTTTGAGAGGATTTCAACCCATCACACCTTAGCATCGAATTAAATCCATTTGGAGCTGTTAGAAACCGAAAATGATATTATAATAAATAAATATTTCAATCTTTTCCTAAAGTTCCCCTCACCTATCTTATAAAAGGGAACTCCCCGTTCCCTTAAATTCACACCTCTAATACCTTTTGGCTCGGCCATACCTTTAAATATTTTCCTCCAAACTACCCACACATAATCTTAGAGGAATCACATTGATCTATAATCCAACATATGGATACCTTTTGGTCAAATCAAAAGGGATCACCCGAAGAAGAGTAAACTATATTATCACCACTTTCAAAGTTCCTTTCCAATTCTACATCCTCTTTATTTTTTTAGTATACAAAAACATTAAAAACACTACCTTATACATAATGTGATTTTATTATGATTATGGTACAACCAAATTATTTATTCACTCTACCCTATGAATGAAAAAGTCACCATAGGTGCATATGTATGACTTTTTATCTCAACGTCATGGTGTAGTTTTTCATTCAACACTAAATTATTTGGAATAGTATAATAATGAGTATAATTAATATTAATAATTAATATAACATTGTAAATATTTTGTATATGTGACAAACCATCCCATTTAAAACTGGTTCTATATTAATAGAATGATATTGTAACTTGTGCCTACATAAGACTTACCATCTCCACGACACGATGAGATACAAAGTTCAATCTTATATAATTTTTATAAAAATAAATATAATGATTAATTATGTGTTGTATGAAATAATACTTATACTTATATAATAATTATTTTTTATGAAATATATATTTTGTCTACTTAGTTTTATTCTATAAGAGAAGAAAACAGAAACAAAACGTTCTTTTGTAAGTATAGACTACCATATCCATGAACGATGCATCCATTTAATTTATCCATCTATTATACATATTTATATTCTGAATATATATGATATATAAATTATGTTTTATATAATTGATGTATTTAAATCTTGATCTATATGATAAGATTAGGAATAAAAAGTTAATAAAGGTAAGATAATGAAATTGATTATTACTTAAAATGTTACTTTAACATGGAAATTTTTATTAAATGGGCAGTATAATGTAATAAAATAATAATATGTCATATCATAAATATTAATAAGGTTTTTTTAAAATTTGATAACATTCTATGGTCACTATACATGAGGTTAAATATACCTTTAATTAAAGAAATTACAAGATAAGTGTTAATTCCTCAATCTCATTATTTTCATTGATTGTTTGTTTTTAAGTTTTTACTGGGACATATTTTTCATTGAAGTACATGTTTCATAAAAACGATTCAAAAGGAATATTTTTTTATGTGGAAGATACCCTTTATCAATGTCATCATTTTATATGCTTTAATGATTTATTATTCTAAATCTATTTAATTAATGACCATGTTTTCCAAATGATTTTAAGGATTTATTTATAAGTACATGATTTTTTTAAAATGATAATTTATTTCAAATTATTAAAAGTGGTATGGTACACTTTGATTAAACAATATATTTTAAATTTATTCATTTATAAATTCTGTAAATTTTAAATGAATTCATGATAAATGGGTATTTATCTCAAAAGGATTTAATGATCATTTTCTACAATGTCAACAACCTTGATAGGATATTATTTTTGATTGAGGTTGATTTATTACAATAAAATATTCCCTATTTTATTGAATGAGTTATGATATGTTTTACTATGGATGTTTTATTTTTATACAACATAAGGACTATGGTTAATGTATTGAAAATTCATAGGCTAGTTTTAATATGAATGTTTACATTATGATTCAACATTTTTATATGAAAAATGCATTGTACATAGTATCTGATGAGTGGGGACATTATAGAACCTCGATTCATTAGTAGATCACTTGAGACAAATTAGTGTCTTAGAACCAGGCCTTCACAAATTTTTTATTTGTTGTCTTGGAAATCAGCCTTTACTATGTTGTTATGATATCTGGTATTATTCATACCGTCATTATGAAATTAGTTATTACATGTGGTTTTTGGAATTTTTGAATATCAATGTCCTTGTTTATATGGTAATGTCGAATTTATTTTTTCCATATTATGTTCAAAATTATATTTAAAAGTATTTTGTTTTTATTGAACATCTTGGCCTAAATTTTTATTGTTTTCTCTAAATTATTTACCCTTACTAATCATCTGAGCTCACCCACTTTCTAGTGTTTTATTTTCCAAGGATTCAAAGAAGTGTATTATTGTTGATATACAGGGCCATGCTAGGGGAATAATAGAATTATTGAAGAATTATTTATGTTGTGTTTAATGATAGAAAGTGTAATGCGACGTTCATGTTTGTAATCCATTTTACAATTCTACTAAATCGATTGGTCCTTTGGGAAATGACTACATGTAATCATGAAAATTTATTAAAATAACGTACGGTATCTGGGTAACTATGGTTGGGGAATTACAGTTGGTATCACATGAAGTTTTCAAACAACCTTGAAAATATATTTAGATAAAATTAGATTAGGAAACATTACCCTATGATTGAATTTTAAGATTCATATAGAAGAACATCCAAACAAATATTTAATATTGATTTTATTTCGGTTTTCCAAAAAATAATTCTTTTCTATATACTACAAGTGGACATAGTTCTGGAATTGATTTACATAGGAGTCAAAAACTCTGACAAAGTACATTGGGTTAAACCCGAGGTATCCTGGTACATGAAAAAAAGACTTACTGCACACCTGGTTGGACACTCTATGGGGATATACTTAGAATAAATTACATTTTCATGAAAAATCATTAGAAAGTATTTGTGAGTAAATATGTTAGCAATGAAATCATTTTTATGGTTATGAAACCAAATGAGTGTAAATCTTCAATTAATGATAATAATTTTTCTATTTTTTGGATTATAGATTAGGATACAATCTAACCTTGTGTATGTCATTATTTTTAAATGTAACCCAGTAGAACGAATGTGAACTCCTGTAATATGCATGATCCAATGTGTAAAAATGATCATATATTTCTTGTTATTAAGAGAACATTTAGAAGTGAAAGATTATCCAATGTATTCTCATCATAGTAGGAAATAGTATCATGTGTTAAAAAGATATGTAATGTATTCTCTAAGTCATATTACTTTCATGGGAAGCAATAGAAGAAGAGAATTGAAGAGAAAATAGAGATAAAGGGAAGAAGGGAAAGAGAGATTTTTACACATGTGATAACTATGGAAAGAATCACCTGGTTATATGATTGACAGAAATGGGAGTTTGTTATAAGTGTGGAGAAACAGGACACCACATTCGTGATTGAAAGCGTATGAAAAAGTTTTCAAATGATCAATGCTTCATCTATAAGGGGTTGGGACACTATGTGAATCAAGTTCAAAATAATCAGATTATGCCCCATATGATGTTGTTAGATAATAATCATGTTATGAAACAAATGAAGATAATGAAGAATTACTGGAGTTATTATATTGGTATTAATGAATTATGACATTTGAGGGTTGTATGAAAGATGTATTAGTTATAATAATTATTGGAATAAATAATGATTGTACTAAAATACTATTTCATTGAGGATTTGAGATTATATGGTTATAAGAAAAGTGAAACAATAGAAAGATGAACTTTTTGTCAAATACATAGTTGACAGGAACTTTAAACCTTAATATGGTCCTGATATCAATATAAATGATTTTGAAAAAGTAAATTGGGTATTATTTACATCCTTGGAACTAATTAATGGTTTTTTTAAAAAGTGGTTCGTACCATCATTATTGGGTGTTTTCAACATTTTTTAGCTTAAGGTGTATATCCATTATTCTATGTTTTACATAAGGAATGAGGAAAAAGGAACATATTCAATATGGGTTTCTAGTAATTCAGTTAATTACCATGTTTTAAAATAATACAATATTAAGGTATTCCGATGTATGTGACCTTCTTTATAAATATTGGACTGTGTGATTAGAAAAATTTATTCTAGATAATAGTAAAGGTTGGAATATAACAATTTTGAAATTGGATACCATTATTTATGGTTAAGTCACTTATTAAGATTAATTATTGATTTTTATAAAAAACAAATATGGAGGTCAGACGACAACCCATCATGTTCGGCAAGGACACAAGACTTGAACCTGAAACTGAAGGGAGAAATGGGTACATCACCGACCGCTGGCCTATGTGATGTCCTTGTTTGTATAATGTAATTTTTAAATGGTATCATATATGAATTATAAATTATTTTTTTAAACCGTATATTATTAGGTTTAATAAAAAATTGAGATGTATTATCTTTTAAAAAGAACGATGAGTTTGTGGCTGAAATTAGTTAATGGATGGAACTCTACTTTTCATGTATTCTTTTTTTTTCGATGATTAATTACTTAATAAAATTTAGGGAATGGATCTGAAAACAAATAATGTGTTATCCTAATAACTTATGTTTTGAAGAACTAATGATATATTAAATCATTATGAATTTATGTATTTGAGGCCCTCAATTTTATATTTTTTGTTCAATTGTTTGGGATTAATGACCTCAATCACTATCTATAAATATTTATGTTTTTACACTAATTATGTGTCTATTATTTCCACCAATGTTCTTATATTTTAATCCATAATTTTTTGGTGACTTTTTCATTTCTCTTTCCATCTTACTAATAAAAAATTTAATTAACCCATTTTCAAAATAATGTTTTCAACATATAAATTTTCTATTTTCAATATTTTATTTTGATAAAAAAATTCTAATTTAGAGGAATCAATTTATTGAATGAGGGAAGAATGTAACTCCCTATGATTTCAATGAATGTTATCTTTTTAATGTAATTCAATAGCTTGCGCTACACGCAACACTGTGTTCAAGCTCATCACAACCTTTCAGACTAACCGTTTAAAAAGAGGATACTAACAATATTAACCACATTTTGAATTTTATATATATCCTTTATAATTATAACATTAATTTTTTTATATTCTTAGATAGAATATAACGAAAAATTCAATTTTTCAGATAAAAGATGTATTTTAAAAAAAATTACAGTTTTCCTCTTTATAATGGTGTACCCTTTTTAAATCAAATATTTTAACCTTTTATAAATTAATTTTAATGAAATTAAATTCTTATTTAAAATAGAGACAGAAAATTCTAGATAGGAAATTTTTTTGTTACTTTTCTGATAACTCTCACATTTTGATTAATAATGAAAAATACTAAATTTTAATTAAAAACATATTTTTTATTTGAAATAATTTAAATTGTTAAATTATTAATTTGAGTTATATTAATGTATATTTAAATTATATATTTTTCATTTAATAAAATTATGTTCATTTGATGTAATTTCAAATTTAAACTAGACATAACCACTTATCAATGTTTTGACAATTTTTTCTTCTTAAAAACCTTCTTTATGGTTTTGATAATAGAAATTAAATTTAAATAAATTAATGAAACTATTTTTGTTTGAATTTCATAAAATTTAAAACATTTTTGAACATGGAATATAAAAATTATCTTTGTTTGTATTTTTGGTATTTTTCTAAAAACATTGAATTTTTTATGAATAATGGAAAACACTCAATTGTAGTTAAAACCCCATTTTTTCATTTTAATAATTATTTTTAATTAAAAATTTATCTTAATTTCAAAATATACAGATAATACAAATATTAGTCCAATATAATTCATTATAGTCATTTTATAAAAATGCTGGACATGTAAAATATGGTTAAATGTCTTATATTTTTTATCCACCATCATAGCACATTTTCAAATTTGCATAAAACATTTAATTACCTCATCTATGGATTGAATTTAAAATATCCATGAGATATGGTTTACATTCAAAAGTAATGTGTTTTTCAATAGAAAGAAATTTATTTTGGTGAATAGTAACTTTTTAATTTTAATTACCATGGTTTAAAGTAAATAGGGTAAATAATGGTACATATTATATTATAAATACCGTGAAGCATGTCCTAATTATATTGGAAAAGATTATTTTTACCAAAATCAACCTTATGAAAAAAAATATGATCATTTTTCATCCACATATATTAGATTGTGTTATTTATTATATTTTATTTAAAGTAGAGTTAAATGTATTATATTGAAATTTTAATAAATAAAAACTTTTTAATATAGGGATGTATATAAGATAAAATAAACTGTAGATATTAATTAGAAATAAAAAATTATTTGCTACATCCGAGTATTTTATTTATAAATTTTAGGCATTAAATAATCAAATTTATTTTGACCAAATGATGATATAGTAATTACATTAATAATGATAGAGTAAAATAAATGATGTTAAACATATTAAAATAGATTTAAATTGATAATTTTAATGCAATACAAGAATTTTATAGGTTAATATTAAATGCTAGGGTCGATTTAATGAATTATTTTTGAATTCATCATGTTGTTATGACTTTCAAAAAAACTAAATAGTAAATAGTGTCATAATTGACATAAATTAGTTTTTAATACAAATAATATTTTATTAAATTATATAATAGTCCTAAAAATATAGGGTTAGTCCAATGGATTTATATAATGATATATATAATGAAGCACTTCATTTGTTTCATATTATATTAGGGTTATTAACCATGTATAATAATAATACAAGAAGACATGGGAAAAGCTAAACAATTTAACTAAGGGTTAAATCTAGAAGATAAGGTTAATATAGGGTGTTAAAACTGGCTAAAACCAATTGGTTGAGAGGATTTATACCCATACCACCTTATCCTTGAAATAAATCCATGTGGATAATTTATTAACCTAATATTATTTTTTAATAAATTAATAGTTCAAGACTTTCCTAATGCCCCCTCAACTATCTTATTAAAGGGAAACTCCCTTTCTCATTAATTTAAACCTCCAAAGCCTTTGAGCTCAACCAAAACCTGCTCAAATATCCTAAAAAATACACTCACATCATCGTAGAGGCATTACATTATTTTTAAATCAAATAGAAGGATCAAATTTGGTCAAATCAAAAGGAAACACCCGGAGAATAGGTAACAAATTTATCCCTTATTTCAATGTTTGTTTCATATTCTACTTCCTCTTTATTTGTTACTATCATACCTAAATAATAACTCAAGTACCTTTTTTCATAATGTGATGTTATTATAAATATGGGCCCACCATATTCTTCATTCAATCTATCCTCTGAATGACAAAGTCACCATGCATGCTTACGTATGGCTTTACGTCTCCACGTCATGGTATTGTTTTTTATTCAACACATCATTATTTGGATGGGTATAATAATAAGAGAAATTTATTTATCTAATGAATATAACATGGAAATTATTGTTTATATGTAATATATAGTCCAATTAATCATTGTTTCACCATAAATAGAATGATATTGTCGCTCGTGCGAACATGTGACTTTTCGTCTCCACGATGCGATAAGATTAATCTGCAATGATCACTCTTATAGAATATATATATATGTATATATTGAATAATTATGAGTAATATAAAATAATATTTCTACTAGAATAATATATATTTATGTGGAAAAATATGTGTTCTCTACTTACTTCTATACTAGAGGACAAGAAAACGAAAACAACGTTCAGGAGTATGTACAGACAACCCCCTCCATGAATCGTGCTTCCATTTAATATATCTATTTATTATAAATATTTATATTCATAATATATGGGATATAAATATCATGTTTTCTATATTGGATGTATTTTAATCATGATATATGTGGCAAGATAAATAATAACATGTTAAAACATGCACGATATAGAAAATGATTATTACCCAAAATGATACATTAACATGAAAATTGTTATTAAAGGGGTAGTATAATGTAATTAATGAATCATATATGATATCATAAATATTAATATTATTCTGTTATATTTTAACAACATTCTATTGTCATTATACATGTGGTTAAGCATACCCTCGACTAAAGGAAAGTACAAGGTAAGTGTTAATTCCCCAACCTCAATATTATCTGAGATTATTTGTTTGTATGTATTTGGTGGGACATATTTATCACTCAAGTACATGTTTCGTAAAAATGATTTCAAAAGGAATATTTTATGTTTTTTTTGGAAGGTACTCTTTATCTGCATCATCATTTTAAATTATTTAAATATTATTTATTCTAAATCTATTTAATTATTTTCTATGTTTTCCAAAGGATTTTTAGTATTTATATATAAGGAAAAGATTGTTTTAAAAGGTTAATTTATTTAAATTTTTTAAAGTGTTATGCAATAAATTCATTCAAAAATATATTTTAAATATTTTACTTTCCAAGTTGTGCAATTTTTAAAGAATTTCTTGAAAAATGGGTATTTCACTCACAAAGGTTTAATGATCATTTTCAACTATGTCAACATCTTTGATGGGATATTATTCTTGATTGATGGTGATTTATTATAAGACAATCTTCCATATTGTATTGAATGAGTAATGATATATTTTACTATGGATGTTCTATTTTTATACCTTTCATGGTTTATGGTTAAAGTATTGAAATTTCATATACTAGTTTTAAAAAAATGTTTTTGTTATGTTCCAACATTTTCATATGAGGAATGCATTGGAATTAATATGTGAAGAACTGGGCCCACTATATCCTTTCGATGCATTGATAGGTCTAATGTGTCAAATTAGGTTCCTGTCACAAGGCCTTGACAAATATTTTGTATTTCGTTTTGTCATGAGGCCTTTACTATATGGTTATGATCTCTTGCATTATTCATTCCCTCGTTATGAAATCACCTATTTCATGTGATTTTTTGATTAGTAGAATATCAATGTGCATGTTTATATTGTAATGGTTTATTTATTTTTTACCATACAATGTTAATTATTATTTTTAAAATGTTGTTGTTTTTATTACACATCATGGCATTAATGTTTATATTTTTCGCAAAATTTTTTACCCTTAATGAGCATCTGATCTCACCCCTTTCGTGTGTTTAATTTTCCAAGGATTACTAGAAGTCTATAATGATTGATACAAAGGGTTAAGATAGGGTAATAATGGTTTTCTATGTGGATTATTTATGTTGTGTTTAATTTAATAATGTGTAATGTGACGTTCATTTATGTAATCTATTTTACAATACTAGTAAACTAATAGGTACTTTGGGAAATGATTATGTGTAATCAAGCCAACGTATTAAAATAATACACCATATTTTGGTAACAGAGGATGGGGAATTAAAGTTGGTATCAGATAATGATTAGCATCAAATTTGAAAATAGATTTTCACAAACACTAATTATGAAACATTACCCTGAGATTTAATTTGAGGATAGGTGTAGAAGAACATCCAAAAAAATTGTTAATGTATATATTATGTGGTTATTCCAAGAAATAATTCTTTGTCTTGATACTATTAGTGGAAGTTTTACTGGAACATATGTTCATAAGAGTCAAAAACTCTGACAAGGAGTTTAGGACTTGACCCATGGTATCCTGGTACACGATAATGAGCCTTACTACGCCCCTAGTTTGACAGTCTTAGAGGATATTCTTAGGATAATTCAAATTGTTTTGACACCCTGTTATGAATCATTTATTAGTAAATATGCAATATAAGAAACCATTTTTATGATTATGAAACTAGATGTGTTAAAATCATTAATTAATATACAAACGCTTTCTTATTTTTTGGATTATTCAATAGGATACAATCTTACCAAGTGTATATTGTCATTTAGAAATGACACACAGTAGATGGAATGTGAACTCCATCAATAAAAATGATCAAATTATTAATAAGGATCATATTTTTCATGGTATTTAGAAAGCATTTATAAGGGAATGAGTTTCCCAAGTATTATAATCATATTAAGAAATAGTATCCTGTCTTAATAAGTTAATTAGTGAATTCTTTCAGTCATATGGATTTTATGGGAAGAAAACGAAGATGAAGATGGAAGATAAAAGTATAGATAAAGGAATGAAGGGAAAGAAGTATTTTTTCAACATGTGATAATTGCGGAATGAAACACCATGGTAAATGATTTATTGTATTGGGAGTTTGTTATAAGTGTGGAGAAAATGGACACCACTTTTGTGATTGAATGGGTAAGAAAAAGGTTTCGAATGTACAATGCTTCATCTGCAAGGAGTTGGGACACTATTAGAATCAATGTCCAAATCATTAGATTATGCCCCAAATGATGTTATTAGATAATAAGCACGTTATGATACTACTACATATGAAGATTAATTACAAGAATTCTATTGCTGTTGTTAAAGAATTATGTCATTTGATTGTTCTATCAACGATGTACTAGTTATATGAATTATAGAAATAAATAAAGATTCTGTTGCAGTACTATTTCATTGAGGATTTGATATTATATGGTTCTAAGAAAATTGAAACCATAGAAAGTTATACTTTTTGTAAAATTCATTGTTGATGGGAAAGATATACCATAATATGGTCATCATACAAAGATAACTAATTTTGAAAATGTAAATTGGGTATTATCGGCATCCTTGGAATTAATTAATGATTTTTTGAAAATGTGGTTCATAACATCATTATTTGGAGTTTTGAACATTTTTTCACTTAAGGATTATATCCATTATTATATATTTTACATAAGGAATGAGAAAAAATGAGCATATTCAATATGGGTTTCTTGTAATTTTTTTATAAACATGTATTTAATGAATACACAACGATGGTATTCACATGTTTTTAATGTGACATTCTTTTATAAATTTTGGACTGTGAGAATGGAAAGAAGTATTGTGGATAATCCTAAAGGTTGGAATTGATAAAGTAACACCCTGAGATTTTATGAAAAATATTATTTTAATTTCATTAATGTCTTGTGTTGTATTCTACAACTAGATTACCTTGCGCTATACGCAACACCGTATTAGCTTGTAGTATAGGCAACACTATTCTTGGATCATGTTACACACAATTTTGATAATAGTTATTCTACGCAACATTGAGTATATATATATATATATATATTCAATGTATAAATGAAATATGGTTGGATTCTGTTATACGCAACAACAAAGGAGTTTTGCACTACACGCAACCCTGATTTGGCTTGCATTACACGCAATCACGACCTTCCTCGATAGCGTGTGTTGTACGCAATACCAGGTTTTACTGAACAACGATATATTATTATAATATTGTAATGAACTAGCCGTTATGAATAGTAATAAACACTTTTTGAATTTTTTTAAAATCTTTTTTTCAAAATGGACTTCTTTTTTTGGATTCGGAATATCGAAATTAGCTTAGGGTGAAATTTTGGTGATTTTCGGATAACTTTCATATTTTGATGAATAGTTAAAATTACTAAATTTTAATTAAAAACAACTTTTTCAATCGAAATAATTAATAGTGATAAATTATTAATTTGAGTGGTTTTAAAGTATATTTAGAATATATTTTTACAATTTAATACAATGTTGGTCATTGGATGTAATTTCACATTTAAACCAGTTATAAACAAGTGTCAATCTTTTGATAGTTATAATCTCTTAAAAACACGCCTTTTGTTTTGATAATGGGAATTAATTATTAAATTAATTAATTCAACTGATATGTTTTGAATTTGGTAAAATAGAAATCAATTTTGAGTTCATAATATCAATTATAGCTTAGGCCTAATTTTTGGTATTTTTCTGAAAACTTTCAATTTTTGATGAATAGTGAAACCACTAAGTGGTAGTTAAAAAAATGAATTTTTCATAAAACTTAATTTTACCGCTTCTGTGAGTGGAATTTCAAAAATACAAGAGACACGGTTGATGTCAGTAATTAAAATGTGGTTCAATGAGATTAAAATAATTTTTGGTGAATAGTAACTTTTTACTTTTATTTATCACGGTTAAAAGTAAATAGGGTAATTAAGGGTAAAAATGATATTATTATTACCCCAACACATGTCCTAATTCTATTGGATAAGTTTAATTCGACCAAAAACAAACTTAGGAATAAAATATGACCATTTAGGCCCACTTGAATTAGATTAGAACATTTATTATTATTTAATTCAAAGAAGGGTTAAAAGAGTTAAAATAAATGATTATTTAATAAATCATTTTTAATATAGGGTTATGCATAAGATAAATTAGACTATAAATATTAATTAGAAAGATAAAATTATTTCCTACATAATGGTATTTTATTTGTAATTTTTAGACATTAAATAATTTAGTTTATTTATGACACAACGATGATGAAATAATTATCTTATTAATGAAATATTGACATAATTGATGTTATAAATACCCAAATAAATATAATTTGAGACTTTTTATGAATTACACTAATTTTATAGGATAATATGACATGTTATTTTTGATGTAATTAACTTTTTTAGAACTTATAATTCTGTTAAGATTTTCACAAAAATCAATTACTAAATAGTGTCAAAATTGACATAAAATAGTTTTTTTAAAAAAAATACTATATTATTAATTGTTATTTTATTTTTAAAAATCTATGGTTCGGCCAAATGACTTAGATAAGGTCATATATATTAATAATAAACAACTTGGGGTTCGTTTAGCTTCTTATAGTATGTTTATTAACCTTATAGTGTAAGAACACAAGAAGACACGATAAAAGTAAAATTATTTAACTTAATGTTAAAACTAAATGATATGGTTAAAATAGGAACCTAAAATTGTATAAATTCTATTGGATGAGAGGATTTCGACCCAACCCCACCTTAGCCTCTAAATAAATCAATTTTGAGCTATTTAAAACCGAACATGACTTTATAATAAAATAATATTTTTAGTTATTCCAAAGGTGCCCCTCTCCTCCCTTATAAAAGGGCACCTCCTCCCTCTCTTCCTCACACAACTTTGAGCCTTCATGCTCGGACAACCCCTGACAAATTCTCTTCTACACTTCCCTAGAAACATCCTAGAGGTTATGGTCTTCCTCAAATACCAATTTTAGTGCCCTAAGAGGAGGTCTCAAATAGGCGCTTCAAAGAAGAGGAGGTTCGGACACTTACGAAGCAAATCAGACCTAAGGGAAGGGAAATATCACAATCTCATTTTTATCCGAGATTGTTTATACTTTGGTATTTACTGGGGTGTATTTTATCATCCAAATACATGTTTCCTAAATATGTAATATTATTTCCATCCACATACAATTGTTTAAATCCAATTTTACCCTTCGGTGAGTTTTTAGTAAAATATATGAAAGGAATCTTTTGTCATTTTTCGTACGAGGTACTTTTTGACTTTTTTGACAAAAGTACGAGAAGAATGTTTTTTTATACGGCATGAATGGATTTCTAAAACATTATTTCCATGAATCTTCCTTTACAAGGTTTCATGTTTATTTTTAATCAACTTCTTATAGTTATAATTTTATGACATGTTAAGAAATGAAAAGTGTTTTTGAAGTAGAAAGGATATTTTCCTCAAGAATGGAGTTCAAGTGTTTTATCAAAATTATTTTCCATATAAGATAATAAAGGGTTCTGTTTATATCCCTATTATTAAATGGATTTGATTATGTTGTGATGGAAATATTTGTTATGAATTCCTTTATCTTATATGAATTGTTTTATGATGTCACGATGTTTAAGATTCCGATTTTTATTTAATTGCTTATGCAATGATGTATGATTTATGATTTTGTGGCACACATAATAATGGTATCATTATGAGATGGGTGGGACCTATATCTCCCTCCAATGCATTGGTTAAAGATTTTATATCTCATGAGATAGACATGGCTGGAACGGTAGGTTATACCGGTTCAGTGAAACAGGACTGAAACGAGGGTGACTCGGTTCAGAAAGGGACTTTGTCCACTAAGATAGTCTTGGAAATGAGTCTTTACTAACAAGAAATGATTCTCAATGATTATGTGTGTATGCCACAAAGTTTCATGTTTTAAGTTATGATTATTGTGATTACATTTCACTGCCATGATTTATCCCATGTTATGAAATTATGATCTCTTTTGCAGGTTAAGATTTCCAAAAGTTATGTGCTTATGTATATGATGTGATTGATATTTCTTTTGTTTACCCTTACTGAGCATTTGAGCTCACCCTTTTATGTTTTCTTTTCCCCATGATATAATGAAAGGTTTTAGGTATAAAAAAAGAAGATCTTTATGGGGGATTTTGAAGATCTTTCACCACGATTAGAAGATTATATTCCGAGTTTCCAAAGACACTAAACTCTTACGGTCCTTGTGTGTGAGTTTTTGTTAAGTACTAAGTATTCCGCAAAAGTAATGTAATGTCCATGTATGTCAGGCATCAGGTCTCTACAGTTGGTATCAGAGGAAAGGTTTAGTCAACCTTTGGAAACTAGGATGCGAAAACGTTAGTGAGATCCCTAGAGATATTTCCAAGGTATGTCTAGGGATGCCCCTAAGGATAAGTATACGTATAAGATATAGTCCTAGAACTACGCTAACAATAATAGAATTAAACCTAAGATGTTAGATGTCGAAGGTACTCTCCCTTGATTATGTTATTTTCCTTGTATGATTTTTTCCTCTCACAGAATTCTTTTTGTTTTTTAGTCAATGGAGGGAACCAGAAGGAATTCAGTTAACATTGAATCCAATGGACAAATTGGTGACTATGAGATACAAAATTTCGTAATGCCTAGAGAGAAAGATATTAAGATTATGCCGATTCAGTCATCGCGATATATGATTAACAAGGTGAAATTTAGTGGTATGCCTAATTCATCAAATAAGAGGAAGATTGACTTTTATTAATGTTCTCATGTTGAGGAGCATAAAGAACGAAAGATTGAGATTTCTAAAGAAGGGAAGAAGAACCTTGAGAAATACCTCAAATGGAGGGACATATGTTATCTGTGTGGAGAAAAGGGACATAGAGTGACAGACTGTTATGGAGTTCAAGGTCTTATTTGTGGAGAACATGGGCAATACCCAACTCAATGCCCTGACCTAAAAATTTACTTCTAAATCAAGGAAGGACTTATTCCAGGACAATCATTGAAGAGGATGGATTAACGTGTTTATGTATTGGTATTCAAGAATAATGTTGTTGGGGTACTTTTATGGTGTATTAGAATATTTTTATATTAGTCTATTGTGGTTTTCAGTAATTTTATGGTACCGATAACCATGAAACGTGATTCAAATATTTTGGAAATCAGATGATATACGAATAATGAAGGGATAAGGAGAAAATGAAAAGTTTGACAGTATTCATGAGCTTATGATTGATATAAGGACAATATGATATCATGATTTGAGTATATAGAATTTTTAGGATTTTGGTATGTGGAAAGAGTTATCTTTTGACTGCACTCATGTTTTCACTATGATTCAATGGGTATTCATTTTTCAATAGATTACATGATTATGGTATTCACATGACTGGAATGTGACGAACAAGATATATGAGGGATAAATGATGGCATTCACGTGATTGTTCTGTGACATTTCAAGTAATCATTTTCTTTATACTATGAGCTTGGACTGAAGTATTTTAGATAAGCCTAAATATTAGAATGGATTATGTTGGACATAAGTTAGGTAAAACGTTTTTTGATATTATTGATGGGATGTTATAGTAATATAGCTTTAGAATAAGGACAACCTGCAGGACGGGCGACAGCCCATCGCTACGGACAAGGCTGTGGGAATCGAACCCACAACCGAAGTGCGATTGGCCTTTATCCCCTACCACTGGCCTACAGGAAGTCCCTGGTTAGTAGAAACTAGTTTTATTTTATTTAGCGGTATGATATATGAAGTATAAGTTCATTTTTGGAACCATATACGATTAACCATAAGATGAACTTATAACTTTCGCTAACCTTTTGTTTGAAAGAGATGGAATGACCCATCATTTTATCACATGATCTGCTAACACATCACGAATGACAAATTCAACTTCATTTATTTAAGAGATGAAGTGGAAATTGTCTAAAGAACGACAAATGGTGAAACTATACCAAAATCACGAAAGTATTTCTTCTAATTCCAATTTAATCAACTTTAGGGAAATGATCATCAAAACCAAAAATGTTGTCCTATTGATCTTATATCTGATGAATCAGATGGTACCCAAGATCATCACAAATTTATGGCTTTGCAATTGTTGGCTTTTTCATAGACATGTTCTCTACCACTCTCCATCAGAACATGATGGTTAGATTTCTCTTCTATATCCATATTTTCACCTATGTGGAAACCCAATGATTAGTTTATTTGGGTAACCGTTCAGTTTTATACTTTTGTTTTTAAAGATTAGTTTTGGTATTCCTTTTTACGATGTGGGTTTCTATCAAAGAAATTTTTGAATAGTAAACCATTTATAACCCCGACGAATTTCGAGGGAGAAATTCATTTTAAGGGGGGTAGAATGTAACACCCCGAGATTTTATGAAAAATATTCTTTTAATTTCATTAATGTCTTGTGTTGTATTCTACACCGAGATTACCTTGCGCTATATGCAACACCGTATTAGCTTGTAGTATACGCAACACTATTCTTGGATCGTGTTACACACAATTTTGATAATAGTTATTCTACGCAACATTGAGTATATATATATATATATATTCAATGTATAAATGAAATATGGTTGGATTCTGTTATACGCAACAACAAAGGAGTTGTTCACTACACGCAACCCTGACTTGGCTTGCATTACACGCAATCGCGACCTTGCTCGATAGCGTGTGTTGTACGCAATACCAGGTTTTACTAAACAACGATATATTATTATAATATTGTTATGAAATAGCCGTTATGAATAGTAATAACCAATTTTTGAAATTTTGTAAATTCTATTTTTCAAAATGGACTTCATTTTTTGTATTCGGAATATCGAAATTAGCTTAGGGTGAAATTTTGGTGATTTTCGAATAACTTTCATATTTTGATGAATAGTGAAAATTACTAAATTTTAATTAAAAACAACTTTTTCAATTGAAATAATTAATAGTGATAAATTATTAATTTGAGTGGTTTTAAAGTATATTTAAAGTATATTTTTACAACTTAATACAATGTTGGTCATTGGATGTAATTTCACATTTAAACCAGTTCTAAACAAGTGTCAATCTTTTGATAGTTATTATCTCTTAAAAACACGCCTTTTGTTCTGATGACGGGAATTAATTTTTAAATTAATTAATACAACTGATATGTTTTTAATTTGGAAAGATAGAAATAATTTTTCAGTTCATAATATCAAATATAGCTTAGGCCTAATTTTTGGAATTTTTCTGAAAACTTTCAATTTTTGATGAATAGTGAAACCACTAAGTGGTAGTTAAAAAAAATGAATTTTTCATAAAACTTAATTTTACCGCTTCTGTGAGTGGAATTTAAAAAAGCTGAGAGACACGGTTGATGTCAGTAAGTAAAATGTGGTTCAATGAGATTAAAATAATTTTTGGTGAATAGTAACTTTTTACTTTTATTTACCACGGTTAAAAGTAAATAGGGTAATTAAGGGTAAAAATGATATTATTATTACCCTAAAACATGTCCTCATTCTATTGGATAAGTTTAATTCGACCAAAAACAAACTTAGGAATAAAATATGACCATTTAGGCCCACTTGAATTAGATTAGAACATTTATTATTATTTAATTCAAAGAAGAGTTAAAAGAGTTAAAATCAAAGTTTATTTAATAAATCATTTTTAATATAGGGTTATACATAAGATAAATTCTACTATAAATATTCATTAGAAAGCGAAAAATATTTCCTACATAATGGTATTTTATTTTTTATTTTTAGACATTAAATAATTTAGTTTATTTATGACACAACGATGATGCAGTAATTATCTTATTAATGAAATATTGACATAATTGATGTTATAAATACCCAAATAAATATAATTTGAAACTTTTTATGAATTACAATAATTTTCTAGGATAATATGACATGTTCGTATTTATTTAATTAACTTTTTTAGAACTTATAATTCTGTTATGATTTTCACAAAAATCAATTACTAAATAGTGTCAAAATTGACAAAAAAATAGTTTTTAAAACAAATATTATATTATTAATTGTTATTTTATTCCTAAAAATCTAAGGTTCGGCCAAATGACATAGATAAGGTTATATATATTAATAATAAACAACTTGGGGTTCTTTTGACTTCTTATATTATGTTTATTAACCTTATAGTGTAAGAACACAAGAAGACACGGTAAAAGTAAAATTATTTAACTTAATGTTAAATCTAAATGATAAGGATAAAATAGAACCTAAACTTGTCTAAATTCTATTGGATGAGAAGATTTCGACCCATCCCCACATTAGCCTCTAAATAAATCAATTTTGAGCTATTTAAAACCGAACTTGACTTTATAATAAAATAATATGTTTAGTTATTCCAAAGGTGCCCCTCTCCTCCCTTATAAAAGGGCACCTCCTCCCTCTCTTCCTCACACAACTTTGAGTCTTCAAGCTCGGCCAACCCCTGCCAAATTTTCTTCTCCACTTCCCTAGAAACATCCTAGAGGTTCTGGTCTTCCTCAAAGACAAATTTTAGATCCCTATTTGGAGTTCTCAAAGAGGCGCTTCAAAGAAGAGGAGGTTCGGACACTTACGAAAAAATCGGATCTAAGGTAAGGGAAATATCACAATCTCATTTTTATCCGAGATTGTTTATACTTTGGTATTTACTGGGGTGTATTTTATCATCCAAATCCATTTTTCCTCAATATGTAATATTATATCCATCCACATACAATTGTTTAAATCCAATTTTACCCTTCGGTGAGTTTTTAGTAAAATATATGAAAGGAATCTTTTGTCGTTTTTCGTATGAGGTAATTTTTGACTTTTCTGACAAAAGTACAAGAATAATGTTTTTTTATAAGGAATGAATGGATTTCTAAAACATTATTTCAAATAATCTTCCTTTACAAGGTTTCAAGTTTATATTTAATCAGCTTCTTTTAGTTATAATTTTATGACATGTTAAGAAATGAAAAGTGTTTTTGAAGTAGAAAGGATATTTTCCTCAAGAATGGAGTTCAAGAGTTTTATCAAATTTATTTTCTATCTAAGATAATAAAGGGTTCGGTTTCTATCCCTATTATTACACGGATTTGATTATGTTGTGATGGAAATATATTTTATGAATTCCTTTATCTTATATGAATTGTTTTATGATGTCACGATGTTTAAGATTCCGATTTTTATTTCACGGGTTATGCAATGATGTATGATTTATGATTTTGTGGCACACATAAGAATGGTATCATTATGAGATGGGTGGGACCTATATCTCCCTCCAATTCATTTGTAAAAGATTTTATATCTCATGAGATAGACATGGCTGGAACGGTAGGTTATACCGGTTCAGTGAAACAGGACTGAAACGAGGGTGGCTCGGTTCAGAAAGGGACTTTGTCCACTAAGATAGTATTGGAAATGAGTCTTGACTAACATGAAATTATTCTAAATGATTATGTGTGTATGCCACAAAGTTTCATGTTTTATGTTATGATTATTGTGATTACATTTCACTGCCATGATTTATCCCATTTTATGAAATTATGATCTCTTTTGTAGGTTAGGATTTCCAAAAGTTATGTGCTTATGTATACGATGTGATTGATATTTCTTTTTTTACCCTTACTGAGAATTTGAGATCACCCTTTTATGTTTTTTTTCCCCAGGATATAAAGAAAGGTTTTAGGTATAAAAAAAGAAGATCTTTATGGGCGATTTTGAAGATCTTTCACCATGATTAGAAGATTATATTCCGAGTTTCCAAAGACACTAAACTATTACGGTCCTTCTGTGTGTTTTGTTGTTATGTACTAAGTATTCCACAAAAGTAAGCTAATGTCCATGTACGTCAGGCATCGGGTCTCTACAGATAATGTTTGAAATTGGATTCCATTACTTACCGTTAAAACATTTCTTATGATTTATTTTATTTCCATTAAAAATAAAACATGAGGTTGGACAATAACACATCATGTTTGTTAAGGTCGCGAGACTTGAACCTGCAACCGAAGGGTGAAAAGGGTACATCAGCAACAACTGGCCTATGCAATTTCCTGGTTTTTATAATGTTGATTTTCTAAATGGAATGATAGGTTAGTTTTAAATTCTATTTTTAAACCTTATATGAATATGTTTAATAAAATATTTTTTAGTTATATTATCTTTTGGAGGGAATGATAAGTTTGGGGATTAAATTAGTTAATGGATAGACCTCTAAATGACATCTATTTTTTTCTATGATAAATTAATTCATAAAAATTATAGAAATTATCTCAGATTCTAAAATGTGTTATCCTAATACATTATGATTAGTTGAACTGATGATATTTTAAATCATCATTGATTTTTTCCTTTAAGGCACTCTATTTTCCATTAAATGTTCAATTGTTTGTGATTGATGACCTCAATAACTATCAATAAATATTTAAATTTTTCGTCCAATTATGTGTCTAAAATTTCTAAAAATGTTCTCGAATTTGGAAAAAAATGGAGACGTTTTCATTTCTTTTTCCCTCTTATTATGTCTAAATTTTATTAATCCTATATGCGATGTAGGTTTTCAAAAATGTTATTCTATTTGCAACATTTTATTTTTTCAAAAATATTAAAATTGTAATGACTCTATTTAATGAAAGATGGTAGAATGTAACACCCCATGATTTCATATCATGTTATCTCTTTAATGTAATTCAATAGCTAGCGTTGTATGCTACACCGGGTTCAAACGCATCAGGACCTATAAAACTAAATGTTTAAAATGAGTTTATTAATATTATTAAAAACATTTTGAATTTCATATATATCATATTTAATTTTATCATTCAACTTTTTTGACTCTTATACATAATATAAGAGAAAATTCAATTTTTTAGATAGAAGATATGTTTTTAAAAAAATGCAGTTTTCTGCCTTTTAATGGTGAACCCTTTTTAAATCCAATATTTGACAGTTTTAAAAATTAATTTTAATGGAATTGAACTATTTTTTAGAATAAGTACATTATAATTTAGTTTGGATATATTTTTTCTACTTTTTTCTATACTTTCAAATTTTTATGAATAATAAAAAATACAAAATTTTAATTAAAAATAGATTTTTTAAACGAAATTATTTATATTGTTAAATTATAAATTTGAGTTGTTTTAAAGTGTCATTTGATTATATTTTTTATCATTTAATATAATTTTTTTCATTTATATAATTTCACATTTAAATAGTACAAACCACAACACAATCTTTCGATAATTTTTACGGCTTAATAACCCGCTTTCTGGTTTAGTAAATGGGAAATAATTATAAATACATTACTTAAACTTCTATGTTTTGAATTTTTTAAAATTATCATCATATTTTAATTTGGTTTATCAAAATTATTTTTGGGTAATGTTTTGGTATTTTTTTGAAAACATTCAATTTCTTATGAATAGTAAAAAACAATATGTTGTAGATAAAAACCAACTTTTTTTAAATATTTATTTTTAATTAATCATTTATATTAATGTAAAAATATATAAATAATACAAATATTAGTGCATTATAATTCCATTTAGTCATTTTATAAGAATACTAGACATATATAATTTTGTTGAACTTTTTAACCCCTTTTACGCACCTTCTAAGAAAATCTGAAAATTGGAAAAAAACCAAATATTATATAATCTGTGAATTGAATTTTAAAAATCCAACATAGATGGTTGACATATATATGTAATGTGTGGTTCAACAGGATGATTTTTTTGGTGAATATTAACATTTAAATTATATATACCACGGCTAAATGTAAATAGTGTAATTAATGATTAAAATTATAATACTATTAACCTAAAATAAAGTCTTAATTATATTGGATAAGTTTCATTTGACCAAAATAAACCCCATTATAGAAAATTTATCTTTTTTATCCACATGGATTATATTGTGACATTTATTATATTTTATTTAATGAAGAGTTAAAAGTTTTATATTTTAATTTTAATAAATAAATAATTTTTAATATAGGGTTTTACTAAAGATAAATTAGATTGTATATATTAATTATAAATATAAAATTATTTTCTAAATCATGGTATTTTATTTATAATATTTATATATTAAATAATTAAGTTAGTTCATCACACCATGATGATGTAACAATTACCTTATTAATGAAAGGAAAAAAATAATTGATCTTATAAATTTTAAAATAAATGTAAAATTAGAATATTTAGGAATTCCACATATTTCCTAGGTTAATATGAATTATTAGGGTTGATTCAATGATTTGTTTCTATATAATCATGTTTTTATGACTTCAAAAAAACATAAATACTAAATAGTGTCAAAATTGATGTAAATGTTTTTTTAAAACAAATACTATTTTATAATATTATATAAGAGTCATAAAAATATTAGGATTGGAAAAATTACTTATATAATTATATATATTTCACTAGTGAACCACTTAATGTTATCATGGAATTTTATATTATGTTTATGAACCATGTATTATAATAATACAAGAAGACATGGTAAAAGTAAAACTATTTATCTATGGGTTGAATAGAAAATGAAAGGTTAATATAGTGACCTATATCTGCCTAATACCTACTAGTTGAGTGAAGTTTAACCCATCCCATCCTTATCTTTGAAATAAATCTATTTTTTGACATTTTAAACCGAAAATGATTTTATAATAAATTAATATTTCAAGCATTTCCTAAAATTACCCTCACCTCTCTCAAGAAATGGTGCATCCCCTTCTCTTAAATTCACACCTCCAAATCATTTTGTCTTAGCCAAACCCAACTCAAATATCATTCAAACTACCCACACTTCAACATAGTGGCCTTAATTGGATCCGAATGCCAACTTATGGATACCATTTGGTCAAATCAAAAGGAAACTTCTGAAGAAGAGGTAACTATTTTATCACTTCTTCCAATGTTCCATTATCCTTCTACTTCATTTCTCTTTGTTGTTACCATACCATAATATTAAATACATAACCTTCTACATATTGTGATGTTTTTATAATTATTGTACAACTATATTATTTATTCATGCCATCATATGAATGACAATGTCACTATGCATGTGTACGTACGACTTACCGTATCCATGTCGTGGTGTAGTTTGTTATTCAACACTATATTTTTTATATGAGAATTTTAATGAGAATAATTAATGTAAATTATTAATATATCATGCTTATTAATATGTATATCTATTATAACATCTTATTAAACATTGTTTCATCATCAATATAATGACATTGTTGCTCGTGCGTAAGTATGGCATACCATCTACACGACGAGTTGGGAATCGTCTTCAACCATAACTTTTCAAGAATTTTTATAAATATATATATATCGATTAATTATGAGGTACATTAAATAAAATATCTATTGTAATAATATATATATGTGTAGAAAAATATTTTTCATTTACTCACTTCTATATTGTTAGATAAGGAAATGGAAACAATGTTCATGCCTATGTATGTACTACATTATCCATGAACATTGCATCCATTCAATATATATATCTATTATAAATATTTATTATGACAATAAATATGATATATACATCATGTTATATATTCTGGAATATTTAAATCATGATCTATGTGATACAATCAATAATAACAAGCTAATACACGTACGATAAAGAAAGCGATTATTACCTGAAATGTTACATTAACATGGAAATTATTATCAAATGGGTAGTATAATGTAATAAATGAATCATATATAATATCAAATATATTTATATAGTTCTGTTATAATTTAATAACATACTATGGTCAATATACATGAGGTTAAACGTACCCCCGACTAAAGGAAAGAACAAGATGAGGGTTAATTCCTCAATCTCATTATTATCTGAGATTTTTTATGTTTTTGTATTTACTATGACATATTTATCATCCATGTCCATTTTTAATAAAAATGTTTATAGAAGGTACCTTTTATGTTTTTTTAGAGGGGAATTTTTATCAATATCATCATTTTAAATATTGTATAGATATATTATTCTAAATCTATTTAATTAATTTCCATGTTTTCCAATTTATTTTATGCATTTCATTATATTGACATGATTATTTTAAAATGTTAATTAATTTCAAAATTTTCATAGCGGTATGGGACAAATTTATAGAAAAATATAGTTTAGATTTATTCCTTTAAAAATTGGGAATCTTTTAAATGATTTCATGAAAATGGGTATTTTTCTCAAATAGTTTTACTGGTCATTTTCAACTATGTCAACATCCTTTACTAAATATTATTCACGATTAAGGTTGATTTATTATAATATAATCTTCCATATTGTATAGAATGGGTTATGATAGGTTTTACTATGGTTGTGATATTTTTATACAATTAATGGATTATGATTAAAGTATTGAAATTTAGTATGCTAGTTTTAATATGAATGATTACGTTATGTTTCAACATATTAACAAAAGGAATTCATTGGACTATGTAAGTGATGAGTGCGGCCCTATATAGCCCATCGATGCATCAATAGGACTCATGAGACAAAATATGTCTTGGAAAGGGTCCTTGAGAATTTTTTTTAGTCTTGGCACAAGTACTTGACCATGTGGTTATGATGTCTGGCATTATGCATTCCCTCGTTTTGAAATTAGTTATTATATGTGATTATTATACAAGTATAATATCTATGTGGATGTTTATATAGTAGTTTCTGATTTTTGTTTTTCAACATTATGTTCAAGATAATGTTTAAAAGGTTTTTTATTACAATATTGCCTTAAATGTTGATAGCTTCTGCTAAATTATTTTCCCTTACTGAGCATCTAAGATCTACGCTTTATTGAGGTTTATTTTCCAATGATGCCAAGAAGTGTATTATAATTGATATAAAGGGTTAATATTGGGGAATAACGGAATTATCAAAGGACTAGTTGTGTTGAGTTTAATGCTAAAAAGGGTAATTTGACATTAATGTATGTAATATATTCTCTAATACTGCTAAAATGCTCGGTCCTTCTAAACTTGATTCCTTATAGTCATGCAAATGTATTAACACAATGAACCAACTCTGGGTAACTAGGGTCGGGTTGTTACAAAATGAGCTTATATTTAGTGAATTATATTTACCACTTCTTATAGGTGAAAAATATTAATTTATTATAAAGTATTCATGGTTTTAATGTAATTCAAAGTCTAACTATTTTTCTTTTTGGAATACCCCTTACAGATCTTTTTATGCTCATACCATGTTTTAAAATGTTTTTCACATAACAGAAATTAGAATTGAGTGATGGATGGAATCAAGGAAAAGGCATTCTATTTAAAAACTGAAACGAAACATGATTTTTAATGTGTTATTGTTTAATGAAAAAAATGGTTAGTGATTAGAAGTGTATACTTGTAATATTCAAGTTGTTATGAATATATTATTGCCTAATTCTCAATTTAAATAAGCCTAAAAATATGTATGATGATAATTAAAGTGAAATTATTGAATTAACTAAATATTATGTTATTTTTATGGTTGTGGCCTTAATATTTTTATCAAATGACGGTTTAGATAACATTAAGGATTACGAGTTTTGGATAAGTGCTTTGTATTACTCTATGTCGATTCATTAAGTTAAATAATTGTATTATAACTTTTTTAGATCAAGGAAAATCTGTTAAAATTGATGAATGGATATATCAAAGAACATTCTAATCTCTTACAGATGGTATGCTTTCAATAATTATTGTAATGTCATGTTCTTAAGATTTTGAAACCTTTTCTAGAATACAACAAACTTGAAAACAGTTGTATGAGATATCATAAACCTACACTGTACCTCGATAACATCGTGGATCATGGGTTGTATTTAATCAAATCCTATTTACTAAATATTTTGTTATTTTCAACAATGATAATTGTTAGGAAGTAGTTTTCAAATCATTTACCTTATCACAATATTTCAAAGACAATTATTATTTTGAAAAATCTTCTAAAGAAATTGACTCTAACATAAAATATTTATATTTTCCCTTTAAATATTTTCATTCCACACAAAATTATGTAATTTTAAAGGACAATTATTGATAGTTTCAACTCAAACTCAGTCATGTTGTTTTATAAAAATTGGGTTCTATTAGTAGTTTTTAATTTATTTTTCCTGCATTATTTTTTTCAACAACTATATTTCTTGTGAACAACTATATCACCCTAGATGTACATGGTGTATTTTTATATTGGATGAAAATTATATCGAAGAATCTCAAAATAACTTTTTCAATGCATTGACATTCTATCTATTTGAAAAAGATGATGATGAAACTAGGTGGACCCCTTGATCAAGGTATGCTATTTTTTCTTTGGTAATAGTTTTATATTATCATATGTAGGTTAAATAAAAACTTATGAATATATATAAGACCTCATGAATTAAGAAATGATGCCATTATGAGTTGGGATGAAAATTATATGTATATAAAAACCATTGAAGTTAAAACATGTTAGGTCTATTTTTGAATTTTATAAAAGGTACAACCAGTAAGATGGGTGACAACCCGTCACGTCTGGAAATTCCATGAGAATATAAGTATTACTTATTGGTTTAATGATTTTATAGATCAAGAATATGTTGATTTTGGGAACTTATGTTTAATCAAATAAACATCCTTTTGTAGGAAAATGATTTTATGATTAGGTTATAAATGTTATTTTGGATGATGTTCACAAACTTGGGAACACTACATTCCTAAGGAAATATGAATAATATGGGATTAAATTTGAGGGGAAATGGGAAAATTTTATTTCTGTAGAATCTGTGTATTTATTATGGACTAATGGAGATATTGGTTATTTAGGGAAATGATTAACATATCATGTAGATTATGTGATTATGTTATTTTATTTTAAATATGATACATTAAGTGTATTCTATATTATTTGGATATAAATTATAACAATTATCGTGTTAGATATTGTGATAAAATCCTTCTAAATTTTGGGTTTCATTTTTAGTTTGCATTTTTTGGAATAATTTATAGGAAAATTGTTTACTGAATGATAATTATTGAACTTTTGGTATTGTTTTTTGAATATTAGAAATTAAAGTAGAATTTCCATTTATAATGGATTATTCTTTTTAATGGATTATCTAATTTTTTATAACTATTTTAATTTTGGGATAATGTCTATTAACATGGGAAATATATTGTTCATCTTTTTTAGATTATGATATTCTCTATAAGTTGATTTTAGCACTTCATGTTTAACTAATTCACCTTGATTACTCGATGTTTGGAGTAAAGTTTAGATTGTGGTAGAAATTTATTGAAGGGTGAAACACTGCATGAAAAGTAAGTATATTTCCATATGATCTTATTATATGTAGTAAAATAATTTCTCAACATTATGAAAAAGGCCTCAAAAAAATATTTTTTTTAACTTTTCTTATTAGGAAATCGAAGGCCATTTAACTGATCACAATAGTATTGTTTTATTAATTTTTTCCTAATAATTTTTTATATAACTCTCCATCTAAACAAGATTGTTACTTTTTCATCCATATACATGTTTTCTCACATGGAACCCTTCTATGCCTTTTCTCAGTTGACAATTGTACTTATCTTTATTTATTTTAATGTTTATATTTTATTAACCCATTTATCAATGTTGGATTTTTAAAGGAAATTACAACGTAAAATTTTAAAATTTCATGGACAGAATTTCCAAAAGGGTGAAATTATGTAACATCGTGAGATTTAGAAAAGAAACACTATGTTTCATACCATACATTAATACACAACATCAAGATTAAATGAACAACTAATTATTATTATTCAAATGTTATGATAATTTACCTTTCAATTGGAATGTTGGGAATAAATAGTATTAAATGAATTCACCATATATGGTATACACATGTTTAAATAATGATTCATTGGTTAAAAAATTTATTAAAAAGGGAAATAAAAACCAATTGAATATAAAGAATGTGTTTTTATGAAAATATATTTAAAAATAGAATAATTGTTCTTATAAAATTATTTAACCATTTATGGATTATTATTTAATGAATTATATATGTTCTATATTCAATTAAATGATTTAAACTCATCTTATATGTTTTCTAGATATGATATAAGATAAAATCAAATTTTTCCGTTAAATGAAATATTTTTTCTAAAAATGCAGGTTTATATCCTTTTTATAGAAACCTTTTTTAAATTTAGTTTTAACACCTATATTATTTATATATGAAAAAAATAATATTCTTGTTTCGAATTAGGAAATCTTAATTTACTTTAGATGAATATTGGTTTTTTTTCTGATAACTATCATGTTTTGATGAATAATAAAAATATGGTAACATTAAATTAAAAACATCTTTTTCAATCTATATAATTTATGTTTTTATATCATATTATTAAATGGTTTTATGTAAAATTGTAATTTATTGTTATTATTTTATCCAATTTTGGTTATTATAAGTTATTTCACTTTAAAATTGGACATAAACACATGAAAAAAATTCGTTAGTTTTTTCTTCTTGAAAACATGATTTCTAGTTTTGAAAATGGGATTTAATTTTAAATTAATTACTGAAATGTCTATGGTATCAATTTTTAACTATTGATTCCATATTTAGAATCAAAATGTAAAAATTGTGTAAATATCAACATTTTTATTTTTTTCATTAAGAATAGTAACTTCAGTATTTATTTTTATACACCATAGTAAAAGTGTAAAACATTTAATAGGGATAAAAATACAATTATAATAATATTAAACTACTCTAACACATGTCATAATTATAGTAGATGAGATATTTTTTACTATACGCATCCATAGTTCTAATATTTGGAATTTGAGATCAACTTTGGGGTGAGAATGACATTTTATAATATTTAATTTAAAGAAATTGGAAATATAACATAAACATGTATAATTTAATAAAACAATTTTTAATATAGGGTTATTTATGTTATCTATAAAAATATAAACAGTCATTATAAATATAAAATGTTTTCCTAATTAATGGTTTTTTATATATTATTTTTATATATCAAATAAAATATTTATTTATGACACATTGATGATGTAACGATTACCATTAAAATGATCGATTCAAATAAATGATGATATAAATATCATAATAAATGTAATTTGATCATTTTAATGCCATCCAATATTTTTAAAGATTATTATGACATATTATATTTTATTTAATACCTTTTCTTTGAAGGATTCTTGTTATTATGACCTAAAAATGTCATTTACTAAAGTGTTTCAAAATTGATATAAATTAGTTTTTTTAAAAAACTATATACTATGTTATTAAATTATATAATAGTCTTAAAAACTTATGATTCAGAAAACTGATTTATATAATGTTAAAAATGACATTAATGATCCACTTATGGTTCAATTATAATTTTACAGTAATTATAGTAACCACATATTATGAAAATACAAGAAGACATGGTAAAAGTTAACGTTTTAAAATGTGGGATAATGCTAATGAAAAAGTTAATTTTATGACCTAAATATGTCTACAACCTATTGGATGAGGGAAATTATACACGTAATCATCTTCTCCTATAGTTATAATACTTATGAGCTAATATAGTACTAACCTAGTTTTATAATAAAATAATATTTTTGGACATTCCTAAAGTGACCCTCCTACCTCTTATAAAATGCCACCACCTATACACACATACACGAATCTCTCAAGCCACTTGTATCATCAAAATTATTCTCAAATAAGATCCCCAAATTCATTATTTATTCATAGAATCCATACCTTGGGATTAAGGAAATTGAAAAAATAATTTTGGATCAATTCAAAAGAAGTTACATGATTTAGAGGTAATGGCTTCCCCCAAATTCCATTCCTTTATTTTTCTTATACTCTCGCTATGATATTATTATTCATTTATTTCATAAAAAACTAGTTTCCTCAATATACATGGATGTTTTAATGATAATTATTTATACTACCCTTATATACACATCCGTCTAATTGACATGAACATGCAATGTCTGTGTACGATGAACTACTGCCTCACTAAACGATGACTATTCATTTTTACCCTACCATATTTCATGATGGCCATAATTATGGAACAATATCTCAATATGATAGATATTATATTTATAATATATCTATGCTTCAGTAATTTTGTTTTCAATAAAACTATATGCATTACATAATTTGTTAATACAATTATTTCATTTGAGGAATTGTGGAATACCACCCTTTCAAAGAGAAATGACTCATTCATGATAAATATGGAATGTATAAAGGAAGTTATTTTTAATACTATGAAAAATTAATGATATAAATACTATACTGATGTTATATTATTTATTTATATTATTTTATTATTATTTTTATCATGAGAACGAAACAAAATGAGAATTCTAGAATACATATGATCTATTGTCTCCATGAACGTTTCTTTTCATTTATTATCTCCAAATAACATGTATATTATCAATTCATATATACTAGGTATATATGATATTTAAATCATGAATAATTTTCTAGATATGATTGAATTTTCACTACATGGACCTTTTACATCAAACAAATTCATTTTCGATTCATATATTCATTATCGAAAAATCTCATGATATGATGTTAAATAATTCTGTAATTTTTTTTGACATTATGATAAGTAATATAAAATTAATAATAAACATGAAAAAGTTTCTTCATATAGTATAAATTAAGCTAATATTATTATTCATTAATATTATGATTGAACAATACAATTTATACTCAAGGTAAGGGAATTGTTTAACTCAATTTCAATTCATTGGGTTGATCTTCAACTAATTGAATATTTACTGATATAATTACATGAGAGATGAATTATTATATCTTTTCTTGTATATATAGGTTATTTATGGGGATTTATAATTAATAAACAAAATTGTTATATTTTATGAACAAAATGATATTTGTAAGGGAATTTCTAAACTCAATTTCTCCAAAATGGGCTTTACACAGTGTTCACTAATTATATTATCCATATATTATGTATGGAATCACTGTTATTTATTTGTTCTGTAATATCCACATCCCTTTGTAAAGATATAATTTCGAAACACATAATCACCCCATTTATTAATTCTTGTTTCATTTAAATGATCCTAGTAAGGAAAACGTAACACAATTTCAATTCATTGTATTAAATATCAATTTCATGGGTTTTGTTTTTCAATGAATATGTTTGAGTGACCTTTGATTGATTCACACTGAATATACACTTATATTGAGTGTATATATTTTCTTCACATGTATGAATGTAATTTATATATCCTTAATATAAGTATATGATTTTTGTATGGGATTTCGTCTCAAATTACATTCCATTGAGTCTTATTCATCATTATACACCAATTTACTTTCTTACAGTGTAAATACTACCCTTGACATATTATATCGTGAATATTATTATTCTCATAATTTTATAATTTTTGTTTAATTTTTTCCTTAATTATTTCTATTCATGTATTTTCTCGTGCGGTAAAGGTCTTCTTCTCAATCTTTATTCATTGAGGCATATTTTGAGGAAATACACCTCCTTTTATACAGTATATAATAAACCCATATGATTATTTATTTCATTCAAAGAGATTCTTTTTTATAAGATGAGTTTTACTAAATAATGAAAGAAATTTTTTTGTCATATAGAGTGACAATGAACTCACTTATTTCATAGCCGTTGTTTTCTATATTGAATCCTCTATAAGACATAATGTTTTTTAAAAGGAAATGAAATCTCGTATTATATTCTTGGGTGTTTGGGTATTGAAAATTCTGTTAAAGTTGATTTACTATTTCAATATCATGAAATTATTTCTTATGTATAAATATTATATTTTAAGAGAAAAATGATTGTAATTGTAATATTTTATGTGATATGTTAATATAATGTTATTTAGACATTTGATGGGTGGTTACGTGATAAACCAATGACAGGTAGTTCCATGATAAACCAAGGATGTGTGGTTACATTATAACCTCCAATTAATTGGGTATGGAATTCATTCGTATATCAATTTCATTTTGAGATATTTATAAAATTTGACTATATCGTTATTCCATTTATGGTTGTTTATGGCCCATGTTACTTATATATGTTATATGATGATTTCTATGGGATTTATAGTAACATTTTAGTCATAGAATATGATATTAATTAAGCTTATATTGACTGAATTATATTTATTACTACTTAAAGATTAATAGTATTACATTATGATAAAGTATTCATGGTTTTCATGTTATTCCAAGACTATTAGTTTACATTCTTTATACCCCTTTCAGAGCATTATATTTTTGTCCTATGTTTTAAAATTTCTTTCACAGGACCTAATGAATAATTTAGTCAATTATTAGATCGATGAAATTACATGTTCTTTAAAACTTGAAACAAGACAAGTTTTATAAGTGTTTTAGTTTTATGATAAAAATATATAGTGAGTAAAAGTTTGTACTTTTAACATTCAAGTTTTTATGTATATGTTATGAACTAATTACCTAAATCTATAAACCTGAAAATATACTTGATGTGAAATAAAGAAAATTTATTTACATATGTCATGATTAAGTAATGTTTAAGGCCGGGGCCTTATAATATCTCATATTGGCCACAAATCTTCATTAGTAACCTTAATTTTTACCAGAGATGAATTTTCATATTTTGGATTCATTGGATACATAATATTTTATGTTTAATTATAATTTCAAAATATTGTATCACTCTTCATGTGATTCATCTTTCATTATTCTATGTTCTCTATCATTGGAGACTCCTCTCATATTCATTTTATTTTTATCCCAGATAGTCACTATATATGTTTCATTATTGATTCTTAGTGTTTTTTCCTTTATTTCAAGAAATCCTATTTATTTTATTTAATATTTATCAATAATTTGTTAATATTAAAGATTTAAATAATTTAACCATTAAATTATAATTGAATTTATCATTGATATAATCATATCAATACCAAGTTATTTTTATGAAATGAAATTTTCTTTTTTGATGCTTAGAGTGGTTACTGATCAGGAAAAGTAAATAAATATTTAAATAAAAATGTTATGAATCTTTATTATTGATCCTAATATAAGTAAATGTTTAATATTCATTAGAATGTATGTTTTAATTATTTTAATATTAACATGTTATATTTTTAATGTGTTGGATGTAATTAAACTTGAAAATAACTAATTTATGGATGGATTTTTGTGATACTTGAATGATTCAACATATGACACCATTAATTGGTTTCCAAAGGAAGTGGTAATTTATAGACCCTTCAAATGGATGATTCAATGTTGGTTTTTATATAATTTATTTAGGGGTTTTATAAAAATTGAATTAAAATAATGTAACATTGTAATCATTATTCAATAAACACTTTTTTTGAAAATATTAATTATGGAACACATAATTTGATTTATTTTATTGAGATTCAACTATGTCACACATTATGACTGGTGTACAATTAGGTGTTATACTCTTTAAAGTAGAATGATTGATAGGGTAATACATAAATATTTTCCACTATGGAATGTTTATTGTTCTTTTTAATTTCATGGTAGATCCCCATTGATATTTCGAATATCTTTTGATCTCACTCAGCCCTTCGTTTGTCTGTGAAAAAAATAAAGAGTCATATGAGAGACATATTAATTATTATAAATTATTTGAAATATTTTAAATTTCAATGATTCTTATCATTGTAATTTTATATTATTTTGTTAAATTTATATTGTATCTAAAACATTACCATGACCTTGGGAGTTTAAAATATACAATGATACAAAATATATTAATATACATTTTCAATTATTACATTTTATATAAGTTTTCAGGACTTCTTTCTTTTATTATTTTGACATGACTACATAGATGTACTATAATTTTAAAATTACTTTCCTTTTAATGTTCCATTATGTTATGATACTTGGTTACATATCATATTTCCTATATGAATTATTATATATTTATTGTGGAAATATGTTTACGCATTTCATAAAATGTGTTCTATTTGTATTATAAAAATAGGATTTTTAGTTTGTGCATCTTATTTTTCCTAAATTGATTTTGAAATGAAAAGTTTATTGGTTTTTTACGATAATACTTATAATTGGAATATATGGATGTCAATTTACCTTTTTAATAGGTATAATGTTTAAATTATTTCATTATCTTGGAAAACCCATAATTTTTTACTCATGTTTTTCAATTCATAATATCTGAATTACATTCTGGGTAAATTTCATAAAATCATTAGTGGAATCCTAATAGGTACTATTAGACTACACCCTATATATAATGATTTGTTTTTTAATCGTTAATGTTTTTATATGATGTTTTAGTGTTCTCTTCCTCTTATATTTTTGTGGTTCGTTAATGGTAGGATATGGTATGGTTATTTAAAACTTGGTGGGTGGTCATGGAAAACCACCAGACTAAATGTGGTCATTTTATTATAGTATATTCATAATTATTTATTTACACATTATAAAACCTTAAAACTGTGTAGTTTTATTTTTCTGATGATTCTTTTATAGTACTCTTTGGTTTAAATGTATTTTTTCGGAGTAATAAATCCTAGACTCTATTTTTATGGTCTTTCTTTCAAAAAAAAACATAGGGATCTCAAATTCCCATTTTCCTGTTATAGAATTAGTGTGGATTCTGATTTAGATGGAATTAAGGGTTGGTCAATGAAAAATTAAAATAAAATTAAAATGGAATAAAACTATCCATGAGGCCCTTATTCTTCCAATATACTATTAGGGTTATATCAAGATAACCAAAATTAGAGAATATTGAAACAAAAGCAATACAAATGAAGATGAAGACCAACGGAGGAATGAAGAAGGATAATCCTCTTAAAATCAAGGTAAAGGAACCCCGTAATAGAATATTGAATGGATGAGGATTATTAAATAATTATCTTTAGGATTCCCATGTACATAGTGAGGAAGAGGTGGTAAAAAAATAAAAACCAATTGGATGTAGAATATCCATTTTACAGGGTAATGAAATTTCATAAACTTGCATTGTGTTTCTTATATGATTCAGAACTCCATGAACAAAACATAATTCTAAAACCACCTAATTAAAAACAACCAAAATTGATTTCCCATACTTGTTTCAAAATCCTCTAATAACAAAATAAATCTATGTAAAAACTACATATCCTCTTAATTGGTATCATAGTTATTATTTTCATTGATAAATAAATATCTAGTACCCTTTTAGGAAAATAAAATATTTTTGTTTCTAAAAAACTAACATGGTATTATCAAACCATGTTCTCCATCTATTGGAGAAAAAAATTCACAAAAAAATGTGCTGAAAAAGACCCCTATCAAATGGTAATCCTATGTGGATTCCACTAAACTTTTCATAAAAGGAAACCGCATATACTATATTTGTAAAATGATTAATAAACCGTGTAAGTACCAAGTATAAATAATTTACATAGGAAATCATTTCTAAATTTTAAAAATCAATCCCAAAACAATTAAAAAATCAAATATCATAATAATAATATCAAATAATATAAAATATATAACAATACATTCATTAGCTGTAATATTAAGTAACAATGATATTGTTTTAATGGTATTTATTTTAATATATAAATTAAATAAAATCTAATAATTCACAATATAATATTGAGTTTTAATTGTTCTCTCCTTCAATGTTAATATTGCAAATCACTAATAGAGATCTTATATATCACCGCTAAAATATATAAATGAAAACATGATTTTTCTCCAAACACATTTTACGTATTACTATACGATATCATCATTATCCAAAATATGAGATACGATTATAAGATTCAACGAAGAGAATAATATGGATGTTCTTTCTACTATCATAATGTATACTTCCATGTATTTATCTCATGTTAATTATTCTATGAAATTTTTTGTGCCTTTGAAATTTTTTCTAAAAACAATTTTCTGTAATTATTTTTGGTATGGTTTCCACCTATTAATTAGAAGATAACAAGGCTGATAAGTTTTTCATTGGTCATCAAATTCATTCAATGTATATATTTTAATATATATTATTATCATTCAAAAAAAGTGACACTGGAGTAAGAAATAATCATTCTTATTATTGAAAAAATGTTATCTAATAATGTTACAATGCATTCTTTATATATTAAATTATTATTGTATATCACCCTTTAACTTCTATGAAAATTTATGTCTTGGGATCTTAACAATTAATCATTGTTTCATAAGAATTTCTTCCTTAATTTCAATCAAATGATATTTTTCAATTGATGATGATTAATGTCTTACTCTAATACAAAATAAAAATTTTCATAAAAGGAATGATAAATCAACCTTATAGTGAAATCAATTTCTAAGATTAAAAATTAATGAGTGGTTATGGATTTACCAAATCTTAAAGACCATATCACTAAAATTTAATTTTCAATGAAATTGATAGGTTATTATGATTTTGAAAATATTTATTATTCAATATACATTCATTTATTAATGAATATAGTTTCATCCCCTCAACTTCATAAGTAATACATCACTAAAAACGGTATTCAGTATGGAAATATTAGTATAAACACATATTTTTCATATTCGTAACACTATTTCATCACATATTTAATCCATCCTACCTGGGGAAAATTAATCATCATTCCTCATTGGTATAGTGTACTAAGAGGTACCATGAAATCATTAATTATATTGTGTATTGTCCTTGGTTTCTATTTTTTGGGTTTATTTTAAATCTATAAGAGGCCTCAATTTTTGGACTACCCATCAGGTTATGTTGTTATGAATTTTCCACAACCATTAATTAGAATGAATAAAAAACTATCTTTATGATATATATATAGACACACACAGACACACATTCTTATTGAGTTTGGATTATCCATGAATAATGGTCCATCACATCTCATACCACAATATACAAATATAATGTCTATGTGTATATGATTATATTATAAGATTATGAATCTATAAAATAATATTAAATTTAAATTTTGAATGGAAAAATATAAAAAAAATTATATATATATATATTCCGAATATATAACTATAATTTATAATTGATTAAATTAAAATATAACATATTATATATATTTTATAATTCAAATATGAACATATATTGAATATATTTGATCAAAATAAATTGATATATACGTGTTTATATATATATATGGGTGTAATAATAAAATAAAATAAAATAATAACTATATATTATGTTCTAATTAATTATTATTTTTATAAAATAATATTTTCTTATATTAAATGTCTAATTTAATTAAATAAAATAAAATTAATATTTATTAAATATTACATTATTTTAAATTTGTGTCTTTATTAGTATATCAATAAATATTTTATTATAATTAAAATTATGTCAAACTAAAACTTTTTTGAAATATTTATGTAATTAAATTTACATCATAAATTGTAAATATTGTTAAATTAATTTACTAAAAATATTTAATTAAATAATTGCTAATATTTTCTAACAATAATAAATGATTTAAATATGAATAGAAATTAATAATAAAATTCTTAATATTACTAATGGTTAAATCGATTTATATACAAATAAAAAATCCTTTGTAAAATATTTATTATTCCAAATATAATTTACTATATTTTTATACATAATAATAAAATTATCTTAAATATATATTTTTACTATATTTAAATGATATACATAGTAATTTAAATTTTTTAACAAAATTATTTTTTTATTTGGGTAGTTATTTAATCGTATATATATAATTTGTAATGTTTTTCGAATTTAATTACATTTGAATATACATATAAAATGTAAATATAATTATACATTTATATAAATATGAAAAAAATTATATTCAACTTAAAATTTTTAAATATGGTGGACATTAAGAAATATTTTTCATAATATAGTTATTATTATTTATATAATCTAAATATATATTATTATATGTTACTTATTTTCTCATAAAAACATTTTAATCATAAATATTAATATTTTATGATATATGTACTCATAAATATAAAACATGATAAATAATAGATGATGTGAATAAGTCGAGTGGTTTTCCAAATCACTCCCCAGCCTGACCATCAAGTTCAAATCACAGAAGACTCTAAAGACTCGTTGAATTTTTATTTTCATTTTATATTTAATTTCGACTCGTTATAACACTAATAATTGTTAAAATTTATAATATATTAAAAATAAAATGTTAATGGAATTATTTATCACACAATATAATTTTACCACTCTTAAAGGACACATTTCAAGATTTTTAATGAAAGTACTAATACATGCCCTGTAAAATATAATTAATAATATTTTCATTAATTTTTTATCTATATCATTGATCCCAACATGGATCCAAATATCTAAAAAAATTATCTATATGTAGGACATAAACACTTCTAAACACACAATATTTTCTAATAAACATTGTTACTTTTGGTTTTTAATTAATTAACTTACATTTTTTATTGATTGAAAAATAATCAACTATATATATATATATATATATCTGTGTAATGTGTATGTGTGTGTGTATTCTAGGATTACTTCGAAGATATCAGTATAGATATATATATATATATATATATATATATATATATATATCAGTATGTATGAATGCTATTATGCATTAGAAAATAGGTGTATGTATGTTTATATGTATGTGTGTTAATATATATTTATATACAAACAAAAAAAAAATACAATAATGGGTATGTAAAATCATTTTCATAGTTGATATATATATATATATATATATCATAAATAAATATATGTTGAGTTACAAATACATATTTTTATTTCAATTTTTTTAATATTTCTAAAAATTAAGTGAAATGTTATTTAATTTGTATTTTATACATAGATTATCTTAATATGTATTTTTACTATGAATATAATTATACACATAAAAATTAAATATTTAAAACAATTGAATTAAATTACAAATTTTCTATTTTGAAAAGACATTAAATATAGGTTATCATAATATACGCATTATATATATTATTTTTATTAGGTTTTAATTTGTTTAAAAATTATTTGAATATATCATATTTTAATAATGTTTTTATAGAAGATACATTATTTTTTACACCTTATATATATATTATTGTTATTTTATATTCAATAAACTTATTAATAATATACTTAATTTTTTTAAAATTTAATCATTATAATCATAACATTTTATTTTTTATGTTAAATATTAATATTTATAATCACAATAAGAGGAATATTAATTTACAATGGATACATAATAAAAATATGAAAAATGTAGATTTAGTATGCGGTCAATGATTCATCAAATCAATAATGCAGCAAGAAAATGAACCTTCTTATTTTTTTCTATATTTAAATTATTTCTATTCAAGGGATATTTATTAAGATGAGTTGAAATAATATTTCAACATTCTTTGAATAGTATGATGATATATATGGGATAATTATTATAGATAATACATGAATGTATCGAAAGAATGTATAAAAATTATAGTTTACAGATCACATGATATTAATTATACTATATAAAATGTAATCAATCATATTGTGGAAAAAATGTCAGTTTAACCTGAAATTTGTGATTTTATAATGATGATAGAGAAATGAATGAACTTTTAAATGATTCCACATTACTCATGTTTTACAAAATATATTAAACTATTATCCATAATAAATATATTTAAATATAAATATAGAAAATTGAATGTTATAAACAAACATTATGAAATTAAATTTCATCTTGTTGGATATGCTACTATTGGTTAATGAGTTTTTTTGTCATACATATAATTTTATATATATATAATGTAAACTGTGTTTTACCTATGAATTTATGGAAATTTTCCAAATGATAATTTATTATTCCAATAGAACTTTGTTTTAAAAAAATTCCATTCATGCATTGTGTGTTCATATAAGAATGTTGAATCATGTATGTTGAATCTTATATGGTATGTTGTAATCATTTCGTAGTTAAAAAACTATATGGGGTTAAAAATAAAATAAATCATTATATATGGAATTTAAATAAATTATTAATGATGATATCTTTTTCAACATGCATGGAATCATAATTGGAATTACATTGATAATGAGTATTCTAAATTTAAAAACTAGCCATGAATCTTCTAAATTTTATTAAATATATATGAAATGAATCAATTAGGGTAAAACTTATCACAAATCATACATATTTTTATATAATAGTAAATAATTATTATTTATCATGGTTATATTGGATGTAAAATAACAATATATTTCCATTGCTTATGTTTGGATGAAAGACGAATACTATTACAATTATATTCATGTGATATATATGGATTATGATATATTATTGTCACAAAAATTAATGGTGCATGGTAAGATCATTTTTCCTATTAAGTAAAAAAAATTCCAATGTATGGAAATTTTTTAGGGTACATCATTTAACGAATTTTATCATGTCTTATTTTTTAAGATGGAACAAACTGAGTTATTTTGATACATTATATGGAGAATTTTTTTCTTATTCATCTATCGTTTTACCTGGATGACATAAATATTAATCTAGGCTATCATAATTAAATTAGAGTCTCGAATATGGTATCAAGCATTAATAGATAAGAATTAATGTGTATATTTATCAAATAAAGGATATTTTAAATGATTGGTAAATAGTTTAGGGAACTATCTGTGAAAATTTGCAGGAAAAGGGATATGTTTTTAAAAATTATAATTCTAGGATTTAAAAAATGTAATATATTTTCATGATATAGTTCATATTGAAATAAAATGAATTTGAAAACATCATTTATATGATATTAAATGCACCGTGGAAGATGAAATATTAAACAAATTCTTTGTTATAAAATATTAATATGAGATCAATAGAATATATGATCGTAGTGAAGGAGGTAATATGGGAATTCTTTGTTTAATTGAACATAGTCTTTATTGGTAATAGAATTCTAATTTATTCAAAATAAAAATGGTATAATGATTATAATTTGGCATTAAAAATATTAATATTTTTAAAAAATTGATTTGCACACAAATATTATAATATCACGTGATTACTGGATATTATCGAAGTATTTAATGTTTAATAATATATGTATTATTTTGACGAAAATTAATTCACACAAAATAAAATAATTTTATTTTTGAAATTATAAATTTAAATATTATATTCCGAGTGATGTTTTCATGATTTAAAAAACTTATCATAATTGGTAAATTTTATATGTTCATCTTATATTAATTATCTAGTATATTGGTTCAATTTTTTGATCTATTAATGAGATATATCCAACTATTGGGGCCAATAAATTATATATTGATGTATAACATTGAATATTATATGGGGATATTGAAAAGGAATATAAAAATATGTCTTCTCCTAAAATAATGTATATTTGATTGTAATGTCCCAAACCTAGATGCCACCCAAACGTACTCTGAGCATACTTGGTCACATGGACTCAATAACATTTCTGCATACACCATAGGCTTCCGACTAGTAGTGAGATGCATGATTTGATAGTGGGGATACTATGGACTCGAGAGTAGAATGTAACATTGTGGAAGCATAAAAATAGTATAAGTCGTAATACCATAAAACCTAAGTAAACATTTAAAGATTGATATTATAATTATACCAAAATCATATCATACAAAAGTTTATGATACATTCTACATGATGTATAAAATATCCAAAATATGGTATACTACATTCATATATAGTACAAATACAAAAATTTAAATATGGGAAAAAGAAACATAAGAAAATTATAATCCTTCACTCGGTCCTACACTATCCTGCTCATATGTAGTATATCATGTACCACTAAGGTGAAGCTCTCCCTTTTCATTACCTACTATTATATAATATGTTTTGGTCCAAAACATGAGATAACCATGGAGTGAGTGTAAATCCCAGCAGTCAACCACTCAAGGTCTGTACTAATATGTTAGTGAATATATATAACTTGTATTGTGAACAACAACATATGTTGGATTGGAAGTACTCAGAGTAAATTGTCCTATATTGAATTTTTTCTATTTGAATTAAATATATATTCAATTAACAATTCAAATACATTTATTGTTATAATTCTCAAGGTCCTACGTTATCCCAACAATCCCCTATAGAGTTGTAAGAAAACCCATTCCAAATATACATTATAACTATAGACAATACTTGATATTCCTATGCTAGAATTCAAGAAACACTATAGGGGAAAATCCACCATGACCAAACAAGCCCATTCCAGTGAACCACATAAAAGACTGATATCACTCCATGGGTGATACAATCATGTCAACAGAGCCCATCATTAGCAGCCATATAGGGAGCCCCAATTATCACTCATGGCATAGTCGATGACTCTTAAGACTGTCCATGGAATCTAATAAGGATACATGATTCACTCGACATTTAGTACAAAACCTATATGATCTTGTCCATGGTGTTCATGGTTCACTCATGAAATTATAATTATAAACTTCCCCATTAATCCCATCCATGGAATTCTTAATAAATCCAAGGATCACTCAAGGGACTAAGGTGTGATAGAAATATACGTCCATCCATGGAATCCTAACATAATCCATGATTCCCTAAAATTTATTTACCATTTAATCATAACTGTTTCAAGTTAATAATTCATTTGACAAGCTTGGGTCATTACTAAAAGCATCCAATATACATCTAACCACTATCTGGGACTCAACTAGGACCAACCTATAATTATTAACCTATCATTACTGAAATGGAAAACTATATATTAGAAAAATTTCATGTAATATAAAATATTACAAGGCTAGAACATAACCCAACTAATGTGGGATGTTTCATAATTATAAAAGAATAACCTAAAAATTTTTATACAAGAAAATTCATTACATTGGTCAGGAACACAAATCACTAATAAAAACCCATAGCAGACTATAATACCATATGAAAACTAAGAAATACCATTAAATTAATAAAATCTAATTTAAACCACCCATGTTAAGGAATTCAATGAATACCTCATTTTTATCCTAATTCAAATGGATTAAATGGGTCAAATTTGGATGTGGCCCATGGGGTGGCCGTAATCCTAAGTATTAAACGTATTTTATGCTTTGAAACACCTAATTAATTACCTAAAATGATATGAAACAATAAGAATGATTTATAAATCACTATGACACAAAAAAATGGGTGTGAGTCACTTCCACATATATAAACTGCTCGTCAGCTTTTGAAAGGGATGAGACCACACACATTTGGCTTGTGCTAGATATCTCATCTAATATCATCCATTGATTCACAATTATTTTGGAGAAATAGGAAGAATTTATCAAGAATTGGATATTAGAGAATAAGATTATAAATACCAATAGTGTAATCGATATGTAGATGAATAAAATATGGGTAAAAAGTAATTGGAGAATTACTTTTTCTGAAAAAAGGAGATGAATAATGCTAAAAACATAGATCATATAGAGAAAGCGGCACAAATAATAGGGTAGCTTCCGATGTAAATCTCCCTACATGAGGGGATGATATGCAATTGGAGTTGAATAATAAACATAATGTTGAAAACATTTCACCAGAATAATGGTCATTTTTACCAAAATATATAGGTCACACAGTTTACACACATGGTTTGTCAAATAGTGTGAAATCCTAGAAAATTTACCATATGTAACAAGGGAACGCATATGGATACCCCATAGGGTCTGAATAAATGATTGGTAATTTTGTAGTAATATATGCCTCAGTCTGCATTTTCTCTAGACCTACCACATGGTCAGGCAGAATCTTCCGCACAATTTTCTCTAACTGTGCGGTAGGCTCCAAATAAAAAAGAGTTCGGTTTTGGGCTCCCAATGAGCCCCAAACCCGAAATCTTACCATTTCCCCAATATGAATCCAAATTAAGAAATATTTAAGAAAATATACAAAAATAAATATAGATATATCAGGATCTATACCAGAACAGAGAACCGAGCCCCTAAATACATTCCCCTTAAAGAAATTCGTCCCCAAAATTTTCCATCCATGAGTGGTGAAGAAATATATATGAATAACATCATCCACTACAATCGTAATTCGACATCCCTATACCAGACCTTGTCCTACACTCATTCATGTGGCATTAATACCCATACTAAAGTTACAAACCTGGATTAGAAGACCATCATACTAGATCCACAATATAGATTGGATGGCCCACCAAGGACACACCCTCCTGAAGCTCATCCAAATCCAGAATAAAAGCATTAGATGTGTCTGAAATGTAACGTTTTAGTTGAGAAATGTCAAAGATGTTATGAATATCATAGTACCTCTAAGGTAATTACAAAAAATAGAGAACTAGAAAAACACTCTCTAGAATATAATACATCCCGATATATATTGGATAAATCATACCCTATATCTTGACGTTCATGAGTCTTAGCCTCAGAAAAACAAATCGGAAAACCCGATCCCTTTCCTAGAACTCGAAAGTTCATCTATTGTAATTAGTTTACGATTACTTACTAGACTGTGGTATATCCATCTGATTTTGAATCAACTACATGTGTTCTATGGTCGCCTATACATGAAGAGTTCCCAACATTTCCTCATCTCTTATCTCCAGCCATCACAGTTTTGATCATCATTTCTTGTAGTCTAAATACACATATGGTGCCATATGATTATTAGCTTGAGTGATATTATTTTAGGATATCTCTACCTGGGGAACATATGTCTCCCATGAACACTTGAAATCAATGGCGCATGGTCAATGAATTCCCCTTCACCTAAATCATACACATTGACTAGCCAACTATTTATGGGAAGTAAGATGTGATCATAATTAAATATTTTCATATTTCCTTATGTATCTCTTAGAAAAAATGAGGAGTAAACATGGTGTCCCAATCTGAAATGATAGATCGTGTGAACCCTTTGTAGTTGTAAAATCTCACGGATGTATATCCTCCTATGATCATCAACACTGAAGGATTCCTTGATTGGTTGGCTATGTGAAACCATTGTGAGCCTATCCATAAAAATCAGAATGTCATCATTACATCATGGAGAACTCTGTAAACCCATTAAAAAATTTATTGTGACATCATTGCATTTACATTTTCGAGTCAGTAGTTTCTGTAAAATTGTACCTGGTCTCTACTATTTTGAATTCCACTGCTGAAAGGTCTAACATCTCATCACAAAACCAGCTACATATCTTTTTATATATGGTCACCAATATTTGATATGTAAATTCTGATACATCTTTCTGATTCCAAGATGAACTACCCATGTTGATGACTGAAAATCTCACAATATATATTCACGCATGTCTGCCGAAACACATACCCAAACATGTAATCGTAGAAAATCATCCACTCTTATGACCCTAGTCAGAGGATAGTTCCCACCTTACATACTCTCTTGTATAACCATTACTTCTAAATACTATAGATGGCTCACTGTCAATTGATCCAGTAGGGTTGAGCTAAAAAAAAGAAGAAAGATACATATAACCCTTATTATCATGCACCTCCAAGTGCATCCCAATGAACAAATCCATAAACATCCACTGGCTACTGCACTACTAGAATGCATGTACATGAGTCTTTATGCTCAAATAATCAGCCACTACATTGCCGTTATGAAGCATATATGCAAGATCATAGTCTAATAACAGATGTTATATCACCAAACATCATATCCACTTATATATATCTCACTATTTAAATAAGTTATTGAGGATCCTATTTTCCATAGACACTAATAATATATTCTATTAATAAGTATTTCCTTCAACAACATAATGTGTGAACCTCCACCACCAACTCGAGATCATGCGCCATGTAATACCTATTATGTTGCCTCAATTGTGGAGACTCGTATGCAACAAGGTGATCTCATTGCATAAGGACATCTCCTCGCTCTATACCTAATGCCTCATAATACAAAATGTAACTCCTTCCCGGATCATAAAAAAATAAGTATCAGTTTCCAATTTAGTCTTCCATTAAACTCTTGAAATATGTTTCCTAGGAATAATTTGATTCATTATTCAAACCATTCATAGTCAAGCCCATCAACGAAGCTGGTATTCATGGTATGTCCTGTATGAAACACCTAATATAACTAGACAACCCTTAAAAAACATCTCATTTATAAGACATTTTTTTATGCTACGAGGACAATACTTCTCCCACCTTATATATGTCCACTAGTACTACAGTCTCTATGATTATGTGCCCTAGAAATCCATTTAAATTCATCCATATGTTTTAGTTTGTGGACATAGCATATTACAGATGCTATGCCACTATTCTGAATACCAACTCAAGGTGTTTTGAATGGTTGCGTCTATTATATGAATGCAAAAAGATATCATCCAAAAAACTGTAACAAACATGTCAATATGAGGATGGGACTCCCAGAACAACAATTCCATGAGAACTACATGCACATTCGAGATACCAAATGACATAAAAAAGAGACTCATATATACCATAACTTCATTGATTGATTGTCCATGGTATTTATGATTATCAAATAAGTAACTAATGATAACCATACATCAAATAGATTTTCGAGAAACATTAAGCTCAATAGAGCTGGTTGAAGAGATCATTTATCTGTGGTAGGAGATACCAGTTCTTAAATGTCAACAGGTTCAATTTATGATTATCCACACAAATACTAATAGAAATATCATCCTTTTTCTTATAAAGGATCAGTGAACCCCACAGAGAAGTATTGGCTCTGATGAAACCCTTTCCTTAAATCCACTAACACCCTCTTGGTCTATATTAAATTCTTCAGAGCCATCCTATAAGGAGGAACAAATACTTGTACTGCTCTTGGAAGAAACATGATAGAGAACTCATCCTCTCTCCCCATATGTAAACATGAAAATAAATCCAAAATATAACCCTAAAATGATAATAAAAATGAGGTAAATCCATCTGATATGTTTCATTGTCATCGAGATATCGTCTCACAATCTCGGTTATCATCTTTCCCATGACACGATGCTCGAGTCCATGTTGGATTGCTTTGACATCCCATTAACCATTTTGTATAAACCATCTTCCTTCTAGTGACGTAAAACTCACCCTGTGGCGATATCAATAAAAAAATTACTAAATGGAAACCAACTACTCCATATAAAAAATAATGTCATATATTGTTATCCATAGGAAATAATGGTTGCAGAAGAAGTAACACTAAACAATCTCAAGGGGGCACTCCATGAACTGATGAACACCTTCATTTATAATCCATAATAGAGTTTTCATTACAATAACATCATCCAATGTAAAAATATAGGGCCCATGGATCTCCAGAATGGGGATAAATATGAATCAATATGAATTCTTTATATCCAAATGCGCATAAGAAGAAATGGTGGAAAATAGAATAGTCCTATGATAGTAGAAGTTCTGGGATCCCACTCCAACTAGGTTTGTTGCACATGATATGTCTGGAATATTACATGACCATATGACGCTACCTCACTATACTGAGCTTATACAATCTGATGTCTCTGAGATCCTGGGGTCCAGAATCTGTGTCCATGACCCCCAACTCATTCTGAATGACCTTATGCATTCTAATTCTCTGTCAAGTGTTAACCCGAAAACCCAGCTCTTAATCACAGAGATAGTGTATACCCTCTTTCACTAACTGCTGGAAGTAATACCCTTCAAATGATTAATATGTCCTATATTACATCAATATCATAACTCAAAATGGTCTTGTGGTAAATATTTCCTTTTATTCTCTGCCCTACGACACTTTCAATACCTCACATGGCTACCACAAGAAACCTTTTGACGACTTATATCACTGTGAAAAATCTCCAAACATTGCATCCCACTACAAAATAGGATAGTACTAGATCAAGGTGTTAATACACTATTACTCACACCTATAGATTCCCCCATTTTACACTTTTTTATCTTCTCTTGATTCTCTATATTTGAGATTTTACTAAACATGATGAAAATTACTTATTATAAGATTTCATAGCTAGTACCTTCAATAAATAACGTAGATTTCAATACATTGTCACCAGTAAAAATTTGAGAAGCGTTCTCAATCTCAGTGTAACAGCATATGTAGTCCATCTTGAAAATGCTCTTGTCTTCGCATGAATGAACTCATTTGATTTATTATCCATAATCATCTCAATATATTAATAATCATAGAAGAATATCTAGATGTCCATCCATACCATATCTCGATGATTCTCTAACTGAGTGATAACGTGTAAGAACTCGTTTTTTTTAAAAAGACTTTTGGAATATTCTCGATGTTAATCCAGAGCAGCGCCTTCAGAAGGCATGCGATTCCAAGCCCTACTGTAGCCAGAATTAAATTTTCATTGCATTCACATTAGGCACGCCAATGAAATGGGATAACTCATAAACGGTAATTCTAATCCTATATATGAGTATACAGATGTGTATGAAATGGGGTGTTTACCCAAGAACGACATAAAGCATGTGGGCGCGGGACGTTGGGACCCCTCGCCCATTAACAAATCATTAAACGGATAAATAAATAACTAATTTATTATTTTAATGGATAAACATAGGTATCTCTTATATGGTTGCTCATATTGGAAAACTGAGGTCACCGTTGAGTCCGGATCGCGCCGTTTACCCAAGGAGGGGTGTAAGATTCATGGAAGCGGGCCTTTTGTGGAAAATGCCACCAGGAGCGTTTTCATAATTTCGTGACCTCGACCGTTGAGTGTAATAATTTTAGAACAGGGCCTCGAATTAAAATTCCGAGATCACTGTTTTGCTCGAGAGGTGGTGTTTAACCTAGGGGAGGCTTAACCTCGACCCCATCAAGCGTTTCTGAGGCTAGTTAATTTGGAGGTTTTATATTAATTAAATTTTTAATTAATTTTTTCCTTATTTAAACACCTAAGCCCCCCCACTCTCCTTTCCTTCTTGTTAACTCTGGCTGAAGGAGCTCAACCAAGTAGATCCCCTTAAGAATCTCTCCTCCATCACCTCCTCCTCTCGAAGTGCGGTAGCCGGTCAATTTCTGCGAAGCTTCGGGCTACGACCATGAGGTAGGATATCTTCATTTCGTTTTTAATTTCAAATCGCTCCTTTGAACCTAAATTAGAGTGTCTAAATTCTATTTTCCCTTAGAAAAAAGCCCATTTATGTGTAGTAACTTTTTCAAGCTTCCCATTGCCTATTTCGTTTCCGAAATCCATGTTCTGAGGAGCTCACAAACGTCCGTCGAAGATCAACGGGTTTAAGGAGGGTTTCCGGTGGTTCTGGCCGGCCCGATGGCTCCGCGCAGCGGCCTAACGGTTCACGGCGGTGGCACACTGGTTTTTCAAGTGGTCCGGCCCAGTATTAACAATGGCGGACGGAGGGTCGGAGTAGGGCGGCGCTGGCTTCAGCGGAGTCGGTCGGGGGAAGCTCGCGTTCGAGCGGAGTGGGTGAGGTGGCAGTTGGCCAGGCGAGGCGACGATGGCGTGAGCAAGGAGACGCAGGCCTGCAGGAGGCCGGGGAAACATTTGGGAAGTGCCATTGAGCCGAGGAAGCAGGGTGGTGTCCAGGTGGAGCCCGCAGCGGAGTGGCTAGTCGGGGAAGCACAGTGGTGCTGGCGGCGGTGAGGTGTGCCGGCCGGTCGATCTTGGTGGATGTAACATCCCAAGTAAGTAATGAATAATATATATTTTTATCTATGTCTATTTATGAATTAGATAGTGTTTTAGAGGCTTAAAATTATAATAAATCCAATCTGAATCATGACATACACTAATATTTTTAAAAGATTGTTTTACTGCCTTTTGATGGAAAACCATTTTTAAATCAAACTTTTGACAATTTTATAATCTCTATTTTTCAAAATAAACATATTCATTATGATAGGGACATTTAAATTTACATTGGATAAATTTTTAGTATTATTCTGACAATGTTCATTTTTAATGAATAGTGAAAAATACTGCATTTTACATTAAAACTGATTTTTCACCTAATTTAATTATATAGTTAGATTATATTTTTAATTGTTCTTAAAGTGAAATCTGAATATATTTTTACCTTTTAATCTAATGGTGGTAATTAGGATTAATTTCACTTTTTAATTGGTCATAAACTAATGCCAAACTTTTCATAGATATTGTTTAAAAAAAACTCGCTATTTGTTTTGACAACGGGAATTATTTTTAATAAATTATTGGAATTTCTGTGTTTGGAATTTGGTAAAATTGATTACATATTTGGAATCATAAGGTCCAAATTATTTAATCAAGACTCTTTTGTTTTTGAACATTAAGAATAGTAACGACGGTAATTATCTTTAATTATCTTGATTACTGATTAATCGGGTAGATAAGGATAATAAAATAATATCATAATAATAAGAAAATGACACCAACATGTGTCCTAATTCTACTGGTTGTTTCCTGTCTGACCATGGTATGCCTTGTGCCAAACTTGGGGACCCCATGGAATCACTTTTGTGTGAAAGTGACTTTTTATCTTTTTATTTTTAAAGAAAGTTAAATATAACAAAGAATGTATCACCTGAGTAAAACATTTTTAATTTTGTCTACATAAATGATCATTTGGACTATAAATATTAATTGTAAATCTAACAATATTTCCTACATCATAGTATTTTTTTTATAATTTTTAGGCATTAAATAAATTAAATTATTTATGACACCATGATGATGCAGTGATTACCTCATTATTTGACGATTTAAAAAAATTGAAAATATAATGTAAAATATAAGACCTACACTTGTCAAAAACCTATTGGATGTGTGTATTTATAACCCTTATCACCTTATCCTTGTAATTTATAATTGTGGGACTTTTTTTATCAGAAAATCATTTTATAACAAAGTATCTTTTCTTAACTTTCCAAGAGTGCCCCTCCTCTTATAAAAGGCCCCACCTCTACCTCCTTACCCACACTTCCAAAGCCTTTGGCTTGGCCAACCCCTGCCCATTTTGTCTCTCCACATCCCTCTATTACTCCTTGATGCCTCACTTTGGTCAAAAGTCTTCCCAAGGAAGCCTTTGAGCTCAAATCAAAAAGAGTTACCCGTTTTAAAGGTAGTGTTTTCTCTTGGGTTCTTATTTTTATTTTGCTTCTCCAGCCCTCTAAACTATTTTTATTCCTTTATTTTGTAACAACACAAGTATATTCAATATAATAGTATGTTTTTATAAGAATTATTTTAGCTATACTTACAGACACCTAAATCTAATGCTTAATGAACATACTTTTTCCATGGATGGCGAATTTCTTCCTCACGAAATGATGATTGTTCAATTTTCATTTAACACATTCAAAGGTGGCCATTAAGATTTCACTATAATTATATATGGAATATAATATGTTTTATTATACTTATGCTTCTGTATTTTTCATTTATGGAATACCATTATGGTTTCCATTATGGTTAAACACGATATCTTTATTTAAGGAAGTGCGGACTACCGCCCCCTCAAAGTGATTTGCTTCGTTAATACCATATGTGGGACATATATAGGATGTAATTAATGATATTATATATGATATTATACTGGAATTACAATATACCTTTATATCATTATGGTTCCATTCCATATAATACGGAATAGAAATGAAAGTAGCGTTCATGCGTACGTACGGCTTACCGTCTTTATGAACGGTGCATTTCATTTCATACATCTAAACGTTATGTAATATTATAAATTCGTGTATATAATGGATATATATGATATATATGATATCTACATCATGATTATAACTTTGGATATAATGGATACATGAACAAATTGTAATTATAATGAGTTTATTTTTGACTCAAGTACCAATAATCGTTAAAACGACCGTTATAAACATAAATAACCACATAGTGTTCATGACATGGTAATAAATCATATAAAAGGAATAATGAACTTGAAAAGTTTTCTTAAGCAAGTAGAAATTAACTCATGTTTATTATTCAGGAGGTTAAAGAATGATCGATTCATGTCGGACCTGAGGTATGGGACATCGTCTCAATCTCCTTTCATTGAGGCATATTTTGTTTTATACACAAACATCTTTTTGCGGTGTATAAACCCCATTGAATTTTATGTTTAACCAAAAGGAATCTTTTTTATATGAAGTATTTTACTAAACGATAAAATGGAATGTTTTTGTCGTAAAGATGCAGTGACAACGACTTCTCTGCTGCCGTGACCATTATTTGAGTTTCTGCTTCCTCCACAAGCCATACATTTTATTAAAGAAAAATAAATACCATGTTTTAATTTTCTTTATTTTTGTATTGAAAATGGTTTTCATAATTTTTTTATTTCAATATGTTTTATTGATATCTTGTGATTGAAAAGTGGAAGTGTTATGTTTCCTTTATGCATGTTTTATGTGATACAATTATGTTATGGTTCATGGGAATTGTTATAAAGACGGGTGGTTCCGTGATAAACTCAGGGTGGGTGAGCCCGATATAGATCTCCAATGCATTGGGTAACATGAAGGGGTTAAATGTTAAGGTTTATCTGAAGAGATTTATGGAATATACTATGATGGGTATTCCAAACGTAACCAAGAGGGTTACTCCCTATGTAATAATTTTATGAATGCCTCAAGTTACCTTTATGTCTTATGATTTCTATGATTTATTCATGATTTGATGAGGTATGTTAAAGTTACTATGTTTTATGTGTAAATTATGATTTCATTCTTATGTATATATGATATCCTGTTTCCATTCCATATTTTTATAACCCTTACTTAGCTTTTTATGCTAATCCCATGTTTTTGAAATGTTTTTCACAAGTCAAGGGAAAGGTACATGATGTGATGATAGTGTCCATGAAGTGTCAAGAAAGAATCCATGTCTTATATTAAATATGTTTCCACTGATGGGGTAAATGAGTACTATATTTTTTGTAACCACTTTGTTTAAAAGTGGTATGTAATGCAAGTTTTATGAGCTGATTCTATAAAACTATAAACCTGAAAAGATCCTCAATGTTTAATCTTGTAATAACTCATGATTACGTAAGGATTAAGGTTGGGGCCTTATAGTTGGTATCAGAGGTCAGTTTAGATAACATTAGGAGTTAGAATTATATTAAATGATTATCCAAAAATATTTTTTTGGTCAAATTGAAATGATATAGCATTTGGAGATTAACATGTTTCTTCATCTAAGACATGTTTGTTTGGAATGGTTTTCCGCAGAGGAAACATGGAAGAAGTGCTAGGAAGGAATACAGAAAGAAATAACCTTATGAATCATCATCCTGAGATGGTAGGAATTGGAACTAAACACTTTGTTTTAGTAATGGCGCAGTTGACTCAAGTGATAAATGGTGGCGGTATCCATGCACGAGATCATCCAGATCAACCGTAGAGGAACATGTTAGTGGTAGAACATTTCATGAGGCAAAATACCCCATCATTCAGAGGATCATTTGACCCTGTGCTAGATGAAGGGTGGATTAAAGCACTGGATAAGATTTTCGATGTCATGGGGTGTTCAGAAAATCAAATGGTTAGTCTTGCTATTTATCGTTTGGAGGGTTAAGTAGATCAGTGGTGGTCGATGGTTAAAAATATCAGGGACGCTGATGAGATTGATGCTCTTGACTGGGATGAATTCAAATGTATGTTTCTTGAGAAGTATTTTCTTAAGGCTGTTCGAATTAGGATGGAAAAACAATTCTGGGAATTGAGGCAAGAGGAAGACTCAGTGGCTGCCTTTGAATAAAGGTCCACTCGATTGGCAAGGTATGCTCCAAATTTTATCCGAGACCTTGATAGTAAAATCAATTGTTTTTACTCGGGATTAAATCCAAAATATCGAAGGGCATTAGCTTCTCATGAATTCAAAAGTTATGAAAAGCTTGTTCGATGTGCTGAGAAGGTGGAAATAATGTTTGACGATGATCAAGTGTTCTATAACAACCAACAGAAAAAGAGACCGAGGTGGCAGGATAAAGGAAAGAATTCTTCAAAAAGGTCTGACCCTAAGAAATCTAAGTTTCCAGTTTGTGATAAATGTGTTAAAAGTCATGCTGGGGAATTTCTTCTAAATTCTGGAAAGTGCTACCTATGTGGTAAGATGGGACATAAGGCTCGTGATTGCACTGAAAATGATCAAGGTGATGGTAAGTCTAAATTTTATTTACAGTTAGTGAAATGTTTTAAGTTTAATGAGATGGGTCACTATACAAACGAGTGTCTGAAAAGGAGCTTGAGTGATGTGATGCAGTTAGACTACAAGCAGAAAGGGGTGGTGAAATCCCTTGCAACTACTCCAGCAGATGTCGGGCCATCAAATGAAGTTGTATCAGGTACTTTTTTTGTTTATTCAGATTATGCCAGTGTGTTTTTTGATTCGGGGTCTACACATTCTTTCATCTCTGAAACCATTTCTAGTAAAATGGGAATACCATCTCATGAAATGACTCCTGAACTTGTGGTAAAAACACCTGGGGGAAATGTTGAGGAAAAAAGAATTTATAAGAATCTTCCTATACTTATCCGTGGAAAGTACCTACATGCAAAACTTATTGTTTTACCTCTAGTAGAGTTCGATGATATCCTAGGTATGTATTGGCTCTCTATTTACTATGATAAGATTGAATATAGAGCTAAAGAAGTTTCTTTTAATAAAGACTTTTAGTTTTTGTACAAGAATGAACCCTTACTATTGATAATATATCAAGTGGCTGATAAACTTGTAAAATATGGAAATGAATGTTACCTTGCACACATCGTTGAAAATAAAGGAATCTTTTAGATTAATGATGTGCCAGTGGTAAATGAGTATCCTGATGTTTTTCTAGATGAGTTTCCTAGAATAATACAAGATCGGGATGTTGAATTTACTGTTGACTTAGTTACTGATGCTAATCCAATTTCAAAACCCCCCTTATCGAATGGATCAAACTGAACTTTTAGAGTTGAAGGAGCAATTACAAGATTTATTAGAGAAATGTTTCATTCGACCTAGAACATCACCATGTTGTTCTCCTGTTTTATTTCTTAAAAATAAAGATGGTTCAATGAGACTTTTCATTGATTATAGAGCCTCTAATATGATCATTGTTAAGAAAAAATATCCTTTGCCTCATAACGATGATTTGTTTGATCATCTCTAGGGAGATCAGTATTTTTCAAAGGTTGAACTGAGATCGGGGTACAATCAGTTGAAGGTAAAGGAAGCAGATATTCCGAAGACTGTGTTTCGTACAAGATATTACCATTATGAATTTGTAGTAATGCCTTTTGGGCTAACCAATGCACCTGTTGTATTCATGGACTTAATGAATATAATTTTCCATATGTTCTTGGATAAGACTATGGTTGTTTTCATTGATGATATTTTGGTGTTTTCTAAAAGTAAATAGGAGCACGAAAGACATTTAAGGGTTATTTTGAAAACCTTGAAAGAAAAGAAATTGTATGGGAAATTTAGAAAGTGTGAGTTTTGGTAGCAACAAATTTCATTCCTTGGTCACATTGTTTCTAAAGATGGGATAACTTTTGATCCTGAAAAAACAAAGGTTGTGGAATAATGGCCAATACCCACAAATGTAACTGAGATTCGTAGCTTCCTTGGTTTTCCAGGCTATTAACGAAGGTTTGTTAGAAATTTTTCACGGTTATCTAGTCCAATGACTAAACTAACTCGGAAGGGTGTTATGTTTTTCTGTGGAAATGAATGTGATGATTGTTTTCATGAATTGAAAAGAAGATTGGTGAATTCTCTAGTTTTGGCACTACCTTCCAGGAATGGTGAGTTTGTTATCTACAGTGATGCTTTATCGAAAGGACTTGGTTTTGTCCTAATTCAGAATGATCAGGTAATTTCTTATGCTTCACGACATTTGATAACTCATGAGGTAAATTACCCTGAACATGATTTGGAATTAGCTGCTGTTGTTTTCGCTTTGAAAATTTGGAGGCATAATTTGAATGGAGTAAAGTGTGAAATATATACCGATCACAAAAGTTTAAAGTATATATTCACTCAGAAAGAATTGAACATGAGACAGAGGAGATGGCTAGAAATTAATCATGTATTATGATTGTACTATTCATTACCATCCAGGAAAAGAAAATAAATTGGTTGATGCTTTGAGTCGAAAGAGTAATGCTTCATTAACAATGTTGCGTTTGGAACATGATCCCTTGGTTAAGGATTTCATGAACTTTGGCATAGAAGTTGTTGGTTCCGGATTTCATTCTATTTTGTTTCAGGTATCAGTGAAATATTCTATATCAGATAGAATTAAGAAAGTACAGAAGAAAGATAGTGAGTTGTAGAAAATGATAGAGATGGATCAGAATGGTAAGATTCCTGAATTGAACATTGATAATGATTGTGTTTTGAGATTTGGGAAGAGATTTTGTGTGCCTCATGATTCACTGTTGAAGAGAGGGTTGTTATGTGAAGCTCATAGTTCTCCGTTTTCAGTTCATCTTGGCAGTACTAAGATGTACAGATATCTGCAGCAGTATTACTGGTGGGATGGAATGAAACGAGATATTGCTGATTTTACTGTGAAGTGTTTGACATGTCAACAGTTTAAAGTAGAGCGGTAGTTACCGAAAGGGATGCTTCATCCATTACCAGTGCCAGAGTGGAATTGGGAGAATATATACATGTACTTTCTTGTGGGATTATCAAAGACATCTCGAGGTAATACTGCAATCTGGGTTATTGTTGATCGGTTGAAAAAATCTGCTCATTTCCTTGCTATACGAGACACTTTTCCCAAGATCAACTTTCCCGTTTGTATCTTAAAGAGATATTCAGGTTACATGGAGTTCCTCTATCCATTATATCTAACTATGATCCCAGGTTCACTTCTAACTTTTGGAGAGGCCTTCAGAAGTTGTTGGGTACTGAATTAAATTTTAGTACAGATTTTCATCCTCAATCAGATTGAGAGTCAAAACGAAAAATTCCGACATTGGAAGATATGTTACGTGCTTGTTCGATGGACTATCAGGGAAGCTGGGACCAACACCTTTCTTTGGTTGAGTTTTCATATAATAACAGTTTTCATTCCAGTATACAGATGACACCATTTGAGGTGTTATATGGTAAGCATTGTTGAACTCTATCATTCTGTTATGAATTGGGTGAAAGGAAGCTAATGGGACCAGAATTGGTAGAAGAGTTGGAAGAAAAAGTTCATCTGATACAGAAACACATGAGAACATATCAAAGAAGGCAGAAGAGTTATGCAGACAACAGGAGGAAGGATCTCTCTTTTGAGGTAGGTGATCATGTTTTTCTCAAAGTACCACCATGGAAAAGTGTGATTCGGTTTGGTAAGAAATGAAAGATGAGTCCAAGGTTCATTGGAACATATGAAATTCTGGAGAGAGTTGGATCAGTTTCATATCGAGTGGATTTACCTCTGAGTTTATCTCAGGCACAACATGTTTTTCATGTTTCAATGTTAAGGAAGTATATGCCAGATCCATCTCATGTTTTGAGTCCAGAGGTAGTTCTGTTGGAAGAGAATCTATCTTATGAGGAACAACCAGTTCAGATTCTTTACCATAGGTAGAAAGTGATACGAAATAAGGTGATTCATTACGTAAAGGTTTTGTGGAAAACCCACATGTTTGAAGAGGCAACATGTGAATCTGAAAATTCAATGAGGGATAAATACCCCCACTTATTCGATAAGTAAATAAATTGTGGGTATGCAGTTTTCTAAAGGGGGGAAGGATGTAAAATCCCAAGTAAGTAATTAATAATATATATTTTTATCTATATCTATTTTTGAATTAGATAGTATTTTAGAGGATTAAAATGAGAATTAATCCAATGATAATCATGGAATACACTAATATTTTTAAAAGATTGTTTTACTGCCTTTTGATGGAAATCCTTTTTTAAATCAAACTTTTGGAATTTTAATAATCTATATTTTTCAAAATAGAAATATTCTTTATTATTTAGACATTGAAATTTACATTGGATAAATTTTTGGTATTTTTCTGACAATGTTCATTTTTTAATGAATAGTGAAAAATACTGCATTTTACATCAAAACTATTTTTTATCTAATTTAATTATATGGTAAGATTATCTTTTTAATTGGTCATAAAGTGTAATCTGAATATATTTTTACCATTTAACCAATGGTGGTCATTAGGATTAATTTCACTTTTGGAATTGGACCTAAAATAATTCCAAACATTTCATATATATTGTTTCAAAAAACCCGCTATTTGTTTTGACAACTGGAATTATTTTTAATAAATTATTGTAATTTCTCTGTTTGGAATTTGGTCAAATGGATTACATATTTGGAATCAGAATGTCCAAATTATGTAAATCAAGACTGTTTTGTTTTTGGACATTAAGAATAGTAACGACTGTAATTATCTTTAATTATCTTGATTAATGATTAATTGGGTAGTTAAGGATAATAAAATAATATCATAATAATACAAAAATGACACCAAAATGTGTCAAAATTCTACTGGTTGTCTCCTGGAAGACCATGGGATGCCTTTTTCTAATCTTGGGGACCCCATGGAATCACTTTTGTGTGAAAGTGACTTTTTATCTTTTTATTTTTAAAGAATGTTAAATATAACAAAGAATGTATCACCTGAGTAAAACATTTTTAATTTGTGTACATAAATTATCTTTTGGACTATAAATATTCATTGAAAAGATAAAAATATTTCCTACATCATAGTATTTTTTTATAATTTTTAGATATTACATAAATTAAATTATTTACGACACCATGATGATGCAGCGATTACCTCATTATTTAACGATTTAAAAAATGTAAAGATAATGTATCATTTAAGACCTAAACTTGTCAAAAAATTATTTTATGGGTGCATTTAGAATCCTTATCACCTTATCCTCGAAAGTTATAATTTTGGGACTTTTTTTATCCGAAAATCATTTTATAACAAAGTATATTTTCTTAACTTTCCAAGAGTGCCCCTTCTCTCCTCTTATAAAAGGCCCCCACCTCTAACTCCTTAACCACACTTCCAAAGCCATTGTCTCGGCCAACCCCTTCCCATTTTGTCTCTACACATCCCTCTATTACTCCTTGAAGCCTCACTTTGGGCAGAAGTCTTCCCATGGATGCCTTCGAGCTCAAATAAAAAAGAGTTACCCGTTTTATTGGTAGTGTTTTCTCTTGTGTTCTTATGTTTTATTTTTCTTCTCCAACCCACTAAACTATTTTTATTCAATTAATTTGTAACAAAAACAGTATCTTCAATATACTAGGATGTTTTTATAAGAATGATTCGAGCTACACTTACACACACCTACATCTAATGGTTAAGGAACATATTGTTTCCGTGGATGGAGAATTTCTTCCTCATGAAACGATGATTGTTCAATATTCTTTTAACACCTTAAAATGTGTCCATTAAGATTTCACTATATTTATATATGGTATATAATATGTTTATGTTTTACTTAAGATTCTTTATTTTTAATTTATGTCATACCTTTATGGTTTCCATTATAGGTAAACGCGATATCTTCATTTTCTAAAGTGCGGACTACCGCCCCCTGAAAGTTATATGATTCGTTAATACCATATGTGGGACGTATAAAAGATGTAATTAATGATATTATATATGATATTATACTGTAATTATAATATACCTTTATATAATTATTATTCCCTTCCATAAAATATGAAATAGAAATGAAAGTAGCATTAATGCGTACGTACGACTTACCGTCTCCATGAACGGTGCATTTCATTTATTACCTATAAACGTTATGTAGTATTATAAATTCATGTATATACTGGATATATATGATATATATGATATCTACATCATGAGTATAACATTGGATATAATGGATACATGAACAACTTGTAATTATAAAGAGTTTATTTTTGACTCAAGTACCAATGATCGTTAAAACGACCGTTATAAATTTAAATAATAACATAGTGTTCATGACATGGTAATAAATGATATTAAAGGAATAATGAACTTGAAAAAGGTTTTTAAGAAAGTAGAATTTTACTCATGTTTATTATTCAGGCGGTTAAAGAACGATCGATTCAAGTCGGACCCGAGGTATGGAACTTTGTCTCAATCTCCTTTCATTGAGGCATATTTTGTTTTATACACAACCTTATTTTTACGGTGTGTAAACCCCTTTGACTTTTACGTTTACCCAAAAGGAATCTATTTTATACGAAGCATTTTACTAAACTTCCAAAGGGAATGTTTTTTTCATACGTATGTGGTGACAATGACTTCTCCGCCGCTGTGACCATTATTTGAGTTTCGACTTCCTCTACAAGCCATCCCTTTTTTAATGAAAAATAAATACCATGTTTTACTTTTCTTTTATTTTGGTATTTAAAATGTGTTTCATAATGTTTTTATATCAATGTGTTGTATTGATATCTTGTGATTGAAAAGTGGAAGTGTTATGATTCATTTATGCATGTTTTATGTGATACGATTATGTTATGGTTCTTGGGAATTCTTATTAAGACGGGTGGTTCCATGATAAACTAAGGGCGGGTGAGCCCGATATAACTATCCAATGCATTGGGTAACATGAAGGGGTTAAACGTTAAGGTTTCTCCGAAGATATTTAGGGAATATACTATGATGGGTATTCCAAACGTAACCAAGAGGGTTACTCCCTACGTATGAATGGTATGAATGCCTCACGTTACCTTTATGTCTTACGATTTCTATGATTTATTCATGATTTAATGAGGTATGTTAAAGTGCCTATGTTTTATGGGTAAAGTATGATTTCATTCTTATGTATATATGAACACATGTTTCCTTTCCATATTTTTATAACCGTTACTGAGCTTTTTATGCTCATCCCATGTTTTTGAAAAGTTTTTCACAAGTCAAGGGAAAGGTAAATGATGTGATGATAGTTTCAATGAAGTATCAAGAAAGAATCCATGTTTTATTTTAAATTTGTTTCCGCTGTTGGGAAAAATGAGTACTATATTTTATGTAACCACTTTGTTTAAATGTGGTATGTAATGCATGTTTTATGATCTAATTCTATAAAACTCTAAACCTAAAAAGATCCTCAATGTGTAATCTTTTAATAACTCAAGATTAATTAAGGTTTATGGATGAGGCCTTATAGTGGATGAGCCCGAGGCCTGGCCTCGGGCATGCGAATGAATCCAGGACCCGAAAAACACAGGTCCTGCTGGCTTGTCAAGGAAGACTAGCCGAAGCCGGTCTACAGGGGGGAGCCAGGACCTGCGAAGCGCAGGTCCTGCTGGGCGGCGCACGGAGACCGACTAGTTGGCCGGAATAGTTTAAAAAAATAAAATAATAATAAATAATTTGTTTATAATAATAATAATATTATTAATATTATTTTTATTATGAAAATGATTTATAAAAAAAATCATTTTCAGGGTGTCTGATTTGGGTGCCGACTGCAGTGACGTGATCCATGGATCGAGACAAACATTTTGAGCTGGTTTTGGGGATTTTTAATTCCTGAAATGAGGGGCCTCAGAGGCGCGACACGCCTTTATGTGAATTGGCATTTTGGGTGGGGGGGATGGGCGGTACGGCCCGTCTTTTAAAATGTGAGCATCTTTTTGTAACTTTTTCATCGGACATCCATTCGGGGCATGTGACCGGTCAATTCTGAGTGTTTTTCTGAGGGCATTACAATGACGCAATCTGCCTGCTTTAATTCTGAATGATGGTGCGAGCCCCACGAGGGTTGTTTTGGGAGATGGCAGTGTTTTTTATCTTTATCACTGGGTGTCTGTTTCAAAAAACTGGTTAGTAAATCTTGTGTACTATTTCGAGAGGATCATAACAGTGCGATCTATTCGTTGCACTTCGGGACGGAAATGAGGGTCCCACAAAGCACCTCTCGGGTGCGGTACAATGAATTGCGTCTTTTTTCTAGATATCCCTTCCTCTCAACTGAGCAGCCAATTTGACGTGTCTTTCCGAGGACATTGAAATGGTTTGATGCGCCCGACTATTTTCAGGACCCAGGCTCAGGATATTGAGAAGTTGTTCGGGTGTAAAGCAGTGTTGGTGAGTTTTCCATCAGATATCCATTTGAGGTAAGTAAATAGTCTATCTCTAATGTTTTTATACGAGGATTACTTCGGTATGAACCGTTTGGATTTAATAAGCCTCATTCGAGACCTCATTTAAATTTGGAAGCATGAAAGGTGTACTGGTGGTGGTTTCTTCAGCGGTGTTCATAGGGAACCCTTGGCGTGTGATCGCGTGCACTCCCTTGTGAGTGAAGCTAATGTTTGAACAGATGTAGTTGGATGTGCCTAGCCCGATGAGGTGGCATGTTGGAGTTGTTATGTTTATGCCCTTCGCGTTTATGTTGGGTGTCATGTGCATGATAGCCTTTGGGATGGAAATGGGGTATACATTGGGAGTATAGAGGAGCACATGGAGGTACATGTTGTTGATTGTACTCGAGAATGTTTGTGCGCATAGTTGGATTTGACTTGGGGCCACACGTCATGTGGTCCCCATGTGTGTTTCATGTTCTGATTTTCATACCATTGACCTATGTCGACGTAGAATGTACCTCTATTCTTTTTTGTTTGACAATCCCAGTTGAGTTTTCCCCTGGTTCCATTGTCGTTTGTTTGACCAGCCGGGTTGAGTTTCCCCCTGGTTCTGTTCATGTTTGTTTGACCAGCATGGTTGAGTGGTTTTCTGCTGGTTCTGTTCTCGATGGTTTGGCCGGAAGAGTTTCTTCGTGTTCCCTGGTAATGTTCTTTTGGATTCGGTGTCACCAACACATTACACAGGCACCGATCCTCTACCCAGGAGGTTGTTTCCAGCAAGGATATCCAGGAGGTTGTTTCCAATAGGGCTGGCCGGTGAGGTACCATCCCGCAGGGATGGCCAGTGGGGTACCATCTATCAGGGGTGGCGTGTGTGGTACCTTCCAGTAGGGATGTCCAGTGGGTTACCATCAAACCGGGATGGGCAGAGCAGTACCATCTAGTGGGGACAGTCATAGCGTTTTCGGGTTTACCTCTAGGGGGCTGGGAAGTGGTCCCCGATGCCAGGTTTACCTCCATCTTGACTTGAAAGTGGACCCTATGACGGTTCTGAGCCTCCCTCCAGTGGTGTACCATTTTTCGAGACTGTGCATTGGGACTCGTCGACGAATTTAGCCGGGTCTCCTTCCTATGGATTACCTTTTTACGAGACTGTGCAATGTGGCACCCATCATCTTTTTTCGGGTCTCCCACTAGTGGGAACCCATCGACTTCCAAGGATTACCCTCCAGCGGGGCTGTGCAGGGGGTCACATGTCGACTTTGAGGAGACCACTTTACTGCGGGGCAGTGACGAGGAGTGGTTTGACGTTCTCCAAAACTCTCAAGTACGAGGTGTGCTTTCCCCACAAAGATGCTTCCTTGTGACGTGATCTAAAACTGTGAGGACGAGTCAGTGATTCCCAAAGTGGATAGTATCAAGGTGTGGTGATTGGAGCCCCTTTACTTGCAGTTCGGGGAAGACGTGCGGGGTACTAGGCATCGATGGTGTTTACTTCTGGGACTGTTGGCTACTCACTTTCTTGGGCTGAGCTGTGGGACGGAGATCCCCTTAGAATCTTGTTCGAGTTTCTTGACAGAGCATATATATATATATATATATATATATATATATATATATACCTTTTTCCAGTACCCAATTCATGGGTTTTGATTACTCTCCTTCCAGGAAAGACAAAGACGCGTGGGGTAAGCCACGTGTTTTCTGTGTCTAGCTTCTCATGGTTGGACGATTTTACTCTCCTGCTATAGATAGAGAAGACTCGACAAGAAGTTCATATTCTCACCATTTCTAGCTCATTGTGTCTGGACGAGTCAACATGCTTTCTCGTTTTCGGTTGAGATGGACTCTCTACTTTTACTCTACTTCACTTCTTGTAGTACTCTTTACTGCACTCTCGGTTTTACTCCATTACTTTCCCCAGTTCGATCTACTGCTCAACCATCAGTACCTCCTTTGTTACTCCCTCAAGCCTTCGGGGTATCCTACTGAGTATTTTTATAATCACCCCTACATGGTATTTTCCCGCACTTGGTGTTCCCTTAAAGATGACAGATAGGTTGGTCGTAACTTCACCGGAGCATAAGAGTTCAGGAGCTTGGAACGCGTGCGATAGTCATAGTCAGGATCCAGGTGTGGGAATCTCCTAGGTGTTTGCTTTTGTTTACTTGTTTCCAAGTTGTGGAAGATTTCTGGTTGGGCACGTGTTTTACCCCTTTAATTTTTAGTTTACCTTCATCACTTACTTTTTACTGTTATTGGTTGATGCACTTTGTGGCTTATTTATAGAAGTTTTTAAAATACGTGTCCTTATACTCTTTACTTCTTCATTGAGTGGGCTGCATGTGTGTGTAAAGATAATTAGGAAAAGTCCTCACCGAGTTATTGTGCCTTCGACGCTAGTCGACATCCCCTGGCCTATGGAGGCAGGCATTGGTAGTTTCGGCTCGAGCCCGGGTAGGTTCAGGTCGTGACAAAGTTGTATCAAAGGTCGTTCATTCCTTGGGACGTCATTCGGATGTCCCTAAAAAGTAATTGGTTGGGATATAAGGCAGCTATGTCGACGTGTCTCGAGAGAGGCTCTCTGGACAGTGAGTCTACTGATGGTGTTGCGGCTGACGTATCCATTCAACAGGACCCTGATAACCCGCTTGTGGACTATGAATTTTGAGGCTCTTGTTGTAGGGAAAATTTGTTTGTGCATCACATAGGATTGATCCTTTGACTGTTCTTCTTGAGTCATCTCCCCATTATTTATACTGCTATATAAATATATTCTCATCTGACCGAGAAACTCCTTGATAACATTCGTGATGTCTCCGCGAAGACAGCCAGTCAGGATACCATCTATGGTTCATGAAGACTACCCAGTGAGCTACGAGGACTCAGTCTAGGACCCATCATGTGAGTCCCTTTCTCGGAGTGGGCCGGTAGTAGCACCCCCACCTGGTGAGCAGCAGACAGCTTTAGCAGAGCAGACTGAGCTTGAGGGAAGGTTGAGTGCACTCTCTGAGTTCCAGCGACAGTGAACGCTGAGGTTCAGTGGTGAGCCATACCCTCATGAAGTAGATGTTTGGCTCGAGATACTGGTTCACATTTTTAGTCTTGTGTAGATGTCAGCAGATGTTATGGTGTCTTTGGTCTTCAACCTTTTCCGCAGATCATATTGGAGTTGGTGGAGTCTGGTGACTCAGTTTCTTGACGAGTAGTCTCTTTCGTGGGGTGACTTTCAGTTGATGTTTCGTGAGGAGTTTTTCCCCTCTTTGTTACGGTCCGTTCGGATTCAGGATATCCTGCAGTTTCAGCTGGAAGGGATGACGGGGGATGAGTATGCGACTAGTTTCACAGACCGTGCACGCTTTTACCCAGACTTTGAGCAGGGTCTCCGCTGAGAGATCTGTGCTATCATAGTACCCTTAGGAATTCCCACATATTCCGGGGTGCTAGAGTAGGTTCTGGTGACAGAAAGATTTTTGTCACGTTCTAAATTTGGTGGTGGCAGCATGCACGATGGAGTCGAGACATCTGTCGCCGCTAGCGGGCGTCGGCAAACAGAACCTCAACGCATGTGGCCTTCTGACAAACGGACTCAGGGGTGTGGTCGTACACCACAGTGGCGTCGGAGGGCACCTGTGAAGCCTATAGAGAGTCGGTGTTATGCTTGAAATGGGTGAGGTCACCTGAAATGAGACTTCCCGACCAGGTGCGCTGAGGACATCAGAAAGGCAGCAGGTGCACCACCACGGAAGAGGCAGCGCAATGTTCAGAGTAGCGCCCTGAGAGGTGGTGTTAGAAGAGGAGCGGGAGGATCTAGTAGTGTGGTTTGGCTTTACAAGGTCTTCCCATCACCACTAGGTGGTCCACGTCAGGATTCGAGAGCTGACAGTTTGGACCACAGACAACCGCAAGCTTTGGATGTCTACGATTCTTCAGAGCATGAAGTGATAACAGGTATGCTCTACAACTCTTCCGATTTGTGCAGTAGAATTATTAGACTCTGTCTTTGAAATTATTTTCTCCCTGCTCCTTGTTTGAGGTGTTACCAGGGTGAAGTAGGGTGTTGGTGTAACCCTATGTCAGTAGAGTAGGAGGCGTGGAACCTTTCTCTTTAATCGATGGTAGGGACTCCTTCGCCTTCCGAGCATGAAAGAGAGTCTTTGTTGTGAGACATCGACTATGAAACCTTGCGTGACCAGATATCCTTGGTTGTTTCACCATATGAATATTATGAAGGAGTAAATCATCTTGCTTGGTCCCTAATCCAAATGGTGATTCCAGTCACGACATGCGACGTAGGGGTTCGAGTTGGGAGGTGAGCTACCCCCGAGAGCCTTCATGCCGTTTGAGACCTTGAAAGGGGATGTAGATGTTCCCTACATCCATGCCCTAACCCCAAAGGCTACATTGGGTGCATATCGTCTCGCATGTGACTCACCCGAGAAGAAGTGTTTGTGATCCTATGCACATCATCGGCAAGGGAAGACCTCGTGTGAATTGATCAAATCCTTTGGTCCATGCATGGTGATGAAGAACTGTGCAAGAGTTTTCCTGGGTACGGGAGAGCCAGGTGTGGTCTTAGTACCATGAGTTGTTCCCTGGTTTTGGATTTTCATGGATGATAATCTTGAAGGGATGAATGATGTATGAACTCAGTTTTTTTCTTAGAAAGGCTTTGGAAAATTTGTGATGTTATTCTAGAGCAGCGCCTTCAGGAAGTGTTCGATTCTGAGCCCCGGTGTGGCTGGAATTAAATTTTTAGTGCGTTCACACTGGGAACGCCAATGAAATGGGATAACTCCTAAACGGTAATTTAGATCCAAAATATGGGATACCAGATGGGTCCTAAATGGGGTTTTACCCCAGGAACGTCATAAATCATGTCGGTGTGGGATGTTGGGACCCCTCGCTCATTAACAGAACATTAAATAGATTAATAATTAATAAATTTATTCTTTCAATAGTTAAACACATGTATATCTTAAACGGTTGTTCAAATTTGAAAACTGAGGGCACCGTTGAGTCCGGAGGGCAACGTTTACCCTAAAAGGGGTGTATGTTTTGCTGGCGTGAGACTTTTGTGGAAAATGCCACTAGGGGCGTTTTCGTAATTTGGTTGCCTCAGGTGTTGAGTTGAATAAATTTTGAACAGGTCCTTGCATTAAAATTCTGATACTGTCGTTGGGCTCGGGATGTGGTTTTTACCCTAGGGGGACATAACTTCGACCCTGGCGAGCGTTTCAGATGTAGGTTAATTTGGGGGATTTAAATAAATTAAAATTTAAATTAAGTTTTTCCTTATTTAAACACCTAAGTCCCCTCTCTCTCCTTCCCTTTTTTTAACTCAGGCGGAAGGATATCAACCAAGGATATCCCCTCAATAATCTATCCTCTATCACCTTCTCCTCTCCAAGTACAGTAGTCGGAAGATGGCGTCGAAGTTTCGGGCTACGCCCACGAGGTAGGAGATCATCATTTCGTTTTTAATTTCAAATATATCCATTGAACCTAAATCTTAGCATCTAAATGATGTTTGATCTTCAAACAAAGCCCATGTATGAATAGTATATTTTCTTAGCTTTCCATTTCCTGTTTCGGTTTGTAAATCCGAGTTTCGAGGAGCTCGCAAACGTCTGCCGAAGATTAACGGGTTTAAGGGTGTTTTCCAGCGGTTCTGGCCGGTATGGCAGCTCCGCGTGGCGGCCCGGAGGTTCATGGTGGCGGTGTATGTGTTTTTCACGCAGTCTGGCCCGATTTTCACGAGGGCGGATGAGGACTCAGAGCAGGGCGGCACTGCCTTCACCGAAGTCGGTCGGGGGCGGCTCGTGGTCGAGCAGAGCGGGTGAGGCAGTAGTCGGTCGGGCGAGGCGGCAACGACGCGAGTGGGGAGAAGCATCCAACAGGATGATGGGGAGACACTGGGGAAACGTGGTCGAGCCAAGGCGTCTGGGCGGTGTCCAGGTGGAACCGGCCGGGGAGCGGCTAGCCAGGGCAGTACGGCGGCGCAGGCCGCGGCGAGGTGCGCCGGCCAGTCGCGCTTGGCGGAGGAGCACGAGGCCTGGCCTAAGGCGTGCAGAGGAAGATAGGACCCACATAATGCGGGTCCTGCTGGCTTAACAAAGTAGACCGGCCGAAGCCGGTCTGCAGGGGGGAGCGAGGATCTGCGATGCGCGGGTCCTGCTAGGTGGTGCGTGGAGACCGACCAGTTGGCCGGTCTACTCTAAAAATAATAATAATACTAATACTAAAAATAAATAAGTTTATAATAATAATACTAATAATACTAATAATAATAATATTATTATTATTATTATGAAAATGATTTATAAATAATAAATCATTCACAGGGCGTTTGATTTGGGTGCCGACTACGACGACGCGATCCCTGGATCGAGACTAACTTTTTTAGTTGGTTTAAGGGATTTCTAATTCCTGAAACGAGGGGCCTCGGAGGCGCGACACACCTTTAAGTGAATTGGCATTTTTTCAGGGGTTTTTGTTTTGGGCGGCGCGGACACATCCAATGTCCATTTTGAGAGTCGTCATCGGTGTTGCGACCCTAGAATTGAGTCGAAAATTTGTAAGGGGTTTCGGGCGTTGAAGCCGGAGTTGAGGCGTGGGCCCCACGCCCCGTCTTTTGAACTGTGAGAAGCGTTTGGTAACTTTTTCATCAGATGTCTGTTCGGAGCGTGAAACCAGTCAATTATGAGTGTTTTTTTGAGGGAATTATGATGGAGAAATCCGCCCGCTTTAATTACGCACGATGGTGCGGGCCCCACGAGGGTCGTTTTGGGAGTTGGTAGTTTTTTCTATCTCTATCACCGGGTGTCTGTTTCGATCAAGTGGATAGTCAATCATGTATAATTTTTCAAGATGATCACAGCAGTGTGATTTGTTCATTGGGATTCGGGACCGAAATAAGGGTCCCACCAAGCACCGCTCGTGTTCGGTACGGCGAAATGCATCTTTTTTTCGGATATTTGTTCCACTCAAGTGAGCAGTCAATTTGACATGTCATTCCGAGGATATCACAATGGTGCGATGTGACTGACTGTTTTCGTGACCGAGGCTCGGGATCACGGGATGCAGTTCGGGCGTAAAGCGGTGTTGGTGAATTTTTCATCGGAAATACGTTTGAGGTGAGTAAATAGTCTATCTCACATGTTTTTCTGCGAGGATTACAATGGTACAAACCATTTGGATGTGAGGAGCCACATTCGAGACCTCATTTAAATGTGGAAGCATGAAAGGTGTACCTGTGGTGGTCTATTCCGCGGTGTTTGCATAGAACCCTTGGCGTGTGATCACATGCACTCCCGTGTGAGTGAAGTAAATGTTCAATGAGATGTAGTTGGTCATTCCAAGGCCGATGTGGTGGGATTTTAGAGTTTTTATGTTTACGCCATTCATGTTGATGTTGGGTGTTGTGTGAACGATAGGATTTGGGCTGGAAACGTTCTATACACTGGGAGTATACGAGAACACTTGGAGGTATTTTTGGTTATTTCTACCTGACAACATTTGTTCACTTTCTTGGAGTATACTTCGGGCCACACGTCGTGTGAGACCCATGTGCGTGTCGTGTTCTGCTTTGGGTACCGTTGACCTCTCGCGACGTAGAGGGTCCCTCTATTATCGTTTGTTTGACCAGCCGGGTTGAGTTTTCCCTAGGTTCTATTCTCGTTTGTTTGACCAGACGGGATGAGTTTCCCCGGGTTCTGTTCTCGTTTTTTTAACCAGCTGGGTTATTTGGTTTTCCCCTGGTCCTATTCTCAATGGTTTGGCCGGCATAGTTGCTTCGTGTTCCCTGGTAGAGTTCCTGTGGATTCAGTGTGACTAACACATTACGCGTGCACTAATCCTCTACCTATGAGGTTGTTTCCAGCAGGGCTGGCCAGAAGGTTGTTTCCAGCAGGGCTGGCTAGTTAGGTACCATCCAGCAGGGATGGCCGGTGGGTTACCATCCAACAGGGATGGCCAAAGCAGTACCATATAGTAGGGATGGCCAGAGCGGTTCCAGGTTTACCTACAACGGGGTTGGGAAGTGGTCCCCAATGCCAGTTCTGAGCCTCCCACCAGTGGAGTACCCTTTTATGCGACTAGGCATTGGGACTCGTCGATGAATTTATACGAGACTCGCTCTAGTGGATTACCCTTTTACAAGACGGGGAAGTGTGGAACCAGTCAAATTTTTTCGGGTCTCCCTATAGTGGGAACACGTCGACTTCCATTGATTACCCTCTAACGGGACTGGTCAAGGGGTCGCCTGTCAACTTTGAGGAGACCTCTCGACTACGGGGTAGTGATGAGCTGTGGTTTGATGTACCCCAAAACAATGAAGTATGAGGGTTGTTTTCCCCTCTAAGACACGTCCTTGTGATGTGACCTAAAACTCTGTACGCAAGTCAATGCCTTCCAAAGAGGATAGTGTCAAGGTGCGGTGATTTGAGCCCCCTGACTTGTAGTTCGGGGCAGACGTGCGGGATACTTGGAATCGATGGTGTTGACATCTTGGAGTATTGGATACTAACATTCATTGGCTGAGATATGGGACATAGATCCCCTTACGATCTTGTTCAGGTTTCATTACAGAGAATATATATATGTATATACAGAAAGACCCCGGGACACCCTGAGAGGGGAGGGGTGAATCCGGGTGACAACTTTTTCTTTTAATGTGGTGGATCTTGTTTCCACGTTGGTAGGAACTTGTTGAACCTGTATGATGATTATGATTATAAAGAAACCATTCACATGCACAGAGAGGACACAACACTTTTTACTTGGTTAACCACTAAGGGATACGTTCAAGGAGCATATGACGACAAGTTGCCTGTCGTACCAAATTCCCCTAATCTTCACTAGCTATGGATTATAGAGGTTCGGACACAATCACTCTATCCCAGGCTCACTTCCTTTACAAAGGTTCAGGGATAGCTCACTACTTCCCTCGGGTCACTCCCGTTGACTCCCCCTGGATCACTGCTGTTGGTGAAGTCACACTCAATTTATAGACGTGAATGTCTCTTCAATAGATAGACATGAAGGTCCTTGTCTCCTGTTCAACATGAGACTTTGCTTGCATCAAAGTCCTGAGTTGATGCTCTGTTAATGTCCAAATTCCATCCACTGATGAATACCCCCTTTTCCCTAGTCCACTGGGAAAACAACCTTTGGAAAGAGCCTTCACAAAGTACCCTACTTCGCAAGGCTCCCTACTTTGCAGAGCTAAAACAAGCCTTCGCAGAGTCCCTGCCATTTCGCGAAGCTCAATCACAAAGCACTCTCGCGATGATCCAGACTTTTCTATGTGTGGGTATTGTGGAGCTTCTACCTCTTCACAAATCTCACTGAGCAAACGCGGGGCACAAAACTTTCGCGGAGCTAGAATAGTCGCCACGAAGCTCCTCTACCGCGAAGCACACTTCCTTCGCGAGAGACCTTTGTGAACCAAGAGAAAATGATTTTCTAGGAAGTTCGCTCTAATTATCTTTAGGGTGTCGGCCTCTATTTATAGGCGATTCCACCGACCCTCGACCCTTCCATGTGAATTCAGCGCCACGTCAGCTCAAATCGCGAAGCTCCGTTGTTCCCGCCGAAGTTCTCTCAAAATTGAGAATCACTACGGAAATTTTTGGTTTGCGGAGCTCGTCGTAATCACGGAGCATTCCATCATTTCCTTCACGCCTTCTCCGTGATGTTCCCTTTCAAAGCTCTTCATCGTCGTGATGCTCTTCATCCTCTGCCGTTCATGAATTTTTGAAGTAATTGTGAAGATTCACCGCCTCCGTTCTTCTTGTCTTCGCGATTTCCAAACCATGAATCTTCTCTTCGCGAAATTCATGCCTTTTCCATATTTAATTATTATTTTCATGGAAATCCACTTTCTCGATGCTCAGAAACTTCCATATTTTGGACCCCAAAAATTTGGAAAACACTGGGAAACGACACCACCTTCAATACTATTGTCTTCTTGAACGGTATGATCTCTTTGCTGGTACACGATCCGAACTTCCATTGATGATTGACAACAAACAAAAACCATACTCCAAATCATGCATAGAAGAACATGGTTCCAACAATCTCCCCCTTTTGGATTGTTGGAAATCAGAAAATAAATTCAATAGATCTCCATCAATGTGAAAACCAAAAATGCAGGAATCAACTCATCCAACACTCTAAGTCTACTTGAGAAATGCTCGGTGTAGAAAACAAGAGAGGAGGCTTGAATTGGGTTCCACTATTTTCCTTCTCATTTTTCTCATAACAGAATTTTCCTGAATTTAGTCCTTTCTCCTTTCTCCCCCATTGAAAATAAATCCAAAGACCAGTAATTTTTTTCACATTCAGCTCAAACCATACTCCCCCTAGATAGTATCTCCCCCATAAACCTGCATCACAGCCATAAACATATTAAAACAGTTATAACAAATGGGGAGAGGGGAATTCCGGAGCCTCCTTATGCAGTTGGAGGTGGTTGAACACCGAGGTTCAACCGATGCTTCTCAAACATAGTTGCGGACAGAGGCTTGGTCAGGATATCATCCACTTGCTCATCAGTTCCAACATGGTCCATTGTAATCACACCATGTTCAACCATTTCTTTTATAAAATGACACCGTATTTCAATATGTTTTGTAAGAGAATGCTGAACCGTATTCATTGTAAGATCAATAGCACTTTTGTTATCACAGTAAATCACCATTGGTTGCTGCACCTTATCACCAATATCTGTTAGTTACTACTTCATCCAAAGCAGTTGAGTGCATGCCTTTGTAGCAGAGATATACTCAGCTTCAGAAGTACTAAGTGAAGTACTTTCTGGTTTCTTTCTCAACCATCTAGCACATTTCTGCCCAATATAGATAGCTCCACCACTAGTGGAATTTCTGTCTGCAACATCACCAGCCCAGTCAGCATCAGAAAACGGTGATAATTCACTATCCCTGCCTGCAGCAAAAATTAACCCGAATTTATGTGTACCTTGAATGTACCTCATGATTCCTTTTAGTATCGCCATATGTTCCACCTTTGGATTAGTCTGAAAGCGGGCCGCAAGGCATGTGGCAAAGAAAATATCTGGCCTTGTCGCTGTCAGGTGTAGTAGGCTTCCAATGATCCTCCTGTACATGGTGGGATTAACAGAGTCCCCATCCTCATGCTTTCCAAGTTTAGTTCCAACTTCAATTGGAGTTGGAATTGGTTTGGAGTCCTGCATATTAAACTTCTTCAGCAGCTCTCTTGTATATTTTTCCTGTGAAATGAAAGTGTATTCCTTCTTTTGAATCACCTACAACCCCAAAAAATATATGAGCTCCCCAATCATAGACATTTAACATTCTGATTTCATGTGGTTGGAATATTTATCCACTAATTTCTGCCTACTACCACCAAATATTATATCATCAACGTAGACTAGAACCATGAATTGATCTTTTGAATAATTCTACACATATAGATTGTGGTCAACTCCTCCTCTTTTGAATTATAACTACTTGAGATATGAATCCAGTCGTGAGTGCCATGCCCATGGTGCCTGCTTCAAACCATATAGAGATTTCTTCAGATTGCAGACCATTGTTTCATCAGTACCCAAAACAAACTAGTTGTTTAATGTAGAACTCTTCTTCGAGTACACCATTCAAGAATATTGTCTTTACATCCATTTGATATAATTTATATCCTCTTTGGAGTTCCATCGCAAGGAAAATCCTAATTGACAGTAGTCTAGCCCCTGGAGTAAAGGTTTCTTCAACATCAATGCCTTCAATATGGGAGTATCCTTTACATACCAGTTGTACCTTGTTTCTGATGACACTTCCATTCTCATCAAACTTACTTTTGAAGATCCTTTTGGTACCAATAACATTGTGACCTTCGGTTCTCCGCACAAGAACCCATGTCTGATTCTTGTCAATCTGATCTAATTCATCATTCATGGATTTTACCCAAGATTCATCTTTTGCAGCTTCTTCGAATGAGGATGGCTCTACAACTGATAGAAATTTAGATTGTGTGTTATTCCTCATCCTTCTTGTTTGAGTGGGTGTACTCCTGTCCCCAATTATGTTGGATGGATCAATCTCAGCTCTTCAATTTCTCCTGTGAGGTACATTAGTATTCTCTTTAGCCATAGTTTCTTCTTCAGAATCTTCTTCCGAGTCAACATCATGATGTGACTGCCGAGTGTTTTGAACAACTTCCTCTATTTCAGCATCTGTATTTTCTTCACGTTCACTTTGTTCATGACGTTCTATCACATCAGGATATGACGTCCTTGAAGAATTTGTGGTTTTCTCTTCAATTATCTTAACATCACTACTTTCCACAATCCTTCCCAAACGCTTGTTGAACATTTGTAGGCTTTACTGTTCATTGAGTAACCAAGGAAAATTCCTTCATCTGCATTGTCGCCATATTTCCCTTGATTTCCTTCTTTGTTCCTAATGAATCATTTACTTCCAAAGACACGAAAGTATTTTAGAGAAGGATTCTGTCCATGCCACAATTCATATGGTGTCTTCGTCTCACCCATATAAAGTCCTGTTTGATTCTGAATGTACACTACATCTTGAACGGCCTCTTTCCAGTAATGTCGTGGAATACGACTCTCAATCAGCATAGTTCATGCCATGTAGTTCACTTGTCAATTCCTACATTCAACAACTCCATTTTGTTGTGGAGTTCTCACCATGGCTAACTCATGCTGTATCTCATGCTTCTCCAGATAATTTTCAAATTCAATGGACGTGTACTCTCCTCCATTGTCAGATCGCAACACTTTGATTGTTCGTCCAGTATCATTCTAGGTGATTCGCTGATATGTTTTCATGTAGTCAAGGACTTGTCGTTTCCTGTGAATGACCATCAGACATGACATGCTACTATAATCATCTATGAAAAGGACAAAGTGCCTTTCTCCATGAGTTCCAATAACATTTATTAGCCCACATACATCAGTATGAATCAGATCAAGAAGGTGAGATACCCTTTTCTTCTTTGGATGATATGAACTGCAGACTAACTTCCAACGAATACAAGCATCACAATATTTTTCATGCTCACGCTTCAGGTTGGGAATGTCCATGACAATTCTCAATTTTGATATTTTCTCCATGACTTATTGATTGATGTTTCCCAGTCTCTGATGCCACAAATTATTTTCTTCTTCAACAGTCATGTAGCATACATTTTCTTCACTATCAACCTGATACAATTTGCCTTCTATTCTGCATCCCTTCAAAAGTGAATTTCCAGTCATTCCCTTGATAGTGAAGCCTTTATGATTAACGGTAACTATAAGTCCTGAGTCACAGAGTTGACTCACACTGAGGAGATTATGATGTAGGCCATCTACGTAAAGGACTTCATTCCTCTTTAGTTCTTCATTAGCTAATTCGGTACATCCACTCCCTTTGATTTTTGGAGCCCCATCATTACCAAATCTTACTGTACCATCAACCTTCCTTATGATATTCGTTAGTAGGCCGGCATTACCTGTCATATGATATGAACAAACGCTATCTAGAATCCAGGTACTGTTGTTCTTTGTAGCTTTGAGGGCTGCAAGGATGGATTTTTCAATCTTATTCCTTTCCTTCCATGAGACATTATATTTAGTATATAGAACTGATGGCCTTTCAATTATCTCTTTCACATACCCAGGTTATTCATAGTCAAAGTATTCATTGAGAGGTGAAAACCTATTTGAAAGAGAAACACTATCTTGCTGACGAGACATGACTTGTCTTGAACTTCGATATGAGATGTCTATGTCCCTTCTCTTCCTACAATGACCAGCCTTATTCCCAATGTTAGAACAACGAAAAAAATATCCATAGAAATTATTTCTTCTATAAGAATTAGGATATGAAATTGTTATCCTTTGTTGAGCATCTATATCTTCTCCATGCAGATAGCTTAGTTCCTCTTCACAATAAGACATGGTATGGCCCAGATAGCCACAGAACTGACACTTCATGAGAGGACATGTCTTCTGACTTGAATTTCTCCTCATACCTTCATCCTTGGGAGAATAGTTAGACTGTCTGTCATTTCTGAATGATTGAGGATAATTTTCAGTTCTTTTTTTAGTTTGGATTGAGGGTTCCTTTTTTGGCACTCTAGGTAACGTTTCAACATGTTCAACTTTCATCTTATCTTCCTTTTTGATCTTTTCACTTACAGCAGTTGATGTCTCAGCCTCATAACCAATTCCACTCTTTCCCATGCAAGCAGGTCTTTGATCAATCTTGATTTTTCCAACCCCATCTAAACCACACTGGGCTCTTGCTAGAAATTCTGCATCTGAGAATCTTCCAAACTGTATTTTCTTCCTCGATTCTTTTGGAACTGATTCAGTATCCAATTTTCTCCTTATATTAACAACTTCCTCCTCAAGAACCTCAGAAGTCTTGGATTTTTCATCCAGTCTGGAGGTGAGGTCATTGATAACCTTTTCCTGCTCTTTAATTCTCAGCTTCAGATCTACTACATCATAATTGCATTCAATTATTTTAGACTGTACCTTCACAAATTCTTCTAGTCGTTCAATTTCAGCTTCATGTTGATCATCATATTAAGTTGATTCTTCTAAAATTGATTTCCCCTTATTGCAGCTCTTACATTTAATCTTAAGCTTACTAACTGCATCCTTAAGATTCATCTTAGGATCTACACAAGTTCTCTACTGTTTTTCTCCATCAGTATCTTCTGACTTTTCAACAGTGGACATCATAGAAGCATGGTTCCCAGTTTTGAATTCTGGTTCTTCTTCATCACAGAATTCATTATCATCTTCTTCCTCTTCACAGAAAAAACTCTTCCTTTTCATTTTCTTACCATATTTGAAGTCTCCCTTTTTGAAGAACCTTCTCTGAGGCTTCCCAATGTTTTCATCTTCACTATATTCATCATTGATCTATCTTAAGATCTGAGAGGAAATGTGCCCAACATTTCCACAACGGAAACATGCGAGAGGTAACTTCCCTTTGAATTTCCTTTTCCCCTTCTAGAACTACTTCTCAATGACAGAAACAATTTCTTTTTCATCGTCATATTCACTGCTACTATCCTTCGAGATTTTCATTTTATCCATGGCCTTGAATTCCATTTCCATGCTCACCCGAGTCATAGCATCTTCTGGTATGACTCTCATTTCATATGCTACCAAGCTGCTCAGTAGATCATCTATATAGATTTTGGAAACATCTCTTTCCTCATGGGCCGACACCTTCGCATTATAAAGAGGTGGAAGTCTTCTTAATATTTTATTTACAATATCAATGTCTTTGATTTCTTCCCCTAGACCCCGAATTTCTCCAACCACTTCAGTAATTCGATTGAAGAAAGAGTCTACATTCTCGTCTGGATGCATCTTTAGATCATCAAACCAATTTTGCAGCACTTTTAGTTTTTCATCCTTCACTTTGCTATCTCCTTCATAAATATTCTCAATTTTATCCCACATGGATTTTTCAGAGGTTCAATTCATCACCTTTAGGTAGATCTGATCAGAAAGGGCAGTAGTGAGTGCATTCTGTGCTTTAGCATCTGCATCATGAAGCTTCCAGACTGTTTCAGTCATAGCTAGGCCTGTTGGAGCAGTGCCTTGTATTCCTTGCATAGTAGAAAAGAGAACATCCATTCCAAGAGATCTTAGATGAGATCTCATTCTGTTCTTCCAGATCTGGAAATTGCTTCAATCTAAGTGAGGGACTCCCCTGACATTGACCGTGTTTTCCATGACGAAAAAAGGTCAGATTCAACACCAGCAACCTTTACCCTCTGATACCACATGAAGGACCCCGGGACACCCTGAGAGGGGAGGGGTGAATCAGGGTGAAAACTTTTTCTTTTAATGTGGCCGCTCTTATTCCCACGTTGGTAGGAACATGATGAACATGTATGATGATTATGATTAGAAAGAAACCATTCACATGCACAGAGAAGACACAAAACATTTTACTTGGTTCACCACTAAGGTCTTCGTCCAAGGAGCATACGCCGACAAGTTTCCGGTTGTACCAAATTCCACTAATCTTCACTAGCTGTGGATTGTAGAGGTTAAGGCACAGTCACTCTATCCCAGGCTCACTGCCTTTACAAAGGTTCAGGTATAGCTCACTGCTTCCCTCGGGTCACTCCCATTGACTCCCCCTGGCTGACTGCCATTGGTGAAGTCACACTCAGTTTATATACATGAAGGACTCTTCAATGATAGACATGATGGTCCTTATCTCCTGTTCAGCATGAAACTTTTCTTGTAGCAGAGTCCTAAGTTGATGCTCTGTTAAAGTCCAAATTCCATCCACTGATGAATACCCCCTTTTCCCTAGTCCTCTGGGCAATGAACCTTTGGAAGTTGCCTTCACAAAGTACCCTACTTTTCAAGGCTCGCTATTTTGCAGAGCTTAAAAAAGCCTTCGCGAAGTCCCTGCCTTTTTGCGAAGCTCAATCACGAAGCACTCTCGCGATGATCCAGCCATCATAATGCGTGGGTATCGCGGAGCTTCTGCCTCTTCGCGAAGCTCACTGAGCCAACGTGTGGCGCACGACTTTCGCGGAGCTAGAATAGCCGCCGCGAAGCTCCTCTACCGCGAAGCACACTGCCTTCGCGAGTGACCTTTGCGAACCGAGAGCAAATGATTTTCTCTGAAGTTATCTCTACTTCTTTTGAGGGGGTCGGCCTCTATTTATAGGCGATTCCACTAACCCTCGACCCTTTCACGCGAATTCAGCACCACATGAGCTCAAATCGCGAAGCTCTGATGTTTCCGCAAAAATTATCTCAAAATCGCGAAGCACTACGACAATTTTCCGTTCGCGGAGCTCATCATAATCATGGAGCATTCCGTCATTTCCTTCACGCCTTCGCCGTGAAGTTCCATCACAAAGCGCTTCATCGCCGTGATGCTCTTCATCCTCTGCCATTCACGAAACTTTGAAGTAATCGTGAAGACTCCCCGCCTCCATTCTTCTGGTCTTCGTGATTCCCAAACCATGCATCCTCTCTTCGCGAAATTCATGCATTTTCCATATTTAATTATTATCTTCATTGAAATCCAATTTTCAAGACGCTCAGCAACTTCCAGATTTTGGACCCCAAAAATTTGGCAAACACTGGGAAACGGTGCCACCTTCAATACTGTTGTCTTCTTGAACGGTATGATCTCTTTGCTAGTACACGATCCGAACATCCATTGATGATTGACAACAAACACAAACCATACTCCAAATCATATATGACAACCGGGTGCCTGTGACAGCACAACCACCCCGCCTTAACATGGTCTCCGGGTCCTTGCCTACCAGGTACCACCAGTTGCCCCCGCAGACACGTGGGGCCCACCCCCGGATCCACCCACAAGCCCGGACGGGTTATCTGACTATTGAAAGTCCCCACAGGCCAACACAAGTCATTTCTAGTGTGTTTTTTCCTCACTCACACACATCTTGAGAAACTTCCCAGGAGGTCACCCATCCTGATCACTACTCCAGGCCAAGAACGCATAACTGTGGAGTTCTAATCAGGTAGGCTCCCTAAAAGGAAGCACACTGCCTTCGCGAGTGACCTTTGCGAACCGAGAGCAAATGATTTTCTCTGAAGTTATCTCTACTTCTTTTGAGGGGGTCGGCCTCTATTTATAGGCGATTCCACTAACCCTCGACCCTTTCACGCGAATTCAGCACCACATGAGCTCAAATCGCGAAGCTCTGATGTTTCCGCAAAAATTATCTCAAAATCGCGAAGCACTACGACAATTTTCCGTTCGCGGAGCTCATCATAATCATGGAGCATTCCGTCATTTCCTTCACGCCTTCGCCGTGAAGTTCCATCACAAAGCTCTTCATCGCCGTGATGCTCTTCATCCTCTGCCATTCGCGAAACTTTGAAGTAATCGTGAAGACTCCCCGCCTCCATTCTTCTGGTCTTCGTGATTCCCAAACCATGCATCCTCTCTTCGCGAAATTCATGCATTTTCCATATTTAATTATTATCTTCATTGAAATCCAATTTTCAAGACGCTCAGCAACTTCCAGATTTTGGACCCCAAAAATTTGGCAAACACTGGGAAACGGTGCCACCTTCAATACTGTTGTCTTCTTGAACGGTATGATCTCTTTGCTAGTACACGATCCGAACATCCATTGATGATTGACAACAAACACAAACCATACTCCAAATCATATATGACAACCGGGTGCCTGTGACAGCACAACCACCCCGCCTTAACATGGTCTCCGGGTCCTTGCCTACCATGTACCACCAGTTGCCCCCGCAGACACGTGGGGCCCACCCCAGGATCCACCTACAAGCCCGGACGGGTTTCTGACTATTGAAATTCCCCACAGGCCAACACAAGTCATTTCTAGTGTGTTTTGTCCTCACTCACACACATCTTGAGAAACTTCCCAGGAGGTCACCCATCCTGATCACTACTCCAGGCCAAGAACGCTTAACTGTGGAGTTCTAATGAGGTAGGCTCCCTAAAAGGAAGGTGCACCTTATTGACATGAGTCATATCATATAGTCATTTAACCCTTTATCATTTGGGGATGTTACAATCACCCCCCTTTAGACCACAACGTCCTCGTTGTGGGCCCTACATCTCAACCCAGGCAGTGCACCACACTTAAGGTTGGGTTCCTCCTCTAATACCAAATGTGACAACCGGGTCCTAGTGACAGCACAACCAACCCGCCTTAACATGGCCTTTAGGTCCTTGCCTACCAGGTACCACCAGTTGCCCCCGCAGACACGTGGGGCCCACCCCAGGGTCCACCCACATGCCCGAACGAGTTATCTGACTACTGAAGGTCACTACAGGCCAATACATGTCCTTTCCAGTGTGTTTTGTCCTCACTCACACACATCCTGAGAAATTTCCCAGGAGGTCACCCATCCTGATCACTACTCCAGGACAAGCACGCTTAACTGTGGAGTTCTAATCAGGTAGGCTCCCGAAAACGAAGGTGAACCTTGTTGACATGGGTCATATCATATAGTCATTTAACCCTTTATCATTTGGGGATGTTACATCATGCATAGAAGACCATGGTTCCAACATATACCTTGTTCCAGTACCTACTTCATGGGTTCTAGTTACTCTCCTTCCAAGAGAGGCGAAGACGCGCAGGGTATGCCACGTGCTTTCCGTGTCTAGATCTCGTGGTTGGATGCGTCTACTATCATGTTATAGGTAGTGAAGACTCGATGAGAATATCATCTTCCCACCGTTTCTAGATCCTTGTGTCTGGATGAGTCTACCTCATTTCTCTTGTCGGGTTGAGTGGACTATCTACTGTTACTCTACTGCACTCTTTGTTGTGCTCTTTACTGCACTCTCAGTTGTACTCCTTTACTTTCCCCTGTTCGATCTACTGCTCACCCTTCGGTACCTCCTTTTTTTCTTAATCGGTCCTTCGGGGTATCCTACTGAGTATTTTTATACTCACCACTGCTTGGGCTTTGCCCGCACTTGGTGTGCCCGTCCAGACGACGGATTGGTTGGTCGTGACTTCAGCGGAGCTTAAGAGTTCGGTAGCTTGGACCACGTGCGGTGGTCGTAGTCGGGTTCTAGGTTTGGGACTCTCCCATGTGTTTTCTTTTGTTTACATTTTGCCGGTTTGTGGATCTTTACCTTCAGCACTTGCTTTGTACTGTTTAGAGGTCGATGCAGTTTGTGGTTTATTTATAGAAGTTGGTAATTTACTTTTCCTTATACACTGCACTTCTGCATTGAGTGGGCAGTGTGTTTTTGTATAGGTACATTGGAAAAGGCCTCCCCGAGTTTTTGTGCCTTTGGCGTAGGTCGCCAGCCCCTGGTCTGTGGAGGCGGGCTTGGGGTCGTTGCAGCTCGAGCCTGGGTAGGGTCGAGTCATGACATAACGTCCCACTATCTATTTGCATAATCAAACAAAATTTAGATAGTTAGCATTATCCTCCTCTTATAATGAATCATTAAATACTCAATGATGGAAAAATTGACTTATATCGGGGAGTCAACATCATGTGGTCCACCATAACCCCAAAACATGGGCAGATTCTACTATTGGAACCCCTAAATTCACCCAACCATAGATGTACCCGGATTTCTTGGAATGTGAATGGTTCTCATGATCCTTATAAACCTTCATGGAACTATGAATCAACACATACATCCAGTATAATACCTAGTCCCACCACTGTAATGACTGGATGATCCACTGGTAGGTCGTGGCCTACCAACACAGGGGTATGGTCATCACCACCCTCCTATCATATAGATAGAGTAAATAGTGGTTGAATTACTCTACAAATATATGAACACTCTGAATATAAATATCAATACCCATTATGAAGCTCCAAAGTGGAGTCTCAAAATGTCAAAGTTCTACACCTTACTCTAAAAACTATACCATTGTATTTCCCAAGGGGTCATGTATAGGTGTCAAAAATTGAGAGACTACCAAAAATACACTACTATGGTCTGGTTTGGTCAATGTCTCCATCATATTCCATTACCATTTAACTTTATGTTGATGTTCATTTCATTTTTAACTATGTTCACTTTCACATCTAAAATTTATACTCACTTCAAATTAAATACATTCCTCTTAATATGGTTATCCAAATAGTAAACCAAATTCTTATTCATGGGTTCCCATACACCATGCAAATAAAATCATGGAATTTGTATATTGTACAACATAAGAGAATTAATTTTGATGCTGCAACATGATCCACCAATATATGATCCACGAAGGACTGTACTTTTCCAAAACTAATGCTTGGAATTCATCCAATCCATACCATCACATTTTCCAATATACCAATCACAATATCATGAATATCAATCAATATATCTATCAAATCAATATGAAATTAATAATTATCACTAAATGGAATGTAATAATAAATGAATTTTGATTTATTAAATGTTTTTATATGATAGATGGGATGAAATCCCCTCATATCATTGGGTGGCAACATAATAGAACAACAATCATATCTAGAATAATAGTGCAATACATGTGTATCATGAAACGGTGAAACCGAATAAATTATAATATCTTAAAACCTAACAAACAATTCTATTTGAATAAATTTGGATTTTCCATGTACACAGGGTAGCTACTCGCTTTTCACAACATATTACCAAATCCCATTACCTTTATTTCGAAGTCTATCGACACCGAACATTTATACAGGCCAAAAAACCAATCCATTTAAACCACTTTATCACAATCTGAACCCAGATGCCGCATAATACTGCTCGACTCCTGGTTGGTCAAATGGCCTCAAGTGCATCTACCCAAATTATAGAAGATTCTTACTAGTAGTGAGGTCCTAAGTGTGATATTGTGGAGAATAATCTTTTATTAAAGAGTCTAACACAATGGAAAACTAAAAAATACCAGAACCATCAATACAATTAAACAAAAGTTATCATTAAAAAACTATAGGGTAATTAAACAAAAATCATATCATAAAATAATGATGATACCTATAACATTCTATAAAAAAAATAGGTTACACTATAGTCATATAAAATGAATGTACCAAGTGTAGAAAAGGGAAAAAGAAAACCAGACGTGGTGTAAGCCATGTCTTGGACCCATTCCCTCCTTCTCCAAAGCAACATATAATGTAATATTATGATTTCACATTCCATTTTTATTAAATGTAATCATAAATTTTTTTTTTTGGATCCAAACGATGTGTCAGATTCAATTTTAGTTGGAAAATTACAATGGTATGTCCCATTCTGTCAGCGAATATATATAACATGCAGTGTAAATAAATAATGTTTTATGCTAGGAAGTACCAATAGTAAACATTCCTATAATAACAGGTTTCGATTTACATTCCCTTAATATTCAATAAAAAGTTCATTTACATTGATTTTTATATGTCTCGAGAATATTCTTATGCCTAACAATCACCTGTATAGCTCTAAGCACAACAAACTCTTTATAATTCCATATCAGTAGTATAATGAAATGAAATAATCTTTTCATTTTCTTTATTATGGAAGACACATCACAAACCATTCAAAATATAAATTATAACCTAATTTAATCCTTAAAATTTCTATACTAGAAAAAATGTATCACTCCCTGTGAAAATCTTCAAACACCATACATGCTTGTTCTGAAGAACCTCATAGGAGCTTGATATCAACCTAGTTATGGAAATCCCATGTCATTTGAGCACATCCTGGGATGTCCTATGGGAAGCCACAAGTATTAATCATGACATAATCTATTCCTCTTGAGAATGTATATGGTATCCTATAAGGATCCATGATTGACATGGGATTTAGTACATATCCTCATTGAGTTTTTTCATGGCGTCTATAGGGCACTCACACCATTTCAACTATAAAAAACCCATTGATTCGATCCAAGTCAATATAAAGGAATCCAAGATTAAATAAAGGGACTAAATCAATATATAAATAAAATCCCATCCATGGAATTCCAATAGATTCAATGATTCACCCAATGTTATTTTACATTTTACCATAACCATGTTAAGAATTTATTAGATGTGCTAGGGCCATCATCAAAAACATCCAACAGTAATGTCACCTCTAAGGGTTCCTTCATTAGGACCGACCATCAAGGATTTTCCTAACATTAATCAAATTGGAAAATACATCATAATAATACCCTCATTTAATATATACTATTACAAGGGTTTAACATAACATAAATTACATGGGAATCTTCATAATTATATTAGAACAGTCCAAACATGCCTAAACAAGTGAAGGCATAACATGGTCAATGGGAAAAGTCACTAAACCCAAACCTTATTAAACTATAATACCATATAACAATAAGGATTTCCCATTTAATTATCAAATCTAATTTAAACAACCAATGAAATTGAATTCAAGATACACCCCATATGTATCCTATGCCAAACGACCAAAAAGGGTCAAACTGGACCCTCACCCATGGGGTGGCCCTCCTTCTAGTTTTTAAACATACTACAAGCATTGAAACACATAATTAATTAACTTAAAAGCCATATGATACAACCTATATGATTTATAAATTTGGGTGACTCCCATAAAATGGGGTTGATACATTCAAGAATTTATAAATAGCTCATCAAATAGTGAAAGGCACGGGATAACCAACCTTGGGCTCATGTGGTGTATCTATTCCAATATTATCCTATGATTCGACCTGGTAGGGTAGAAATCAAAAGAAAATATGAAGAAAAAGACATTAGAGAATCAGATCCAAAATAAAAATATCAAAATCGATAAGAAGAAGAATAGAATATGGATAAAAATAAATTAAACCAGTACAGTTGCAGATCCAAGGAGACGAATGATAGTCAAAATGTAGATCAAACAAAGCAGATGGATCAAATCCTAGGAAAGTTTCCAAATGATATCTCCAAATATTATAGTATATTTTGTAATCGGAGGAGGAGTAGAAACATATGGTGAAAAACATTTTAGAGTAAAATTGTAATTTTTTCCAAAATATATGGGTTTCACGGTTTACTAACATGATTTTTCAGACAAGGCGAAAAAATTCACATCTCCCTGAAAGTCACAAGGGTACTCACATGGATACCCTGCACAGTCTAACTAAATGTGTTTTGAACATGTTGTAGTATTCTTATCTATCTATAATTATTATAGAGATGATGCATAATTTCCTCGAATTGTGTGGTAGGATGAAAACAACCAAGAGTTGGTTTGCAAGCTCCCAATTAGCCTCAAACTACCCTAAGCCACCCATAACCTCAATGATCATCCAAATTAGGCCATATTGTTTCAAATAAATATTGAATAGATGGAAAAGTCAATATCTATACCCTAATGAAGAACCATATCCTTACAAAAAGATAAAATATTTGTGAAGTCAATAAATTATATACCAATACCATTCATACATTTATAACATTATTATTAGATTCCTCAAGGGGCATAAGATTGAGATAATCAAATTGGGAGAAGTGACCCATGTAATGGTGATACATTAAGAATTAGTTTTATTCCATTAAATCAAAAAAATCCCATTAAAGTCAAAGTATTTTAAAAAAGGGGTTCACATTTTCCCACATTTTATATATTGAAACAATTTTTATTGTATTTTACCATCCTCTAACTAATACAATCAATTCCTCTTTTACCAAATATTATTAGATTATTTTGTAAAAAATAGAAATTAGATATATCATGAATGTTTATTGTGTTGTGGCTGAGAGATCCTCAACCACATCAACTGAATATTTTGTTTAGGGTATGACTCCTTACCACAACATAATTATCTCTATACATTATGGGGGATGTTCTACTTATCTCACATGCGTTTTAGGAAATTTTAGCAGAAAGATAATGTCTTTGTGGAAGGCATAAAGAATTGGAGGATCATGGATATAAGAATATAGACAATCAGATGCTAGAGGTATGAGCATAAAGGGAGGACATTAATAGTCCATGATGTTAGTTAGTAGACAGATGTAGGAATTGGTAGGTTGGAATCTTGCAGTGGTTGAAGGAAGATGAAAAATCAGTAGTAATAGTATTATGTGCATTAGATTGTGAATTGGGTAATGTAAACATTTTAGAGGTGGCGGGTTCTATCCACTTCTAATAATATGATCTACATTATTTGAGTATATACCACCATTTAATGGTCATTGATTAATGTTTCTTGTTATAATTTTGAACCCATCACATATAGTCCATGTTATGGGTACCAACATAACCTGTAATAGGGGGTTTTCATTTCTAAAATAAAGGCAACGCAGTCCAGTTTTTTTTTAAGATAATACATAAAAAGAATTTTTTATTTGGTTCACCACATTACACTAATAATAGTTTTATAGGATCCATAATGAATATATACACCAAATCACTAAGATCTTTATTTTGGGGTTTGGGAAATGTCGCCAAGGTCATGGGTAACTACCATTACAATGGATCATGGTAGATTTACTATGTTGTTTGGGTCACTTCACTCACAATTCTCTCCTCCCTTTTGTCCTTCAATGGGTCAAATTTTCATGCATTCTAGGAAAAATACCAACTACTATATTCTTATTTCACATATCTTTTGATAGTTACTTAAATATCTAGGATTTTATTTTAAAATAATTTTATGAAACTCAAAATGAACATTTGGATTCTATGTTAATTGATTTAATTACAATAGTGATTGTCTAAATGTACCATGACCCACTTTGTTTTAAATTTTTTAATTATTTCCATGATTTATCTATATTCAATCCATGTTTAATATATAAAATATAATAAACAATTAAACATATAAACAATTCCCTTTATACACATCTTGGATATTCATATTGGAAATGTTCTTAAACTCAAGCTTCTAATTATTCTTATACATTCTTATAAAATCACCATAATTGAATTTTTCCTTATCTGATATTTATTTTCTAAAAGAATAATTTATTTCTAAATAATATGTACAATGAAAACAAAATTTTTTAATAACATTAACCTCTATATGAATACATGTTTCCAACAACTTATTCTTTATATATAATATCTTCTCTATTCCTCAATTTGATTTAGTAAGTTTGTTTCTGTATATAACAGTGGAAATAATAATTTCATATTTATTATATTAATCTCAAGTCAACATCCATCTCACTCTACTTAGAATAAATCTTTTAGTTATTATTCAATGATATTATCACCAATGGATTGGAATTGATCGATAAAACAAGAAAAAAACCTTCCAAATAGTAATTATTTTCCCAACCCATCAATAATTGCTTATAAGAAACATTTTAATGAATAATAAAATGTTGATATGATATCCTCATCATAACAAATAATTATAAATGAAAAGTAGCTTCAAAAAAAATAATAAATGATTGAATTTAATTTCCATATAATAACTATATTTCTAAATGTCCAATAGCCCTTGCGAAATTATCTCTCTCATTTCACTATTAAATGGTGAGATAGAAAATATCCTTCTCTGAAAATATAATCATGACTCCATCATTTTCACTAATGTTAATCTACGTTAAATTAATATTTCTCATAAAGAATATTACTAACTACCATGTAGTTTGAAATGGTGAGGTCCTCCTTATTTTTACACTTTGAATAACCATTTCCATACCGAGGATAAGTCTGACCATTTTGGGTATCTTTTCTAGGATAGGGATTTATCCTAAGAAAAATGTCCAAATTAATGCCTACATATGTAATCATATTTTTTCTAATGGAAACTTATAAAAAAATAAAATTATCTTTGTAATTTCATACACTTTATCAATATTTAATATACCTTAGTCTTGGTTGATCTATTATCAATTTTCATCATTCTACTGACATACAGTACTACAACATAATGCATCAAGTTAGTCCATTTTGATTTATCCTTGATATAAGGTAAAAATATTTCCATTTTAGTTATTATTTCAAATTTATTTTTTTAACCACATAAATCATTAACCCTTGGGATTTATGTGGTGGTTAAGGGACTACGAGAGCATCCAAATTCATGTATCAATCACTATTTTGAACTCATTAAATCATTAAATATATTAAATAGACGTTGAATGATATTTTTTATTAAACCATATAACTATTTTTAATAATGTCTCTGTGATATTAATTTATAAAGTTTACAAAGGTACATAGCTATCCCACATCAAAGTGTGAATTATATTCTAGAATTTTTTATTACCCAATTTATTCCAAAATCACAATAATAAAACTCATAGAGTCAACCCACGTTGTTACAATCTATTTTTTATTTATTTTCACGTTCCCGCCTATCTATTAAAGTCATAGCCTTTAAAACAATGTTATAAATCAACAACAGACAACAACATTTAGTTGTGTTTTTCATCATTCTCCTAAATTATTAACAATATTCTTGATTTTTTGTATCTATGATTTTCACAATTTTTTTTAATAACAGTCCATCAAATCCATTTATGATTTTTTTCATGTCAAACACACAGAACATAATTTTTCTTAATACAACAATGATAACATGAAATTCATCATCATATTCCTACATTGTCGATTTAATGAATCCATAAAAATATTCCATGAAAGAGATCCATTATATTCATATTTATTTCAACACAATAACACTGGTAATAATATAATTTAAAAAAATCAATAAAATCTTCTATGTTCAATAATCTCCACTAATTGTAATTTTTTTGAAAATAATTATTGAAAATATCCCATTATATCTATATCTGAAAAATATCAACCAAATCAGACGAAATTTTCTTTTCAAATAAAATAAGTATATAAGAGACATATATCCTCTATTTTAAATGAAATAAAAATGGTCACTTTTTATAATAATAATCCACATTACTGATTAAATATCATAATGATCTATATTCATCGCATTTTTCACATTTCCAATCACAAAAAAATGCATTATTTTCATGAGCTTGTTGTTCAATAGAATGATAAAAGGACACTACCTGATCTTATACATCCTCTTGACTTCATTATACAATGTAAAAATTCCCTTTAGTTTCTTGAAACATTTCCCCATTTTTAGTTTTTCTATTTTCGCATGGGTTCTTCCAATAATCTATCATACAATTCGGGTTCAATAAATACAATCCAATCCAATTCAACATGAATTCAATTAAATAATTTTTTTTAAAATAGATACTCAACCACATTGTAATATATTATGGAAAATTAAAACATAGGATATGCCCTGTGAAAACCTAATATAATCCTAATAAATATATTCTTGATATTGAAAAAAGATGTATAAGTTAAAAATGACAAGGTTTTTCGTGTTACTCAATTTATCTTTTAATAGATTGTATCTTCATATATCTACTTTGTTATCACGTACTGTGATATTAACCAGACACAGAAAAAGAATTATATCAATTATGAAGAAAAAATTTTGTGTTTATAATAAATTTATCATGAATTTATATCATTTAATATTTCAAAATTGATAATTCCACTTGAATGAAAATTCATACATGTTCTCATATGTTATTTCAACCTAGAATGAGGTAGAATCGAAATTACAAATTTTTGTCAACTCCACCAAAACATTTTAGCATATTTTTTTGATGTATTTGAAAATTTTATATTTCCTAAAATATATAGAAAATTATAACAGGTTAAGATATATTACATTTCAGATAATAATGTTGAATCTTCGTTACGGTCTATATCACACACATCATGCCTAGTCACAACTTTTTAAATCATTATAGCCTATAGTGAAGCATTGATATTTTTAAATATATTTAATTTATTATAATAAGATGATTTCATAAAAAATATATAGTAAAAGTACATGTAAAAATTTATATTAATAATTTAGGAAAAAATTATTAATATATATATATATATTCATGTAACATAGATTAAAAAAATAATTCATTTTCTCTGACAACATTATCAAGACACTTTAGTTGAATATATCCTTTAATAAATAATAACGATTTTAAATGTGATGCCAACACCACCAAAAGATAACTATTATCACATGCACATTCCATATTTATATATGATCTAGTTTATAGTTTAAAATATTTACTTTTTAATGAAATTCCACCCATAACATATCTCTCCACCTAATTTGTACATATTTTTACCCATGTTTGAAATATTTAAATCAAATGGGGATAGTCTTACCAACATCAACCTCATATTGGTTATGTCGGTGAGTCACTATTAAACACCATTTCACATATAATTAGTTTTGTATTATTTTTTATTTTTGAATTGTATTTTATGGATTCTAATCTTATTTCTAATTATATGTTTTTATTTTAATCACAAAAACCCAAGTCAAAATATATTTTTTCTTAGATAGTGTTAAAAATAAATATATTCTGATCCATATATGGTTACATTTTCATTATGATAGTAAATATGATATTTTGATTGATCCACAATTTATTTTAGTATTATCATTGTTCAAATTTCAACGTGAAATCCATTCAACGATTCCCTTTTTAATTTTTTTAGATACAAGTTCTTTTAATTATTAAAAAACTTATTAAAATTATATGGTTTTTGTGGATATTAAACTAATTAAGTGATACATATTGTACTTCTAAATGTGTGTATATTCCATTAAGTTATTCTTTGATATTTATTTTCTATTTACGTGAGTAATTTATTATATACATCATCATTTAATAATTTACACCTATATAAAACCCATAAAAAATGATACTTCTTAATATGTTATAAATAAATATAATGAAAATCATATATTACCTACAGTCTCTGTTAACTTATCTTTTGATACATTACACAATCTTCATAACATTAATATATTCCATTGTATGAATAAAATTAAAATGTGCCCATGAATTAAAAATATATATATGTTTTAAAAACATATACTAGAACTCATCTGGTTTTCATTAACTCTTGTTTATATATTCAAAAACATTTATTTTACTTCCATTCTTTTTTCATAGGAGTTACTTCTACTATCATAGTTTCATGTCTCCAATGAGATTTAATATCCACAAAGAAATATTTTCTTATTGTGTAAAGACTTTTATTCATGTTTACATTTAAATTTCTCCATAAAATATAATAAATATCCATACATTCATTTGTAAATATCAATGAGCTGTAAAAAATTCAATATAAAATATCATTGGTTTTAGGGATACCATTGTAAGTGGACTATTTTATTTCCATCATTGATGTGATAAGCCACATTCAAAATTTTTGATCATTTTACATCTTCTCTCAAGATAATAATTATAATCTACCAAGAGTGAGTTTACAGAATACATATCATCTTTTATTTGTTGAGGGATATATTAAACTATTTAAGAATGATCGTTCATTTATGAATTTAATTTAACAGGAGTATCAATAATTGTTAATTTTCATAGACTCAACATTTTCTATTCAATTTTTTTAACTAGTGTGTAAGAACAACATGCTTAATTTTCCATAATTTTATAAACTCCATTGAATTAGGAATATTATTCCTATAATTATATTGATACTTCCCCACCATAGAAGATTTATCATTGATATCCTAATATAAAGAGTTATTATTCTTCCACAAATATTACAATATCAATAGGTAGTATATTTTATATTTTTAATTTATGAATCTTATATACATTTTTCACATGGCACCACATTATCCATGCTCTCCCCTCTACTATCATTATTTCTTATCCTCATAGGGATTAAGTGGCACACCATATTAGTGATGGACCACCCTTTCATCTCATTTCCTACTCATAGTCCCTCTTATCCTTTTATATTCCTTCATTATCCTCATATCAGTTGTACATAATTCCTTGATATTTCTTATTTTCCTCGCTAATGCTCGCGTAATTAGGGTTTCTTCTGTATTCCTTTGTCCTTATTGTTGAATAATTCTTGCAATATAATTCCCCATCCACTCAAACCATGATCAATCATCTCATTATTTAGTGTCTATTCTTTTTGGAGAAGGAGGGGTGTCAAAAAAGAGTGTTTTGGTTATGTTGTTAAGTAGTCAAAAAGATTGAAATTCTTAAAAATTCTTATTTATCATGTTCTGTCACCTATTGGGTTTTCTATACATTAATTATGCATGTGATCGACGACCTCCATAGCTCAATACACAATCTTAGACACAAATTCCTCGGCACCTCTCCCAGTAGGATATGGAATGGGGGACCGTTGATATTTTGAGATGTGGGAAGATTTCCATCATTTTCCTTTGAGATAAATTTGTCGGTGTTCTATTGTGAATGAATTTACATGTTTATTCGATATTCATGATGATTAATATTCATAACATTGCTGAACATATATTTTTGGTTTTTTCTGAGAGGTTGATCCATTTTTTGTTTGACTAGTGAAGATGTCATTTTATGTATTATAATTGATTATTTTCATTATGGTGTAGTGTTGAACGCCAATAATGATAATGGAAATTAGTGACATCCTTCAATGGTGTGGATTGTTTTTGTGATGGGTGCTATGGTGGGATGATCTTCAGTGGGATTTTCTCAGGTCATTGGCTCAATAAGTGATTGACAATGATGTTGTCAATGGTGGTGTACAAGGTTGTGATGGTGGAATGATACAAGATAGGCTGGCATGGATGGCTCATGGATTGTGGCCCCTTGTTTTGGGTGTCTTTTTTGATGTTTGAATTTTAACTCTATTATATTTTTACACTGAAATGTGTTGATAAGATTTAGTTTTTTGATTTTTGATATGGCTGTAACATGGCCTGCTAGACTGTGGTATTTATAAATAATGAGGGTTTTCACCTTATCCTTAAAAGTGTTTGTATGAAAAAATTGATATAGAGGTAATCCTAAAGTTTATTTATTTTTTATGCTAATATGCTAATATTATTTATCATTGAATTTAATGTTTTTTTAATTAAAATACTTATAAATTTATTTTCAATGGTGGATAGTTTCCAATTTTTTCTTATTCAAAATACCTTCATCATTAGTATTCCCAAAATAAACTATTATATGATCATATTCCTTCATTATTGAAAAATAAATAATTAGATAAATTAATTATCAATCAGAATTATGTATACCAATATTTTATAATCTTTTGTCTTCGTCCAAATATGTCTTAGTGTTTCAAAATATAATTAAACAATATATTATTTTATGAGAATACTTCTTCACATTTTTACCTTTAAATATAAAATATATTAAATAATGATATTTAATTTTCCAGCATAATATTATTGTAGTATCAAAATACATATTGATAATATATATTGTGATATTTTCTTGACCACATCTTCTAATAGAGTGTCCTTTATTTACTTCTTACCATATGCATCAAAATTGAAATTTCCTCACCCAATCTGAATGATAACATGATATCAAAATAATATTATAATTTAAAAATGAAAAAATTTATAGTGATATTTTATTCATTATTCATAAAATTCAATGGAATGCTTCTTTCAACTCGTGAAATAAATTCCATCAAATAATGGAATATTCAATATTTCAACCATTCCACTAAGAACATCTTATGAGGTTAGTGATAAAAATATTATAAAAAATATCATTTTATATGTTACCAATTAATATGTACCCCAAGTACATTACGTGAGAGATACCCTAGTTAGAGTTAAATTACTATATAGTGATTCATTTAAAAAAAATACATTTTCTGAAATTATATCATATATATTAAATAAAATAACCATTTAAATATTGTAGTCAAACATTCAATATAATTTTATATTTTCATATAATTGTTATTTAATTTTTACCAACCCTTACGAGATATAATAAATGGTTTCCTTAAAAAAATTATATTATTATGTTCTATATTATGAAAACATGAATGCATAATGAACATAATGATATTTTACATCATTCACTACTGTATGATAATATAAGGAGACTGTGGTAAGAAATGTGTCAATTCTAAAAATAACTAATTGAACTACATGGTGGGATCATTTTAGGTTACACAATTATTGGTTTACCCCCTATCAATTATTGAGTGAAAATTCTCTATCTCCCTAGAATCATTTATTTATTTTTGCAACCTTCAATAATTTTATGACAGGGACAAAAACTATGTACATAATGTTAAAAACCCATCACCTATTATCAGAGGAATTAAATTATTTTTCTGGTTCATTTTATTTATAATTTTATCCATCACAAAATTGTTTTAAAACAACACTTGATAAGAATCATTCCATGAAAACTTTTCATGTTTCCTTCTTATTATTCTATACATGAAAATACAACTTCTTCAGTAGAATATTTAATGTATTCCTTTCAATATTATTATCATTTAAATTTAATTAATTTTAAATTCACTAAAACATTATATAAAAAACAACTCCACAATTTTGAATCTTAAATATTTATATATGGAAATGTTCTTTATTTTTAATTTTGTTTCTTCATTTTATTTTCACCAAAAATACTAACAAAAAAATTACCTTCATTTAAATTTTGAGCAACTTGAATAGTTCATTTCTAAATTATATATGCATTAAAAACATTTTTTAAACTCCCCATACATCTCTATATAAAAATAGAGTTCATATAACCTCTCTATAAACCCTCTATTAACTATTCATTTTTTTCATTATATATATTATATTCTTAAAATATCCATGAAATTATTAATTTAGAAAATTTGAATTTGCATCTCAATTATGAATCTATATCTATACTATTAAAATAAATCATTTCATTAATATTCCAACATAATATGACCACTTGATTCATGTTTAGTCTTATAAACATGAAAAATTATTGGTAAAACGTTTTTGACCTAAAAAGTATTTAAAATACTTTTGTAATGAATTTTTCTCAAACACCAGTACAGTATGAAGTAAAATAATTAAAATATAAAATATATACATATTAATAATTCTATAAAAATTCATATAATATTATTTTAAATGATATCATAATTTCCAGATGCATATAATTCCCAAATAAATGCTCTCAGTATCAACTTCTCAATGTAGAGTGTCCTCCAATGGTCTCCATAAACTCACGAAGATTGAGTCCACCATGGATACTAAATTTTACATAATGCGCTTACCCATTTATCATTTGGAAAATCATTGAGCTCTATTCTAATTTATGTATCTTGGGAATCCTCATTTTGAATCATTCTTCAACCATGATAACTTTGTGTTCATTAATACTTATTTTTGGATATCGTAGTCTTGTCATAGAAACAAAATAAGGAGAATCATTATTCACCATGCACATATTAAGCCTCATTATTTTTTCCAACCTACTCTGTAAAAAAATATTCCATGCTCAATGGAATATACTACAATTTCTCACTATTTTAGAAACTCCACACCTTCTATATTTGTACAAAATATTGAACTACGTGTTGTGTGATTAACAGAATTAGAAGGATTCTAAAGGTTGGTCATTATTATTTATTTTTACACTATTGTATAGATATTTATTTTTGTGAATACAACATCATGATTCTTGTTTTTAAAAAAAAAATCATGAAATAAACATCCTGAATCGTGATGTGAAGATGAGATCATGATATATTGATAGTTCATGTTTTAAGCATTACATTGATCTCAGAACCACCATAATTCCTTTAATTATACATTCAAGGAAATTTGACAAAATATAATGTTGTAATGTTTTTGTACAATTTCTATTATTAATGATTACAAAATAATTGGAAATTATTATGTTACCAAATATATGGCTCTTATAATCTAAAATGGTATATTTCAAATTTCATACCACAAAACAATGATTATATTACAACTTTTATCTAACTCAATAAGGAAATCTTCATATTGTGCACCAACCCATTCAAGTAATTTCATTCACATGTGACATAGAAGACCAATGGTATCAATCACATACAATCATCTATGTTGTTTTACAACTTTCAATCCAAACTGATTGTTTTTAGTTTTTAGATTTTTTCTTTGTGGAAAAATTTAGATAAATTTTTTACCAACACACAATCCAATCCACTTCCATATATTGTTCACATAAAACACATCAAAAGACAAAGACACACACACACACACACATATTAATAAATTAAAATAACTAGATTTCTGATGTATTATTATTCATACATTTTGGATTTAATGAATCCCTGAAAATAATCCAATAATCACTACAATATATCCAATCATATCATGACATGAACAACACAAAAACACTGGTACTCATATATTTCGAACAAATAAAACAAAATAAATTAGTTATAAAAAAATTGGAATATTAAAATATCATAATACTATAAACCATTAGGTTTATGGAATTTCAAAAATCCATTCCATCATAATAAAAGTAACAAAATGTGAGAATGATCACTGTTATGATTTAGATCAAAGGATGGAGGGTAAAATATTTATAGAAACACTTAATAAAATTTTAATTTATATCAAATGAAAAATGTGTTGTAATATGGATGTAATCATAAAAGAAAAAATAGTATATAAGATGGTAATGAGATTATAAATTTAAATAAATATCTATAGATTTATAATAATTTTATTTAAATCTGATAAAGAATAATCATATAAATATTATCATATTAGTACTTATACATTCAATACTAACAAATCATTTAGAATTTATATAACGAAAATCGTGGAGAAATTCATGTTATCAATGAGATTAACATATCTAGAAATAGTATTAAAAATCAAATTAATTTGAATATATTTTAATTTGTTATCAATGAAAAAAAATAAAAAACTAGATTTTTTTAAAATTCATCCAATTTTCTGTTTTATAGTATATTTAATCAAAAATCAATTTATGACACTGAAGTGTTTATTTTTATTCAATTAAATAGAATGATGAAATTAAATTTTCATAATAATATGATGTATTTCAAAATTATATTTGTATAAAGGTATATATAATAAAATTTCACTAACAAATTAGATTAATGAAAAACTTCTTATTTTCATCATTAATTTTTTAAAAACCAAAATACATGATTGTATTAGATTATTGTTATTATATATTTATATTATGGAAGTTTAAATATCCCATTAATAATGTCACATCACAAAAAAAAATTTTTATGGTAAATAAAATTTTATTTGAAATATTTTACGGATACTAGGGAGAATTCATATTCATATTATATAATATACATTATATATAATAAATGGGAACTTGTCCTAGTGTATGTATGCTTATACTCATTGTGAAGAAGTTGTTTCTTATCAAATTATAATTGTTATATTTTGTAACATTAATTTTATGTTTTTCATTATCCATATTCAAAATATTCCTAATTAATTTTCAATCTAATATTATACCCATCAACATCTTATTGATAATGTATAATTGTACACATATTATAACATGATTTAATAAAAAATATACATTAAAAAAACTGTGGATAAAAAGGTCTAGTTTCATTTTAAGACCAAGTACATAATTAGAAATCATGAATATATAATAAAACATCATTTTATTAGTCTATATAATAATATCATAACTCCATTGGAGAACCTATATCTACATATTTTAACTACGACAATATATAGATAGAAGGGGTGAGCTACAAATTCATGTAAACTAATAAACTTGTGAATAAATATTAAAACATTAGTTAGAAGGAATAACATGATAAAAAAGAAGGAATATTTTATGATTAATCCTATATAATAATATCATATATAAAATGGAATCATATTAGCATTGAAATATTATATTGTGGTGGAAAAATGTATCATGAATTATACATCAGTCAAGGATAAATGCCAAGAATATATCACATCATGGAAAAAGTTCTATAATGTAGTAGGTTTTCTCCCAAAGCCCACATATAACGGATCATGTTACTAAATAATAACCCAATTATTTTAAATAATATATTATTACTCCCATCATAATATGTTCACTCATATGTGTTCCACATAATAAATCTAACTGAAGGAATCAACATAAGGTTTTCCCATGGAATGAAGTGGGTATCATAATCAAGTAAAAAGGTATAACAAATTGGTGTATAATAAATCATTATTGGAATAAATTTATTTAAATCATTCATTGAAATTAAGAAAATAAATATAATTTTATTTCATAAATAATGAAATCCATATAATGTGAAAAAAGTTAAGACTGGTTATGCAATTTTAGAAATGTCCCACTTAAACATAATTTTATGGTAATGAATAATGATTCTATAAAAAGGACAAAAGAATAAAAATTTATATAACACCAGAAATTAACTAAATTAGTTTTCTTAATATATAGAGTGATTCTATATATATATATATATTTCATATAAATATTTATGAAGTGTTTATAAAAATTTGTAATAAAAAGTGAATTTCATGTTAATCAAATTTGATTATCGATAGGAATTGACTACATAACCGAACAAAATATTTTTTAGACTTAATAAAAAGAAGAATTGAAATAGATAAATATTTTTTAAAAACATATATTAGAAAAATATTATATGAATACATCAATAATGAATAAATATGTTGGGGTGAAGATAGTGAAAGCATAACCTGAAAGAATCTTGGATGTTCGACGAGATCCCATAACATATGGATGTATGTGTTTGAACAAGAATATATTGTCTTAGATAATAAAATAATCTTAATAAATTATTTAATTATGAAACTATAAAATATTATTATATTTTTCAAATATAATATTTTTATTTATAGTCATGTTAATGAGTTATAATGTTAAATTTCACTGTTCTCGGGGCATTCATTTTCTTGGTTTCGTGGTTGGTTTAATTTTGTTAAATTATGTAAGATATTTTAAATTGGGAATAATAATATATATCTGAAATTATAAAATATTATTCAATTTAAATAATTTAAAATGGTCCCATATATCGTTTCATATTGTATTGAAGTGCATTGTGTTGCATTTGTTGTCAATGAGGCATGAAGTTGTCTTGGAATGAATGGAAGTCAGGGAATGTCAAGCTGTGAATGAAAAAAGGTTGTGATGGTGTTGGTGGTGAAGGAGAATGGCCATGGTACTAAGATGCATGTCACATAGGAGATTCACTAAGTGGTATTGGAAATTGTGGTTGAAACATTCTCCATGAAAATCTGACGAATGTTGAGCTGTTCTTAAAGTTCCAAGAACTTGTATCCTGATGATACAAAGTCAAACCAATGTTAGAAGACCGTGTATTGTATTGACAATGCATGAGGAGAAGCAAGAGATCCATCCACAACTTCTAAGTGGATGAAGTGGATTAAAGAAGTCCATGTACTAACTCTTAGTGCATGTGAATTAGAAGATGATCCAACATGATCTCTGATTGGATCAATGAAGAACATTGGAGATTTTATGTGATTCAAGAGCTCGGTTGATGAAGAACCTTCGGAATTCCCTCCTAAGTTGTGAAATGTTGAAAAGATATTAAGAACATGAGTAGGAGATGGGAAATTCCTAAGAAGAAGAAGAATTAAGAAGGGAGAAGTGGCTTGGAATTTGGCATTTTACATATGGGATAATTTGTTTTTTAACAAAGTGTTTATTCATGCCTTAGCCAAAAATTAGGCCAGCCAAGGCCATCCCACGGGTTCAACCCCAAGGCACTTGTGGGCCTAAGGCGCCACGCCCATGGGGGATCCCATGGTGCAAGCACAACGCGGCAGGGGGCCGTGTGTAATCCCCCAAGGACACGCGGTGGTGAAACCCGCGCGCCCGGAGGATGCATAGTGGGCGCTAGGAGCGCGCCTGCAGAGAGCAGAGTGGGCGCGGAGCGCGCCCGCAGAGAGAACCCGGTGCGGGGCGGCACCGAGAGGGGAGAAGTTCAACTGACGAGTAGCGGGCAGCGCCAGGGTAATAAACCGCGGCAAAACCGCGAGGCGTTTCGATGTGGGACGTGGAAAAATTCAGCAGGAGCGATCCTGGCCGCACGATCGATCGCACCCCCGATCTACGCCGCACATCTCATCGCGCCGGTCCCATTCTGATCGCAGCCGTCCAAAGAGATGATCTGACGGCTCTGAGGCATCTCCTTCCTCGAGCTCAGCCGAAGGCTCCCCGCGAGCTCCGTTCGAACCAGGCTCCTCCCCGACGGAAGATTTTGAGTTCTCGGCTGTCTCTCTCGAAGCCGAAGGCACCCTCATGCTCGTCTGGCCATAACGAACACAACCATGCTTTAAAATAAGCATGCATGCAAGGTAATGAGGATTTGGAAGTTCGGCCGAAGCAAACCGAAGGTGCGAGGCCAGGCCATTCGGTGTTGATGTTCTGCATGGTTTGGACCGAAGGAATGTCGTGCATGCGTTCTTAGTCGCATGCACGTGAAGAGGAGAAAAGGAAGAACCCGCGTGAAATAAAAAGAAAAACAAGATTCACAGAATCTTGAATACCCGAAAACTTTGGGAATTCAAGCGGAAGATAAGGCATCCCTCTGCCTATAAAAAGAGAGGCCGAGGCATTCTAAAAGGCTTGCTGATCCTTTGAGAAATGTGAGTCCCGTGAGAGCACCCTTGTGCCTCGCGAAGAATTGATCTGCGCGTCCCCTGCGCGGCAGAGAAGCCCGGAGCCATTTTTGGCTTCGTGAAGTCCCTTTTGCGCATCCCTTGCGCGAAAGAGGTGAAGGGTAGTCCCCTGCGCGCTAATCCTTTGCGCAGCAGGAAGACCTCGTGGCCGCAACACCTTGCGCGCCCGAGGCTTGTTCACTCTCTGCCCGCACCCTTGCACGACAGGAGGAAGACCCTGCGGTGTTGCACCTTGCACACCCGAGGACTTGTGTGTTGCCTTGTGCACCCAAGTGCTTGCGCGACAGAAGATATGTTGGCCGCACCCCTTGCGCGCCTCCTTTGGAGTTCGGGTGGAATAGCAAGAGAAGGCCGAGACCACACCATTGTGTGTGTGTGCTAATGTGAAGGAAGTATGCCGAGGCCAAGTGTGTGCCAAGTGGAGAAGAGGACCCGAGGCTTTCATGCCTTGTGTGTGCACCAAGTGAAGACACATTTTGTGTCTGCAAAATTGAAGAACAACCTACGGGTTAAGGGTGTGAAACAAGAAGTGGGAAGAGGTCGAGGCCTTAGTGCCTTGTGTGCAATTTGAAGAAGAAGGTCGTAGCCCTTATATGGGTGTACACATTGAAAGAACAAATTAAAGAACACTTTGTGTGTGTGCAAGAAGAAGTGAAAGGCCAAGCTCAAGTGTGTGCAAAAGTGAAAAACAAAGTTTGTGTGCAAAAAGACAAATAGGCCGAACCTTAGTGTGTGTGCAAACTGAAAGTACACACTAAGAAGAAGGAGAAGAGGATACCCACACTAAAGAACAACACACATTTAAGTGTGTGAACAAATTGGATAAAGTGTGTGAAGAATTAAGAAGCTGGTGTGTGCTTAAAGTGTTACACCCTTTGTGGGTCTACTGCACCAGGAAGAGGAAAGGGGGAGTGCATGCATGCATGCATGCACATGCACACGTGAATAAAGCCAAACCAGCTTGTGTGCATTTGAGGAGTCCAAGACCAAGAGTTCTTGAAGAAAATTGAGAGACCATGCAGTCAGTGCATGAGGAATCAGAGTTGCCATGCACTCAGTGCATGAAGTTGAATTGAAGTGAGACTGAGCCAGACTGAAGTTAAAGATATTATTTGTCTGAGTATTCAGTAGTTGGAGAGAAGCCAGGTCATCCTCAGAAGAAGGAGATAAAGCCTGAGCAAGACGAGAAGACCTGATCAACTCAAGTGATCAGACGTACAGAGCAAGGCCAGCAGTCTTTATCCCAGACTGCTGAAGATACTTGAAGAAGCTTAAAGTGATGAAGAGCTACTCGTGCGACTGGAGGAGCCCGGAGAAGACCCTGTGGGACTCAGGGAGAAGAAGTCTTCAGTGGGATTCTGGAGCAGGCCAGTGGGACTCTGGTAACACTGTGTGACGCAGTATAAAGACCCTCCTGTGGGACTCAGGTGAGATACGGTGGGAAGCTGTATCGACCATTGTAATTCTAACAAGTTATAATGGGAGAATCCATGCTGGGAGAGCATGGCAAGGATGTAGGCCTTTGGTGCCGAACCTTGTAAATCCTTGTGTCCTGTGCCTTTTCATTACTGCATTATCCGGGAAAGGTTGAGAGACATAAGAAGAGTGGATCGAGGACTTAACAAGCCATAGAGGTTTAATTGATTAAGAATCAATTAGTAAAAAGTTTTAAAGGATCACTGATTCACCCCTTCCCCCTCTCAGTGATTCACACTGATCTGGGCACTTCAATATTGTATGTGGTTAGTTTATTGGATAAAACCATAAAGTTGATTGTTCAGTTTATTTTTATTGGGTATTCCGACCATCACAGAAAAGATTCATTTTATTGAATATTATCATTATATATTAGTTATACAACATGAAATAATATATTGTATACATATTAAAATTTTATTTAACTATAATCATGGATGATGGAAAGGCCTTGTTGTTGGTACTAAAAAAGGAATAGTCATTACCTGAGGAGATGATAATCTTCCATAATTTGGTCAACGTATTTGTTTCATCATTACAAAATAGAAAATGAAAAGGATGTGGAATTAATATATTCCATTAACATTATATATTTAAATTATATAAATTATAATTTATTTTTAAATATTTTAAAAATTAATGAGTTATTGAAAATTTAACTCTTTAATGGCAACACATTGAATGGACTCTTATGTTACATGGAATATTTTTTATATCCAGTAGCTATTTTATTTTTTTAATAGGACTAGGAAGGGTATTGCGAAAAATATTAACAAGCTAAGAAGAATTTAAGCTTTGACAAGATTGGTTGGTGAGTGGTGGTATTTATAGAGGGGGAATATATGGGTGTTTTGATTAATATATACATTATTATATAATTTTGGGTTATGACTAAATACAATGTTTATTTCTATTGAAAAATAAAATTAATATTTTAGTATGTATCATTATAAAGTGTTATTACATTATCTATTGCTAAAAAATTCATGTATTTATCTTATAATGTTAAAAACCAAAAATTATCATATTTCACAGATAACGATAAAATCATATTTTTTAGAAACGAATCGAAAATTTATCCCTAAACATTTTTAGATGTATACATTCAAAACATGGAATCCAATTTAGAAAAAAATATGAACAATTTAATTTCATTATAAAATCAGCATTTTTAAAAACATAATATTTTTTAATATTATAAAAAATATAATAAAACATTTAAGATTTTATTAATTTCCCCATAAAATTATCATATATTTAGAAAAATGTAATAAATTTTTTTTCTATATTTTTTAATAAAATTTTATATTTGTACCATTATATTAATTATAGTGATGTAATTAATCGTTTTAATATTTAAAAATTCAAACAACTAGTTTAACATTTTAAAAAAATTATTTACGTATTCCATTATATATATGAATAATATTTTTATTTATAACATATGGAAATTTTATTTAATACTTTCATGGGAGATAATAATATTATAACATCTAGTTCACTATTCCAGACAATCACAGTACTATTCCAATATTTTTTTTGTAATTCCAATAATATAGGTTATAAAATTTCATTAAATATATATTTTCTTTCATTAATTATTCTTTAAATTAATCTTTATTATTTGGATATAGTTATACATTATAATAATTTTTTATTAAAATTATACATTTTTTAGTAGCATTGTTCGTGAGTGTTGTTAATCTAGTGGATTGAGTTTATCTAAATATTAACATTCTTTATATAAAAATTTCTATTTATTATCCTGATGTATTATTAGGAAATATTATTGTTCTACTTACTTACAAATGTATAATTCATTATTTATGAGAATATTGTTCTAATTAGGTTCTCTATTTGAGGTTGGAGTTTTATAACATAATGTTATGATTGAAATTCCACTCATAAAATTTTGGTACATTACATTTTACCATATTTTAAAATTTCAACCTCAATATTTCATTTTACATAATAATGTAAAAATAGAAGATGGTACTATTCATTAATTTATTCTCATGGCTTCCATGTACCATATTCATATGTTTGGTTTCTTTATTGTACATTTACTAGGTGAGTGGTCGTGGTGATTAGAAAATTTTATCTACAATCTATAAGACTCGCCAACTTCACCTCATATGTGTGATCATTTACCATATATACAGACAAATAGTTATGTACATGCGAGGGATATAGTATTTACATAATAAATTAGGATATTTGTAATACATCTTGTATTTGAGATAATATTTTTGGACGTTCTGGTCGATATTCCATAGCTTTGACTAGATCATAAATCTCAAAGGGTTTGATATACCATGTATTATTTTTCCATTAATCCTAAAAATCATGACCCACAACTATGTATATGATTGAAGAAATACTCTTTCTCCAAAAAAACTCAAATTCCCATTGACGATTATCTTCACAGTTGTTCTATAGAATTTTGGTTGTCGGTATATTCTAATAGTTGGTCTTATTCTTTACTTCCATTTCCTCTATCATTTAATGTTAAATCACCTTAAATTCATAAATGGAATCCACGTATTCAATTGTTCTACATATTTTCCCATAAAGAGAATAATATGGATACATTGGGATTATTATCTATAAATTATTGTTCAACGATAAAATGAAATGTGGATTATGACTATATCATTCTCATTTTATGTTATTTGATAGTTATCTATACATTTCGTCTAGTGTATGAATAGTCTACATACATTTTACATTATATTGGCTGTGAAAATCTATAAAAAATGTTAAAATTTGTATTTAGATAATTTTGGAGACATTTCATGTATATTTCTTAAAATCTCAGATCAAGGTAATATTTAATCAATAATTAAAGTCCATGAAACCTCACAACATCTCTAATGACTATTTATCTATATTGGTCGAGTGATAATTCCTCTTGAGTCAGAATAATGTTATTAGTATTTATATGAGAAAAATGAAAAACTATTGTATTAAATTCAATGGATGACTTTTGAAGTCTAGTGACATATTAAATATTTTTCCCTTTTCACAAGGGAATGGGTTTTTGTTTCATCATTCACTTATTCCTTTCCCTTCAACTGTCACATAATGACATGGAATAATAATTGATGAATATTTAGTGATATCTTTTTCCATACAATCCCACCAATTGTTCTCTAGTATATCTCAATACATCATTGTTCCCCCTGATTGATGGACAATGTTGATCTATGTTCATCATTTAGATAATAATTATTTATATTCATATTGGATGTCTCACATAGTCAAGAACCAAATCATATCTGTCCATCATTATAATTTTTTAACTCTGAGTATTTCACCTTTCATATTGTTTCCGCATTATTCTTAATTTACACATCATCTATCTGATTATAATTTATTATCACTAATAAAGATTTCTGAAAAATATTTCTTGAATGGAATGATCTTGAACTTTTTTTTATGATTCCAATATCATTCATTTGGATTTCTAAGAAGAATGGATTATTAATAGTTCAGATAAATGACAATGATACAAGATCCTTCTTACATAGATTATATGCCACATTATTTTCATTACCTATATGATAGTGGATTGAACAGTCATAATCCATGACGGGATTTAACAATATATTATAGGATATATTAATCTCATTTTGAGTGAATATATATTTTAGGATATAATGATCATTATATATCTCTCACATATCCGCAAAGATTAAATGTAACCTTTTTTCAAGGAAAATATCATAGCTACCAATTCCATATCTTGTGTGGTATAGTTTTTCTAATGAAATTTCATAAAAAATGTCATGTATTCTATCAATTTAAAAAATTATTAATTAAAAATAATAATATTTTATTTAAACGAAAACATTATAAAATAAAGTGTTACCCAAATATCTATAGTGTAAGTATTAGTGCAGTGATAAGACATTATTTATATCATTGATGATTTCTTTACATTCAATGGTCAAGAAAAACATTACCCCTATACGAGTAATATAGGGTAGTTGTATTTTCAATCATGATAAGTTCCTAAAAATCATTGGTAACACCTAGATAAACTATGGGAACTACAGATTTCAATTATATATATTGTTATAGGAAACTCTTTACATTACGATATTTTATACTAGTCCAATGATATATTTTTGGTGATAACATTCCCCAAAAATGATACAACCTCCTTCCAAAAACCATAGTTTGTATACATTTCATATAGTTTCTACCTTCACAAAGTCATTATTACAACATTCCAATTTTTGTTATGTTACACCTTGATACTAGAGTATATCATAGTATCATAAATATGGAATAAAAAAATTATCTACGTAATATCTATAAAAACAATATATAATGCTTATTTATATTTTATAGAAATATTGTGTCTGTAGAGAATCTCTATGAACATAGAGTGTACATACCTCATTTAAAATGTAATAGTCTTAATACATTATTTCCATACCATTAATTTGTGATATACCAACAAAAGTTACACTATAGAAAAATAATTAGATGCAAATTGATGATTGAATAACTTATCAACTCATAATAGGGGTTACTTTTTTTATTGTGGTCCTATTGAGCTCATTCTATTTGATGTAGAGGCACACTAATCCATTATTTATCCTGATTAAGAGAACATTATCACCACATGGGGAACCAATCAGGCATATAATACTCATTTTAGATAATATTCTTACAACATCATTTGTACCTCAAACACAATGAAGACATTTATGTTAGAAGTATTCAATATATGGAAAGATTCAAGTATAATATTAATTGAGAACTCAACTTCTCAGCATGGGGGATGATCAGGAAATTCTCATTGGAACACGTCAGTTTAGTCCCTCAATGTGGGGATTTCATTAAGAATTATTCTCTACATTGTTTCAATCATTTGAGCTATATTCTTCATTGTAATGAAATAATATCCACAATTGAGATGATCATTATTATGGGGATGAATCCACTTCATTACACATGATAATAATTGAGGGATGCCTTGTGATGTGAAGACTAATCAACCTCTTCCAAAAGAAGATGTTGTTTTTATATAAATATTTTTCACTCCATGCCTAATATAGAAACAAACTCAACAAAAGGAATTATAATGATATTTAATTAGAGGAACAATCCCTAAAAATTACATGGGGATAAATTTTATTCAATCGATGAAATAATGTCTCCATTCCCCATTCTCCATTATAACTCAATCTTTGTATTTGGAGATGATTTTTAAACTGTTCTACCAAACAAGAAATATATGAATGAAATCATCAGAAAAATATAAAATAGTATGTTAATTATTTATCAATGAATAACCAGTGTTCTTATAAACACTTCATTATTGGGATCCTTCTTAGCTATATTGAAAACATATTCCCTTATTTTCTAATAGGGAGGATTTTTTGTTTGTTGTCTCTAACAACAATTTGTTAGGGAATTATCTCTCATAATGACTATGATCCTTGAATAAAAAACATTAAAATACCTGATGATTGTTGATCTAACTATTTCTCTATTATTATTCATTATTGGGACTCATCAAATCATCCATTCGTCAATAAATAGTTGGATTACCCCCTCTTTTACAATAGAAACATCTCAGAGTCCCATTTAGATAGCTCACTTGATTCTTTATCCTACATGTTTTTCATATGGGGTTCTGGTTTTCCATTCCATCATGGAATATATCTATTAATTATCCTATATGAGACACAAATTTTAGTATTTTATATCTAGAACTAAGAGAAAATAAAGAGTCACCAATCGTATTCCCTAACTTTAGGGTATAGTAGATAATAAAAACATAGATATCATAGTTTCTAATACCAAAATAATTTAATACACTCAAAAAAATTCTCTAAATATGTGATCCACATTACATTCAGTGTTAATGACAAATATGAGGACCAATCATGAAATACAAGTCAAAATTTCCTTGTAAAATCAAATATATTCATATTATTTTTTAATAGTCTATCAAATTTATTCATAATATAATGACGGAGTGTTCAAGGATATTATTTATTGAAGAATATTTATTCGAACCCTTCTTAATTCAGGTAATCAATTTCATCCATAGAATATGTTCTTTTATCAATGTCCACCATAAATCCACTTTCACAACAATATAGTAGACTTACATTATAACATTATAATCTGATGATCATTGAATTACCAATAATATCATCTAAATAGAGTTAAGCATTTATTACATCCTCAGTAGATCATAATATCCACTAAATATATGAGGAAATTTTCATATAATGTATTTTACCAAAAAATTGTATTTTTTATGAAATGTATTTCGTTCCACATGATTTATGTTATTTTTAATATCATTGGCCAGTTGATGTAGCACTCTTATGACGTTTTGGGGTCCCATTCCCATTGGATGTGGAAGAATAGAAGAGAAATCATCACATTACCTATCACATATATTTTTTGAATTGTTCTATTATTTTTATCTATTAACTAATTAAATATTTAAAAATAAATAAGGGTCATATAATACTTATCAAATTATCCTAAAAATGAAACCATAATCATGGGTCAAATAACATATAAATGAAATGTATATCCTATCTTATGATTACATAAGTTTCAAAATTTTGTTAAGATTATTTTAAACTTTCAAATTTTATTTCTAATGATTTATAGTCCATCCACCCAATAATAAGTACAACATGATTTGCTTAAAACTAGAGTAATTTCACCCTTATAGACAAATGATTACAATATTTTATGAATAATTATAAATGAAATAAAAACCATGAATTGAAAATGATAGTGTAATTGAATGTCTTGATACATAATCATAAATCATGATACTAGATTTATTTTTTATTAATGTTTATAATTATCTATTAACACTATTTTTTTTCCTATAATTTCATAGGATAAAGTAGAGAATAGATACACAATATGAATTAGCTAATAATCTAGTAATATAATAAACCTAGGAATAAAGAATTTCCCATGAGATAGAATGCATACATTGATAACATAAAATTGACGGCTCTTGAATACCCATGTGGAGAGTAATATATATAACATGTAATCATTAGATAATGGAAATATAGGAAGGTTTAAGAAATATGTGACATGATATAAACTTGAATGGTGGATTTCTAAAGAGACTATATGTCAGGGTGGACAAAGGCCATCAATTGTATAGGTTTACTCCCAAATCCAAAACACACTGAATCATGTAATGAATAAAAAAACCATATAAATAGATTGATATATAGAAGAAACCATCATAATATATTCACAAATGTTTTTCAATGTAAATAGAAAAAAGTAATAAACATAAGTGTTATCAATATAATTAAATGGGTTTCATAATCATGTCACAAGGAAGAACCGAAGGGAATATAATAATTGTATCCATGAATAATGGGATAAAATAATTCATTTATATTAATAAAGGAAATATAAAAGTATATTATGAATAATGATGTCCTACTGAAATAAATACATTAAAATCAGCGGTTTGGTGACTCTAGAAATATTCCACTTAAGTGTGGTTTAATGGAAATGAATAAAGTGTATTAAATAGAAAATAGGTATTAATTATTTATATATACCATGAATTTAAATAAATGAAATTTTCATGAAAAATTCAGTGATTTTAGAGAAATTATTACAGGATAAAAAAAGTTTATATTTTCAAATTGAAAATGTAGTATGAAAAGATAGATCCCTTTAAATGAGTTTTCATACCAAGAGTAATTGATATTTGAACTTTATAAAAAATTATTACGACAGAAATTTAATTTGAATTTATATATATAATTTTTTGGAATATATAAATTGAATATATGAGATTTATACAAGAAAAATGAAGAAATTAAACGTGGTGAAGGGGGAGAAAGTGTATTCCAATGAAAAAATGGTTGTTTAGAGAGATTTGTTTCACTGTTTCTGAATACATTCTACAATTGTAATTAATGTATGGGTTAACAAAAATATGTTTAATAGTTATTTAAATAAGAATGTCTAATAAATTTATATGATTTCTTAAAATAATTTTTATATATAAAGACATTTTGATGTGTTATAAAGATCAATTTCATCATCACAAGGGTGATTTTTTTCATGGTTTCATGCTATAATTAATTTTTTATATCATTCAACGCTCGGGTAAAAAGAGAATAATTATCTACAAGTGAAATTTTATAGTATTATTGCACATAAATATGTTTAAAAATTACCATATATCATTTTTTGGTATGAGGACGATTCATTTGATAACATGTTTCTGATGATAGTTTGGATTTTTTTTTATTTTTTCCCTACAATAACGAACTATTTTCATTTTATTTAATATTTAGTTAATTTATTTTTTCAAAAAAATGAATCATTTTATAACACAAATATTAATATATGATTTATCTAGAATAGTATTTTAATGAACAACCATGAAGGTGGTAATGAAAACCAAAAAATCGTTATCCATGGAGATGGTTAACATCAAACATTTGGGCTACAGTTTCATTTTTATACTAATAGGTTATTGAAATAGTGGTGTAAGAATATATTCCCTAAAAGATATTAAATTCTAGTATAAAATATATACCATATTAGTAATGATTATATAAAATAAGTATTTATTGGGAGCGTAGAAGAAAAAATGAAATAAAAAGAGGCTATTTGAGAGTGTTTATAAGGCCCCAGCCTGAAACCTTACTTAATCTTGAGTTACTTCAAGAATAGACGTTGAGGATCTTTTCAGGTTTAGAGTTATAAAGAATTAGATCATAAAACATGCATTACATTCCACATTTAAACAAAGTGGTTAGATAAAATATAGTACTCATTTTTCCCATCAATGGAATCATATTTAAAATAAAACATGGATTCTTTCTTGACACTTCCTTGACACTATCATCACATCATGTACCTTTCCCTTGACCTGTGAAATACATTTCAAAAACATGGGATGAGCATAAAAATCTCAGTAAGGGATATAAAATTACGAAATGAAAACATAAGTCCATGCATGGAATCATACTTTACTCATAAAACATAATCACAATCCTCATCAAATCATGAATAAATCATATAAATCATAAGACATAAAGGTAACTTGAGGAATTCATAACATTATTACGTAGGGAGGAACCCTCATGGTTACATTTGGAATACCCATCACATTATATTCCCTAAATCACTTCGGAGAAACATTAACGTTTAACTCCTTCACATTACCCAATGAATTGGAGAGCTATATCGGGCTCACCCGCCCTTAGTTTATCACGGAACCACCCACCTTCATAACAATGGCCAAGAACCATAACATAATCATATCACATAAAACATGCATAAAGGAAACATAAAATTTCCACTTTTCAATCACAATATATCAATACAACACATTGATATAAAAACTACATGAAAACCATTTTCAATAACAAAATAAAATAAAAGTAAAACAAGGTATTTATTTTTCATTCAAAAAAAGTTATGTCTTATAGAGGAAGCCAAAACTCAAAAAAAATTCAGGGTGGAGGAGAATTCATTCTCGCCGGATACGTATGAAAAAAAACATTCCCTTTTTTCATTTAGTAAACGCTTTGTATAAAAAGATTCATTTTGAATAAAAGTAAAAGTCAAAGGGGTTTATACACCGTATAAAAGAAAGTTGTGTATTAAACAAAATATGCCTCAATGAAAGGATATTGAGACGATGTCCCTTACAAAGATAATTTTTTAAATAAAATAGATCTATTATGGTTATTCACTATAATTACACATAAAGGAATAAAAAATACAATATATGACATAATAATATCATGACGTAATTTTAATGTAGGAGATTAACCCAAAGAACATAAATTGGGTTAAGAAGTTCCCTAACCTTGTGTCCGACGTGACTCGATTTCTCTTTAATCTCCTGAATAATAAACTAAAGATAATTTATAATTGATTAAGAACCTATCTAATGTTTATTATTCCTTTTATATAACTTATTTCCATGTTATAAATGTTATTTAATCATTTAAGTTAATAATGTTCATTTTGTCGATATTTGGTACTTAAGTCAAAAGTGGATTTCTTACAATTACATGATGTTTATATGGTCAAAGGTTCATTATATAAAGAATGATATTAATTATTTTGATATCACATATTTCATATATATTAATCATATACATTTATTTATAATAGTATATAACTTTTAGAGGTAATAAATGAAATGCATCGTTCATGGAGACGATGAGCCATACGTACGCATGAACGCAACTTTCATTTATATTTCGTATTTAATGGGGTGAAATAATAATGATATAAGTGTATATTTAAATTCCATTATAATATCATACATAATAAAATTAACTCCATCCTTTATACGTCCCATGTATGGAATTAACGAATCAAATCAGTTTGAGGGGGCGGTAGTCCGCACTTCCTAAAATGAAATTATCGTCTTTAACAATAATGGAAACCACAAAGTTATGCCACAAATTAAAAATAAAGAAGCATAAGGAAAACATAAACATAATATATATCATATATAAATAGAGTGACATATTAATGGCCACCATGAAAGGTGTTAAAAGAATATTGAACAATTGTCGTTTCGTGAGGTAGAAAATTGCTAACCGTAGAAACAGTATGTTCTTTAACCATTAGATAAAGATGTGTGTAGGTGTAGCTAGAATAATTCTCATAAAAACATCATAGTATATCGAAGATATTGGTTTTGTTATAAAATAAAGGAATAAAAAGAGTTTAGGGGGTTGGAGAAGAATAATAAATCATAAGAACACAAGAGAAGACACTACCTTTAAAATGAGTAACTCTTTTTGATTTGAGATCAAAGGGTTCCCTGGAAAGACTTCTGCCCAACGTGAGGCCTATAAGAGTAATAGAGGTATGTGGGGATAGAAAATGGGCAGTGTTTGGCCGAGCCAATGGCTTGAGAGGTGTGGGTAATGTGGTAGAGGTGGGGGCCTTTTATAAGAGGAGACGAGGGGCACTCTTGGAAAGTTATAAAAGGTTACATTATTATAAAATGATTTTCTTATTTTAAAGGACCAAAATTTATATATTTCTAGGATAAGGTGATAATAGTTCTAAATCCACCCAAAAAATTGGTTTTTGGCAATTTTAGGTCTTAGATTTTACATTATCTTTTCATTTCATTTAAATCGTTAAATAATGAGGTAATCGCTGCATCATCATGGTGTCATAAATAATTTAATTTATTTAATGTCTAAACATCATAATAAAACTATAATGATGTAGGAAATCTGTTTATATTTTTAATTCATATTTATAGTAAAAAATATGACTTGTATAACCCCATGTAAAAATTGTTTTAGTAAAACAACACATGTTTGTGACATTTTCATTTTAACACAAAATAAAAAGTTATTAATGTCATTTTCCTACCAAAGTGGCTCTATGGGGTCCTCAAGTTGACGCATGGATTTTATTGGTCGGCCATGAACCATAAAATAATGTTAGGTCATGTTTCAAAGTCATTTCATATTATTAAAACATTATTTTTACCTTAAATTACAATAATTACCTCTAATCGCGATTAAAAACATAAAAGTTACTATTCACCAAAAATTATTTTAATCCCATTGAACCACATTTTACTTATTAATGACAACCATGTATGTAGGATATTTTGAAATTCAAAACACAGAGGTGGTAAAATTTCATTTAAACGAAAAATAAGTTTTTTAACTACCACCTAGTGGTTTCACTATTCATTAAAAATTGATGTTTTTCAGAAAAATACCAAAACATCACCCTAAGATATATTTGATATTCCAAATTCAAATATGATATCTATTTTAAAAAATTATAATAATATAATTTTAATTAATTAATATAAAAATTAATTCCCACTGTTAGAACAAATAGCGTGTTTTTATGAAATAATATATATGAAAAGATTGACACTAGTTTAAGTCCAATTTAAAAGTGAAATTAATTCCAACGACCACTATTGAATTAAATGGTAAAAATATATTATAATTTCACTTTAAAAACAATTCAAAAGATAATATAATCATATAAATAAATTAGATTAAAAAGAGGTTTTGAATTAAAATACAACATTTTTCACTATTCATAAAAAAATTAACTTTATCGAAAAAATACCAAAAAATCAGACAAAGTAAACTTTCATGTCCCGATTCTAAAGAAGAATTTTATTTGGTCAAATAGAATTTATAAGAGTGAAAAAAACAATATTTAAAGAGGTTTCTTTATCAAAAGGCGATAGTTCAACCATTTAGTGAATATTAGAATATCTATGCCTAAAAATGAATTATGTTTATATTTTATTCCTTTATACTTTATTGGATAAATATAAAAATATTTTAAAAACATATATAATCATATATTAGTTATTTTTATTCATTCCTGCCAATACAACAGCTACGTTTTAACTACCATTTAAAATAATATTATTTTATTACTAATGTGCAACGTAATATTTCAAAGAAACTCTTTGTTGAGTATCAGGTACGCTATCGAACATAGAAACACCTTTAATGTAAAATTAATATTTAATTTGTAAATAATAATAAATATGAAAATGTTTTATTCTTTATTTACCTAGGATGTTACATCCTTTCCCCCTTTTGGGAATTTCGTTCTCACAATTTTATTCACTTATCAAAATAAGTGGGATTATTTATCCCTCATAGCATTTTCAGATTCCCACGTTGCCTCTTCACCCATATGGGTTTTCCACAAAACCTTTACCTTGTGAATTACCTTATTTCACAACACTTTCTCTCTTTGGTTAATAATCTGGACTGGTTGTTCTTCATAAGAGATATCCTCTTCCAACTGAACTACCTCTAGGCTCAAAACATGAGATGGATCTGGAATATACTTTCTCAACATCGAAACATGAAAAATATTGTGTACCTGAGATAAACTCGGAGGTAAAGCCACTAGATAAGCAATTGATCATACTTTTTCCAGAATTTCATATGGTCCAATGAACCTTGGACTCAGATTTCCTTTCTTACCGAATCACATCACACTTTTCCATGGTGAAACATTGAGAAAAACATGATCACCTACCTTGATAGATAGATCCTCCCTCCAGTTATCCACATAACTCTTCTGCCTGCTCTGTTCTGTTCTCATGTGTTTCTGAATCAACTAAACATTTTCTACCTTCTCTTCTACCAATTCTGGTACCATCAGCTTCCTTTCACCCACTTCATCCCAAAAAGCTGGAGTTCGACACCGTTTACCATATAATGCCTCAAATGGAGCCATCTATATACTGGAATGAAAACTGTTATTATAACAAAAATAAACCAAAGAACTATTTTGGTCCCAACATCCCTGATAAACCATCGAACAAGCACGTAGCATATCCTCCAAGGTCTAAATCGTTCTTTCTGACTGCCCATCTGATTGAGGATGAAAAGCTGTACTAAAATTTAATTCATTACCCAATGACGTCTAAAGGCCTTTCCAAAAGTTAGAAGTAAACCTGGGATCACGATCAGATTCAATGGAGAGGGGAACTCCATGTAATTTGACTATCTCTTTAAGATACAATTGGGAATGTTGATCTAGGGAAAAGTTATCTCGTATAAGAATGAAATGAGTAGATTTATTCAAGCGATCAACAATAACCCAGATTGCATTATTACCAGGAGGTGTCTTCGGCAATCCCACAATGAAGCCCATGGATATATTCTCCCATTTCTACTCTAGTATTGGTAAAGGCTGAAGCATCCCTTTCAGTAACTGCCGCATTTCTTTTACCTATTGAAAAGTCATACACTTTATAATAAAATCATCAATATCCCTTTTCATTTCATCCCACCGGTAATAGTCCCAAAGATCTCTATACATCTTAGTACTGCCTGAATGAACTGAAAACGGAGAACTATGAGCTTCACATAACAACTCTCTCTTCAACTGTGAATCACAAGGCACACGGAATCACTTCCCAAATATCAAAACACAATCATTATCAATGTTGAATTCAGGAAACATACCCTTATGAACCAGCTCTACCATTTTCTGCAACAGGCTGTCTTGCTTTTGTGCTTGCTTAATTCTGTCTGATATAGATGATCTCACTGATACCTGAAACAAAACAGAAGTACATCCTACACCAACAACTTCTATTCTAATGTTCATCAAATACTTGACCAAAGGATTACGTTCCAACCTCAACATTGTTAATGAAGCATTACTTTTTTCGACTCAATGCATCAGCCACTTTATTTTCTTTTCCCGGATGGTAATGAATTGTAAAATCATAATCCTGGATTAATTCTATCCATCTCCTTTATCTCATGTTCAATTCTTTATGAGTTAATATATACTTTAATCTTTTGTGATCAGTATATATTTCACACTTTACTCCATACAAATGATGCCTCCAAATTTGGAGAGCAAAAACAACAACAGCTAATTCCAAGTCATGTGTAGGGTAATTTACCTCATGAGTTTTCAAATGACGTGAAGCATATGCAATTACCTGATCATTCTGTATAAGGACACAACCAAGTCCCTTCAATGAAGAATCACTATATATAACAAACTCACCATTCCTGAAAGCAAGTTCCAAAACTGTAGCATTCACCAATCATCTTTTCAACTCCGAAAAACAATCATCACATTATTTTGTCCAGATAAACTTAACACCCTTCCGAGTTAGCTTAGTCATTGGACTAGATAACCGTGAAAAATTTTCAAGAACCCTTCGGTAGTAACCTACAATACCAAGAAAACTACGGATCTCGGTAAAATTTTTGGGTCTTGGCCATTATTCAACAACTTTTTTTTATCAGGATCAACAGTTATGCCATTTTTTGAAACAATGTGACTAAGGAAAAAAATTTATTGTAACCAAAACTCACAGTTGCTTAATTTTCCATACAAATTTTTTTCTTTTAAGGTTTAAAAGGTAACCCTTAAATGACTTTCATGCTCCACTTTACTTTTATAAAAACTAAAATATAATTAATAAACACAACAACCATTTATCACCTGATTCAACTGAGTCATCACTGCAGTAAACTGCTCATTTCTGATTCCGACCATCTCTGGTTGCTGATTCGGAAAGTCATTCTCCTCTGTATGCCTTCCTAGAAAATTTTCTCTATTTATTTTATGAAAAAGAATTCTAAACACAGATATTTCATAGAAGAGGAAACATGGTAATCTTTAAATTCTTTATCATTTCAATCATACCATAAATTAATTTATAATTTAACAATTTTCTAACTCCTAAAGTTTTCTAAACCGGCCTCTGATAACAACTATAAGGCCCCAACCTTAAACCTTACTTAATGCTGAGTTAATTAAAGAATACACGTTGAGGATATTTTCAGGATTAGAGTTTTATAGAATTAGATCAAAAAACATGCAATACATTCCACATTTAAACAAAGTGGTTACATAAAATATAATACTCATTTTTCCCATCAACAGAATTGTATTTAAAATAAAACATGGATTCTTTCTTGAAACTTCCTTGACACTATCATCACATCATGTACCTTTCCCTTGACCTATGAAAAACATTTCAAAAACATGGGATGAGAATAAAAATCTCAGTAAGGGTTATAAAAGTATGAAATGAAAACATTATTCCATGCATGGAATCATACATTACTCATAAAACATAATCACATACCTCATCAAATCATGAATAAATCATAGAAATCATAAGACATAAAGGTAACTTGAGGCATTCATAACATTCTTACATAGGGAGTAACCCTCATGGTTACGTTTGGAATACCCATCACAGTATATTCCCTAACTCTCTTTGGAGAAATCTTAACGTTTAACTCCTTCGTGTTACCCGATACATTGGAGAGCTATATCGGGCTCACCCGCCCTTAGTTTATCACGGAACAACCCGTCTTCATAACAATTCCTAAGAACTATAACATAATCGTATCACATAAAACATGCATAATGGAAGCATAACATTTCCACTTTTCAATCACAAGATATCAATAAAACACATTGATATAAAAACATTATGAAAATAATTTTCAATACCAAATTAAAATAAAAGTAAAACATGGTATTTATTTTTCATTCAAATAAAGTTATGGCTTGTAGAGGAATTTTAAACTCAAATAATGGTCATGGCGGCTGAGAAGTCGTTTTCACTGCATACGAACGACAAAAAAGAAACATTCTCGTTTTTCATTTAGTAAAAACATCGTATAAAAAGATTCCTTTTGAATAAACGTAAAATTAAAAGGGGTTTATACACCGTATAAAAAAATTTGTGTATAAAAAAAATATGCCTCAATGAAAGGAGATTGAGACGATGTCCCTTACAAAGATCATTTTTTAAATAAAATAGATCTATTTTGTGTATTCACTATAATTACAAATAATGAAATTACAAATACAAGATATGACATAATAATATCATGACATAATTTGAAAGTAGGAGATTAACCTAGAGAACAGAAATTGGGTTAAGAAGTTCCCTTACGTCGTGTCCAACGTGACTTGATTGCTCTTTAATCTCCTAAATAATAAACTAAAGTTAATTTATACTTGATTAAGATCGTTTTTCGTGTTTATTATTCCTTTTATATAACTTATTGCCTTGTTATAAACGTTATGTAATCATTTAAGTTAATAAAGTTCATTTTGTCAATATTTGGTACTTAAGTAAAAAATGGACTTCTTACAATTACATGTTGTTTATGTGGTCAAAGATTCATTTTATCCAGAATGATATTCATGATTTTAATATCATATATATCATATATATCCATCATATACATGTATTTATAATAGCACATAACATTTAGAGGTAAGAAATTAAATGCAATGTTCATGGAGACGGTAAGACGTACGTACGGATGAACGCTACTTTCATTTCTATTTCATATTTAATGGGGTGAATCATAATTATATAAGGGTATATTAAAATTATAGTATAATATCATATATAATATCATTAACTCCATCCTTTATACGTCCCACATATGGAACTAAAGAATCAAATCACTTTGAGGGAAGGTAGTCCACACTTCCTAAAATGAAATTATCGTGTTTACCCGCAATGGAAACCATAAAGGTATGCCACAAATGAAAAATACTGAAGCATAAGGACAACATAAAATAATATATATAATATATAAATAGAGTGACATCTTAATGGACACCATGAAAGGTGTTAAATGATGTTTGAGCAATCATCGTTTCGTGAGGAAGAAAATCGCCAACCACAGAAATAGTACGTTCTTTAAACATTAGACGAATGTTTGTGTAGGTGTATCTCTAATCATTCTCATAAAAAATTAATAATATATTTAAGAAACTGGTTTTGTTACAAAATAAAGGAATAAAAAGTGTTTAGGGGGTTGGAGAAGCAAAATAAAACATAAGAACACAAGAAAAACAGTACCATTAAAACAGGTAACTCTTTTTGACGTGTGCTCAAAGGATTCCTTGGAAAGACTTATTCCCAATGTGAGGCTTCTAGAAGTAATGGAGGGATTTGTAGAGACAAAATTTGCAGGGGATGGCTGAGACAAGTCTTGAGAGGTGTGGGTAATGTGGTAGAGGTGGGGGCCATTTATAAGAGGAGAGGAGGGGCACTCTTGGAAAGTTATACAATGTTACTTTATTATAAAATGATTTTCAGATTTTAAAGGTCCCAATATTATATATTTCGTGGATAAGGTGATAAGAGTTTTAAATCCACCCATCCAATAGGGGTTTTACAAGTGCATGTATTATATTTTACATTATCTTTTCATTTTATTTAAATCGTTAAATAATGACATAATCGCTACATTATCATGATGTCATAAATAATTTAATTTATTTAATGTCTAAAAATTATAAAAAAAAATATCATGATGTAGTAAATATTTTTATCTTTTTAATGAATATTTATAGTCAAAAATATGACTTGTATAAGCCAATGTAAAAAATGTTTTAGTAAAACAACACATGTTTGTGACATTTTTCATTTTAACATTAATTAAAAAGTTATTAATGTCATTTTCCTTCCAAAGTTGCTCCATGGAGTCCCCAGGTTGACCCATGGATTGTATTGGTCGGCCATGACCCATCCAATAATGGTAGGACATGTTTCATGGTGATTTCATATTATTAAAACATTATTTTTCCCTTAAATTACACTAATTACCTCTAATCGCAATTAAAATCTTAAAAGTTACTATTCACCAAAAATTATTTTAATCCAATTGAACCACATTTTACTTCTTAATGACAACCATGTATGTCAGATTTTTTAAATTCAAAACACATAGGTGGTAAAATTTCATTTAAACGAAAAATCAGTTTTTTTATGTACCACCTAGTGGTTTCACTATTCATTAAAAATTGAAGTTTTTCAGAAAAATACCAAAACTTCACCCTAATCTATATTTGACATTCCGAATTCACAAATGATGCCTATTTTAAAACATTCAAATCATATAGGTTTCATTCATTAATTTAATAATTAATTCCCACTTTCAGAACAAATAGCGTGTTTTTATGAAATAAGATATATCAAAAGATTGACACTAGTTTAAGTCCAATTTCAAAGTGAAATTAATTCCAACAACCACTATTGGATTAAATGGTAAAAATATATTATAATTTAAATATAAAACAAATTCAAAAGATTATATAATCATATAAATAAATTAGATTAAAACTTGGTTTTTATTAAAAATACAACATTTTTCAGTATTCATTAAAAATTGAACTTGATCGGAAAAATACCAAAAATTTACACAAAGTAGATTTTGATGTCATGACTATAAAGAATAATTTTATTTGATCCAATATAATGTATAAGAGTGACCAAAATATATTTAACGAGGGTTCACCATCAAAAGGTGATAGTTCGACCTTTTAGTGAATATTATAGTATCTATGGCTAAAATTGAATTTTTTTTGTATCTTAAGCCTTTATCCATTATTGGATAAATGTAAAAACATTTAACAACCATATATAATCATATTTTAGTTATTTATATTCATTCTCCCCAATACAACGGCTACGTGTTAACAACCATTTAAAATAATATTATTTTATTTCTAGTGTGCAACGTAAGATTTCAATGAAACTCTTTGTTGCGTATCAGGTACGCTATCGAACATAGCAACCCATATAAAGTAAAATTAATATTTAATTCGTAAATATTAATAAATATGAAAATGTTTTATTCTTTATTTACATGGGATGTTACAGTGTTACCTCTTGAATTTCATATCCATGATTGACCTATTAAAAACATTGAATTGTTACATTGTTTATAATAGAATCTACTATAAGAGGGGAAGTTTATTTTAATGAAAATTTGATATAATATTGACATGATTCATGTTTTAAAAGGTCTGAGTAGAGGGGTATATATATGTGGTATTCATAGGGGGAGTAGAGAGGTGTTTTTAATAACTAGATTCATTAGAATATTATATTGTATTAATAATATAAATAGTGTTGCTTTTTAGCACTAATTACATCATATATTTAAGGTGGATTTTAGATAATGGGTTCATATAGTCTAAATGATTAAAATTCATGTATTTATCTTATATTATTAAAAAAACCTCAATTACCTAATTTCACAATTAACTGAAAATTATATTGTAATATTAAATTCAAAAAAAATAGAAATCCATTTATTTAAATAAAAAATTTCAAAAATGGAATCCATTTTTGTAAATTAAATTTATTTGTATTATAAATTTGATTTATAGATAAAATATTCTTTTTTTCGAGAAATAAATATTTTAATAATGTACTCTATTTTATTAAAATTTTATTATTTGAATAAATTTTGAAATAAATTTCAAATAATTATAATAAAACATTAAATTAACATAAAAATATATTTCTTTGAAATTAAATTTTGTTTTAAAAGTTTATATTAATTATAATTTCATTAATAAAAATATACCTTTGAAAAAAACATCAAAAACAAATCATTAATTTTACAATATTAATATACATATTCAATTTAAAAAATATTATATATTTATTATCAGATATTGAATATAAATTTTATACATTCATATGTGATTATACTATTCTAATGAATGGATTACTATTTGTAAATTGAAAATTACTATTCCTATAGTCAATTTACATTTCCACTAGTATATGATCTTTAATTTCAATAAAACCATCTTCTTTCATTAATTATTCATTGACATATTTTTTCACATGAGTATATATATATATATTAATATTAAAACAAATATTTTATAATTATCTTTACGGTCTTTTCCACAACATTAATCTTGAGTATATTTATTCCATGTGGTCGAGCATATACAAATTATTCTATTCTTATTATATTATTTATTATTTATTATCCATAATTAATATTTTTAATTCATATTAGAGTATTTAATGACTAATGTATCATTGTTCATTTTTTTGAATGATTTTTTTTGTTCATTTCACTATGTGAAATGTTTGCTTTATTACATAATTAATTGAGTGAAAATACATTTAACAAATTCAAGGATATTGAAATTACCATTCGTTTCGACGGCCAAAATAAATAGATATATAAAAAAATTAAAAATAATAACTAATTTTTTTATTAAAAATAATTTACAATTAGATTGAAATATATAATACATTGATGTAATTTTCACCCCATTATGTTCTTACTCATCTTCCTTTTTGGAAATTTTGGACGAAATTAGTAGTGGAACCCATATAGGATCATTAATGTGTTGAGAAAATCAATTATTAGAAGGATATATACATTTTTTAATTGGATGGAAGATACAATTTTAATAAAATAATCACTAATCGACCAATATGGTTCTCCAAATTAAATCCTCACACCAATTTCATGAAACAAATCATTTGATTAAAGGACTTTATTATCATATAATAACTCATGAAATTGATAAATGTCTTCAATTATATATCCATGATTCAAATTTAGTCCATTTTTATTGAAATAAACATGTTTTAGATAATCACTTATTTGAAATAATATTGTTGAATAAGACATTCAAAAAATACCCTTACATTACACAATATTGAAACTTGTATAAAAATATTCCATGCCTTTTCATATAAATACAACCCAAATTCATGATCATATTTTAATTAAAATTAAAATGATGATTTGTATGTTATAAAATTAAGGACTGTAAATCGATAATTTAATATCACCAAATATAAATTTTATGGGAATCTGTAAAAATAATCTCAAAATTGTTTTTCCCTCCAAATATTTTAATTTACTAGTAATCATCTCCATGCGTCACACTACCATTATAAATAAATGGATAAAAAATATGTATTCCAAATTTATTCTATTACTAGGAACAAAATTAATTATTCTATTAATAATTCCATTATAATGAACATCTATTATTTCATGTATGTCTTAAATGGAATTAAAACCTACAATAAAAAAATGAATTTTTAATATCCCACAAAATATCTAAATCTAGATAAGAGAAATTAAAAAAAACAAACCAATTGATCTTTTACTGATATAAATACATTGTAAAAGTATTTATGATTTATTAGTGAGTTCTATGAAAAATCAATATTTCAATTTGACATGATATATTCTGATCATGATATAATGATTCATCATAATGTTTTTATATTAATGTTTCAAAACAACATAACTCAGTAAACAAACTCAAATAATTTAAATAATATATAATTACATTTAATAAATTCATTTTCACTATAAAGAGAAAACTACCCCAATTTATGTCATATTATATTCAATAATTGATCTAAATTCATCGTTAGATTTAAAAATCTATTTCATTACATGAATAATTTACAACCAATTCAAATTGATATAATGATATTATATTAATTAAAAATCATGAAAATGAACAATTATTCAATATTTACATTCATTGAAATAAATTACATCAATATAAACAAAGATTTAATAATATATTTTTATAATATAATGTTTTCCAAGATCTAAAAACACGAAGCTAATGTTAATAAGTAATAAAAAAAATTATCATCATAATTCGAAATGAAAAAACTATGTTGTTTCATTCACAATCTATAGTAAAAATGTAACCAAAAATATTTTTTTGTGGCATAATTGAAATGATCAACTATAGACTTTAAAAATCAATAAACATGTTTAAAATAATAAACAATGAGATAACATCATAGTAATTCTTTATTATTTTTTGACATTGATAATTTAATTTTTGTTGATAGATAAAAAATGAATGCGGCGAAATTGTGTTATTTTATTAGAATGATATAATTAATATTTTTACTTTTAAGTATATATCTATTTATATGGATATATATGTATTTGTGTTTATTAAATTTTTTAGAGATCAATTTTATGAAAATAATTCATATTTATTATGATTACATTATATTACATATTGATATAGTATCATATTATGTTATCAATTTTTTACTCAAAATATGGACTACAAAAAATATAATTTGAAATAAATATCTTTTATAATGTATTTTGTATCATTGAAGGTATTATTATTTTCTATATCACCAAGTAGGATTCAGAATTTAATTTTTCATTATGGGGACAATAATTCATGTTGAGAATTAGAAGATCCTTATAACGACTCTCCAGGTGTTAAATTTTTTTCCATTAGTTATAGATTTAATTCTTTTTAAATAATAATTATTACTATAATTGAAAACGACAATGTAATAAAATGATTCCATGTAAAATATTTTTTTTAACATTAATAGATTATAATATTTTATATAAATATACATTGTTCCTTCATTTGATTTGGATATTATAGTTTCTTGTTAAATTTTTTAGTAAACTACTCTGAATGGAAGTTTTTATAGATCATTTATATAGAACTGTTATAAGTTGAATTTATCAATTATAATTAATTAAAAATGTTGGTCAGACATTACATGTTATATTTTTCACTAATATTAGTATTTTTAGTACAGATAAAGGCCCACAATACATTTGGGATTATGAGAATTATTACAAAGTCTATAGTGTGGAGACATGATAAACACATATTTAAATATTACATCATTTATAATGAATATTCAATATAGATTTCAATAATAAACTTCCATTAACTGTACTTGCTTTGTGTATTTGAATAAAAGAAATATAATCAAATTATTTTTGGAATGATCATCAATATATCCCACAATGTTATTCTAAAATGGTACTCTTCTAAGACATATCTTACATATAACCATTTTTTCATAACATGAGATATAGAAACATTAGAATGGATGCGGTCATAGGATTATTATGGATGAAAATGGGAGATATCTTTCTATGATCAAAAGTGATTGTAAAAAATGAATATTGGTAAAATAACATGGTATTTACTATTTAAATTATAATAAAAATGTCATTAACCATATTCCATGATTCAACATATAAAGAATTTTTACATAGAAGAAAAGATTTATATGATTTTGGATTCATTAATAGTTTATCATAATCCATTATAACATATCATAATTAAAATAAATAATCATTTGGCATGTACAATAGAATAGAAAACCATTCATATAGTCCCTGATCACATAAAATATAATTATAGTCTATATATTCTCATATTATATAAAGAAAATCATTTTACCATAAAAATAATGTATAGTACCCCACCATTGGTTTGGTTAAATCTCATTTCCACTTCACAATTTATCATAATATATCAATAATTGCACAATTTATAGCATAGAAATATAATTCTGGTTCCACAAAATCAAATACCACATATAGGTGTTCCACATGATCATAAGAACAATAAATATTTTATCATAGATTATATAAACCCATAATTATAAATAAAAATTCATCAAAATTTCATAGAACATGAAATTAATATTCCATCCTATTAAATAAAGTGAATGGTATCTTAAATAAAAACTCCAATGAATCATATGTATCATTTAAGGATGCTTACAATAGTGAAAAATCTTATATTACTGTTTTACAATTATTTTATAATAAATAGAAAACATAATTTTCTTTTGTTATATTCTAAATTAAAAAATTCTCATAATTAAAGGAATTTTAATTCATTATATAAACAATTGAATCATGAAATTTAATTGGGATAATCAGTAATGGGAATATCATTAAGAAAATTTTATTGATGTATTAATGTAAAAATCCAAAATTCCTTACATTCATAAAAATATAAAAATTAATCACAAAAAAATTAATAATAAACAATAAATAAATAATAAATATATTCATTTTTATATGTAAAAAACCATTTTTGTAATTTTAATTATAAATAAATACAACCATATATCAATTCAATGTACATGGAAATATATGATTATGATTCCACACAAAAAACTATAACGAGATCATATTTTATTAAAAGTAATCATTAAGAATGTTTGTGTACCAAATATTGGAAATTCAAATGAATACATAAAAAATATATAAATATGTGTTAGATAAGATAATATTATTTATTTTTGTGATACATAACATAAATATTCCGTAAGTACCAGTTGTAATATTAATAATTATGATAAATAGTGTGATTAAAACATAAACCCACACATATTTGGAAATATATGAATCAAAGGCCCATGAAATAAATAATGATACTTTTATTATTATATCCAAATGATTTTCCTGAAATGTATCATATATAAAACTATTGGGCTTTATATATACCACACTCACAAAAACTAGGTGGTCCATAGAAAAAATATTCCAATAGAGGAAAATTTAGATGATGATACACTAAAATTATGTATTGACATGATTTTTACAATCTCCAGTCAATAACATAATAAATATATACTAATTATAAATTTATAAAAAATATAATTTCATACTTGTATTATTATTTTATATTAATATATAATTTCCAATTACAATTAATGAACTATTCATTATTGTTATCAAAATTTTGGGGTCTACAACTTCATTCATCATGGTCGTTTTATTTAAACTTGTTCCATTAATTTTACCTTGATCATGATTTATTATTATTAATCATTTATTAAATATCATATATATTTATAATATACTATTCTATAATTATCAATGATTTTTTCTGATTAAGAATTCATTACATCACTCAATGGAGTTGGTAGTTTTCACACACGCCTAGGTTGTACATTCATTTTTTAATGAATCAGACCAACATGATTTAAAGTAATATTCATCTTTTAAGAGACATAATTATATCAGAAATATGTAATATTAATGAAACAATTACATATAACTAACCTTTAGTGGTTGTGATGGAAAATGAATTACATCACATCATGGAGGTGATAACCTAATATTATATTTGAGAATCAATTTAATTTTCCATTAGATGGAACAAAGACTGAATATTTCATTAACACAAAGAGAAAAAAATTTGTTATAGAAATTATAATTATAGAAATAATGTAAATTTTATTTATAAAATTTATAGCATTTTGAAGAATAAATATAGAAAAAAGGGTAGGTATGAACATAATACACATTTTTTGATAACATCCTATTAAAAACACCTTGTGTTTATATTGATTGGTATTTTGGGACACTAATAACAATAGAACAAACAAATATATTTGTTAGGATATTATTTGGTTATATACTTGTTTAGATATTTTTCTAATATTTATAATAATAGTGATAAGAGGAGGTGATATTATATTATAGGGTAGTGTAACCCTTTTAAATACACATAACTATTTAATAATATAATGGAATTTTCAGGATATAGTGGATCAAAATGGAAATGTTTCAAACATAGTTTAATTTTAATCCAAAATATAGTCATCCAATTATATTAAAATATTTTTAAGGTAAAAATGAATCCAAACCTCATAGTTTAGTCCAGCCATTTATTCTTTTGTCCTATAATGTGGGAATAAAATTTTTACAAAGGTATGTACTCATTATATATATATATAAAAATTTGGTTTATATTACTACTTATTCTTTTCTATAACGACAAAAAAATATTTATTATATTTTTTAAAACATTATATCTTTTAATGGATGTAATTAATTATAACCCTAGAGATACAAAATCACGATGCTCGATTTTTGAAAAAATATATTTTTAAATGTTGAAATGATTTTAAATTAAAATAATGTAATAAATTTATTATACAGAAATATATATGATTATAAAAAACTATTTTTTTTCTCGGTATTTTATTTAATCCCAAAAATTTGAGGATCATTTTATGAAGCAAATTAATAGAAAATTTATTTTTATTAGAATAAAATATAACATAGGATCAAAAAATAAAGAATATGTTTCAAAATTGAATTTAGAAGTTATAGAAGATTTATTATAATCCACAAAATGTTATTTTTAATAATATCAAATAATATATTATTACGTCATTATTATATCATAATAATTTTGTAAAATTTATTATAGTTTTAAAATATGTTTTTTCAATAATTCACCAAAAAATAAACCCATTCATATAATAAAACAAAACTCACCTTATGATATTTATTACATGATTAATTGAGAAATTATGTTTTGTTATCAATTTTAAATACTAAATTATTGAAATTTATATTTTAAATAAAATATTAATAATAAAATATAAAATTGATATTAAAAAAAAAATTGGAATAGCCTGTAATAAGAAATATCTTTTTTGAAATAATTAAATAATTTATTTTAATAATTGTATTTCATTTTCTATACTTTTAATATTTTTAAATTTTTTACACTAAAACATATCCACCTATGATGAGTGGTAACTTTATCATTTTTTATCAAACAAAATCAAAACAATTATGATGTGAAATATAAATTCTAAGGCATACAAGTATTACATTATACAACCCTTATAATATCTTGATCAACATAATCATATTACAATGCATAAAAGAATGTGGAATCATCAAAATTATTACATCATTTGATTATTATATAGAATACACAAATATATGGTATCACCAAAAAAATTATCTTGGTGAGTGGTATTGATCCAAGAAAAAACATATCACATTGATCCAATAACTCTAATAGTTTTTTATAATAAGAAAGATCATGCTTCAATGATGTGGATTATAGGTTTAGTCCATATTTTCTATTAGGTAAGTGCATGAATAGAAGAGATATATACAATACGAAATTTACCTGGTTGTGGTTTAGTTGATGTAAAATGTAATAATATATCAACCTGTTAGGGTTAATAATCTCACATGGATAAATATATTTGGGGCTTGTAGTTTATTTCTATCTAAAACATATAACATTATTCCATTTCATATTTATATGAATACATTTTTACTTTCATATTACTAAAAATCATCTCAATGATTTTCAAAATTTATTTTAACACAAAGATGATATAATTTGTTTCCATAAATATTAAACATTCTCAATCATTTCATCATATATCATATGTATATTCAACAACCTCATAACAATATGATGGATTTTTTAACATTATTCTCCATAGGGGTTCATATATAGCTATTTGAGTGCTCTAGTGAACGATATTTTGGTTCTAAAGATCAACAAAATGAAGGTACTGATCCCTTCCACAATTGACATTTATTAAGGAAGACATTATCATATCATCTACATTCTAAATAATACTCATATGAAAAATATCTTTTTGATACTCATATACCGTTCTACAAAATAAATCTGTATTCATCATTTACTTTATAATTCAATCAAAAAATTTGGTAATTATAATATTTTGATAATAAACAATTAGTATAGGTACATCATGTACCATTTCCTCTTATATACTATATATCATTGAAATTTGATAATGTGACAACTCATCGCAGATATAAATCAAAATTTCTGAATTCATATAGAAATAGAGTAAGACCCAAATTTATTTGTTTCATTATATATAGTGAAGAGTATTATGTAAAAATAAATGGTGATGTTTATCCTATTTCATGATAGTTATTTGTAATTATTATATCATCCCCTTAGACTTTACATTTTAATCCTTAATGTCATTACATTACAAGAATTGATATCCACACACTGCAATATCCCATTCCATATTGTCCCACTAAAAAAAATATTTGATATTTTTATACATATTTTTACTTCATGGATGAATATATAGTGATGATTTAATTTCATCATCAAATATATTACTTTTTCAATTCTATTATTTAATGGACTTATCTCGTATTCTCAAAACTTATCACTCTAACAAGGGCATGGTTGAACTATACCATTATGCTTGAATTTTTTTTTCTGTTCCAAATATTCGTTATTTTTAATATTAGTCTTCGCATGAATTAATTGGGGAAATGAATTTTATTAGGATTTAATTTCTCCCCATTACTTTTTGTGCATGGGTATATATTATAAATATCCATAGTTATTGAATATATTACATTCCTCATCATGGTAAATGTATTATAATACATCCATCATTTAGAATTTATCATCCTATTTTCTTTACTAGGGTGGTAAAATATTCAAAAAAAATCTTCAATGAACTCAAAAAATATCATTTGTTAAGTATTAATTTTTTTTACATGTGCATTTATATTTCAAGAATTTATTATTGATATATTTATATACCCCCTTCACTATAATGATAATTACTCATTATTTTAAAGTATAAAATTATTATCTACAATTCCAAAGTAGGAGTCGTGAATTTGTTTTCACGAATCATCAATCTCGATGAATCATATGCTAATTTAATGAAATTTTAATTGAAAATATATCATAGTCTCTTTGTGTATGTATCACAATATATTCATAATTATTGACTATTATTGGGTAGAGTGATCATAGGTGGATCAACCATCCTTCTTTTTATCTATTTGAACTTTTATTCACCTTCAATGGTAAAATGGAACTTATCTCCCTTACTCATAATTATGTTTACTGTATTTTATTGATATGATATATTATTCAAAAATAATTTAAATATCTATATAATACATTAAAACTATGAATGAAGATTATTGTGGTTGTTATGGACCATTACTCATTGAATTGAATCATTAAAGAACCCATTAATACCCCCACTATTGGAATGATGTATAAATATAATAATTCTTTTGATAAACAATGGATACACAATAAAAAAATTTAAACATCATATCCTTTTTTGTTATCAATAACAAAATCCACATATTATAATTATGTTTTTATTTACTATTAGAATATAAGATAATATCATCGATAATTACTACCATAGACTACTCAACCTAATCTATAAAGAATCAATTCATTAAGTTCTTGTAAAATCTTGGGGTATTATTGCGTCTTAATAGAATCATTATAATTACATTTTATCAATGCCTCATATATAATTACTTCTCTAGTAAATCCTCCATTTGTTTTAATAAATCATGATATCTAGACTAAATATCTATATATAAATAGTATTTTTTTAAACACTCATATTCATAAAAGTAATAGATATAGGTTTGATGATATGCTTTCTTGACTACGATATTTTAAACCTCTTGATAATCAATGAAAATTTTCATAGACATTTATTTCATTTTAAAATTAAAACATGTGACCATTAAGGAGATTAATAAGGATGTATGAAATCCATTTTATAAATTATCTTATAGTTTCATTTTATATTCTTAGAATTTATTTTGTGAACATTCAATTAGGGGTACTCAAAATATCCTCAAAATTTTGTAATAACTCTTAGAAAAGATCTAATTCCTAGTTTTGGGGACACTATAAAAACACATCAAGATATGCATTGACATATTTGCAACCAATATGAACATCATCAATGTTTATTTTTTCCAAAAATAATTGATATAAATACACCAAATGTATAATTAATAAGACTCATATAAGAGAATTATTTTATATTGTAATTTAAGGTTCAACATCATAGTAATAGATTATAATAAGTCGATTCATAATTTGAAATGTGACATACCTTCCTTTGAAATTTATATGGTCACTATATAGAGTGTTCCAATAATTTATGAAAATCATATGAAATATGACTAAAAATGAATAATAATATTTACATGAAGACCATTTTAACACCCTAATATTTTTGTATAAAATGAATAATATGTTCCACTGAATATATAACATAAAAACACAGCATAATAAGATATATAATATAACATTAAAATTATATTAATTAAATATATCTTCTATAACCTAACCAATATTTTTGAGGGTATGAATAGGAGAAACATCATGATCATATATATAGGAAATAATTCAAAAATAAAAATTTACTATTTAGATTGTTAATTAATAAGAACCCAATATTAAAATATTTTATCATATATGATTAATATTGGTATATTAAGTGTAATATCATATCCCTCAACTATTGGTTTGAGAGGATTCATAGATTATAATAGCCTTAGGATACATCCTCAAGACACCATACAGTAGTTATAATCTACTAGTGATTATTTTAAATATTGGGAATTAGTTTTCTCCAACGAAATAATCCAACTAAATGAGATAAACTAAAAACTAAAAAAGTTGTATTTTATGAGTGTGTAATAAAAGAAATTAAAATCTAGAATTAATATGAGATTACATCAGAGAAGAAGTGATAAATTAAAAATTATTATATAGATAACTAAAACATAACTAACTATAGAATCATGATTTTATAAACACTCTAATGAAACCAAGAATGATCTAAAAATCATGAACATGAACTAAAATTTAATGATCAAGATATGCCACTAATGAAATGAAAAACATGGACATTACTTGTATCTTGGTGAACATAATAATCAAAAGTAAAAAATACTACCTTAGGAGGGTGATTATAAAAATATAAATAATTCCTTAAATACATTATGGTATATTCATGTATGATAAGAAAAAGTTATCCTATTTTACACAAAATAATATTGAAGAAGATAAATGCATAATTATAATAAAAAATTATGTTCAATGTAAAACTAATATTGATAAAGTTTTATAACCATTTTAACCCATATTATAATCATCACATGCTCAAAAAGATGCACACACATACATATAAACATATATATAAAACAAGGACCACCCTATTCTTATTATTGGTAGGTCATCCTATCACCATGATCTAACTTGGTGAAATTTTTAATGATGGTACATCCAACACTGATTTTACATATGTTTTAGTTATGGATGATTGAACGTAACAAAATATAGATCTTATGTTTTCTTTATTTATATTTTACGTTCTAATATTTACCCATACCCAAATTCCCAATAACATAGAGAATAACAAATGAATATATTTTATAAAAAAAAATAATTTCGAAAAAATATTATATCAAAAAATCTATCAGAATTCTTTATCGTACCCTTTAAATGGTAGTATTTTCTTATTAAAAATATGGTTTTCTTAAAAATTTTGAGATTTTATAATTGAAACTTGTTGAAAAAATGTAATGGAACATTTATAATGAAAATGAAACACATATATCTTAATGGATGGAAACTGTGAAGAATAGTACCACGAAAATCTAGATTCTACATCACAAAATTGCCCCTTAAATAGATCTAACATGATGTCATCAATATAAACATCCTAACATGAATATATAAAGATAATAAATTATGTATATCTCCTAGAGAGGAAGGAGAATAGTATATCTAGAAAAAACAAAACAAATAAAGGTTATTTCTAGATATCCCTCACACGATGACTCACCATTATATTTGTATGGATCTAATTTATTCACCATCATATCATTGGAGTTTAATGTTATTATAAAACCTTGATAAATTGGAAAAAATGAATTATTTGGGGTATTAATATGAATTTAAACAAAATCTTCAGTTTATTTACTACATATGACATTGTTAGGTCCCTTAGTATTGTTAAATAGTTTGAAAATGATGTTAATTATAGAAGAAATGATTTATATAATTATATAGTTTGTTTCTAATCATTTGGAATAACATGATATACCCATGTGGTGTTTCAATAAAAAATTCAACACCCTAAAATCCTTGTCCAAAATGGATTGACACACCATGTAAGAATTTGGGATTTTCAACTATCAATATTTACATGGAATGCTTAGGATTGTGCATTGTTTGAGAAAAAAATGTGTAAACAATTCACTATCCCAGTGACACCTAGATTCACCCATAATCACTTGATAGTGATAATGAATGGTTTTCACTAATCATAATTAAATTGGTAACTATTTTAGATACATAAAAAATTATAGACACTCCCAAAAAATATTCTCTGTTTATATAACATGAAAATAAAAAAAATACAATTATAATTTTCCTAAAATATATGGTGTTAATTTAACCCCAATTTGAATTTCCATCACCCTTTAGTTGGAGACTAGAATTTCTTTATATTTCAACCATTATATTCTATAAATGACTAATGATAATGTGATAGGAATTTATGATATGAAAAAATAATAAAAAATTGGAATCACGTTCCTAAAACGATTATTGGTAATCTATGAAATTGTAAACATATATATTCTCCCCTTTCCAAATTGGAAATAGAAATTATTTTAAAATAATTTTTGGTTTTTTTTCCATTGACCTGACATAAGGATAGGCGATTCATATTCAGACAAATATATATATAATCATCTTTGTTTCTGTAAACATAAAATGTGTTCTTATTATCTTATACATTTTCGGATGGATGGAATTAATTTTCCCATTTCAAATTTCCGTAGGCATAAAGAAGTTTTTTTATAATCCCAAGTTATATGATGAAATCTTTAATGAAAAATATTAAACTCCATTGTAGCATAGATCCCATAATGGTTTCTCCAAAATTGAGTATTTCAAAGATTTTAAAATTTTATGTATCAAATATTTTTTGCATCCTTAAGCTTTATAGTAAATTAGTGAATAAAAAACTAGAATGAATACATAAAAAATTTCTTTTCTCAATGAAATCAAATTTAATATTGGTTACCCCCTCAAATTTTAATAGTGGTTTGAAGTATCCTTATCCAGATGATAATTAGTCTTTTATATAAATCCGTTGGTCCCCAAATTTACCTTAATAGCTATATAAATAAATTAAATGTAAAATATATACACATATTGTATCCATATTTTTCACCATAGATTCATATCCCCATTGGGGAATTTGTTTAATGATATTATGATATGTAAACACAGTATATATCATAAAAAATTATGGACCCATTTCATCAATGAATAATCTATATCTACTATCATCATCTAATGTGATCAATAAAACATATTTGGCAGCCATAATACTTACAATCCCTATGCAATAACATTAAAACCTTTTATGGTAACTAAATTCAATCCATTCATTAATTTTTTTAACAAACCCTATAGACTCATAATGTCTTTGAAAAACCTAGGATATGTGTTGATGTATGAAGAATCATATTCTGTTGATAATATTTTAATAATTTTCAATTTTCGGAACGGAACACCCTTCCTTCTCCATTCTATATTTAGTGAAGAAGGTGATGAAAAAACAATATTAATGTACTCATAATATTTTGTTATTCTTCGAAAAAAACATATCTCAACCTTTAATTTATTGTTTCCAAGAGTTAATAGGGTCATGATTTTCACTATCATTTCAATGTCAGGTTTTATAAATTGATTTTCAAATGAAATATACATATTATACCCATAAAAAATTTAAAACTATGTATTAAGGTGATGGTACAACATGATACTCAATACAATGTCAAGGTATTTATTATTAACAACCATTAACCTACAATACACGTGAATATCATCGAGGAAAAATACAAAAAGGATTAAAGAAACCTATAAAAATTATAATTAAATAATTTAGTACACAATCATGGTGTATTCATATTTACAAAAGGAATAACCATGTATTTATATTGACTAATATTTTTAATAGTGAATAATAATGTAATTTCCACCATCCGGCATGAAATCGGGTATACCATAACTATAAATTTAATTTAGAGAAAAACGATGATCCATAAAATTATAAAAAAATATTACTAATTAATGGATAAAACATTTTTAAATGTACTATGTTTGAATATATGATAATATAAAGTAAGTGGTAGAGATTCATTTTTAATCATGAAAAAATAAATGATGTTTATTATGGTGTTTTACTACACTTATTGATTCATTTTTAATCCTAAAATTATGAAAAGAATTTTTAATACATTATTTATATTGGATCTATCTTATAGAAAATATTTTAATTAGATAGGTTCTAGGTAAGCGATCATTCATCAACTAAACATCTCTTTCAGGTGGAATCCCATAGATATATTTTTTGTAGACACATAGCAATTTATCAATGGTGGTTTTAAAATATCTATTTTAAATTACATAAATGTATTCATGAGTATTCGCTACTATCTAATAAGATATTTTCACATCCACTATTACTAATATTACTAATATAAATGCAATAGCATCATAGTCACCGTTAATGATATACATATTTTCATATGAAGATGTGAAATAGACCTGTCAGGAATAATAGTCGATGTGGAAAATTATATATATAATTCAATCCATTCATAAATTTGGGCATATATATTCATTTATAGAAAATAAAAATACTTCAACATTGTAGATACCCAAAGCATGACGTACATAGACATTAAACTAATTTTGCAGAATATTTAATACATAACAAAAATAAACACCCAAGGATCGTAATAGTTAAATGTATTTAGAAACTCAGAACATAATCTTCTAATCATGGTGAAATATCTTCAACATCTCTCATAAAAATAGCCCCCCTTTGTTTTCTTACCTAAAACCTTTCTTTATATCCCAGGAAAATGAAATCATATAAAGGGTGAGCTTAAAGGCTCAGTAAGGGTAAGCATGGAGAAAATAATAGAGACCATATACATTTAATCTAAAAAACATTAACATAAAGTTTAAACATCAAAATCATGAGTTGTTAAATAAATCTTTGTAGTACATAAGGAAATGATCATAAATGAACATCAATCATGATAAAATAGAAAGGGAATAAAACCTTTATTTTTATAAAACCAATAATAAATTGTTATTATTTCTATAGTAGCCAAGTCATTGCATCCAAGACCATCATAGTGGACAAAGTCCATTCCTAAACCGAGTTTACCAGCAGTTCCAGCCCTATATAACAGAACTAGATTTTACATGTCATTCCAGCCATGTCTATCTCATGAGATTTAAATCATTAACCAATGTATTGAAGGGAGATATCAGTCCCACCAATCTTATAAATAAATCATTCTATTGTGTGCCACAAAATAAACATTAATCATTGATCATAACCCTAATAATAAAATGGGTTACATAAACATCATCCCATCATAACATAATCCATATAAAACAATTGGATATAATTTCATCATATGAAAAATCAATACATGTAAATAATAGATACATTATTCTTGAAACATAACCATATTTAATAATTTAATCATATATGGAAAATATTTTTAATAAAACACTGGAAATGAATTCTTGTGGAAAATATCCTTTCTTCTTCCAAATCATTTTATTTTCTCAAAATGAAATGAAATTTAAAAGAAAATATTTTTATGAAAATAATCAGAAAATCATATAGAGGAATCTATATGAAAATTAGGCATTATGAAATCGTAAAAATCTGTTCACACCCTATAAATTAAAAAAAATCTCCTCATACATTTGCTGGAAAAGTCAAAAATTACATCGTATGGTAAACAAAAGAAAAATTCCTTCCATACCATGTAGTAAAAGTAAAAAAAGGTAAAAAAAAAAATAAAAAATACAAGGAAGAATATTTATCATTTTCTGAAGTTTTTTTTTGAAACAATGGACATTTATGATAATCATAACCCCAGTAAATACTTACAAATAAACAGTCCAAGATAAGAACGATATTGGAATAATTTTCCCTTACCTTATGTCAAATTACTTCCATATGTGTTAGAGAATCCTGTATAGTTGGTTTAATCATATTATTAACTTTCAAAAAAAACTTAATAATATTTATGATATCATAAATGATTCACTTATGACTTTATATTACCCATTCATTTGTCAATTCCTTGTTAAAGCGGTGTTTTGGGTAAACTTGCTTCGTTTGTCATACGTGTTTTGACATATAATTATTCTTATGATTACTTAGATCATGATTAATTACATCTAGAATTTACAACATGATTTATATAATATATATATTAATAATATAAATTATATATAATAGATCGATAAATGGAATGAAATACACAATTCATAGAGACAGTAGGCCGTACGTACTCATGAACGTTGTTTTCCTTTCTTTATTGACTTGTATGGAAGTTCATAAATGGGAGATATATATATATGTGTACATAGATCCAGTACCATTATTATATCATATACCATATTATTATTCATTATATATACTTTAAATTAATTATTGAATGGTGAACATGGAGAATGAATCTCATTGCGTCGTGGAGATGGTAATCCGTACGTACGCACAAGTGATGATATCGTTCCCATAATTATTGAATGAAATTGGAGTGGATTATATAAACTCTTAAAATCCGTATGATGATATAATAATCATATATAGTTATTATTTCCACAATTATAACCATCCATGTATGGTGGTGGTGGAAAAACTGATTACACCACGGCGTGGAAACGGTAGGCCGTATGTACGCACTCGCAGTGATTTCCTTTTTCATATGATGGATAGAATATGAAATATGGTTGTTTAATATTTATAATAATATATCAGTATATTATGGATAATTATTTTATACATTTATAATTAAACAACTAAAGAAGAGGAAGTAAAAGACTAAAGAAACTTGAAAGAATCGGTAGAAGAGATTATCTCTTCCTCAACGTGCCACTTTAAAATATCCTCTTAGGTCACTAGAGTAGGTATTTTCAGAAGATCAAAACCTATATAATATAAATAGATTGGTTGAGAAGAGGTATTTTCATGGGTTGGATGAACACGAAGGCATAAAATGGATTGAAGAGAAGCGGGAGGAGGTTCCCTTCTATAAAAGAGGAGAGAGGCACTTTTAAAAACCTCCAAAATATTAATTTATAATAAACTAAAAAACCACATAAAAACATCCAAAAAGACTCAAATTAGAATATGAGATGAGATACGATTGTAATATAATTTTTCAAAAAAATTTATACATGATGTAAAAATATTTTAAACCATATCAATTTTATTTATCCTGAATTAATCCATTCAATAGTATTTGTTGTAACAATATTCTAACTTTTAAATTGTTATATATACATATTTATGTGTTGTAAATTTTTCATAATTACATAATTTATGATATTTTAGAAAATATAAATATCAATTTTTAATTTATAAATATTTTTGTGATTTTTAATCTATTTAATAATATGATATTTTTATAAAATATCAATACTCTATTTTGACATTGTTCATTAAATTGAATTTAAATAAAATCCACACAGAATATATTGTCGAACCAAAATATTTAATAGATTCATAACATGTAATATTTATATATAAAATTCATGAAAACATTAATTATTTCATATAATATTTATTTTTAAATTTTTAAAACCATTTATTTTATATTTTTATTAATAAAATAATTACTACAACATTTTTGTATTATTATTTAATATACAAATTTTTGGCATAATAAATAAAAATAAAATACTATGATGAATATAAATCTAATATATTTAATAATAATAATTTTATTCGAGTTTATCTTCTAAAACATCCATTTTTTATAATGTTATATTTATTAAAGTATGAATGTGACTACATTGATATCATTTAATATAAAATAATATAAATATCATAATATGTTTTATAGGGCTCAAAATAGTCCCCAAGTTGTCCCTTGGATGATTAAGGTATATATATACTATACTAATAAGTTTTGGTCATTTATCTGGTTCTTTTGATGGGTATTATTATTTTAATAAAAACAATATTATTGATTTTTCATTAAATAAATAATTTCTTCATCATTAATGTATAAGCTATTAACGTAATTTTATATTTCTTAAAAATCAAAAATAAATTACCATGATGAATAAAAGAATGTTATATTTCAAATGTGTATTTATAATCGAATTTATATTCTGTATACCCTTATGTTAAAAATAATCTAATTATTAAGGTTTGAGTAAGACATATTTCACTTTCATTAAATAAAATAAATTAAATGACATAATCACATCCAAGTGTTTTCCAAAAGATACGATTTTGACCCAAGTATATTTTAGGAAGAAATATAATCATCAAATTATATTAATACAAGAGTTAGGGTAATTTTATAATATTATTTTTACCCTTAATTACATAATTTACCTTTTACTATTGTAAATAAAATTTACCGTAGTTACTATTCATAATGCCTAAAAATAAAAAACAGCCTGATTACATAATTTAGACCCATTGATTCAAAATATGTAATACATTTTTCCAAAATAAAAACAAAGAATATGCATTATTGAATTTTAAATTATTCCCTCTGTTGAGAAAACATGTTATAAAAGATAAAACATTGCAAAAGATTGAAATATTTTTACCTGTTATTAAATTTAAAATTAATGATAATGAAATATATAATTTTAAATGGTAAAAATATATTATATTTATAATTTAAAACCATTCAATATTATAATTTAACCTCATAAATTATCTTGATGAATAATGTTGTTTTTAATTAAAATTTACCGTATTTTTACTATTCATCAAAATATGAAAGTTCTCATGAAAATACGAAAAATTTATCCAAAGTAAATGTTTATATCTAAATTCTAAATAACTAGTATATATTGTCAAATTGAACTTATAATCTTGTAAAAATTCATATTTATAATGGGTGTCCCATCAAAAGGGGGAAAAACTGCATTTTAAAAAAAATCCTTTATACGAAAAATTGATTTTGTTCTCATACTAGGTTCTAGAAAATATATAAGATGAATTATAATGTTATAAAATTAAAAATTCTCTTAATACTATTCATAACGGCTACTTCATAACAATATTATAACAATATATTGTTGTTTAGTGAAACTCAGTTTTGCGTACTACACACACTATTGAGGATTGTCACTCGGGCGTGCAGTACAAGCCAAGAACAGTGTTGTGTATACTACAAGATAATATACCGTTGCTTATAGTTCAAGAAAATAATAGCGTAGTATACAACATAAGACATAAATTAAAAATAATATTTCTCATAAAAAATCGGGGTGTTACATTTTATACCCCTTAAAATGAATTTTCCCTCGAATTTCGTTGATGATATAAATAGTTTACTACATAAATGTTTCATTCATAGAAACCCACATCGTTAAAAGGAAAACATAAAATTCATTTTAAAAGGAAATGTTAGCAAAAAAAATGGATACCAAAAGTAACTCATCATTGGGGTTCCACATAGGATAACATAGGTGGGAAGTGAAAACATGGATATAGAAGAGAAATCTAACCATCAACTTCTGATGAAGAGTTGTAGAAAACATGGCTATGAAAAAGGCAAAAATGAGAAATCCAAAAATTTTTGATTATCAAAGGTACCAAATGATTTATCGGATATGAGTGTACTAGGAAAACATTTTTGGTTATCAAGATCATTTCCCTAAATTTGATGATTTTTTGCATAAGGAAAAATACTTACTTGATTTCATTATAAAATCATTATTAGACATTTCATGAACAATTTCCACATAATCTCTTATTTAAAGAAATTATGTTGAATTTTCCATTCTAGAAGTATTAGCAGCTCATGTGATAGAATGATAGGTCATTCCATCTGTCTCTATCACAAAAAAGCTTAGCATAAGATATTAATAAACATATGTCCATATATGGTGAGGTTAATCATATATGGTTCCAAAAGTCAACTTATAAATCATCTATCATACCGCATAATAAAATAAAACTAATATCTACAAACCTGGTACTTCCAATAGGCTAGTTGTAGGTGATAAAGGTTTTTCACACTTTAGTTGTAGGTTCGATTCTCACAGCCTTTTTCGACGCGACGGGTTGTCGCCCGTCCTACGAGTTTTCCTTTTTCTAAAACTATACTCATATAACATTCCTGAAATAATATCAAAAAAATTTATCCTTAAATGATAAAATCTTATTTCCAACATAATCTATTCTAACCTTTTTCCTTATCCAAAATACTTCTTAAAAAAAAACATAGTATAATGAAAACAATTTTAAAAAGGTCATATGAAAATCATGTCAATACCATCATTTATCCCCCATATATCATAAGATATATATATTGTTGGTCATATTCAAGAAATTTTAATACCTTTATAATGTATTTTATTGAAACATGAACTACCATATTACCTTAGTGAAAGAATGAATTTTATAAAAATTTACTATTTCTACATAACAAAATTCAAAAAATTCAATACATTGAATCCATGATAACCCTTTGTCCTTATACCAGTCATAAGCTCATTAATAATATCCAACATATAATTTTCACCTTATCGGTTCATTATGAGCATACCATATACGTTCTATGAATATTTCAATCACTTTTCATGGTTACAAGAACCATATAATTATTGAAAACCATAATAAATCAATACATAGATATTCCAAAATTCCACGATACTATAAATGAGAATCCACAACACTATTTTAAAATCTTGATACACAAAAACTTAATCATTCCACCACATCATTTTTATATTCAACATCTCCAATAGTGATTGCATGTGTCTTCCCATTGTCCTTGGTCTTATGATGATGTTGATGTCGATCATAGTTAACCCTTGGATTATGGCATTGATTAGCATAATTCCCAATTTCCATGCACTTGTAGCATTGAAGTGTTGGGGGTGCGTTCTCTGTAGTGTATTATCTATTGAAATTATTATCTACCATTTTCCCATTACTTAGGAACTCAACTACTCGATGACCTTCTTTTCCACACTTAAAACATTTTATTGTCCCTTTAGGACAATATCCACCATGATTTTTTCCACACATTGAGCATAACAAAACATTATATTTCTATTCATCATAGTTTGGAGATTTTTACATTAAATCCATCTTTCATTTCTTGTCCATACCATGAGATTGATATATAACAACAACCTCTAATTCTCCCTTGATAACATAATTCATTATCTCTTCATAGCTACTGTAGCCTCTTATAGATAATTCCTATCGGAGAATTGGCTTTAAGCCACTGGAAAATCGATCAACATTACTTTCAGGATGTATTATAATGTCAGATGCATACATTTCAATTCTTGTAAAATTCGCTTCGTATATACCAACAGATTCATCATCATTTTTATTAAGCTCATGGAACTCTTTTTCCATCTTCATTCGATGTATACGAGGAAAGTAATAATTGAAAAATAAGTTCTTGAAATCATCCCATTCCATGGATTTAATTTCATCTTGTATAATTGTATTCTTAATAAATTTCCACCACTGGTCTGCTTCACCTTCTAAAAATTAAACAACTAAAATGATTTTTTCATGCTTTGAACAGAGAAGTATGGAAAATATCTTTTCAATGGTATTGATCCATTGTTCAGAAACAAGTGGATCTGCTGACCCACTGAAAGAATGTGGGCGTTGACTCCTGAATGACTCTATCGAATATTGTTCCCTTCTCTACTTATTTGGAAGTATAGAATGATTCATAGCTTCTGTAAGTATAGAAAAAAGATTTTTCACTCCATTTCACATAACATTTGGTTGTTCAGGAGGAAAATCATTGCATTTCCCGGTGCATTGATCATTAACATGGTTCCTTCAGGTTCCAACCATTATCTAAAACCCAAAAAATAATAGCTTAGGAGGAAAAAAACATAGTAGTAAAAAACAAAATGAATGGGAGCACTTTCAATATCTAACATCCTAGGTTTTATAATAGTTTATTTATGAGAATTATCATAATTATATGACTATAACATATACTTATACTTATCCATAGGGACATCTTTAGACGAACCATAGAAATATCTCTAGGGATCACAATAATGTTTTCGCATCCTAGTTTCCAACGGTTAACTAAATCATTCCTTAGATACCAACTATAGAGACCCAAATATTGACAAACATTGAAATTAAATTACTTTTTCAAAACACTTTATAGATAACAGAAATATAATCCCATGGACTGTAATAGATTATTGTCTTTAGGAACTCAGAACATAATCCTCTTATCATGGTAAAAGATATCCAAGATCTCCCATAAAGATATTCCCCCTTAGTTTTCTTACCTAAAACCTTTAATTATATAATGGGGAAAAGAAAACATATAAAGGGTGACCTAAAATGCTCGGCAAGGGTATTCATGGAGAAAATGAAACAAACCATGTACATTTTAACTTAAAAACATGAACATAACGTTTAAACATAAAAATATTGAGTTGTGAAATAAATGTTGGTAGTACGTAAGGCATAGATCATAAAGGAAGATAAAGAATGATAAAAAATCAAGGGAATAAAACATGTAATTGTGAATGACCATTATGAATATGATATTATTTCCATATTATCCAAGGAATTTCTTCCAAGTCCATCATAGTGGACAAAGTCCATTATTGAACCGGGTTTACCAGCCGTTCCATCCCTATGTTACTGAACTAGATTTTAATTGTTGTTCTAGCCATGTCTATATCATGGGATATAAATTATTACCCAATTAATTAATGGGAGATATAGGTCCCACCCATCTAATTATGAAATAATTCTATCATGTTTCACAAAATAAACATTAAATCATTCATCATAACCAAAATTATAAAACGGGTTTTTTAAACATCATCCCATCATAACATAATCCATATAAAACAAATGGATGTCATTTCATGATAATAAAAATAAAAAAATCTAAATATTAGAGGCATTATTCATGAAATATAACCATATTAAATAATGTCATTATAGATGAAAAATAGTTTTGATAAAACACATGAAATGAATTCTTGAGGAAAATATCTTTTCTTCTACCAAATCATTTTCATTTCTCAAAATGACATGCAATTTTACTGAATTTTTTTTGAAACTAATCATGAAATATTATAGAGGAATATTTATGTAAATAAGGCGTTATAAAATTGTAATAATCCATTCACTCCGTATAAGTTAAAAAACATTTTCCTCTTCTTTTTTCCGGAAAATTAAAAAAGTACCTTATATGGTATTCAAAATAAAGATTTATTCTATACCATGTGGTAAAATTTAAAAGAGGGTAATAATGAAATCAAACCTACATGGAAGTATAGTAAATATTTTATGAAATAATTTTTAGAAAACATGGACAAGGATGATAAACACAACCAATATAAATACTTAAGAGTAAACAATACCGGATAAGAATGAGATTGGAATAATTATCCCTTACCTTATGTCCAATTTCATCTGTATGTGTTCGAGAATCCTGTATAGTATGTTTCAAAATATTATTAACTTGTAAAAATCCATAATTAAATTTATGATATTATAAATTATTCACTTATGACTTCATATTACCCGTTCAATTGTCAATTCATTGTTAAAGCAGTGTTTTGGGTAAAATCGTTACATTTGTCGTACGTGTCTTGATTTCAAAAAATTCATATGATTACATAATCATGATTAAATATTTCCATAATGTTATGAATTATTTATATATAATATATATTCATAATATAATAAATATTAATAATATATCGATAATTTGAATGAAATACACCGTTCATGGAGACTGTAGGACTTACGTACGCATAAACGTTGTTTTCCTTTCCTTATTGACTTGAATGGATGTTAATATATGAAATATATAAATATATAAATATATATATAATATTTACATTATCATTATTATGTAATATATCTAATTATTATTCATTATATATAATTTATAATCAGTCTTGAATGGTGAACATGGAGAATGAATCTCACCGAGTAGTGAAGACGGTAATCCGTACGTACGCACGAGCGATCATATCGTTCCCATAATAATTTAATGGAATTGGATTGGATGCTATAATATATCAGAATACATATGATGATATAATAATCATATATAGTTATTATTTCTATCATTATACAAATCCATGTATGGTGGTCTTGGAAAAACAGATTACACAAAGGAGTGGAGATGGTAATTCATACATTCGCACGCGTGGTGATTTCATTTTTCGTTTGATGGATAGAAGGTGAAATAAGGTTGTTTTGTATTTATAATAACATATCAGTATATTAGTGATACATATGTAAATAATTTATAATGAAACAACTAAACAATAGGAAGTAGAAGAAGAAAGAAACTTGAAATAATCGGTAGAAGAGATTACCTCTTCCTCGACGTGCCTCTTTTAAAATTACTCTTAGGGGACTAGATTTTGTCTTTTAAGATGACCAAAACCTCTATTATATAACTAGAAAAGTGTATAAGAAGAATTGAAAGGGTTTGGATGAGCATGAAGGCTTAAAATGGAGTAAATAGAAGAGTTAGGAGGTACCCTTTTATAAAAGATGAGAGGGGCACTTTTGAAAACCTACAAATTATTAATTTATAATAAACTCCAACCCAACATAAAAACCCCCAAAATGAATCAAATTAGAATATAAAATGAGATATAGTTGTAATCTCATCATCGAATAAAATTTAGACATGTTGGAAAATTATTTTAAACCTTATCAATTTGATTTATCCTTATTTAATCTATTTAAACTTATTTATGGTAATAATATTCCTAATTTTAAATTATAATAAATAGTTACATATGTGTTGTTATTTTTATATAATTAAATACTTTATTTTTTGTTAGACCATAATATTTTAATTTTAATTTTTTAAATATTTTTGTGATTTTTAAACAATTTAATAATATGTTATTTTTATAAAATGTCAATATTAACAATTTTGTCACTATTCATTTATTTGAATTTAAATAAAATCCACACATAAGATATGATCAAACCAAAATATTTAATAAATTTCTAACATGTCTTATTTTTATATAATGATCATACAACACATTAATTATTTCATATAATAATTATTTCAAAAACATTTATACCATTTATTTGATATTTTTATTAATAAAATAATTACTACAAAAGTATTGTATAATTATTTAATTTAATTTTTTTGGAATAAAAATTACAAATAAAATACTATGATGAATAAAAATCTAATATATTTTATTAGAATAATTTTATTCTAATTTATCATCTAAAACAACCAACTTTTAAAATGTAATCTTTATTAAAGTACGAAGGTGACAACTTTGATATCATTTAAAATAAAATAATATATTTGTAATAATATGTTTTATAAGGCTCACAATTGTCTACAAGTATACCATTGGATGTTTTAGGTATATATATATTGTAAAAAAAGGTTTGGTCAAGTTTCAGGTCCTTTTGATGGTTATTATTATTTTAATAAAAACTATAATATTGTTTTATCACTAAATAAATAATTTCATCATCATTAATGTATAATGTAACGACCCAAAATTTCATTAATGGAAAATCCCTCTTGATCCAGTTAAATGTTTCTTTATGAAAAATGTTTTTATAAGATATCAACTTTTTTTTAGTTTTACTTTAAGATTTGTGACCGTTACTTTTATAGCCGTTGAACAGTGATCAGCTGGGTAGTTTAAATATAAGGCTTTAACGAACCAATTTTCTACTCAGACAAAGGAAGCAATGGCCTCATCCAGTAGAATTTCCCCTTACGAAGCCCATTTGTCGGAGCTCGGAAAGGAGGTGGCGTCTTTGGGCATTGCCCTTGACCAAGCCCAAGCTGAGCTTCATCAAGTCAAGCTCGAACGTGATCGTCTACGGGAAAAATGGAAGTTGATAGAGATTACCACTCGAGCGATGTTATCCGAGCAACCCCAAGAGTCTGTCACCATCGCACACCTTACCCTTAGGTCTTATGCGGATATTTTAAGGGGCTATGTAACAAATAAGTAGAACCATGTTCATGTACATTATCTTTGTATATAATAATGAATATAATTTCTAGTCATTTTTGATACATTGTAATTAGTTTTTAAAGTACAAACGGTGTTTTTAGTTATTATTTAATTAAGAATTATATTTTATTAAATTAAAGGATTTTTGAATTAAATAATATTTTAATAAAATATTAATATTAATATTAAATTAATTTTTATTAAATATAAATGATCTTATAATTTTTGAATGCAATTAAAATTTTTATTAAGGTTTGAAAGCCATTTCTGTCAAAACCCGTGAATTTTTTTATAAATGTCGGTTTTTATTTTAAAAGTCAAAATTCACATATTTAGAAAATTATTTAGATAAAATAAATATTATTTTTGGAATCAGGACGTCGAAATTATCCAACGGTGAATTTTTCATAATTTTCTGAGACAGTCAAATTTTTGGGTAAAAATTAAATACCATTTAAATATATAATGTGTTTTATGACATCATAATGACCCAATGGTGATGTAATAAAATACCAAAATCCTTATTTTCGGCCAATATGTGTTTTATCATTAAAATAATGAGGTTTTGGGTTTGTTTGACTCACTTTTCAAAGCATTAATGGAGCCCTCAAAACTTATTCAACACTTTGCCTTTTTAAATTAATTTCCATGGGAGTGTGACTCACCTCCACATAAGCAACCCTAATTTTTTAATAAGTTCGTACCTTGGACTTGTAAAATATTGTTTTCCTCTTTCCTTTTCCAGAAACCATGGGCAAATACCATGGGATGGTTTGTGGTTTGGATTATTTTAATATAAGGGGTCCCAAACCTAAATAATAAAGAATTCTCTCACCTTTCCTATATAAACCCACCCAAGCTCCCACTTCCTCCTCACACAAAGCCCTTGAAGTTCGTCCAACCTCTTCCCTACTCTCTCTAGAATCCTCTCATGGTGCCCCAAGCTCCCAAGAAGCCTCTCACAAGCCTCTCTCTAGACTTTGGAAGCACACTTCCAAGTAAGGGGTTTTCTTCCTTTCTCAATTTTTTGTCAATTTTCATTAAGTTGTATTTCCCTTTTTATTTAAATTATGAATGTTGGGGTATGGTTTCGCACCTCCCCCATACTTCCCTATTATTGTTTGAATGATGGGAGAACCCTTTCTCTCTTATTAATTTCCTCCCATGTACACTCGTTACTATGCCGAAATTCCGAAAGGAACTTCTCTCTCTTCTTTTACATTCAAGCAATACTTTTGTATCATGAATCTAAATTCCATTTCTATTGTTGGTACAAGTATATATATGATCTCCTTACTTTCCATTACATGTAAATATGATGAGGAACCCCTTTCTCTCTCATCAACCTTTTTTATGAATTCTTATGTCACGCCGTTACGCTGCCGAAATCGCACCGAGTTTCTAAGCCAATGTCTTTGTGTAGTGAATACCATGCCCATTTCTCCATCAAGGGTATTCACCTTTATGCACATATACATATTGATTGTAAAGTTTCATGTATGAATTCCACATTCCTTTATCGTGGAATAAATGATTATGTTTTATGAATCCATGTTTTATGATCCATGTGGCACACTTATGCATGAAATGAAATGATTAAGAAGGGTGCGCCCTGATAGCGCTCCAATGCATTGGGTAAAGTATAGTATCATGATACGTCATGTGCAATGAGTGCTTACTCATTCTAATTCAAGTTCAACGAGGGTTTACTCGTGCTTCAAGTGCAATGAGGGTTTACTCATGCTCCATGTGCAATGAGCCTTGGCTCATGCTAATTCAATGTTAAGTGTTGTTGCCACATTTCCATGTTATGATTATCATGCTTTATCATGCCTTTATGTTCATGTCTCTCTTATGCTCTATTGATATGCCTATTTCCTAACATGTATTGTACTCCTCATGTTATTCATTGTGTACTCCCTTACTGGGCTTTATAGCTCACCCTTTTCTTATGCATGTCCTCAGGTTATCCCATGCAATGCTAAGTACGAAGGAATGTAGTGGTCATGTAAAGGATGTTTTCAATAAGGATGTTGTATTTCAAGTTTAAAGTTTTTATGTAATGATCCTAAGCCCCAAAGAAACTAAACCTCTCGATCTTCTTTGTTGTATCAAGTGAAGTTTTATGTAATAAAGCATTTTTAAGTTGTAATAAAAAGCAGGGTTGTCATAGTTGGTATCAAAGGATAGGTTTAGTTATTTTTTGGATTAGGAAACCCTAGTAAAGTCTTAGATACAAGACTAATCATAATAAAAACATCCCTAAGTTTTGGTAAATACTAAGTAAGTGGTTTATCAAACAAATACATCCCTGTCTGGATACGAGCAGGTAGAGGCGGCTCTGGCACAGATGTATCCTAGGGGTAAAACCCGAAAACACCGCTTTGAGCTAGACTCGAACGGGAACTGGTGCATGACAACGGGCCTTGCTGCACTCTTAGTTACGACACTTCCGGGGGATATGTTTTGATAAATTCACAATCTTAGTATGAACCCTTATTAAGGGAAAAATGCCCTTAAGAATATATGTTAGAAGGAAGATCATGAAAAGCCTGGATTGAATCCTATAGACTCATGAGCTAAAGAGATTAAAGTTTATTTATAAGTCCTCAACTTTTGTCTTTGGATTAACCTTTATGTGTTACCCCTACCTTTCTTTTATTCCAGACAATGGCCGGTAATAGGAGAACTCGGGCTAACAACCGTTGTGAAGATCAGTGTGATGATTGTACTTATGAGATGCCCAATCCAATGGGAGCGGGAATCGCGAACTTTGTCACGCTTCTCTCTCAGCTAACTCAAGTTTTTAATAGAAACACTTGTCAAGAGTAACGTTCAACCCCCCCTAAGAAAGAACAAGTCGCTATTGAAAGCTTCATGAGACAAAGGCCTCCTACTTTTAGTGGATCATCCGATCCCACGATTGCTGAATAATGGATCAACTCCATTGAAAAGATATTCTCTATCCTCTAATGCTCTGAAAAAGAGAAGGTTCTCCTGGCGGCTTATCGTATGGAGGGTGAAGCTGATCAATGGTGGACGTTGATCAAAAATACGAAGCCTGAGGAGGAGATCGAGGCTTTGGAATGGAAGGTATTATGGAAGATGTTTTTCGATAAATATTTTCCACGCACCCTCCGTCTTAAGATGGAAAGGGACTTCCTTTCCCTCAAGCAGAAAGATGAGGAATCTGTGGGAGCGTACGAGGAAAACTTCACAAGGATTGAACGATACGCTTCCGGCTTTGTCGTTACCCCCGAATGCAAGGTTGACCGCTTCTTTGGTGGGATGAAGCCTAGCTTGCGGAAAGCATTAGCGATCCGTGACTTCGACAGCTATGAGGAAATTTTCCGATGTGCCCTCAAGGTTGAATTGGAGATCAGAGAATCACATGGGTATCATGGGGACAAGAAGCGGAAGGTGGACTTCAATGCTGGTGGTCCGATGGATAAATCCAACGGCGCTAAGAAATTCCAGCACCCCACTTGCCAAAAGTGTGGAAAAAAGCACCCTGAAAATTGCCTTAGGGGGACACGAAAATGCTTCAAGTGTGGAAGAGAAGGGCACCTAGCTGTTAACTGTCAGCAAGAAGGACCCGCGGCTACGATAGAGGGGAGGAACACTCCGTTCAAACCTCAACGCATTTTTCAATGCTTCAAATGCAAAGAACCGGGTCATTTTGCGAATCAGTGCCCTAATCCAAGGGTTATCGGAGGCAATCAACAACCTCCAAGAAAGCAAGGAAGAGCTTTTGCCATCACTTCTGCCGAAGTGAACCCCGACAACGAGGTGGTGACAGGTATGCTAGTTATTCATTCAAGAATAGAGAATGTACTTTTTGATTCAGGTTCTACGCATTCCTTTATATCTCAAAAGTTTAGTAGAACAATCCCTGCACCACCACAAATCATGGAAGTAAAGATGTCGGTGAGTACGGGAAATGGGGAAATCGTTGCATCCCATGAGTATAAGTCCTCCCCTGTTATAATCTGTGGATTGAATTTCCCGGCGAACATCGTCATACTCCCTTTGGTGGAATTTGATGCAATTCTTGGCATGGATTGTATTTCCTTATATAGAGCCAACATAAATTGTCAGGAGAGGGAAATCACACTCCATATAGAGAATCGACCCCCGATTATTTACAAGTGTCAGGAGGAAGATGAATCTCCTTTAGCTCCATCATCTCAAGCATGGATATTACTGCCTTATGAGCATGCATATCTGGCTCAGATGATTGAGTCCAAGGAAGAAACCACCCTTGATGAAATGCCTATTGTGAGGGAATTCGCTGAAGTATTTCCCGAGGAACTTCCTGGTCTTCCTCCAAGAAGAGATGTTGAGTTCTCAATTGAACTTATACATGGGGCGCTACCAATATCCAAGACTCCATATAGAATGTCTGTGGTTGAGCTTGAAGAACTGAAGAAACAACTACAGGAGAATCTGGATAAAGGGTTTATACGCCCAAGTGCATCACCATGGGGTGCACCAGTCCTCTTCGTCAAGAAGAAGGATGGGTCAATGCGGCTTTGCATCGATTATCGTGAACTTAAAAAAATCACGATAAAGAACAAGTATCCTCTCCCAAGAATCGATTACTTTTTTGATCAGCTGCATGGAGCACAATACTTCTCCAAGGTCGACTTGCGGTCGAGATATTATCAAGTAAGGGTGAAGAAGGAAGATATCCCCAAGACTGCTTTTCGTACAAGGTACGGGCACTATGAATTCATAGTAATGCCTTTTGGACTCACCAATGCTCCAGCAATATTCATGGACTTGATGAATAGAGTCTTTAGAGATTACCTAGATAAATTTGTGGTAGTCTTTATAGATGATATTCTAATATACTCCAAAACCAAGGAGGACCATGAGGAGCATTTAAAAACTATACTAGAGACTTTGCGCAAGGAGAAGCTCTATGCCAAGTACAGCAAGTGTGAGTTCTGGTTGAAGGAGGTCTCATTCTTGGGCCATATCATCACAAGCAATGGGATATCTGTGGACCCCTCCAAAACAGATGCAATTGAGGGATGGCCGAGGCCAACATCGGTAACTGATATCCGTAGCTTCTTGGGGTTAGCTGGATATTATCGACGATTTGTGAGAAATTTCTCACGATTGTCCAACCCTCTTACCAAGCTAACTCGAAAGGGAGTAAAGTTTGCTTGGAGTGATGAATGCGAAAAAAGCTTCAAGGAGTTGAAAAAGAGGCTTATCACTGCACCCGTGCTCACTTTACCCACAAGTGGGGGGCTTTTTGTGGTATTCAGTGATGCTTCGAAGAAGGGATTAGGATGTGTGCTGATGCAGAATGATAAAGTGATATCCTATGCCTCAAGGCAGTTGAAAATCCATGAGCGAAACTATCCAACGCATGATCTGGAGTTGGCGGCGGTGATCTTTGCCTTGAAAATCTGGCGGCATTATCTCTATGGAGAGAAATGTGAGATATATACTGACCACAAGAGTCTTAAATATATATTCACACGGAAAGAGCTTAATATGCACCAGAGAAGATGGATAGAGCTCATCAAGGATTATGACTATTCAATACATTACCACCCTGGGAAGGCGAACAAGGTGGCGGATGCCCTAAGTAGAAAGGATCCAGCAATTCTATCAATGATGAGAATTGAGAAGGATCCAATCTTCTTAGACTTGATGAAGATGGACGTGGGAATCATAAAGAAGGGAACATCATCAATCCTTTCACAAATTATTACTCAACCATCTCTTTTGGAAAGGTTAAAGGATGCTCAAAAGGATGATGCGAGAATCCAAGAAAAAGTGGAAGCTATCAAAAAGGGAAAATCCTCAGAGTTTAATGTTAATGAAGAAGGAATTGTGAGGTTTGGGAAAAGACTATGTGTCCCATCAAGTTCGGAGCTGAAGAAGGAACTTTTGGATGATGCACATAGTTCAAATTTCTCTATTCACCCAGGGAGCACAAAGATGTATCGAGATCTCCGAGAAAACTTTTGGTGGGATAATATGAAGAAGGAGATCTCCGAATATACATCAAAGTGCCTGGTGTGTCAGCAAGTGAAGGCAGAGAGGCAGAAGTCTAAGGGGATGATGCAACCATTGCCCATACCAGAATGGAAATGGGAGAACATCACTATGGACTTCGTCACTGGACTTCCAAGGACATCCAAAAGCAACAATGCAATCTGGGTTATTGTGGATCGTCTTACAAAGATTGCACACTTCATTGCTATTCGAGAGGATTTCTCTTTGGATCAACTGGCACAGATATATATCAGGGAAGTGGTACGGTTGCATGGAGTACCACTATCTATTGTGTCTGACTGAGATCCAAGATTTACCTCTATGTTTTGGAAGAGTCTTCAACATGCTCTGAATACTGAACTGAACTTCAGTACAGCCTATCATCATCAAACTGATGGCCAATCCGAGCGGACTATCCAAACACTTGAGGATATGTTGAGAGCGCGCTCAATGGACTTTAAAGGAGGATGGGATCAACATCTTCCTCTAGTTGAGTTCTCTTATAATAATAGTTTCCACTCGAGCATCCAAATGGCACCATATGAAGCCCTGTATGGGAAAAGGTGTAGAACACTGGCATGTTGGGATGAGGTCGGTGAACGTAAGCTGCTTGGACCCGAAATGGTCGTAGAAATGGTGGAGAAGGTGAAAACCATTCAGCAGCATATCAAGGCAGCCCAGAGTCGGCAGAAGAGTTATGCAGATAATCGTCGACGAGACCTTGAGTTTAAAGTCGGAGACATGGTGTTTTTACGCATATCTCCGTGGAAGAAGGTCATGAGGTTTGGAAAGAAAGAGAAGTTAAGTCCAAGGTACATCGGCCCCTTTGAGATTCTTGATCGTGTTGGGGCTGTGGCCTATCGACTAGCACTTCCACCTACTATGGCCAAGGTGCATGATGTCTTCCATGTATCCCTCTTAAGGAAGTACATACCAGACCCTTCACATGTACTCTCTTCCGAGGTGGTACAATTAGAAGATGATCTTTCTTATGAGGAGCAACCAGTGATGATCTTAGATCGTAGAGAAAAAGTTCTACGAAATAAGACAATGCCCCTCGTCAAGGTGTTGTGGAGAAACCACAGGTTTGAAGAAGCAACTTGGGAGTCGGAGGATATGATGAAGCTAAGTTACCCACATTTGTTTTAGTGTGGGAAAAGGAAAATTTCGAGGGCGAAATTTCTTAAGGGGGGAATGTTGTAACGACCCAAAATTTCATTAATGGAAAATTCCTCTTGATCCAGTTAAATGTTTCTTTATGAAAAATGTTTTTATAAGATATCAACTTTTTTTTAGTTTTACTTTATGATTTGTGACCGTTACTTTTATAGCCGTTGAACAGTGATCATCTGGGTAGTTTAAATATAAGGCTTTAACGAACCAATTTTCTACTCAGACAAAGGAAGCGATGGCCTCCTCCAGTAGAATTGCCCATTACGAAGCCCATTTGTCGGAGCTCGGAAAGGAGGTGGCGTCTTTGGGCTTTGCCCTTGACCAAGCCCAAGCTGAGCTTCATCAAGTCAATCTTGAACGTGATCGTCTATGGGAAAAATGGAAGTTGATAGAGATTACCACTCGAGCGATGTTATCCGAGCAACCCCAAGAGTCTGTCACCATCGCACACCTTACCCTTAGGTCTTATGCGGCTATTTTAAGGGGCTATGTAACAAATAAGTAGCACCATGTTCATGTACATTATCTTTGTATATAATAATGAATATAATTTCTAGTCATTTTTGATACATTGTAATTAGTTTTTAAAGTACAAACGGTGTTTTTAGTTATTATTTAATTAAGAATAATATTTTAATAAATTAAAGGATTTTTGAATTAAATAATATTTTAATAAAATATTATTATTAATATTAAATTAATTTTTATTAAATATAAATGATCTTATAATTTTATGAATGCAATTAAAATTTTTATTAAGGTTTGAAAGTCATTTTTGTCAAAACCCGTGATTTTTTTTATAAATGTCGGTTTTTATTTTAAAAGTAAAAATTCACATATATAGAAAATTATTTAGATAAAATAAATATTATTTTTGGAATCAGGACGTCTAAATTATCCAACGGTGAATTTTTCATAATTTTCTGAGACAGTCAAATTTTTGGGTAAAAATTAAATACCATTTAAATATATAATGTGTTTTATGACATCATAATGACCCAATGGTGATGTAATAAAATACCATAATCCTTATGTTCGGCCAATATGTGTTTTATAATTAAAATAATGAGGTTTTGGGTTTGTTTGACTCACTTTTCAAAGCATTAATGGAGCCCTCAAGACTTATTCAACACTTTGCCTTTTTAAATTAATTTCCATGGGAGTGTGACTCACCTCCACATAAGCAACCCTAATTTTTTAATAAGTTCGGACCTTGGACTTGTAAAATATTGTTTTCCTCTTTCCTTTTCCAAAAACCATGGGCAAATACCATGGGATGGTTTGTGGTTTGGATTATTTTAATATAAGGGGTCCCAAACCTAAATAATTAAGTATTCTCTCACCTTTCCTATATAAACTCACCCAAGCTCCCACTTCCTCCTCACCCAAATCCCTTGAAGTTCGTCCAACCTCTGACCTACTCTCTCTATAATCCTCTCAATGTTCCCCAATCTCCCAAGAATCCTCTCACAAGCCTCTCTCTAGCCTTTGGAATCACACTTCCAAGTAAGGGGTTTTCTTCCTTTCTCATTTTTTTTGTCAATTTTCTTTAAGTTGTATTTCCCTTTTTATTTAAATTATGAATGTTGGGGTATGTTTTCGCACCTCCCCCATACTTCCCTCTTATTGTTTGAATGATGGTAGAACCCTTTCTCTCTCATTAAATGCCTCCCATGTACACCCGTTACTATGCCGAAATTCCGAAAGGAACTTCTCTCTCTTCTTTTACATTCAAGCAATACTTTTGTATCATGAATCTAAATTCCATTTCTATTGTTGGGACATGTATATATATGATCTCATTACTGTCCATTACATGTAAATATGATGAGGAACCCCTTTCTCTCTCATCAACCTTTTTTATGAATTCTTATGTCACGTCGTTACGCTGCCGAAATCGCACCGAGTTTCTAAGCCAATGTCTTTGTGTAGTGAATACCATGCCCATTTCTCCATCAAGGGTATTCACCTTTATGCACATATACATATTGATTGTAAAGTTTCATGTATGAATTCCACATTCCTTTATCGTGGATGAAATGATTATGTTTTATGAATCCATGTTTTATGATCCATGTGGCACACTTATGCATGAAATGAAATGTTTAAGAAGGGTGCGCCCTGATAGCGCTCCAATGCATTGGGTAAAGTATAGTATCATGATACGTCATGTGCAATGAGTGTTTACTCATTCTAATTCAAGTTCAACGAGGGTTTACTCGTGCTTCAAGTGCAATGAGGGTTTACTCATGCTCCATGTGCAATGAGCCTTGGCTCATGCTAATTCAATGTTAAGTGTTGTTGCCACATTTCCATGTTATGATTATCATGCTTTATCATGCCTTTATGATAATGTCTCTCTTATTCTCTATTTATATGCCTATTGCCTAACATGTATTGTACTCCTCATGTTATTCATTGTGTACTCCCTTACTGGGATTTGTAGCTCACCCTTTTCTTATGCATGTCCTCAGGTTATCCCAAGCAATGCTAAGTACGAAGGAATGTAGTGGTCATGTAAAGGAAGTTTTCAATAAGGATGTTTTATTTCAAGTTTAAAGTTTTTATGTAATGATCCTAAGCCCCAAAGACACTAAACCTCTCGATCTTCTTTATTGTATCAAGTGAAGTTTTATGTAACAAAGCATGTTTAAGTTGTAATAAAAAGCAGGGTTGTCATATATAAGATGTTAAGGTAATTATATATTTATTAAAAATCAGAAATAAATTACCATGATGAAGAAAAGAATTTTTTCTTTCAAATGAGTATTCATAATTGAATTTATATTCAGTATATCTATATATTAAAAATAATTTAATTATTAAAGTTTGAGTGCGACATATATCACGTTCTTTAAATAAAATAAATTAAAGGTCTTAGCAACATACAAGTGGTTTCCAAAAGATTCCATTTCGACCCAAGTAAATTTTATAAAGAAATATAACCATCAAATTATATTAATTCAATTTTATGTGTAATTTTATAATTTTCTTTTTACAATTAATTACCTGATTTATCTTCAACTGTTGTAAATAAAATTTACTGTAGTTACAATTCATTATTCCTTAAAAAATATTTTTAACATAATATGGACAAACTGATACCAATTATTGAATCCTTTTTTCCAAATTCAAAACTCATAAGTTGTATTATTTAATTTAAAATTAATCCCACTGTTGAGAAAAAGTGTTCTAAATGATAAAACATTGCAAAAGATTGAAATGTTTTTACTTATAAATACAATATAAAATTAATGATAATCACATAAATAATATTAAATGGAAAACATATATTCTATTTATACTTTAAAACCATTCTATATTATAATTTTAGCATATAAATTATCTAGATGAAAAAGCAGTTATTAATTAAATATGTATAGTATTTTTACTATTCATCAAAATATGAATGTTATCATAAAAAGATGAAAAATTTATCCAATTAAAATTTTTATATACTGATTAAAAATAATTAGTTTATTTTTCAAATTTATCTTAAAAAATTGTCAAAAATTATATTTAAAATGGGTTCTCCATCAAAAGGAGGCAAAACTGCATTTTTCTAAAAAATACATCCTTTATACAAAAAATTGATTTTGTACTCATACCATGTTCTAGGAAATGTGTAAGATGAATTATAATGTCAAAAAATTTAAAATTTGATTAATATTATTCATAACATCTAGTTCATAATAATATTATAACAATATATCATTTTTTATTTAATCTCGGTACTGCGTACATCACACGCTTTTGAGGATGGTCGCTCTTGCGTTCAACAGAAGCCAAAAATATCATTGCGTATACTACAAGCTAATACGGTGTTGCATATAGCGCAAGAAAATCATGGTGTAGCGTACAACAAAAGCCATAAATTTAAAATAATATTTCTCATAAAATCTCAGGGTGTTACAAACATTGTTCCCCATAAATATAAATATTAAACGTGGCACAATTAAAGTATTAAAAGTATTGTTATCCAAGAGGTGTTTAATTATTCAAGACCGAAGAAATCACCTCTACCATAAAATTTTGTATGATCAACATCTTGAGAAGAAGTTATATATTGTTATGATTATTGTATCCAATAAGGATTTCATAAGGAAATAAATACAATGAATATTACATCACCCTAATGAATTACCAGATTGATCCTTCAAGATGAGAAAACGTGCACCATAAACTGTCATACATACAATCCCTTAATACTTTTTTTCATCAACTGATTTTATTTCATGATGTGTCAGTGTTTTCCTAGAATCATATTGTCTCACTCTATTAATAATAGAATTAAATTTTTTCTATAGAGTTTATATTGTTGAGGATTTCGGTATATGAGAAACATGGGATGCGTATCCATCACCACCCATTGGTTCACTATGATAGTAACACCAAAATTGTCCCTTCTAAGTATAGTTGTGAAAATATCAAGGTGGTTCTCTAAAAAATATATAACACTAATTAAATAATAATAAATGAATATACTATTATTGATATAGGGTTTTTAGGAGCATTTACTTATTCGTGGGTAATAGTCTTAGGTGAAACCCAATTTTAAGAATATGTTACCATCTTCCATTTTCATACAGAATTAAAGATAACAAATATTTCCCTAGATATGAACACAATTAATTTCATAATACTGTTATAAAGACCCATTTAATATAAAATTTTTAAAATACCATCATCGCTAAACTATAGAAGCCATCCGATCAGGCCCATCATAGTGATGAATAATAATGATAATGGATGAATGTCTTCAAAGTAACAAAAAAGACATAAAAAGAACACATCTTTGATGAATAATATATAAATAGATCCAAAAAACACATGAAAACCCATCCAAAACAAAAAATTATGATCAATATAAGACTATAGGGTCTCTATGTGACCAACTGTCTCCTCTATATAATTTCGAACTAAATGCAGTGATATTAAAAAAACGCCCGAATACTACAAGATAGACTTCCATTTACATGGATCACACAATATATCTTCCACAACTACCATGAATAAAATTTAATTTTTCATAAATAATACCATTATTATTACACCAAAATTGTTACACATAGCCTAATATCTTGAATATAACAAGTCAAACTCAAAAAACTATTTTACAAAGAATCATAACAAATCAAACAACATTTATAAATCATATAATTTTTATTTTTCCTAAAATCATTTATTAATAAATCATGGATAATAATATGAAAAGTGAATGTGAAAAAAATGGTTAGAAAATAAATTCACTATAAGTTAATTATGTAAAAACACATCCATGATATAACCCGTAATTAAAAACCATGTGACACAACCTAATGTGAAAACCTAGGAGAAAAATTTGATGAGATAACCATCATGTTAAAAACCCAACATATGAAAATTTACTATGTATTGGGACATATACTATAAGAATTTTTATTAATATAATTAAAAAAGGATAGTCTAGGAATAATGATGGTACCAAACAATATTGAGTCATTAAATGGTGAATTGATATGATGAAAGAAACCCCTAGTGGTAAACCATATACTAGGGTCACCTAAGCCCATTCCCATATTCACCCATGGTTCCCAATGATCCATTTTCAAAACTCCATTTTTAAAAACGTGTTCACCAAATATGAACTATATTCAAATCCATGAAAATATACATCAGGGTTTAAACTAAATTTCCAATATGATGAATCATTTAAGAATTTAATAAATCACTAGGTCTACAAATTACCATTTTAATGAAAACCCACATTAAAAACATCTATCATTCCAATATATCCCTAAACACCAAAAATTAAATCAATTTAATGAACAACCCAAAATAATTCTTTAAAATATTCTAAATTTTAATGAAATAATTTTTTTTAAAAACCTCAAAATGAAGGTAGAACATGTGGCCATTGACATCAATAATGTAGGGAGAGTATATAAAGTCCTCATGATCCTAGATCCAAAATAATCAAATTCAATCCTTCATCAAAATCCTATGATTTTTTATAAAAAAACTTCTTATAAATAGTAATATTAGAATAAAACTAGCATGGATAAAATATGGAAGGGTAAAAAGATAAAAAATTGCACATACATAAATGTGATACGTCAATAATGCATGAATTCATCAATGAAAATAAGTGTATATACATAAAAAGAACATGTAAAATATAAATGTGACACAAAAGTAATTTTTGATTTAATAAGGATTTATAATTTCTATTTGAAATGATTAAAATACTCTGGTTTTACTATTCAGGTAGGGGTATCATTTTCTCATTGAGGAGGAATCATGGTTAAACTTACTATTAATTGTTACAAGTCCCCCACATTCCATTATTTTTGGGGTTGAACCATTTTCAATCAAGGACATAATGGTTTTTGAAATTCTTTTTAAAAAATTTTGACACCCTTAAAAAATTATGAAACATGCAACATGTCACCCTGTGCATGTCTCAATATTTTTTACACTCTTTGAAAACCATGAGTAATGTAAATGGATCCTCATAGAGGCATATTACAACATAACTATATAGTTAAAATAATTTTTACCTTATTCACAACCCTTGAAAATTTCTCATGAATTCCTTTATAATCATTCACCTATTACCATAATCATCCCAATCATCGAATGATAAAAACAGAGACTTGTTAACAGAATACCAGTTACCTAGAGAGAATCATAATTATCCCAACCGTATGATTTTTATTTCCATAGAATATCCCCATGATATTGGACTATAAAAGTTAGAAGGATATTTCTACCTCATCAAATATTCTTATTCCCTTGTCTCATGGTTATTTCATTTTCACTTCCATGTTACATAGACCAGGGGAATCATTTTTACAATGTTTTATATTATCATTTTGATCAATAATATGAAATTTTATTTGATATATGGTTGTATTAGGTTCATGAAAAAATTCTTTATCATCCTACCACATTTGATTTATCTGTGTGAAACCATGTCACGATAAAAATATGAAAAAGATCATAGATCGATGCCAAAAAAGATGTTATGTAAAACCAATATGAAACTATTGTATTTATCTACCTTATCTAAATGTGGTAAATAAATTTTTTTCCAACATACCCATCTATACAAACAAACAATTTACCATGTGAGGTGAAACTATAAAAAAACCCCTGATCAACAACCTCAAAGTGTAGTTTCAATTTGATATGGTTTGTATACTATATCTAAATAATTTTTTATTGGGTCGACCTCATCATATCACATAAAACCATTCAATAATCTCCAAAAATAGACTCATTTGAAACAAGGACCACTCTCACAACATCGCCAAACAAAAAGGTTATCTACGAGGATTCCAACACTAATTTTTGAAGGGTTTATTATTTATGAAAGATAAATTACTATTGATAAATGAATGTTTGAATATAGAATTTTTTTCCAATGATCCTTTGAAATCAAGCACATAATACTAAAAAATATATTTAATAACATAGATATTTCTCTATATCTATCCATATGTCTATATGTTTTATTATTTGATTAATTTATTATTAGAACCCATCACAATTTGTACAAATATCTAGAACATGGACTTTATCTTTATGTACCTTTTAGATACAACTATATTTGGAAACATATGAATTCTCAGAATCTCACAGACATACCCTACCCCATACACTCTCACTTCCATCATCAGGTAGGTAGGAATGAAATGAGATGATTTCATACGTAGATAAAATATAACAAAAATAGAATCCTCATCACTAGGAATAATCATTAAACATGTTATAAATATTGAAGGAAATATCTTCCGACATCTATAAAATAATGGGTAAGTATATTTGAAAATATTATGTATTTGGTGTTTGGATTTAATTTTTAGAAAATGAGACAACTTCATATCAAATCTGCAATAAATTGCCTCATCCATGATAGAAAAAATTTATGCCTTATGCAATGTTAAATGTTGTCATCACCAAGCTGAATGGACTAACATGGATAATTCCAACTGTTCGTCAATTCCATCAACAGGGAAAAAGAAGTATGTAACCTTATATAGAATAATAATGATACATTGGAAGACTAAGAACAATCACCCAATGTATCCCCACTATTATTGATTTTTTTAATGCTTTGGATTTTAGTTTCTATCATCTTGTCAGGAAAAAAATTGATCATTTAAAGACAAGTATACTTTTATAAAATCTAGGAACACCTATCCAACAACCTCTTTACTCTCCTTATCATCTCAATAAAAAATTTCATCATAGTGATCTCCTCTACTTATTACAACATGAATTTTGTTTGTTTGATCATACACAACTTATCACAAAAAGTATTCCCATTACAAAGAGTGTATAAAATATCAACATCAATATTCTGATGATACCCTACACACTGTATCAGTAACATGTTTGGATCCCTATGAGTAAAAATATATTTCATGAACATATGAGAATAATACACCCAAAAAAGAACATATAATTGATATAGTTTTATCATTTGATAGTGAATGAATAACCACATGATACACATGATCATATGTAGGGTAGTTCTTCGTATATGTGTGTAACAAGTGAGTGCCATAGACCAACACGTGATTCCCTAGCATTAAAATAGAACCTTGTCCCATACCATAATCATTGTAGAAAATATAAAAATCCAAAAAACTATTCTGAAATAATCAAAATGAGTGATAATGTCAACCTCTCCTTCATCATAATAAAATAACACATCCACTTAAAAATTCCTTCAATAATAACACCATTATGGGTTAATTCAATCATCAATGATGTTATCTTGGACAATTCATGAAAAATCCTTATATAATAATTGGAAAATAAAAATATTTTTTGGATATATAACTTAATTATTGGAAATGTAGATGACCTGAAAACCAATATCTTTTTGGATCCTCTAATATAACAATCATAGAAATAAAATACACACAAAATATCACATCTCAAATCCAAAACTCAAATTTGAGATGCCTCTTATATTAAAGATATTATTTCAAGATTTGGATAATGATATCTATATCATTCTTATTATCATCATCTATATTTTAGTGTAATAATTTATTATTTAGGAACATAAAAAATGATTACCATTACTGTGGAAATATTTGGTTAATCAAATCCATTAAACATACAAGATCACTGCTAGAACTTAATGGAATAATCAAAACTCAATATTTTAATATGTAATCTAAATTGATTTCATAGGTACATCCTATTATTATACACTCAACATGTGGTAACATTACCAAATATAAATATTTAAAAACCATCATTCCCCATTATGATGGTCAAAAACAACAATAATCCTAGGAAATATATTTTTGTTCTTTGAGGCCACCCAATTCAAAATTTCATAATCCCAGAAAATATTGAGGATCCCTTTTCCCTTCATAGAAAAAAAGACATGAGATGTACATAGAGATATGATAGGAAAAAAATCATTATCCAATTGAACCTAAAATAGACATTAAATTCCACCAACACATCTCGCGTTATTGGATATGATGGCATAGAAACATGCATCATACCTGGGATAAGGTCCATAAAAAAGGCGACCAATATCTATGATGGAATACTATAAAAGTCATACAAAAATACCATAACATATATAGAAAACCATGTAGTAAATATACTACCAAAAAATGGAAATGACATGAGGAATAATCATAGAAAACGTTTTAGATATAACCACATCATAAGGAACAACATGCCCTTGTAGTTGGGGTTTGTCTTAGTGGTAAGCAGCCCATAATTCTAAATGGAAAATGGGGGTTCAAAACCCATTGGGCACATGTATTGTAGAAGCACTGTAGTGGTACTGTAGCAGCCGAGATACTATTGTAAAGACGACACTGTAGCGGCGGCAGGGGAACTGGAGCAGCTACAAGGGAACTGTAGCAGTGGCAGGTACTGTAGCAGTGCAGGTACTGTAGTAGTACTATTCACAGAATGGGATTTGGGCCAAAAAATTGGGCCTACGGGCTATGTAATGGGATAAATGCCCACTGGACTTTCGGGCTTTGTAATGGGTCTCCCTCTACCCCGTTAAAGAGGTCTTTGCTTTGTTTCAATAATAAAAATGAGGCTTTGGCCCCAACCTTTAAAAAAAGGAACAACATGCCCTTCCATTACCCTCTATTGTCCTGCACATCCTAGAAACATATGTAGACCCATAAGAGGATACAAACTACATCCAATGATGATTAATGTTTAGAATAGCCCTATCATTGATTATACAACCCTTCAAAAGTATTTGATCAATGAAATTAGTGTCATGAACTAAAAATCCCATATCACCTCCTAGTTGGAAATAACCCCCCCCCCCCCCCACAAATGGGAAACTTAATGGATCATTCCCAAAATTTTGCAATAATAAAAATTAATATGTAGTAACTGAATCAAACAATTCTACCATTTATCAGTTTGAAAAAACACCAAAACACTATGACGCTACCATATTTTTTCACATAAAATCATGTAGTCTTAGCCACATGAACATACCACATATAATGTGTATTATTATCACCAATTCTATAACAATTATTACGAACCATGAAACCCATTGTGAGTGTTGATTTAGACATAACATATTGTGATATCTTTTCACAAAAACACTTCATATGGAATGTTAATCCACAAGGATGAAATGTACAAGGAGCCTATATATATTTAGGCATTGTATGACCATTACATACACATTGACTAAATAAAATCAATTGATTTCAATAATATTCCTATAAAATGATTCATGAAAAAACCTCCCTCCCCTATACTTTTATTTCTAGATAGAAGATACTCCCTATCTAACTACTGCATGGAAAATAAACTCCACTTAAATCATTCGATTCAGTTATAACTTATATATACATATAATCATGGTGAAATTTCACCATGAAAGTCAAAAGGTACTTAAATGTAAAAATAAATTGAATATTCAACCTCATTCCTGACTCAGACATCATATCCATTATGTAATCATTGGTGAAAATAAATTGTTCTAGATAATCCAACTCAACAACGTGGAAAAAATTTCATGAATAATATTTTTTTCCTTCCTCTGATCTCAGAAACTCCTTGGTCATTAATAAATGAAATTTCTCAAGGTATAACTAGTAATTAATGATTTTTTATAGAATACCATGTAATATCTTAATGAAACATAACATCCACAATAATTTCCCACCATCTCATTCTTGATCCTTCAATTATAAACTCTAGAAAACCAACCATAGAGTACTCTTGTAACATAAAGAAGTATATTAACCTCTAAATTCGGTCAATAAACTATTTTGATACCTATGTCCTTTATAAGAATTAATATGGATTAATGATACCTAGAATAATTTTATCCACAACCCATGAACTGATGTTGGATCCCCAACTCCCACTTGGCAAAGTTTCTGAATCCTATAATTTTCATTTTCAACCAATGAATGTTTCATAATAGGATTCATATTTAAACAATATATTGTATTTCCTTTGTATAATTTAAGATAAATGTTGGTAGGGGTCGTCTTTTTTAACCACAAGAAAATAAATAGACATATTGGGATAATATTCTAAAAAAATTGGGAAAATATCATGAATTTATTTACATTCTATAAATCATTAATATTTTAATGAAAATATTTATTCTGTGAAATATAATAAATGATTTAGAAATCAATATTAACATTTAAATGGAAATATATTTTTAATTAAAATGTACAAAAAACTACAATTATAAATCATTGTAAACAATTTCCAGCCACCCATGCTAACTCATGTTCAAGAACCTAACATAGCTAACTAGGAACCCACCCACCCATACAACCTGAATTTTGATAGTACAAAAAACAATATATAAAAATCATGTAACCAAACATAGTTTTTATTAAAACAATTCATGTAGACCATCCCTATAAAAAAATTGTAATGGATCAATCTAGTTCAATTGAAAAAGGAACACAAGAAGTTCTGTCATGGTGACGTATAACAATTATAATGGAAGTTATTCATGAATATAACACAAAAATATATAACCAAAGTAAACCACATAATAAAAAGATACATGTTGATCAATAAAATCCAAAAACAATAGGATTAAATTAAAGGGTATAAATAATTAAATAATAAAATTTCCCCTTCTGACCAACCATATACTTCAAAACCTACTTAATCATTGGTAGTGAAAATAAGGGAAGTCAGTGCGCTACAATACACCCCACCCATTACCATGATCCTATAATATAACATCTAAAATCCCCTAATTATATAAATAATTTTTGATAAAAAAAACACTATGACACTACCAACGTGTTTATAAATGACCTAATATCAAGAATTTAATAGTTTTATATTATAAAAATTGAAAAGTTTTATAATAAATATTTATATCGCCGAACCCATTTAAAAATTTACTATTCTTTTTAAAAAGACATTAATATATGCGGTGTTATAAATTTGGTAATTCAAAGTGATGAAATAGGGATAGGTTATCCATACACCATATGTTATAAATTCAAACACACATCCATTGAATAACACATTATGAAAACAAATGTGATAAGTCCTTATGTGAAAAATTATGAAATGAAATCCAAAGTATAAACCCACCATACTGTAAATATATATATATATTTAAAAAATAACTATGTATTTCGATATAAACTATGGGAATATATAAAAGAATTATTGGTTCATAATCTATTTATACTAATGCTAAAAATCAATATTATTTACATCCAAAATCTATCTATATTATGAAAGAATCCCATCTTGGTGAAACAAAAACTATGTTCACTAATGACCATTTCTAGATGCACACATGTTTACTAATGTGATATTTTTAAAATATGTTTTTAAAATCATTTTCACGATTTAAAAAATATATTAAATACCATTTCTATCTCATATGATTTTTGAAAATTCATTTCCAATCCTGAACATCAGATAATCATTTAATAAAATAATGTGTGAAAAATACCATTTTTAATGAAAAAACCCATATAAAACATATATATGTTAAATAGATCATTTAAAACCAAATATAAAATAAATTAAATGAATTACAGAAATTAATGTCAAATGAAATAAATAAATGTAATATAATAATGTTTTTTCAAAGAAAATTCTACCTCATATGGAGTTAGAAAAAATTGACATCAACAACAATGGTTGAGGATGTACAGATTGGTTTTTTAAGATCCTTGATCCATATAAAACAATTCCAATAAACCATAAAAACCCATATCTTCACCATGTATATCTCCTCCATGATCAACAAGATTATTGGATAAGAAATCCAATAAGGTTCTATGAATAAACGAAAAACAAGAGAAAAACTGAACATAAATCGATGGAATCGATTAATAAAAAGGATCTCTACCGATATTATATAGATATATGCATTTTAATCACTAATAATGGATTATGACAATCCAATATTTGATTAGGATTATATTTGGGTAAAACTGACTAATATAAGATGAAAAAATTATAAATTATTAATTGTCGGATGTGGATGTGATAGTTTCATGAAAGTGGCTCCATAGTAAAACAAATTTTTCACTTTAACAATTCAACCTTACTAGTTATGTTTTATATGGGTGAAAATTTTTCGATAGAGGATGAAATGCTTTATAAAACTAGTCTCCAACTATGTGGCACCCACAAAAACCTTATAGACACCAAAACCATCTCCCTATGATTCTCACAGCATTTATATAACAATTTTCATTATAAATAAAATTCCACGTGAAACACACAAAGGAATACCAATTATTATTGGAGGGTAAAAATAAATATGAGAAATAATTTTCAAACTTTCTAGTTTACATTCAATTCCCCAACCATCATGCTCTGATACCCATAATAATCCTGGAACAAAATAGAGAGAAACCAATTCTTATATAATGTATAGTTTTGACCCTGAGGATGTCACACTATTTACTTATAAAATATCTTGGTTTAATAATTAATATTACGATAAATTATTACAAAAGGAATCATTGGTCCATCCCTCTATTTAATAATTTATTACTTCATGTATTCACTAGAAATTACCTCCATATCAAAATGATATATGTCTATAAACATAGTAGATATGATGTTAGTAATATATCATATTTTTTATGATGATTTTATTTATTTGTTTAGTGAATTTTAATTTGTGAGGATGTAATTTTCTATAGAACAATTAATAAATTTTCTCAGTAGAAATACCATGGGTGTGTCAAGAATGGACAATTAAATAACAATATTAATGAGAATGACTAAATAACTTTTACGCATATGAATTAACCATGTTATCAATTTCTGTTCCATATAAATCAATGATTATATTTATAATAGTGAAACAAAACTATTCGACCTCAAGTTTTTCTTGATTCTATTTCTCAAAGAACATGGAATTATCTACATGTCAATGCCAATGTTTCTAATTTCCAAAATGAACAGATAAAGAATCTTTAAAATTTTGTTGGAATTATATTGTTTTACATCTTGATGTGGTGAAACGAAAAAAATTTAGCCACTTATTTCTATTTATCCAGAATATACAGAGTTCAATTCATTATAACCATAAAAAAGTATCATAATCTATCATGAACTAAAAACTAAAGTAATCAAAAATTCCAAATAAATATAAGTAAAAATACATACCAAGATCATTTAAAAAATAAAACATTTTACCCATCTCCTAAAATATTTAATTAAAAAGTTTAGAACACAATCCTATAGTCATAACTCACTAGGAATTTCTCATATGTAATAATTAAAATTTAATCCAACATAAATGTGATAAAATATACCAATAAGTTTCAAAAGAACACTCTTTCTAAAAAAAGACATAGAAAACACAATATTTATTTTTCCAAAGCTATTTTTTTTATTTTAGGGATAAAATCCACTTTTATGGGTGAGTGGGAACCTCACAACATCCATCGGACCAAAAACTCATACATCATACCAAAGACAGAACCTCCATACCAAGGAAAATATTACAGCACCCTGAAGACACATTCAAATTCAAAAAAATGAAATGCAGCAAATGTAAGAACATCATGGCATGTGAGGCAACCTAGAGAAGAACACCCACTGTAGCGGTCATCATCATCACCATAAAAACCCCCACGCTGGTGATGTCCTGGAAAAGCACGACAGAAACTTTGTACCGAACCATAAAAATACTGAAAATGTTCAACCAAATAAATATAATATATATTTTTTGACTTCATAATGTCCAAAAATGTCACGACCCGTCCTCAGGGCCCACGTCGTGACTACCCCAAGCCTACCTTCCATAGGATAAGGTCTAGCGACTAGAACCAAATTTGATTCCTTGATAAAAATGGAAATCATTGCCTTTAAAACCTGTAACACGCAGAGTCTGAACACACGCAGCAGAAGCAACAAGTACTATTATAGAGAAGAAAGGTGTGTTGAAAGTAAGTGGGCCAGTATACAAACCCAACTGAACAACAATTACTAGGACACGAAAAAAGGTAAAATAGCTCCTGGATCGTCCATCGGGGGAATCCTACCTGAAGGGTAGGTACAATACTCGAACAACTCGACCGTGAGGTACGTCTCGTCTAGTAAAGCTCTGAGCAGCCTCCCATCTATCACCCTCAGCCTCGATCACTATTGACCGTCATCTGCACATAACACAACATGGTGCAGGTGAAGCCTGTCCTGGGGTGAGTATAACAATACTCAGTAGGGAACCGTGAGACCTCCAAAAGGTATCCAAGAATAAAATAAGGATAAACCACAATAGTAATATACAATCACAATTTATCAACCATCCTTAATTAAATATATGCCCATACATATACCTATGTTACCAATCACAAACCAGCTCCAACTCTTGAGACCAACCACATTCTATTCCACAAGTGTAGAAACACTCCACAAAGAATGTACAACATAAGGGGTATCCCACAGGTATATCTCATAGAAGGAAATCCATGTGGGTGTCACCACAACACATCCACGAAGTAACATCCATGAAGAAAAATCCACCCATACTTAGGTATATGCCCAAACATATACCTATGTCGTCAAGAGTACACATCTCATACATGAGGTAAACACCAAGGTAAGGACACATATCACACCAGGTATACACAAGATAAAAGAGAGTAAGAGATGATTATTTGTAGCCACTAAATCATCTATCAATTTGGAACGATAGATACTAGTAGAAACCTAAAACAGAAGTCAGTCAAAGCTGTTGATCCTACGTGACATCATATTAAAAAAGTCATCGATGTCAAACCCTTGGAGGATCTAGGTCCAATCCTAACACTTTCGAACCCACAAAGGATTTAGGTCTAGTCTTGTCTTTGTAGAACCCATGGAAGATCCAGGTCCAGTCTTGACACTATCGATCCCACGGAGGATCCAGGTCCAGTCCTGTCATTGTCGAACCCACATAGGATCTAGGTCTACTCTCGTCATTGTCGAACCCATGGAGGATCGAGGTTTAGTCTTGTCATTGTCGAACCCATGGAGGATTTATGTCCAGTCTTGTCACTATCGAACCCATGGAGGTTCCAGGTCTAGTATCGTCATTGTCGTCCATAGGGTTCTCGTACTTAGCATGCTCGATTTCGGGAGGGTCCACTCCTCATGCCATGTTTCGATACATCATGTAACATGTAGTATTGATTTTATGTGTCTTGTATTTTCGTCTCATCATAAAGAACTCAACACGATAGACAGAACGTCAATCGGATGGTCGGTCTGTGAGTTATTGGCATTTCCGTTCTAGGGGCCCGGTTGGTTTTTAGTTCAAACCAACCCAGCCATACCCCAACTATGTCCAAACCTCAAGTGGGGAATTTTAGAAGAATGTTCCTGCTCTAAGACTTCCGTCGCCGCAGATATTTCATCGTTTGGACACCTGTAGCCCAAAATGCGGGCTAAAAGGTGTAATCGAGCCATAACGAGTCCGGGTCCAGTTCGACCTAGTCGGACCGACCCGGCCCGACCCGATCCATACTGGGGTATAACCTGGTCTACAGGTCCAACCTAGTACAAGGGGGAGGCCTAGCCCAAGTGGTCGGTATGACACGAGTGGTCCGTCCAGCCCGAGTGGGCGGCCCAAAGCAAGGGAGTGGCCCGACCCTATGGCGTGGCCCGACCCGAGGCGCCCCGGCCTGAGGCAGCCCACTATTCTATCAAAGTTATATAATTTTATGCACCTATTATTATTTATTGGGGTATTAGATATATTTATTCCACATTCTTTTTTCATGGAATATATTATGATATTGAATGAATCCATGTTTTATGATCTATGTGGAAAAATAAAGAACCAGAATGAAATAATTATGATGGGTGTGACTAAATAGTGCTCAAATTAATTGGGTAATTTTTTGTTCCACTATATGTTATGTTTGGATAGTTGTGTTCTTGATTACGTTATTATACTTTTTTCAATATTAATTCCTTATGATTTAACATTGAAATATTATTGTCATTTAATTGTTTAATGGGTTTCCACATTTCCCATGTCATGATTATAATGTTATGTCATGAATTATTATTTATGATACTTTTCATACATGTTTATAGGCCTATTTTCTTACATGTATCATTTATTCCATTATTATTCAAATTATGGGATGTTTCGATTACACTTTTCTTATGAATGTCCCCATGTTATCCCATTCAGTTTTTTTGTTTGAAAGAGTATGTGGATCATGTTAAAGAAGTTTTCAATAAAGAATGTGAAAGATTTTTTTTTAAAATGCAGTTATATCCCCTATTCAATATGATATATTATGTTCATCATTCCCAAATACACTAGACATATCATTATTCCCAGTGTTATTAAGTGTAATTTTTGAAATAATACAAGTATTGTTCTGTAATAATGTGCATAGTTGTATAGACGATATTAGTGGAATTTTTTTTATATTTTCGGTATTATGATTAGAAAACGATGGTCAATATATTAAGGATAAAACTATTTATAATAAATCATCCATAATTTTTGGTACATCTATTATAAGCTTTGTATCAAAAAATACATTAATGTCGATATAATACAAGTGGATGTGGTTCTCAAATAGTTATACCGAGTAGTAAGAAATCTGACAATGTCTTATGGGTCTATCTTAGAATAACATGGTACATGAAAATGGGCCTTACATCCCACTAAGTTTCACAAACCTATTGAATATTCTATGTTAAATTCAAAAACATATTTTGAATCATAATTATGAGAATGAAAAATACCCTTAACAAAAAATTATATGAAATAGATCATGGATAAAATATAATAATGTTTACAAAATCCCATGATATAAGGGTAAATGTAATATATATTTCATACAATTAAAGAAATTGTATTAAATTTTATATATTTAATAGATTAAAATAAACGATCTTAATCATCCTGTTATTCTATCTAGTGTACATAAATTTGATAAATAGAGGAAATAGTCAATTTGATGTGAAATTTTATGATTTCCCTAAGTGATATGCAGTATGAGGGGAGCATGAATAAAAATATTTCTCAAAATAATATATAACTAGACATAGTTTCTAAATAGAATACATGATTATCAGTAGCACCATAGCACCCATAAGGGAGATAAAGCCACAATAGAGAGCTTTAGGTGTCAAAGACCTCCTACTATCAATGGATATCTGACCCCTCAATCGTGGAAAAACAGATCAACTCCATTGAGAAAATATTCTCAATCCATAAATGTTCTAAGAAAGATAATATTCTATTGGTTTATTATTTTATGGATTGATATAATCCCCATTTTTTAAATTGATCACGATTACAAACCCTGAGGATGATATTGATGAAATGGAGTGGAATGAATTCCATAAAATACTTTTCGATAAATATTTTCCTCAAACTATTCACCTTATAATAGAATGGGATTTCTTTCTCCCTCGAGAGAAAATTACAACAATTCTACGAGAGAAGATGAGGAAAACATCCCCTGGATATCATGATTCACATTATTTTATTTTTGTTACACCGAAATGAATGGTTTGCCTCTTCATTTTTGGTTTAAAAACAAGTAAATATATATCTACAGTGATTTTTGTAATTCATAGTTATGTGTAAATTTTATGATGTGACATCAATATCTAATAAGAGATCAGATAATCCTAAGGGTATTATAGGGATACATTTCGAAAACATTAGTTTCATTATATTTTCCCGATGGAGAAATCTAATGGTTCTATGAAATTTAACAGCCCCACATATCAAAAGTATGGAAAGAAGAAAACGTGAAATTTTGTATGGGAGGTTGATAAATTCTATAAGCACGAGATCAAATGAAAAACAACTAATAAATTCCGATAAAAGAAATCCTATAACGTGATAGAGGAAATGAATACTCCAGACTCCCCTCAACGAATTTCAATTACTAAAATTGAAAGGAACTGGGGAACATTGTAGACCAATTTACTTAGACGAGGGTTTTAAGAGAAACCAACAACCTCCAATCTAGCAGGGGATACCATTTTCCATCACTACCATTGATGTGAATCCCAACAACAAAGAATTTTCATGTATTGAATTTATTCATTGTTGAATATTGAATATTCTTTTTTGGACGTGATTCAATACAATTAATCTTATCACACAAGTTTTTGTTGAGATATTGAAATAAAGACAAATATAATTTATGTAGAGACTTCTAGGAAAATGGAAAATTGGGAAATTATATAATTCCATGTATATAAATCCTTCCATATCATAATTTGAGATCTGAACTTCTTAGTGAACCTTTTCTTACTTCCTTTGGTAGATTTTGATGATATTTTGTGAATGAGTTGAAAATCCTTATATATATCCAACAAAAATATACATTTTATGAAAATCAGTATTTATACAAATATTTGACCTCCATTTATATAAATGTGAATGGTAGAGGATCATCCTTTACATTATACCTATTTTGATTGAATATTATGATGTGTTTCTAGATGAATTTTTTAGTCTTACTCTAGGAAAGGATGTTGATGTTTCAATCTATCTTATTCCTAGGGAATTTCCAATATCAAATATGTAAGAATCCATATTTTTTCAGACAGTCGTTTGAGCATAAAATTGAATTTATTTCATTGATATTCTCATAAGGTGTAAAATACTATTTTTACCCTAGAATATGATCTTTTATAATTATTATGACAACTCTGTTGGTCCCAAAATATGGTTTTTACCCTTGTGCATGAGTTTGGTGAAAATATGGGATGTTTGATTTTGATTAGAATAATTAATAATTAATAATTATTAAATTAAATATTAAATTCTTTTCATAGGTTAATTTTGTGGTATCATTAAAAATGATTTTGGAATTGGGTGTTTTTCTTTTATGTTGAGTTCAGAAATAGGATATTATCCTAGGTAAGAATAATCTCATGTCATAGCCCGAGGCAACCCCGTTCCCCTTTTACATTTTCTTTTATTGATTTTCTACTTTTCTTTTTTTCCATCTCTTCTTTCCTCCTCCTCATTTTTAAAGTCTCATACATCTCCTCATTCATTATTTCCTATGGAGAAATGGTATATTGAGATTTATAGGGAGTTTTATTGAATTATAAGTTATGTTGTAGAGCCCTCGAAGCGCTTAGTCGGCATACGACATCCGTTGACAGTGAAATCAACCGAAGCTTCAGTAGTTTCCGCATGAAGGTAGTTCTATTTTCATTTTCAACATAGATTCCCTCTAAAAATGTTGTTTTATGTTTTTAATACCTATTTATGCTTACTTGTTTCCTATTAATTCCATATATTCTCTTTCAAGGGTAAAAACAGGGCTTTTAGACGATTTGAGGGATTTCGTGTCTAGAATCCTAGGATATATAGTGTGTGTTCTAGGAGAACATTCCATGTTTTCATATCTTCTAGTGAATAAAATGATTTCATTAGTATATTTTATGTACTATGAGTCATTTTCATGTGGTGGCACATGGACGTGTGTGAATCCATGTGATAAAGAACATGGGTATTTGGTTTTCAAATAGTACACACCGTGTACTTTATAGTACACACTGTGTACTTTTACACAGGCATACCCCATGTGTTCTAGACATATATATGTATAGTGCCAGGGGGATAAGATTACTATCCATGTACTTTTATGTACACACTATGCGCCTATTCTAGCATAGTGTTTTGGGGTATTTTCTGCTCTGGAAGTCAGAATTGGGCATCTGAGTAGTCCATTCTGATCTTTTTCTGCATAGATCTCTATGGTGGAATCCAATGTAAAATTAAGGGTCATATAATTTGTGTTCTGGGAGTTTCTTTATAAATATATAGATTCTTACTTTGATTATTAAGATTAGTTGTCACCTGAGGAAGAGAAATTGCGTGGATGATAGGTTGGGGTTCAAACCAACCAAGTTGTGGCTTTTGATCTCTAATGAGAAGGTGCTATCTCCCATGACTTATTAATATTAGGATATTTCCCGTTTGAGATGTTCCCTTCTAAACAACAAGACCATGAGATAGGATTCTTCCACAGATTGTCAGAGGAATATCATTTCTTATGTGTTAACCTAGGGAGTCCAATGAGGGATCTCTCACCACTTTTCCATTTTGATGATCTCTATTATTTGATGCCTCTGTTGTTCATTGTTCGAGGAATTCATGTAGGATTCCTCCCTTAAATTTTTTTAAGGAATTTGTGTATTATGTCTTTTCTCGTGTTTACTTGGAATATCCTAAGTATGATTCCTCCTCAGTGATTGACTTGAGGGACCCAACGAGTGCCCATGGTTTTACCTAACATGAGAAGATACATTAGGTTTTGGTTGAGATGGTGTTCAGGTGACACCCAGAAAACATACAGAACTAGGAACCCATGGGGCTTTGGTTGTAGTGTTTGGTTGGGTGTTCGGAGGAACCTCACTATTTGTTATGTTTTACTAGTTTATTTCTAATGCAGTGATGTTCCTTATAGGTAATTCATAGTTTGTGGATGTTGAGCCTGACTTAGTGATTATTTATTTCTTTTATTAAACAAGGTGTTTTCCTTGGGATATGTACTTCATGTTGGGGTTCTTAGACGTGCTTACCTGAGATCTAGATTCCGATCCATGTTATTTATGTTATTTGTTTTATACCCATAGTTATTATTGGATACTTGTATATAATTCTTGAATGTGTATATATATACCATGATGTATATGTTTTTGGGCTGACCAGGGTGATTCCTGGTATATCTCTATTGTTACTTTCTTGATATTTCACGAATCATGGACCCCGGTGTTTAGACACTGTGATTTTTCCCAAGAGGATGTTTGCTATTTTATACCTAGTGGTTTAGAAAATGAGATCGTTCCTAGGTGTCCATATGTTATCTTAGTCATGAGGGGTTCATACCATGAGTTATGATCATGTGGTCATGTTCAATGTTATCCCTGAAGGTTCCAGACTATGGTAGCTTCCTAGGTAGTCATTTGTTATGTCATACCCAAAGGGTTTATTCTGTTAGAGCTTCCTTGGTGGTTGTGTGCTATGTTAGACCCACGGGGTTTAGGCCATGAGAGCTACCCATGTGGTCATGTGTATTTGATTGATATCTTGTTGACCAAAGGGGTTATATTTTGAGAACATTACAAGAGGGTGACGAGTGGTGGGGATGATTATGCTCTCTTTATCCTAAGAATGGATGATTAAACTCTACCAGATCAGTCAGGATTAACCATCGGTATATGGTATCCTTCATTATAGGATTGGCTATCTATATATGGTATCCTTATTTATTGGATTTACCTTCGGTATATGGAAATATAGTTTTCCTCGTAGGAGACTATAGTTGAGGCCTGGTGTATAGTTAGTTTCACATTATGGTGATGTAGCTTGCTCAGAGATATGATTCAGGCGTTGGCTGTAGGAGGTAATCTGTCGATCAGGATTACAGACCCAAGTATTTAATGCTGTTGTGGTTTCATATTTTATGATAAACAGAAATCTAAATAATAATTTCTATTTATATAATTATAGTTATGTGACTATACAAGTGTGTGTATATAGTTATGGACAACATTTGTGGCACTTACTAGTTGATAGGGATTACATACTAGGGTTTGACTGTGGGTTAACATTTTCTTTACTTTATATTTAGTTGTTCATTACCTAGGATGACCATGATGATTTTTCATACACATTAGATGCATGATTATAGGTTACATGATGTGGTTACCTACTATGATCTATCACTCCCATGCACGTGTACCTCAATGTAAGTGTATTCAATATGTTTTATTTTTTATGTTGATCATGTTCTACACGGTGGATAGGATTGAGGCAGAGTATTGAATGATCAATTGGAGCCGCATGAGTTGTTCTATTGGTTAGGGGACTGTAGTTCGACAGTGTTTGGAGACCAGATATGTGGTTTGGATTTGTGTTAGTAGTTACGAACAATCATTTAACTTTTAGTATCTTTTGTACTGGTATCTGTATGGTCGGTCTAGTGGGTGACTAGTGTTATATTATATTGCATAGTTGTTCGGGGTTTTACATCATTTTACTATTAAAACTTGTTCTTTTTCTATTTTTTATTCCCTTTTCACTACGATTACTTTATAATGTGAATGATAGTTATCAACTTATTATTTTTATTTCCCTGATATGGCGATATTGTCTCCACACTATAACCCCATAGGCCCTCTCTTCTAGTTGGAAGCCTCTGCTATTTGGGGAGGAGCTATTTAGGAGTTGTGTTTAACCAACATAGAGCATTGGGTTAGTGGATTCTGGTTTTATACGTTAGCTAGTGGAATTAGATATTTTCATTTCATAGTCTCTACTATTTGTAAATTGGAATACCAGAGTATTAGGAATGTTTCAGAATCTGTGATGGATATTAGTTTGGTGTGTTAGAAAGAATTGTTCTAGTAGGAAGTCCTAGTTACCAGGGTTTTCAATTTTTTTTCTAATTTTGTGATGTTGTAGTTTTATAAGAATTTCACCTTGAGAGACATACATGTTGTGTGTGATTGTTTTTATTTACTGTGGATATCCAGCTCTTGGACAATCGTAAGAGGCCAGAGATGGATTTTGACTCATGTCTGGTGAAGAAAAGAGGCATCTCAAGCATCCTTATAGTCACATAGGATTCACAACATATAGTCATAATAATGTGTTGTTTTACTAACAAATGAGACTGTCGGGTCTACAAAACCTTTTTTGACTCTCATGGTAGGTTATTGGGATCTACATTGAGAAATGTTTACGAGAGATTGAGGACTCAGTCCTCATGCACGGAAGGTGTAGTGACACTTTTAGGTCAATGTGGCATATGATTCCATGTTTGTTGTGGCTTTTTTTGGTTTTTTTCTCAGGGTTGTTGTTATCTAGTTGGATTGATGATTATAATGATGATATATACTAGGAATTTTCTATTGAACTAATCCTTTAGAAGGTATTTCCATATACCAATACCCGACGAGTTTCAGTTCATTTTATCTCCAACATGGTTGGGATCTCTAGTGGCATGATATTTCTATGGATTCTCCGAGACGATCAGGGACCTTATAAGATATTTTTTAGTTTTTAACTTCACTGGTCATTGTAGTATTTACATTTTTTAAGGGTTAGATCATTTTGAGGTATGTGGTTGGACCAGAAGACCTAGTTGTGAGGTTTTTTCTTATAGATCTGGGTGGGATACCAAGATACCCTTCATTGATACTTAGACCCGTGTGGGTCGATATCTCTTATATTATAGAGAAAACTATTTTATAGGATAGGCCATGATTTCCAATCCATTTTTAGGATATGATATTTATTTTAAAATCTTTTTGTGATGGATGCAGGGAAGGTGCTCTAGTTTATTTAATTAGGAATGATAATGCCTTCATCCATTGACGAATCACCTTGGGTGCTTGTTTTTGAGAACATGATTCGACATGAATGATGGTTCGAGTGCCTGGCCTGGTTGAACATTGTTTACACTATTACTAATGCAGTCAGAGCTTGGGTAGATGCTCGTGACTAGAATGAATTTTTGTGTACAGGATGGGTAATAATGGTACATACTGGTTAGTCATGGTATTATTTGAATGTGAATCAGTGAGTGAATGGGTGTGAGCCGAGGACTGGGGATTCAAGACATTTCAGGGGTTTAGAACAAATAATTATTGTTGAAATGACCCTTAATGTTAGAGTTTACCTTATGAAATTTTGGGTTACCTCCATATGGTTGTCTCGTGGCTGAATCCAAGTCCAGTTTTGATAGGATGTGAGTGTGGATCAGAGGGATATACATATTACTATTGTATAATAATAGTATCCTCCTGTTATAGATGATCATGAGATATATTTATTCTTCTTGAGTATTGTAAGAGAGTGCATGCACTACTTCAAGCCATCTTTTTTCATTTCTTTCTCTTTATATATGGTAATACTTGGGCAGGAGGGGGACATATAAAGGATACAATAGGGGAAGTTCAAGGTTATCCATATGGTGGGGAGTGAACCATTGGAAATTCGGGGGTGGTGTCCTTCTTTTTTAATTTCTCGTTGTTTTTTTCATTGGATGTTGTGCTCAGAGGTTTCATTTGAGTTGATGATAATGGTATTATTATTGTTAGGATTACCAGATCAGTCACTGTTAAACATATTCTATGTACATGACATTGTTTTGTGCTATGATATTGTTTGTGGCATAGTCTAGATAGCATGTGGTTGCAAATGCTAAGGTTGGGAGCATGGATTCTTGTCCCTTCAATAGGATTATCGGGGATGAGGTGATTTACGGTGGATAATTTGTAAGAAGCTATGTTTTTTTGGGCAATCGTTTTGAGAAATATTTTGATTTTTTGCATTAAGATACACATAAGAGGTAAGATTTTACTTTTTTTACCCTATTACATGATCATATATAATTATTATGACCACTCTGTTAGTCCCAAAATAAGTTGTTTACCCTAGCATAAGAGCTTGGTTGAAATCTGAGGAATTCAAATTTTGGCAGAATGTTTTTTATTTAATATTTATTAAATTAAATATAAAATTATTGGAGAAGGTTCTTTTAGATTTATCATTAAAAAGGTGTTTCAAATTGAGATTTTTTATTCTCAATTAAGTCTGATACTAGGATTTCATCCTAGTCAAGGCATAAACTCGTGTCAGGCGTTGGGGTCCTCTCAGGCCTCATTTTCTGTTTCATTCCATCCTATTTCTAATTTTTTTACTTCCATCACTTCTTTATTCTTCCACCTTGTGAAAATATCCTTTTACGACCCCTTCACGGTTACCTCTGGAGAAATGGTAGCGGGATATTTATAGTGAGTTGGAAGGCACAAGAGGTACCATTGTCGATACCTCGTTGGGCTAAGTCTGCCTACAACATTCGCTGATAGTGAAATCAACTGAAGTGTTAGCGGTTTCTTCATAAAGGTAGGATTATATCCATTATCCACGTATATCAACTATAATCATGTTATTTGTATTCTTTATGTGCATTAATTCTATCTTTTCACCTCTTAAAGTTATAGATGTTATTTTGGGGGTGAAAACGGGGCATTCAGGAAATCTGTGGAATGTCCCATCAGGATATCCAGGTAAAAATTTCTATGTTCTAGGGGACGATTCCAAGAATTATACCCAATTGGGGAAGAATATGTTTTCATTAGTACAATCTATGTACTCAGGGTACACTCCATGTGGTGGTACATGGCCATTTGTGTATCCGTGTGAGAATGAACATGGGTTTGTTGTATTTAAATAATACACGCCGTGTAATTTAAGGTACACACCTAGTAATTTTACACTGGTAGACCCTATGTGTTCTAGACAATTAGATGTACACAATTAGGGGGGAATATTAGAGTTCATGCTATGTACTCTGAAGTACACGCCAGGAACGTTTTTCATCAATGTGTTTTTGGGTATTTGTTCCCTAGAGGTTAGAATTGGGAGTGTGAGTAGTCAATTATAAGTGTTCTTTCACATAGATTGAAATTGTGGAATACTAGTGACATTTAAAAATATTTTAAATGGTTTTATATGGGTTTATATATAAATTTAGAGGTTATTTCTATGGTTATTACGTTCTGTTTTCGCCTATGGGTGAGACTTGGCGTGAATGATAGGTTGGGTGTTCGAATCACCCATGTTATTAAATTTCATTTAAGATTAGATAAGAGATATATCATGTGACATATGTGATTGAAATAATTTCCTTTGTGAGATGTTCCCTTATGGATTATGAGACCGTGAGACTAGATGATTCCGAGGATCCACAGAGGGACACCTTTTCTTTTGTTCCAACCTTGGGAGTCCCTTATATGAGATATCTCCTCTTTTCCTTATTGAGGATCCCAGTTATAGGATGCCTATAACACCTCGATATTTTATTTAAAATATTATCTTTAATTTTATTGATGTATTAGGTTGTATACTACACCAAAAAGTGCTTGCACTACATGCTTCCCGGACTTGGCTTGCTTTACATGCAATCGTGACCTTCCACGATAGCATGTGTTATACGCAATATCGAGTTTCACTAAACATCGATATATGGTTATAATATTATTATAAACTAGTAGTTATGAATTCTATTAAGGAAATTTTGAATTTTATAACATCATTATTCATCTTACACATTTTCTAGAACATGTATTGAGAACAAAATAATTTTTTCGGGTAAAATAGGTATTTTTTAAAAAATGCAGTTTTCCACCTTTTGATGGCGCACCTATTTTAAATATAATTTTTGAAAAGTTTATAAGTTAAATTTTTCCAAAAAAACTTCTTAGTTTGAATTAGGATATAAAAATTTACATTGGATAATGTTTTGATATTTTTATGATAACTTTCATATTTTAATGAATAGTAAAAACAAGGTATATTTTAATTAAAAACAACTTTTTTCATCGTAATAACTAATATGGTTAAATTATAATATTGAATGGTTATAAAGTACAAATAGAATATATTTTTACCATTTTTTATAATTAATGTCATTAACATTGATTTTACATTGAATTCATAGGTAAAATCATTTCAATCTTATGCAATGTTTTATGTTTTTAAACTTTTTTTCTTAACAACGGGATTAATTTCAAATTAATTTCAAAAAAAAAATTGTATTGAATATAGAAAAACGGATTCCATATTTGGAATCAGTGGGGCTAAATTATGTTAATAGGAATCTTTTTATTTTTGGGCATTATCAATAGTAACTACGATAAATTTTATTTACCAAAGTCAAAGGTAAATCAGGTAATTAAGGGTAATTATAATATTATAAAATTACCCTAACAAATGTCTTAATATAATTGGATGCTTATATTTTGTCCTAAGACATATTTGGGTCTAATTATAATCTATTGGAACCCACTTGGAAGAGATTAAGACATTTAGTTTATTTTATTTAAAAAAAGTGAAATATGTCTCACTCAACTTTAATAATTAATGTATTTTTAATATAAGTTTATACAGAATATAAATTTGGATATAAATACTTATTTAAAGATAAAATGTTTTTATTTGTCATGGTAATTTATTTATAATTTTTAAGATATATTTATTTACCTTAATACCTTATACATTAATGATGCCGAAATTATTTATTTAGTGAAAAATAGGTAATATAGTTTTCATTGAAATAATAATACCCATTAAAATACTCCAAAACCTGACCAAAAAGTATTGTAAGTGTATATATACACCATAATAATCCAATGACCGAATATATGACCTTTTGGAGTCTTATAAAATTGATTGTGACACTTATATTATTTTATTTTAAATGATATCAAAGTTATCACCGTCATAATTTAAAAAATATAACATTTTAAAAGATAGGTGTTTTAGAAGATAAATCCGACTAAAATTATTCTTATGACAACTATAATATTTATCTTCATACTAATATTGTATTTTTAAATTTTTATGTAACAAATATTTATATTAAATAATTATACAAAAATGTTGTAGTAATTATTTTATTAAGAGAAATGTCACATAAATGGTTTAAAAAATGTTAAAATAATTAATATATGAACTATTTAATGTTCTCCACAAATTTTATAGATGAATATGAAATGTTAGGAATCTATTAAATATTTTGTATTGAATATATCTTCCCTGTGGATTTTATTTAAATTCAAATAATTGAATAGTGTCATAATTGACACTATTGATATTTTATAAAAACAACATATTATTAAATTGTTAAAAAATCAAAAAAAAATATTTAAAAATTAAAAATTGAAAATTATATGTTATAAAAAGTAATAATGTATCTAATTATCTAAAATTCACAACACATAAGTAAGTATTTATATCAATTTAAAATTTACAATATTATTACCACAAATAAAATTAATTAGATTAAATAAGGATAAATCAAAATGATAAGGTTTAAAATAAAATAAAAACATGTATAAATTTGATATTTTGATGGTATTACAACAAAATATTTCCTAATATCATAATTTGAGTCATTTTGGAAGTTTTTATGTGGGGTTTGAATTTATTATAAATTAGTATTTCTTATATTTCCAATGGTTCACCTCTCCTCCCTTATAAAAGGGAACCTCCTCCCTATCTTCCTCACACCATTTTGAGAATTGAACCTCCACCAAAACATACCCATTTAACTTCCCCACTACCCTAGAAACCTTAAAGAGTTACTGGTTTCTCAAAAGGCCAACTCTAGTTCCCTACGAATAAGTTCAAAGGAGGCACTTCGAGGGAGAGGTAATACCTTCTACCGATTCTTTCACGTTTCTTTCTTCTTCTACTTCCTCTTCATTAGTGGTTTGATTATGAAGTAATAACATAAGTATCCATTATATACTGATATGTTATTAGAAATATTAAACAAACCCTTTCACCTTCTATCCATCCTACGGAAAACGAAACCACCATGTGTGCGTACGTACGGAATACAGTCTCTGCACCGTGATGTAATCTGTTTTTCCACCACCACCTAACTTGGATGGGTATAATGGTGTAAAGAATAAATACATATGATTATTATAACATCATACTGATTCTAAGATATTATATCATTCACTCTAATTCCATTCAATAATTATGGGAACGATATCATCACTTGTGCATACGTACGGATTACCATCTCCACGATGCGATGAGATTCGTCTTCAATGTTAAAAATTCAAGAATGATTATAAAGTGAATATAATAAGTAATCATTAAATATATTATATAATAATTCTACTAGATTTATTTATATATATATGTTTTTCATCTATTTAATTCCATTCAATTCAATATGGAAACGAAAATAGCGTTCATGCGTACGTAGGGCCTACCGTCTCCATGAACGGTGTATTTCATTCCATTTTTCAATATATTGTATATATGTATATGCTGAAGATTTATTATATATAACTCATGTTTTACATTATGAAATTAATTAAATCAGGATATTAGTAATAATATCAAGAACATCATGTCGAAACATGTATGATAAATGAAACGATTTTACCCAAAACGCTGCTTTAACATTGATTTACAAAAGAACGGGTAATATAAAGTCATATGTGAACCATATATGATATCATAACAATGAATATGATTCTGTAATAAGTCAATGACATTATTTAAATAATTATACATGAGGTTCAGATCCATACGAAGCATATCCAAACTAAGGTATGAGATAACTTTTCCAATCTCGTTTTTTATCCGAGATTGTTTATTCGTAAGTATTTACTGGGTTTTTGTTATCATCCATGCCCCTCTTTTCGTAAAATGGTTTCATGTATGTTTGATGTCCTTTTTCCACATTTTTTACTTTTACTACATGCTATATAAGGAATATTTCTTTGTTTTCCACATGAGGTACTTTTTGAATTTTCTGGCAAAAGTACGAGCAGAACGTTTTTTATACGACATGAATGGATTTGTACGGTTTCTTAAAGCCTTATTTTCATTAAGCTTACTCTACATGATTTCATGACTATTTTCAAAAAAATCCATTTCTTTTAAAAATTCATGACATTTTGTGTAAATAAAATGATTTTAAAGAAGAAAGGCTATTTTCCTCAAGAATTCATTTCAAGTGTTTTATCAAAACCATTTTCCATCTAAGATGAAATAATTACATATGTGTATGTTTCAATTATAATGTCACTATGATTTACATGGTTTCAATATTCTTATTATGAAATGATATCCATTTCTTTTATAAGGATTGTGTGATGATGGGATGATGTTTATGAAACCCATTTTATTCTTTGGGTTATAATGAATGATGTAAGTTTATTTTGTGGCACAAGTAATAATGATTTCATTATGAGATGGGTGGGACCTATTACTCCCTCCAATGCATTAGGTACAGATTTATATATCATGAGATATAAATGGATGGAATGGAAAGTAAATCTGGTTCAGTAATATAGGGTTGGAATGGCAAGTAAACCCGGTTCAGTAAGGGACATTGTCCACTAAGATGGTCTTGGCAAAAATGCCTTGGCTAATATGGAAATCATATCATGTGCTTAATGGTTTCCATAATTAAATTTTTTATTCCCATGATATTTTATCATGATTAATGTTTCTTCATTATCTATGCCTCACGTACTTCCATTTTTTATGTCATTGCTCATGATTTTGATGTTTAGATTTTATGCTTATGTTTTTTTACATTCAGATGTCTAAGGATTATTTAATTTTATGTATTCTTACCCTTACTGAGAATTTGAGCTCACACTTTATATGTTTTCTTTTCACCATGATTTGAAGAATGGTTTTATGTATGAAAACAAAAGGGGAAGATATTTATGGGAGTTGTTGAAGATCTTTCACCAAGATTAGAAGATTATATTCCGAATTTCCAAAGACACTAAACAATTACGATCCATGAGTTTTAGTTTTTTTATTTATTAAGTATTCTTCAAAAGTAATTTATTGTCCATGTACGTCATGTTTTGGGACTCTACAGTTGGTATCAGAGGAAATGTTTAGTAATCATTTGGAAACTAGGATGCGAGATCTTTAGTGAGATCCCTAGAGATATTTCTAAGGTATGTCTAGGAATGTCCCAAAGGTTAAGTATATGTATAGGTTATCGTTCTATGATTACAGTAATGATCATAGAATTAAACCTAGGATGTTAGATATTTAATGTACTCACCCTTTATTATGTTGTTTTCCCAAGCATGATTTTTTCCTATCACGCTATTATTTTTGGGTTTTAGACGATGGATGTAACCTGAAAGAACTGTTTTGATAAATGTAATGGACAATGCAATGATTTTCCTCCTGAACAGACCAATGTTATGGGAGATGGAGTGAAAAATCTTATTTATATACTTATGCAAGATATGAATCATTCTGTACATCCGAATGAGAAGAGATGGGAACAATATTCTATTGAGTCCTTCATGAGGCAACATCCACCTTATTTCAATGGGTATTATGATCCACTTGTTTCTAAACAATGGATCAATAAAATTGAAAAGATATTTTCCATACTTCGCTATTCGGAACATGATAATTTCATTCTCGCTGTTTAACATTTAGAAGGTTATGCAGACCAGTGGTGGACTCTAATTAAGAATACAAGGCCTCAAGATGAAATTGAATCCAAGGAATGGGAAGAGTTCAAGAACATGTTTTTCAGAAAGTAATTCTCTCGTATTCTTCGAACAAAGATGGAAAAGGAGTTCCTTGTGCTTAAGAAAAAAGATGATGAATCTTTTGGTATATATGAAGAAACTTTTACAAGGCTTTCAAGGTATGAATCTGGCTTTGTCATCGAACCTGAAAGTAAAGTTTATCGATTCTTCAGTGGCTTAAAACCAAGCCTTCGAAGGGAATTAGGTATAAGCGATATAAGTATATATGAAGAAATTGTTCATTGTTCTATCAAGGTAGGAATGGAAGTTGTTGTTACATATCCATCTCATGGTTTGGAATGAAATGAATGATGGCGTTCAAGGAGAAATCTCAGAAAAATGGTGAAAAGAAGATGAATGTTTCTTTATGCTGAAAGTGTGGAAATAAGCATGATGAAGATTGTCTTAAAGGAACTATAAAATGTTTTAAGTGTGGAAAAGAAGGTCATCGAGCAACTGAGTGTAAAAGTAATGAAAAAAGGGTTTCTTATGACGTGAATAAAGAAAATAAATCCGAGAAATCACAACCAACACTTCAATTATTCAAGTGCAATGAAATGGGAAATTATGCTAATCAATGCCCAAATACAAGGGTTAATGATGATCTACATGAGAAACCACTTAAGGAAAAGGAAAAAAGGGAAGTCACATGTGATCACTATTGGCGATGTTGAATATGAGAACAATGTGGTGGAATGACTAAGTGAATATGTAATGAGATTCCAAAATAATGTTATATATAGTATCATGTAATATTGGAATATTTATGTATTAGTCTATTGTGGTTTTCAATAATTTTATGGTACCGGCAACCATGGAAAGTAATTGAGATATTTTTGGAAAAAAGATGATATGCGCATAATGAAGGGATAAGTAGAAAATGAAATGTTTGATACCATTCATGAGCTCATGACTGATTTAAGGACAAAGTTATATCATGGTTTAGGTATATAGAATTTTTTGATTTTTTGTAAGTGGAAATAGTTAACTTTTTACAGCATTCATGTTTTCACTAAGGTTCAATGGGGAATCATTTTTCAAGAGAGTACATGATTATGTTATTCACATGATTGGAATGAATTATGTTGGACATAGGTTAGTATTGTTTACGTCTAGAACTTGTTTTGATATTATTGACGGAATGTTATAATAGTGTAGCTTAAAAAAAGGGAAAACATGCAGAACGAGCGACAACCCGTCACGTCGGAAAACGTTGTGGGAATCGAACCCACAACCAATGTGTGACATGACTTCATCACCTACCACTATTCTAAAGAATGTCCCTGGTTATTAGAAACTAGTTATATTTTATTAAGCGCTATGATAACTGAATTATAAGTCCATTTTATAAACCATATACGATTAATCTCATCATGGATGGACTATTGTATATTTAATAAATTGTGCTAAACTTTTTGCGGTAGAAATCGATGGAATTTCCTATCATTCTACCACATAATCTGCTAACACTTCAACGAAGACAAATTCAACTTCATTTCTTTAAGGGATGAAGTGGAAATTGATCGAGGAACGAGCAACGTTGAGATGATACCGAAATAAAGTAAGTATTTATTCTAATTCAAATTCTTTAACTTTAGGGAAATGATCTTGAAAACAAAAAAAATGTTCTCCTACTGCTCTCATATCTGATGAATCAGATGGTACCTTAGATCATCACAAATTTATGGCTTTGTGATTGTTTGATTTTTCATAGCCATATCCTCTACCACTCTTCCTCAGAAGTTGATGGTTATATTTCTCTTCCATATCCATATTTTCATCTATGTTCTCCTATGTGGAAACCAATTGATTAGTTAATTTGGGTAACCGTTATGTTTCATACATTAGTTTTTAATGTCATGTTTTGGTATTCTTTTTTACGATGTGGGTTTCTATGAAAGAAACTTTCAAGTGGTAAATTATTTATAAACCCGACGAAATTCGAGGGAGAAATTTATTTTAAGGGGGGTAGAATGTAACACTCTGAGATTTTATGAAAAATATTTCTTTTAATTTCATTAATGTCTTGTTTTGTCTGAAAAACCAAAAGGAGCTTTCACTACACTCATCCCTGACTTGGCTTTCTTTACACGCAATCGTGACCTTCTACAATAGCGTGTGTTGTACACAATATCGAGTTTCACTAAACAATGATATATGGTTATAATATGTCTATAAACTAGCCATTATGAATAGTATCAACTAAAATTTGAATTTTATAACATTTTTATTCATCTTACACATTTTATAGAACATGGTATGAGAACAAATTAATTTTTTCGGGTAAAATAAATATTTTTAAAAAAATTCAGTTTTTCCGCCTTTTGATGGCACACCCATTTTAAATATAATTTTTGACAAGTTTATAAGTTAAATTTAACAAAATAAACTTATTATTTTGATTTAGGATATAAAAAATTACATTGGATAAAGTTTTGATATTTTTCTGATAACTTTCATTTTTTAATGAATAGTAAAAACACGGTATATTTTAAATAAAACCAACTTTTTTCATCGTAATAATTTATATGATTAAATTATAATATTTAATGTTTTTAAAGTATAAATATAATACATTTTTACCATTTAATATAATGTATGTCATTAACATTGATTTTACATTGAATTAATAGGTAAAATCATTTCAATCGTTTGCAATGTTTTAAGTTTTAAAACTCTTTTTCTTAACAACGAGATTAATTTAAAATTAATTTATTCAACTTTTGTGTATTGAATTTAAGAATAATTGATTCCATATATGGAATAATTGGGTCCAAATTATTTTAATAGTATACTTTTTATTTTTGGGCATTATGAATAGTAACTACGGTAAATTTTATTTACCATAGTCAAAGGTAAATCCGGTAATTTAGGGTAAATATAATATTATAAAATTACCCTAACACTTGTCTTAATATAATTGGATGCTTATATTTCGTCCTAAGGAATATTTGGGTTGAAATGGAATCCATTGAAACCCACATGGAGGTGATTAAGACCTTTAGATTATTTTATTTAAAGGAATGTGAAATTTGTCTCACTCCACTTTAATAATTAGTGTATTTTTAATATATGTTTATAAAGAATATAAATTTGGTTATAAATTCTCATTTTAAAGATAAAATGTTTTTATTTATCATGGTAATTTATTTATAATTTTTAAGATATATTTAATTCCTTTAATATCTTATACATTAATGATGCAAAAAATATTTATTTAGTGAAAAATAAGTAATATAGTTTTTATTGAAATAATAATATTCATTAAAAAGCTCATAAACCTAACCAAAACTAATTTTTATTGTACATATACACCATAAGAATCCAATGACCGAATATATGAACGTTTTGAGTCTTATAAAAGTTATTATGATACTTATATTATTATATTTTAAATAATGTCAAAGTTTTCACCTTCATAATTTAATGAATATAAAATTTTAAAATTTGGGTGTTTTAGAAGATAAATCCAACTAAAGGTATTCTTATGAAATCTATAAGATTTATATTTATCCTATTATTTTATTTTTAATTCTTATGTAACAAATAATTATATTAAATAATTATACAAAAATGTTGTAGTAATTATTTTATTAAGAGAAATGTCACAGAAATGGTTTTAAAAATGTTAAAATAAATATTATATGAACTATTTAATGTTCTACACGAATTTTATTGATTCATATTAAATGATATGTATATATTAAATATTTTGGATTGAATATATCATCTCTTTGGATTTTATTTAAATTCCAATAATTGAATAGTGTCATAATTGACACTATTGATATTTTATAAAAATAACATATTATTAAATTGATTAAAAATCAAAAAAATATTTAAATGTGACTAATTGGAAATTATATGTTATAAAAAGTAATAATTTATCTAATTATGGAAATTTCACAACACATAAGTAAGTATTTATAACAATTTAAAATTTGGAATATTATTACCAAAAATAAAATTAAATAGATTAAATAAGGATAAATCAATATGATAAGGTTTAAAATAAATAAAAACATGTATAAATTTGATTGTTTGATGAGAATACAACCCTATATTTCCTCATATCCGAATTTGAGTCATTTGGATGTTTTTATGTGGGGTTTGAATTTATTATAAATTAATATTTCGTATATTTCCAAAGGTGCCCCTCTCCTCCCTTATAAAAGGGAACCTCCTCCCTCTCCTCCTCACACAATTTTGAGCACTGAATCAGGGCCAAACCCTTCCCATTTCACTTCCCTACTTCCCTATAAATCTTATAGAGGTACATGTCTTCTCAAAAGGCCAACTCTAGTGCCCTAATAGGAAGTTCAAAAGAGGAACTTCGAGGAAGAGGTAATACCTTCTACCGATTCTTTCAAGTTTAATTCTTCTTCTACTTCCTCTTCATTAGTAGTTTCATTATGAAGTAATAACATAAGTATACCTAATATACTGATATGGTAGAATAAATATAAAAGAAACCCATTTCACCTTCTATCCATCCTACGAAAAACAAAATCACCGTGCGTGCGTACGTACAGAATACCGTCTCCACGACGTGGTGTAACCTCTTTTTCCACCAACATCTTACTTGGATGGGTATAATGGTGTAAATAATAACTACACATGATTATTATAAAATAATACTAATTATAATATATTATATAATTTACTCCAATTCCATTCAATAAATATGGAAATGATATCATCGCTTGTGCGTACGTACGAATTACCGTCTCCACGACGCGATAAGATTCATCTTCCATGTTAAAAATTCAAGAATGATCATAAAGTATATATAATATGTAATCATGAAATATATGACATAATAATGCCACTAGATTTATGTATATGTATATATATATATATGTGTATGTCATCTATTTAATTCCATTCAATTCCATAAGGAAATGAAAACAACATTCATGTGTACGTACGACCTACCGTATCCATGAACGGTGTATTTCATTCCATTTATCAATATATCATATATATGTATATGCTGAATTTTTATTATATATAAATCATGTTTTACATTCTAAAATTAAGGAAATTAGGATATAAGTAATAATATCAAGAACAACAAGTCAAAACACTAATGATAAATGAAACGATTTTACCCAAAATGCTGCTTTTACATGGATTTACAAAAGAACGGGTAATATAAAGTCATAAATGAAACATATATGATATCATACCAGTTAATATGATTCTATTATAAGTCAATGACAGTATTTAAATCATTATACAGGAGTTTCGGATACATACAGAGCATATCAGAACTAAGGTAAGGGATAACTATTCCAATTTCATTTTTTATTCGAGATTGTTTATTCGTAAGTATTTACTGGGTTTTTTGTTATCACCCATGTCCCTATTTTCTAAAAATGGTTTCATGTATGTTTGAAGTCCTTTTTACCCATTTTTTACTTTTACTACATGATATGTAAGGAATATTTTTTTGTTTACCATACGAGGTACATTTTTATTTTTCCGATAAAAGTACAGGAATAATGTTTTTTATGTGGCATGAACAAATTTTTACGATGTCATAACCCCTTATTTTAATGAAGCTTACTCTACAAGATTTCATGACTATTTTCAAAAAAATCCAATTATTTTAAAAATGGATGAAATTTTGTGAAAAGATAATAATTTTAAAGTAGAAAGGATATTTTCCTCAAGAATTCATTTCAAGTGTTTTATCAAAACCATTTTCCATCTAAGATGACATTATTTCATATGTGTATGTTTCAAGTATAATGTCTCTAAGATATAAATGGTTTCAATTTTCTTATTATGATATTATATCCATTTCTTTTATATTGATTGTGTGATTATGGAATGAAGTTTATGAAACCCATTTTATTCCATGGGTTATTATGAATGATGTAAATTTATTTTGTGGCACAAGTAAGAATGATTTCATTATGAGATGGATGGGACCTATATCTACAAAAAATGCATTGGGTAAAGATTTATATTTCATGAGATAGACATGGCAGGAATTGAATGTAAATCCAGTTCAGTAATATAGGGTCGGAACAGCAAGTAAACCTGGTTCAGTAAGGGACTTTGTCCACTAAGATAGTCTTGGCAGCAATGCCTTGGATACTATGGAAATCATATCATATGATTAAGGGTTTCCACATTCACATGTTTTATTCCCTTGATATTTTATCATGATTATTATTTCTTCATTATCTATACCTTATGTAATGCCATGTTTTATGTCATTTCTCAGGATTTTGATGTTTTGATTTTATGATCATGTATTTTTACATTCAAATGTCTATGGATTGATTTATGTTCTCTATGCTTACCCTTACTGAGCATTTGTGCTCACCCTTTATATGATTTCCTTTCCCCAGGATTTCAAGAAAGGTTTTATGTAAGAAAAAAAGGAGAAGATCTTTATGGGAGTTTTTGAAGATCTTTCACCAGAAATAGAAGATTATATTCCAAGTTTCCAAATACACTAAACTATTACGATCCTTGAGATTTGGTTTTTGTTATTTATTATGTATTCTGCAAAAGTAATATTTTTTCCATGTACATCAAGATTTGGGTCTCTACTATTCCTCTATTGTTATTCATTGTAGAATTTTTTTTGTATTACTCCATTGATTTTCCCTAAGGATAACATGTAGGATTCCATCGCTTGTGTTTCCATGGAGGATCCCAAGTAGGATGCCTCTATAGATTTTTACTAGAGGGACCCAGTGCGTGCATGTGGTTTGACTGAACAATATTTGTTACATCAGGTATTGGTAGAGATGGTTTTTGGGTTTCACCAAGAAATCATACTAAACTAGTAGGCCCCTGGGGTTGTGGCTGTAGTGTTGGGATGGGCGATTGAACCACCCTCAGTCTTTGTTATGTTTTACTTGTTTATTGCTGATACCTTGATGTTCTCCAGAGGTACATCCTGGTTGGTGTATGTTGAGCCTGATGAGAGGATTTTTATATTTTTTTGGGGATTCCAGATGATTTTCTTAGGATCCAGATATCTTATTATTATTCTCAGACCTGATTACATGAGATCCGGCTTCTGAACCATGTTATTTATGATATTTATTGTATACCCAGAGGTACTACATAGGACATGAAAATTTTTAATGAATGTACATAAGTATATATCGAGATGTATATATTTTTGGGATTTCCAAATGTGATTCATGATATCCGACTATTTAGCCTGGCATTACATTTTCTTAAAGTTAGACTCTGGCGTTTAGACAGTGAGAGCTTGACTAGGTGGCTGTATTTGATGTTAGCTTGTCAAGGTTGTCGTATACTATGTTATACCCAAGGGTTTCATACTACGAGTGCTTTCCAGGTGGTCTTGTGCTATGTTTGACCTAAAAAGTTCATAATATAAGAGCTACACAGGTGGTCACGTGATATGTTAGACCAGAAGGGTTCAGACTATGAGATCTACCCAAGTTGTCATATATTATTTTTGTCCCATGGGGTTTAGATCATGAGTGCTTCCCAGGTGGTCATATGTATTTGACTGATGCATCATGGACCAAATGAGTTATACCATGAGTGATTTCCTAGAGGTTGATGAGTTTTTGGGATGAATAAACTCTCCTTATCCTATCGTTGGAATGATTACTCTCTACCAGATCATTTTGTATTGACCTTTGGTATATGGTATCCTTCATTGCATGACTGACTTTCTCCATACATTATATTTCTTTATAGGGTTGATTGTCGTCGTACAACAATCTTGTTGTGATTGGAGGTGAGTACGGGTGAACCCAGGTGTAGGATTAGCTACCCTCTAAGGATACATACCTTTCTCATAGACATTATTTTAGCATTGGCCGCAGAAGGTTTTGTTTCATTTAGGATTACGGACCCATGTAATGTATTTTATTTTGGTTTCTTGTTATTTGATACATGTATATAATAATATTTATTTCTATGTATATATGTACATGTATGGGACAATACATGTGTACAAAAATATAGTTATGAACAACCTTGGTAGAACTTACCAGTTGATTTGGATTACCGACCCTAGGTTCGGCTATGGGTTCACATTGTATTTACCTTATGTTTAGTTGTGCTTCAGATTGGATGAGCATGATTCTTTTGAATACACATTAGAATCATGGTTTTAGGATACTTTTAAGGTTGGCCTAATGAGATCCATTCTCACTTCTTGCACGTTCACCTTGGTGTATGTGTATACCATATGTCATATTTTTAGGTTCATAACATGTTACATGGTGGTTAAGGCTGAGGCCCAATGATTCATTGTTGACATGAGCTGCTCAAGTGGTTATACCATTTTGGATGGTGAAGTTAGACAGTGTTTGGAGGTTGGTTATGTGGATTGATGTGGATTGAGTAATTGATCCCTATAGATTTACATTAAAAGTATTTTGTACTTGTATATGTATGGTAAACCTAGTGTGTGAGAAGTTTTTTATTTTATTTCATAGTTTCTCACGATTTTACAAGAATATACTACTAAATCATTTTCTTTTTCATTCATTTTTTGCTTATGAACTATATTTACTTTACTTTTTGTATGATAAAAAAAATTTCTATTGTTTCCTTAATGTGATATGAGTGCATAGTCTCCCCACTATCACCTCTTATGCCCCCAATGTTAGTCAACAACTTCTTATATAGGGGGGGTGTTTTTGAGGCCTTATGGTGAACCGACATGGAGAAATGGGTAAGTGGAATATGGGTCGGGTCCATACACAAGACTCCAAATAGGATTGCCGCTGTGGAAGTTGAGGAGCTAAAGAAACAACTACAGTTGAATCTAGATTAAGGATTTATACATAGATGTGCCTCACCATGGGGTTCTCCAGTCCTCATCATCAAGAAGATGGATGGGTCAATGTACCCTTGCATTAATTATTGCATCCACAATAAGATCACGATAATGAACATGTATCATCTTCCACTAATTGATGGATTTCTTATTCAGATTCATTGATCACAAAACTTCTCCAATAATGATCAGTGGTCTATATATTATCAATTATGTATGAAAAAGGAAAATATCCCAGAGAACACAATTCATAAAAGGTATAAGAACCACTAAAAAAATTAAACATTTTTTACAATGGGAAGATATATCGGTAAAATAACATTTTCAGTTGGTAAAACATTTTTCCATCATATATCCATGTAACTAAACTGTCGGTAAAACCTCTATCACTAAATGTTTTTTCGATAGATAAATAAATTTACAGTGATTAAAATAATATCAATAGATAATATATTTTTTAATCTGTCTTAAAACAAGTTCTAATAAATCATTTTTTGGGTAATAAAATTACCAATATATAATATATTTTTATAAATTTCATTTAAAATATTTTTTTTTTGCATTTCATGTAAAATTGCATATTATTATTATTAATTAAATAATGATCTATATTACTATTTAATTAATTATTAAAATGAAGAATATTTTACCAAATATTCAATAATATTAAATAAATATTAATGTTGAAATTTAATACAAAAAGATTCATCACACCCCACCCACACAGTGTTGAGAACACCCCCCGACCCATCCATGGCGTCATATCAGTAGCATTCATATATAAGAAAATAGTCACCCACACCAGCGAAAATTGAGTTCAAAAAATGACCCATACATGCCATGCTAGTGAAACATCATATCATCCCTAACTAGTCATGCTTGTGAGGAGGCTCAAGAAAAATCCAATACATAGCTCTATAATTATCCCATCATTTCCAGTGAGCACTAGGGAATCATCCATTCTAGTGAGTTTAACATCAATGCTACATATCCATGTAAATAGGAATATTTCAAAACACCATAACATGGTAACCTCCATCCATATGTTATGTATGAATAAGATAGTTAATGTATGAAAATAATTTGGATAATAAAACAGAAATGAATAAAACATTCCCTTTTAATTGTATATGTATTGAGAAATGATGAATGTTACCCCGATCAAAATATATATAAGACTACGTAATGTTGGATTTGAATGCCTAAAAATACATTTCTTTACATATAGTAAATCTAATAAGATAATTAAATTTTTTGAATTTTATTATATATCCATGATCTAGTAAAAAACATACGATCTAAATAAATGTGTTTCTCACATTTTATTTTAACACTTCCTATTGATTTTATCTGTAGAGAAGTTTTTTCAATTGCTTATTTTAAATGAATAAAAACACAAGATTTTAACTTTTGATGATGGTGTTTTACATAGTTCATTAAAAAAACAACTACAAAAAACCATATTATCAACTATATGACCACATTGGAAAACTAGGCAAACAAACCAAACATGTATGAAAAAACCAATATTACAAAATTAGGGCCCTACCAAAGACAAGTAAATGGAAAATATATTGAAATGATTGTAATAATAATAAAAATAATTGAATAAATGTAGCTCAAGTTGAGCCATAGAACTAGTTTATGAAAACTCCCCAACGATCCCATATAGCTTCAGGTAAATCCATGAAATGTTATCTGGAGTGTACCATCTAATTCAGGGACTCAAGATCAAAAATAAATATTATGAGTTCAATTAATAGAATAGCATTGTATTTATAACAAAAAAATCACCGACAATAAATTGACTATAGAATATCTCCATTTATTTACCGTCATTAATTTAAACATGGAAATACAATGGTATGATCTTGATAGAGAACATTCTATGGATACTTATTTTTATGAAATGGTTCGACTATTACGGTGAAATACCTATTTTCTTTTTGAAAGTGGTAGAGGTGAACTTCATTTAGATTTTGAAAATCATATTACCGGTATAATAGGTAAATAAAAACTGAAATATAGACTTTTATATTAACAAATTTTAGACATGGAATTATTTTTGAAATTATAAATTTTTGATTTTTCTCTTAATATCAAGTTCTTATAGTCAATTTTCTTAACAATACCTACCACCATCCTTCCAAAATTTATCTCCAAGAACATGATACCAAATTTATACCACCTAATTTGGTATGAAACTACGTAACCCAAATAAACACAAGAGAAAAATAACCATACTTACCCATCATATTTGTAGAAACATGGTTCTTTTCTAATGATAGTGAAATCATTGAATGATTGATGTCAAATAGATTTGGATTGAATTACCTGACTTGAAATATGTAGAATGCATTGAAATCATGGTATATTACATATAAGTAAATTTTTTCTAGTAAAATTTGAAGATGAATACTATGAAACATGTGTGAGTGAATATTTATAAACCGGGATTGAAGACATAGACATTACAAGACATGATGTACATGAATGTACATAATTTTATAGAATTGTAAATGCCATCAATTAAATCCTTGAGAATAAGAAAATATGGATTATACAGAATTGGACACATGGAAATGAGTATTGTGACATGATTTATAGGTATATAAGGACACCTTAAATGAAAATTATTTTTAGTTTTTTATATTACATGTATTAGTAAAAATCCATGGAACAGTGACATGACTGGATAGTTTTGTGCATGCCACAACTTAGTGACTATCCATGATTTTTCTGTACATGTTTTACATGGCTAATAAAGAATTTTCTTAGTGAAAAGTCATTATAGTTATGAAAGTGGTAAAACTAGTTTCGTGAAAAACAATGATAGTTCGGTACATGATGTATATGGTTTGTATAGAATAGGATTTTAAAGAAATGGATGGTTCAAAATTGGATTAGTGACAAGCCATTGTAGTCCATGGCTTAGTGACCAACCCAATTAAGAAAATAATGAACCAATTATTTCTGAAAAACCATGATAATTATATATATGACATGGATTATTGAAAATCTATCTATAGTTATACATAGTCCATGATGAATAGTTCCTTAAAATAAATGGAGTAGTGATAATCCACAAGTTCAATCCCTGAGTAATGTGACATGATTTACATGGATTGTAAAAAGTTGGTTAATCATTCATATGTAAAAAATTAAATATACATCATTTGAAGGTGTGAACTTTTTATGTGTATTATATATTTTATTAAAATTTATAGGGAAAAACATTTTTGTTCATTTGAATTAACACTTGATCATAGAACGAGACTTGAAAGGGTCTTTTTCCAATCAATATTTAAAAAAACATACCATTTTCACTCAAGGCCCCCCTTACCCTATTAAAAATCAAAGGTGATGTGTATAATGTAAATATCATGTGTTAATATTTATGTTATTTTGAATGTAACCAATCTATTTTTAATATTTTAATTAAATTAACTTGTTGGAAACTACTTTTTAGAAGTGGTTCATCACTTTTACGATGACCGAGGTAGTGATATTATCTATAAATGAAGAAATAATAAATATAGGAATTCTGAAAATATTCAAAACCATAAATTTTGATACCTTGGTATAATTTTGTTTTTCATTCAACGAGTTCATAACATCCTAATTCATTTTTTATTTCTTAAAAATTAATATTTCCCTTCTATCATCCATATATTTAGTGTAGTGGAAGAAAATTATTGTAGATATAAATAATTCATTATATATGAGATTACATACACAAAATACAGTAAACAAACAACATCCATAATCTAAAGGGGTAGCTAGTGAATGGAAACATACCTAGTGACATTTTTCATGACGTCGAAGAGGTAGTGACATAATAATGGAAGATGAGCGGTTACTCGAAGAAGTAGAGGACACTAGTCGATCCCGACTAACTGGTACATGGGTTCTTTGATAAAAAATTTGGGAAGTGGGTTATGGGAGTTTTTATTTTTAGTTAATATATATGATGTCTATTTAATTTAATATTTATTTTTAAAATTATTAAAAATATAATCTTTTGGAAAATAATAAAATTCTTGGGTGATTATAACAAATTTATTTTCGGGAAAACTGTTTCTATAAGCTTGATAAATTAACAGATCAGTTGGTAAGTAAAAGATTTGTTATGATTAAACCATTAATATAGAAAGATTAATTTTTTGATAAAAACAAGTGTCTATAATTGTAATAAATATCAAGAAGAATTATATCAATTAGAATTACATTTTTGTTCCAATATATATTTTATTTGTAAATATGTTTTTTTTCGTGACTGAAATTTGCTTAGTAGTGCACTATGAGTTCATAGTGATTACATTGAGACTCAATAATGCTGCAATACTTTTCATGGATTTGATTATTAGCATCCTTATAGATTACCAAAAAAATTAGTGGTATTTTTTATAGATGATATCATAATATACTCTATAATCAAGGAGGTCTTTGAGGATTCTTTGAACACTATGAAAAATAAAATGTGAAAGGGGAATATTTCTTCGACGTAAATCAAATTTCAGTTCTAGTTGAAGGAAGTCTCATTGTTTGAGAATATAATAACAAGAAATGGTATTTTAGGGCATCCTTCAAAGTCATAATAAATTGAAAGATGGTTGAGGCCACCATATCTAATTTTTTTTGTAGTTTCCTTACATTAGTAGGGTATTATTGCCGACTTTTGTGATTTTTATAATAATTTTCATACCCTCTTAAAAAGACCACTTGGAAGTGAGTAAATTTTTCATGGAATGATGAATGTGAAAAGAGATTAAAATTATTAAAAATGGGTAAAATAACAAGCCATTTTCTCACACTACACACAAGTTGTGATATTATTGCAATATTCAGTGGTTCTCTGAATAAGGTATTGGGTGTTAAATTAAGGAATAATGAAATATTTCATTAATATTCTGCATGGTACCTGATTTTTCAAGAGATAAATAATCCTGCAAATGATCTGGATATGGAACTTGTTATCCATTCATAGAAAATATGGCGACATTATATAAATGGGGAGATGGGTTTGATATATACTAATCACAAAAGATTAAAATATATATTCCAATATGAATAGATTAATATGTAAAAATGAATATTGATATAGTAAGTCAATGACTATGAATTTTAAATGTAATATAGTGTTAGAAATGAAATGAAACTCTTGGATGATTTATTAATAACAGATTAGGTAATTTTATCATTAATTATAATTGTTAAGGATCTAATATTTTTGGAATTTATGGTGATGGACATGGGAATCCAAATGTATTTTAAGTAATTAGTTCATTCAAAAATTATTTTCCAATTGTCTCTTATTGAAAAGATAATGGATTCTCAAAAACATAATGAGAGAATTCAAATGAAATTGGAAACTATAGGAATTGTGAAATCCAATGTGTTCAGAATTAATGATGAAGGAATTGTGATCTAATGGCCAAGTATATGTTTTCTATCGAATCCTATGATAAAGAAGAAAATATTGGATGATGTAGATAGTTCGACATTATCCATTCACCCTTGATACAAAATGATGCATCGATTTATCTGAGGGAAATATTAGAGAGACAAAATAAAAATGAATATTTTTGAATATATATCGAAGTTGCTGGTATATGAGTAAGAAAATGATGTAAGGTAGAATTATACAGTAATAATGAAACAATTACTCATAAAAACATTGAAATGGAAAAAAAATCACCAAGAACTTTTTAACCGAACTTCCAAAAACATACAATGGAAACAAATTGTGTTTAGGTTCTTCTATATTGTCTTAAAATGAATTCATACATCATTATAATTTGATAGGACTTCTCAATGAAATAAAATTCAAGGATATATTCCATATAATTGGGAGGCTGTATGGAATACCACTATCAATCGGTACCGATCAGGATACATGATCATCCTGTACATTTTGGAACAGACTGCATCATGCTATAAACACTATGCCAGATGTATTCATAGCTTATCAGCCTCATATTGAAGGAAAATATGCTAAGACTATCCAAACAATGGAGAAGATATTGAGATAATGTAAAATTTAATTCAATGAAGGATGATACCAATATCATCTAATTAGTGTCCACCTGTGCATCCAAATGGATTCATAAGAATAATTTTTTGGGAAAGGGTTTAGAACATTGATATGGTAGGATAATATTGGCGAAAAGAAACTACTTGGTCAGGAAATATTTGAGGAAGTGGTGGAGAAGGATAAAACTATTCAACGTCACATCAAAGCAGCTTAGAGTCGATACGAGAGCTATCATTGCAATCATTAGTGAAGCCAAGAGATTGTTATTTGAGACATGGAATTCATAAATATATCCCAATGAATGAAATTGAAGGCATTTTGGAAGAAGGGAATGCTAAATTTGTAACACCCGGGACTTTTATGAGAAATATTTTGTTTTTATGTTATATAAATCATCAAAGGAATATTTCACTACACACAACACTAGCTTGTATTTCTTTTCACGCTATCACGACCTTCCTCAATAACTTGCGTTGTAAGCAATGCCGAGTTTCACTAAACAATGATATGCTATTAAAATATTATTAAAACCAGCCGTTATGAATAGTAATACCCACTTTTTGAAATTTTTTAATTTTTATTTTTTAAAATGGAATTCATTTTTGGATTCGGACGATCGAAATCATCCTACGGTGAAATTTTGGTATTTTTCTGAAAACATTCAATTTTTTTATGAATAGTGAAAACTCTAGGTTACTATTTAAAAACCGACATTTTATTTAAAGAATTATTTATTTTATTTAAATTTATTTAATGTCAAAATTGATACATAATTCCTATATATGTTCAATGAAATTCATCAGAGTCATTTTATAATAATTTTAGATATATAAAAATTTTATTGAACTTTTCACCGTCTTTTTCCCACCTCCTAAAAGAATTTCCAAATTCACATAAAACTTAATTTTACCGCTTCTTTTATTGGAATTTCAAAAATCCTAGATACAAGGTTAATATCAAGGACTAAAATGTGGTTCAATGAGATGAAAATAATTTTTGGTGAATAGTAACTTCTTTGTTTTTTTACCACGTTAAATGTAAATAGGGTAATTAAGGGTAAAAATGTTATTATTATTACCCTAAAACATGTCGTACTTCTATTAGATAAGTTTAATTAGACCAAAAAAAACCTTAGGAATAAAATATGACCATTTTGGCCAACATGGATTAGATTAGGACATTTATTATTAATTTATTTAAAGAAACGTTAAAATAGTTAAAATCAAGGTTTAATAAATAAATCATTTTTAATAAAGGGTTATACATAAGATAAATTTGACTATAAATATTCATTAGAAAGATAAAAAAATTTCCTATATAATGGTATTTTATTTGCAATTTTTATACATTGAATGATTTAATTAATGTGTGATACAATGATGATGCAATAATTATCTTATTAATGAAATATTGACATAATTGATGTTATAAATACCCAAATAAATGTAATTTGAGAATTTGTATGAATTACAATAATTTTATTGGTTAATATTACATATTATTTCTTATTTAATTAACTTTATTAAAACTAATATTTCTGTGATGATTTTCACAAAAATCAATTACAAAATAGTTTCAAAATTGATATAAAATAATTCTTTAAAAAAATATTATATTATTAATTGTTATTTTATTCCTAAAAACAGAAGGATCGGAAAAAGGACTTATATAAGGTTATATATATTAATAATAAACAACATGGGGTTCATTTACCTTGTTATATTATGTTTATTGACCTTATAGTGTAAAAAAACAAGAAGACACAGAAAAAGATAAATTATCTAACTTAAAGTTAAATCTAAATGATAAGGTTAAAATAGAAACCTAAACAAGTATAAATTATGTTGGATGAGATTATTTTGACCCATACCAAACTTATATTATAAATAAATTAACTTCGAGCTATTAAAAACCGAATATGACTTCATAATAAAATAATAAGTTTAGTTTTTCCAAAGGTGCCCCTCTCCACCCTTATAAAAGGGCAACTCCTCCCTCTCTTACTCACACCACTTTGAGCCTTAAATCTCGGAAAAACCTGGACAAATTCTATTCTCCACTTCCCCAGAAACATTTTAGAGGTCCTGTTTTTCTTCAATGTCCAATTTTAGTGCCCTAAGAAGAGGTCTCAAAGAGGCGCTTCAAAGATGTGGTAATGTCCGTTACCGATTCTTTCGACTTTATTTCTTCTTCCACTTCTTCTTATTTAGTTGTTTTATTATGAAGTAATAACATCAGTATCACTCATATACTGATATGTTATTATAATTATAAATAAACCCTATTTCACCATCAATCCATCATATGGAAAACAAAATCACCGCGCGTGTGTACGTACGGAATACCGTCTCCACGCCGTGGTGTAATCTATTTTCCACCACCACGTTACATGGATGGGTATAATGTTGTAAATAAAAACTATATATGATTATTGTAAAGTGATATTGATTCTGAAATAGTATACATATACTCCAATACAACTCCACGATCATGTGAACGATATAATCGCTCGTGCGTACGTACGGAATACTGTCTCCACGATGTGATGCGACTCGTTATACATGATTTTCATTGCATAATGATTACATAAATGAATTTAGTGAATAAATATGATATATATTACACTAATACCATTCTGTAAATGAGTTATCTATAACCTAAAAAGAAGTATAAGAATTTATTCGACAAAACACGCATAAGAACAAAATGTAATAAACACCTGAATGACAAGTAGCAATGAAATATTACTAATAAGAAGTTAAGAATATGACCATATATGATATCATAAAAATAATTATGATTCTGAAATAAATCAATGACATTGTTAAAATCATTATACAGGAGGTTCGAACACTTACGAAGAAAATCGGACCTAAGGTAAGGGAAAATATCACAATCTCATTTTTATCTGAGATTGTTTATACTTTGGTATTTACTAGGGTGTATTTTATCATCCACATCCATGTTTCCTCAATATGTATTATTATTTCCTTCCACCTAATATTTTTTAAATCAAATTTTACCCTTCGGTGAGTATTTAGTAAAAGATATGAAAGTAATCTTTTGTCATTTTTCGAACGAGGTACTTTTTGACTTTTCGGAAAAAGTACGACAAGAATGTTTTCTTTAACTTATACAGAATGAATGGATTTTTAAAACATTATTTCCTAGAAGATTCCTTTATAAGTTTTCTAGTTTATTTTTAATCAACATCATTTAGTTTAAAATTGTATGACATGTTAAGAAAGGAAAAATGTTTTTGAAGTAGAAAGGATATTTTCCTCAATAATGGAGTTCAAGTGTTTTATCAAAATTATTTTCCATCTAAGATAATATAGGGTTCTATTTCTATCCATATCATTACATTTATTTTATTATGTTGTGATGGAATTATTTTTATGAATTCCGTTATCTTATATGAATTGTTTTATGATGTCACATTGTTTAAGAATCCCATTTTTATTACATGGGTTATGAAATGATGTATGATTTATGATTTTGTGGCACACATAAGAATGGTATCTTAATGAGATGGGTGGGAACTATATATCCCTCCAATGCATTGGGTAAAGATTTATATCTCATGAGATAGAAATGGCTGGAATGGCAGGTTAAACCGGTTCAGTGAAACTGGACTGAAACGAGAAGTAAACTCGGTTTAGAAATTGACTTTGTCCGCGATGATAGTCTTGGAAATTAGTCTTGACTAATAAGAAATGATTCTATATAATTATGTGTTTAATCCACAAAGATTCATGTTTTATGTTATGATTATTAGGATTACATTTCACTACTATGATTTATCCCATGTTATGAAATTAGGATCTCTTTTGCAGGTTATGATTTTTGAAATGATATGATCTTATTAATATGATGTGATTGATATTTATTTTTTTTACCCTTACTCAGCATTTGAGCTCAAACTTTTGTATGTTTTCTTTCCCCAGGTCATGAAGAAGGTTATTAAGTAGGATATTCCAAAAAGGGACTCTAGATATGATGAAATAAATTGGAGAAAACGTAGATGATTTATGAACCAGTTGTTTATGTTTCCCAGTTTCTAAAGACACTATACCTATACGGTCATTTCATGGTTTTGTTATATGTTGTAATAAGTATGCTTCAATTTTGAATTATTAACAATTTATTTAATGTATGGGTTGTTATAGTTGGTATTAGAGGAAAGGTATAGTCAACCATTGGAAAATAGGATGTGAAAGCCTTAGTAAGAAACCTATGTATATGTCTAAGCATAGAACACAATATTAGTGTTTTAGAAATGTCCATGAACAACCTATGATAAGACCTTAAGTGTGAAATTTTATTCATGATTATGTGTTTTTCCTATTATAATTAGTTTTCCTCACACTATTCTTTTTGGTTTTAGTCAATGGCTGGAACCCGAAGGAACCATGTTAATGAGGAATGCGACGGGCAATGCAATGATTGTCCCCCTGAACAACCAAATGTTATGGGAGCTGGAATGAAAAATCTTGTAGCCATGGTCACACAAATTTCTAAATATATTATTAATGCAGGACTTCCAAATGAGAAAAGGAAGGAGCAACATTCTGTTGAATCTTTCATGAGGCAGCGTCCACCTTCATTCAGTGGGTCTTCTGTTCCATTAGTGGCTGAACAATGGATTAGTACCACTGAAAAGATATTTTCAGTTCATCAATGTTCTGAACACGATAAAGTCATCTTAGCAGTATATCGTTTGGAAGGAGATATTAATCAATGGTGGAATCTTATGAAGAACATGAGGCAAAGAGATGAAATTGAGTCCATGGAATGGGATGAGTTCAAGAACTTATTTTTCAATAAGTACTTCCCTTGTATTCTTCAAATAAAGATGTAGAAGGAGTTTCATGAAATAAAGGAAAAGGATGATGAATCTGTTGGTACCTATGAAGCAAAATTTACAAGAATTTCATGGTACTGTTCTGGTATTATTATCCAACCCAAGAGTAATATTGATCGATTCTTTAGTGGCATAAAACCAAGTCTTCGAAGGGAATTAGCCATAAGGGACTTCAATAGCTATGAGGAAATTGTTCGATGTGCCCTCAAGGTTGAGTTGGAGATTGGAGTAACCCATCAGTCATATGGGTTTGATATGAATAGGAACATGGAATTCAAAAAAAATATAAAGAGAACACTGAAAAGAAGATGAGTTTTCCCTTATGCTCAAAGTGTCGAAAGAAGCATGGATGGAATTGTCTGAAAGGGACAAGAAAATGTTTGAAATGTATAAATGAAGGTCATCCAACATTTGAATTCCACAAAGATGGGAAGAAGATGTATAGTGATGCGAACAAAGAAAAGGATACATAGAGTGAACCTCTTACACTTCAATGTTACGTATGAAAGTAAATGTGGCTTTATGATAATCAATGCCCTAATCCAAGGGTTTTTGATGATGATCGACATTATCAAACTCTTAAGGATAAAGGGAATGGAAAGTCACATGCAATTTCTATCAGCTATGTGGAGTACGATAACGAAGTGGTGAAAGGTACACTTACCATCCACTCTAAAGTATCAAATGTTTTATTTGATTCTGGATCCACCCACTCTTTTATTTCTGAAGAATTTTCTAAGTGTATCACCGTATTACCTCAACAATTAGATGTTGAGTTAGCTATGACAACCCCTTATGGTACAAAAGTCGCATCAAAAGTTTATAATTCTTCTCTGATTGAAGTTTGTGGGAAAGTTATTATTGAAAATCATGTGATACTTCCTATAGTGGAATTTTATGTGATTATTGGCGTGGATTGGCTTTCTTTATATAGAGCTCATATCGATTTCGAAAGAAGGGAAGTCACATTTAATATTCCAGATCAATATATGATCGTCTATCAACGCAAGGATGAACATAACCTCCTAGTGGAAATTTATTACATCTTATGGGTCTTGATTCCACGAAATGAAGGTTATTTATCTCAAATGGTTGGTGAGAAACTCATGATTAAGAATATTCCCATTGTACGGGAGTTTGACGATGTCTTTCCGGAGGAATTGTCGGGTCTTCCACCAAATTGTGTGTAACGACCAAAAGTTTTATTAATGGAAATCCCCCTTGATCTAATTAAATGTCTCTTTATGTTTATATAAAATATCAACTTCTTTGGTTTTATGTTAATAATTTTTTCCTTTGCTAATATAGCCTTTGAACAGTGGTCACATGATTAGTATAAATATAGGACATTAACAAATCCTATTTACTCAGACAAAGGAAGCGATGTCCTCATACATTAGAGTTTCCTCATACGAAGCCCATTTGTCGGAGCTCGGAAAAGTGGTGGCATCTTTGGGCTTCTCTCTTGACCAACCCCAAGCGGATCTTCATCATGTCAAGCTCGAACGTGACTGTCTATGGGAAAAGTGGAATTTGATTGAAATTACCACTCGATCGTTGTTATCTAAACTACCCCAAGAGTCTTTCACCATCGCATACCTTACCCTTAGGTCTTATGCGGCTTTTTAATGGATTATGTAACAAATAAGTAGTACTACAATCATGAACCTTATTTTTTTATATAACAATAAATATAATTTCTAATCATTTTTGATACATTGTAAAAAGTTTTTAAAGTACAAATGGTGTTTTTAGTTATTATTTAATTAAGAAATAAATTTTATTAAATTAAGGGATTTTTGAAATAAATAATATATTAATAAAATAATAATATTATTATTAAATTAATTTTTATTAAATATAAATGATCTTATAATTTTATGAATGCAATTAAAATTTTTATTAAGGTTTGAAAGCCATTTCTGTCCAAACCCGTGAATTTTTGATTAATGTAGGTTTTTAATTTTAAAAGTGACAATTAACATATTTACATAATTATTTAGATAAAATAAATGTTATTTCTTGAATCAGGACATCGAAAGTATCTAACAGTGAATTTTTCATAATTTTCTGAGACAGTCAAAATTTTGGGTAAAAATTAAATACTGTTTAATTATATAATGTGTTTTATGACATCATAATGACCCAATAATGATGTAATAAAATAATATAATCTTTATGTTCGGCCAATATATGTTTTAACATTAAAAGAATGTGATTTTTTGACTTACTTTTTAATGTATTAATGGACCCCTCAAGAATTATTCAACACCTTGCCTTTTTAAATTAATTTCCATGGGAGTATGACTCACCTCCACATAAGCAACCTTATTATTTTAAGAAGTTCGGACTTTGGACTTATAAATATTTTATTCATATTCAATTTTTCAAAAACCATGGGCAAAAACCATGGTATGGTTTGTGGTATGGATTAATTTAATGTAAGGGGACCCAATCCTAAATAATAAAGAATTCTCTCACCTTTCCTATATAAACCCATCCAAGCTCCCACTTCCTCCCCACTCAATGCCTTTGGAGTTTGTATAAACTTTTCCCAAATCATTCTATAATAATCTCAAGGTTCCATAAGCTCCCAATAATCCTCTCACAAGCCTCTCTCTAGCATTTGGAAGCACACTTCCAAGTAAGGGTTTTTCTTTCTTTCTCCTTTATGTCCAATTTTCATTAAGTTGTTTTGCCCTTTTAATTTCAATTATGAATGGTGGGGTATGGTTTTGAACCTCCCCCATACTGACCTCTTATTTTTTAATGATGGTAGACCCCTTTCTCTCTCATTAAATGCCTCTCATGTACACCCATAACAATGCCGAAATTCTGAAAGGAACTTCTCTCTCTTCTTTTACATTCAAGAAATACTTTTGTATCATGAATCTATATTCCATTACAATTGTTTGGACATGTATCTATATGACCCCATTACTGTCCATTTAATGTAAATATGATGAGACACCCCTTTCACTCTCATCAACCATTTTTATTAATTCTTATGTCACGCCGTTACGCTGCCGAAATCGCACCGATTTACTAAGCCAATGCCATTGTGTAGTGGATACCATGCCCATTTCTCCATCAAGGGTATTCACCTTTATGAACATTTACATATTGATTTAAAAGTTTCATGTATGAATTCAAATTTAATTTATCATGGAATAAATGATTATATTTTATGAATCCATGTTTTATGATCCATGTGGCATTCTTATGAATGAAATGAAATGTTTAAGAAGGGTGCACCCATATAGCGCTCCAATGCATTGGGTAAAGTATAGTATCATGATACGTCACGTGCAATGAGTGTTGAATCATGCTAATTCAAGGGCAATGAGGGTTTACTCGTGCTTTATTTTCAATGAGGATTGAATCATGCTCCATGTGCAATGAGCCTTGTCTCATGCTAATCTCATGTTAAGTGTTGTTACCACATTTCCATGTTATGATTATCATGATTTATCATGCCTTTATGTTCATGTTTCTTTTATGATATATTGATATTCCTGTTTTGTAACATGTATTGTACTCCTCATGTTATTCCATGTTTACTCCCTTACTAGGCTTTATAGATCACCCTTTTGTTATGCATGTCCTCAGGTTATCCCATGCAATGCTAAGTACGAGGGAATGTAGTGGTCATGTAACGAAATTTTTAAATAGAGATGTAACACCCCAAGATTTTATGAAAAACATTCTTTTAATTTCATGAATGTATTGTGTTGTATGCTACACCAAGATTACCTTGCGCTATACGCAACACCGTATTCTCTTGGAGTATACGCAACACTATTCTTGGATCGTGTTACACACAATTTTGATAATAGTTATTCTACGCAACATTGAGTATATATATATATATATATTCAATGTATAAATGAAATATGGTTGGATTCTGTTATACGAAACAACGAAGTATTCTTTCACAACACGCAACCCTAACTTGGCTTGCATTACACGTAATCGCGACCTTCCTCGATTGCGTGTGTTGTACGCAATACCGGGTGTTACTAAACAACGATATATTATTATAATATTATTATGAAATAGCCGCTATGAATAGTATTAACTAAATTTTGAATTTTATAACATTATTATTCATCTTACACATTTTCTAGAACATGTTATAAGAACAAAATAAATTTCTCAGGTAAAATAATTATTTTTCAAAAAATACAGTTCTTCCACCTTTTAATGGCGCACCCACATTAAATCTAGTTTTTGAAATTTTTATAAGTTCCATTTGACAAAATAAAATTATTCTTCGGAATCCAAAAATAAAAATTTACTTTGGATAAATTTTTCATTTTATTCTGATGACTTTCATATTTTAATGAATATTAAAAACACGCTATATTTTAATTAAAAACAACTTTTTTCATAGTAATATCTTATGTGGTTAAATTATAATATTTAATGGTTTAAATGTATAAATAGAATATATTTTTACCATTTAATATAATGTATGTCATCAGTATTGATTTTACCTTGAATTCGTAGGTTAAATCAATTCAATCTTTTGCAATGTTTTAAAGAAAAACCCATTCTTTTTCAACAATGGGATTAATTTTAATTTAATTTATGCAACTTTTTTGTATTGAATTTGGAAAAATGGATTCCATATTTGGAATCATTGTGTCCAATTTATGTTAATAAGCTACTTTTTATTTTTGCGCATTGTGAATAGTAACTACGGTAAATTTTATTTACTATAGTAAAAGGTAAATCAGGTAATTAAGGGTAAATATAAGATTATATAATTACCCTAACACTTGGAAAAATCCTATTGGATGACAAAAAGTCGACCCATATCACCTAAGTGTCGGATTATATTCATTTAATGGACTTTTTCCATGAAAATAATTTAATTATTATTAAAACCAAAGAAAGTGACAACATGTCACTCTCTTAAATACTATAAGTATAATAATTTTATGTTAGTGATAAACTTCATGAAACTTCAAACATTAATAGTCTACAGAAATCTAACAAAATTATCTACATCATGAGATTTTATTTAGAATTTTTTTGGATTAAATAATTATCATTAATTGCGACACAATAGTGATGCAGAAATTATTTATCTAGTGACAAATCAAGAATATAGTTTTTATTAAACTAATAGTGACCATAAAAGTCACAAAACCCTGACCAAAACTTATTGGTCATTTAAATTTAAACTATAATCATCCAATGGTCTAATATTTGACTATTTGGGGTCTTATAGAAGCAATTATGACATTATATTATTTTATTTTAAATGATGTCAACGTTGTCACCTTCATAATTTAATAAATATAAAAATTTAACTATTGTGATCTTAAGATGATAAATTCGAGTAAAAGTATTATTGTGAAATATAATATATTTTTCTTCATCATAGGATTTTATTTTAAATTTTTATGCAACATATAAGTATATTAAATAATTATACAAAAATGTTGTAGTAATTATTTTATTAAGATATAAACCAAATAAATGGTTTTAAAAATAATAAAATAAATATTATATGAACTATTTAATGAGATACACTAAATTTATAGATACATATGACCTTTTATGAATCTATTAAAGCTTTTATTTCGATCATATCTTCTGTATATATTTTATTTAAATTCAAATAAATGAATAGTGTCAAAATTGACACTATTGTTATTTTATAAAAATAACATATTATAAAATTGTATAAAAATAACAAAAATATTTAAAAATTATAAATTTAAATATATATGGTATATAATGTTATAAAGTAACCAATTATGAAAAATTCCCAACAAATAAGTAATTATTTCTTCTAATTTAAAATTTAGAATTTTATTACCACAAATAAACATAAATATATTAAATAAGGATAAATCAAAATGATAAGGTTTAAAATAAGATAAAAACATGTCTAAATTTGATTGGTTGATGAGATTACAACCCTATCTCATCTAATATTCGAATAGGATTCATTTTTGGAGTTTTTTAAGTGGCTTTAGATATATTATAAATTAATATTTTTCAGAATTCCAAAGGTGCCCCTCTCCTCCCTTATAAAAGGGCACCTCCACCCTCTCTTCCACACACCAATTTTAGCCTTCAAGCTCGGTCAACTGCTTACAAATTATCCTATCCACTTCCCTAGAAACATCCTAGAGGTTCTGGTCTACTTTAAAGACCAATCTTAGTGCCCTAAGAGGAGGTTTCAAAGAGGCATATCGAAGAAGATGAGGTTCGGATACGTACGAAGCATATCAGACCTAAGGATATAAAGAAAGGTTTTAGGTAAGAAAAAAAGGGGGAATATATTTATGGGAGATGTTGAAGATCTTTCACCATGATTAGAAGATTACATTCCAAGTTTTCGAAGACACTAAACTATTACGGTCCATGTGTGTCTATTTTTGTTATATATTAAGTATTCCGCTAAAGTAATGTAATGTCCATGTACGTCAAGCTTCGGGTCTCTACAGTTGGTATCAGAGGAATGGTTTAGTCATCCATTGGAAACTAGGATACAAAAACGTTAGTGAGATCCCTAGAGATATTTCTAAGGTATGTCTAGGGATATACCTAAGGCTAAGAATACGTATAGGATATAGTCCTAGAACTAAGGTAATGATCATAGAATTTAACCTAAAATGTTAGATATTGATGGTGCTCCCCCTTTACTATATTGTTTTCTCTAGCATTATTTTGCCTCTAACAGAATTCTTTTTGTGTTTTAGTTAATGGATGGAACCAGAAGGAATTTGGTTAACATTGAATCCAATGGACAAATTGGTGACTATGAGCAACAAAATTGTGTAATGCCTACAGAGAATGATATTGTTATTATGCCGAATCAGTCATCACGATATATGATTACAAGGTGAAATTTAGAGGTATTCCTAATTCATCAAATAAGAGGAAGATAGACTATTATGCATGTTCACATGTTGAGGAGAATAAAGAAAGGAAGATTGAGATTTCTAAATAAGGGAAGAAGAACCTTGAGGAATACCTCAAATGGAGGGACCGATGTTATCTGTGTGGAGAAAAGGGTCATAGAGTGACAGACTGTTATGGATTTCAATGTATTATTTGTGGAGAACATGGGAATTACCCAACTCAATGCCCTGACCTAAAAAGATACTTTTAAATCAAGGAAGGACTTATTCCAGGACAATCATTGAAGAGGATGGATTGAAGTGTTTATGTATTTGTATTAAAGATTAATGTTGTTGAGGTACTTTTATTGTGTATTAGTATATAGTGGTTTTCAATAATTTTAATGGTACCAGTAACCATGAATGGTTATTCAGATATTTTTGGAAAGTAGATGATATGTGCATAATGAAGTGATAAAGAGAAAATTAAATGTTTGATAGTATTCATGAGCTCATGATTGATATAAGGAGAAGGTTATATCATGGATTGGGTATATATAATTTTTGGATTTTGGTATGTGGTAAGAGTTAACATTTTATAGCATTTATGTTTTCACTAAGGTTTAATGGGTATTAATTTTTAAAGATAATACATGATTAAGTCCTTCGAATGTTTGGAATGTGACCAACAAGACATATCTTATGATATATGGGGATCAACGATAGTATTAAATCTCTGGTAATCGTTTTCACTATATTATGAGAGTGGACTGCAGTATTGTGGATAAGCCTAATGATTGGAATGGATTATATTGGACATAAGTTAGTATTTTTTAAGGATAGAAGTTTTTTCGATATTATTGATGTGATGTTATAGTAATATAGTTTTAGAAAAAGGACAACCTGCAGGATGGGTGACAGCCCATCGCGTCGGACAAGGTTGTGGGAATCGAACCCACAACCGAAGTGCGACTGGCCTTTATCACCTACCACTGGCCTACAGGAAGTCCCTGGTTAGTAGAAACTAGTTTTTTATTAGGCGGTATGATATATGAAGTATAAGTTCATTTTTGGAACCATATACGATTAATCTAACCATAAGATGGACTTATACCTTTTGCTAAACTTTTTTTTGAAAGAGATGGAATGACCAATCAATCTATCACATGATCTGCTAACACATCACGAATAACAAATTCAACTTCATTTATTTAAGGGATGAAGTGGAAATTGTTCAATTCACGAACAATAGTGAGATTGTACCAAAATCATGCAAGTATTTATTTTAATTCTTCAACTTTAGGGAAGTGATCTTGAAAACCAAAAATGTTGTCCTAGATCTCTTATATCTGATGAATCAGATGGTACCGTAGATCATAACAAATCAATATCTTTGTGATTATTGGCATTTTCATAACCATGTTCTCCACCACTCTCCATCAGAACATGATGGTTAGATTTTTCTTCCATATCCATATTTTCACCTATGTTCTCCTACGTGGAAACCCTGTGATGAGTTAATTTGGGTAACCGTTACATTTCATACATTAGTTATTAAATCCATGTTTTGGTATTCCTTTTTACAATGTGTGTTTCTCTTTAACAAACTTTCGAGTAGTAAACCATTTATAACCCCGACGAATTTCGAGGGCGAAATTCATTTTATGGGAGGTAGAATGTAACACCCCGAGATTTTATGAAAAATATTCTTTTAATTTCATTAATGTCTTGTGTTGTATGCTACACCAAGATTACCTTGCGCTATACGCAACACCGTATTCGCTTTCAGTATACGCAACACTATTCTTGGATCGTGTTACACACAATTTTGATAATAGTTATTCTACGCAACATTGAGTATATATATATATATATATATATTAAATGTATAAATGAAATATGGTTGGATTATATTATAAGAAACAAAGAAGGATTCTTTCACAACACGTAACCCTGACTTGGCTTGCATTACACGCAATCGCGACCTTCCTCGATAGCGTGTGTTGTACGCAATACCGGGTGTTACTAAACACCGATATATTATTATAATATTATTATGAACTAGCTGTTATGAATAGTATTAACTAAATTTTGAATTTTATAACATTATTATTCATCTTACACATTTTCTAGAACCTGTTATAAGAACAAAATAAATTTTTCGGGTAAAATAAGTATTTTTCAAAAAATACAGTTTTGCCGCCTTTTGATGGCGCACCCACTTTAAATCTAGTTTTTTAAATGTTTATATGTTCCATTTGACAAAATAAAATTATTCTTTGGAATCGAGAAATACAAATTTACTTTGGATAAATTTTTCATTTTATTCTGATGACTTTCATATTTTAATGAATAGTAAAAACACGCAATATTTTAATTAAAAACAACTTTTTTCATCGTAATATCTTCTGTAGTTAAATTATAATATTGAATGGTTTGAAAGTATAAATAGAATATATTTTTACCATTTAATATAATGTTTGTCATTAGCATTTATTTTACCTTGAATTCGTAGGTTAAATCAATTCAATCTTTTGCAATGTTTCAATGAAAAACCCATTTTCTTTCGACAATGGGATTAATTGTAATTTAATTTCTGCAACTTTTGTGTATTGAATTTAGAAAAATGGATTCCATATTTGTAATAATTGGGTCTAAATTATTTTAATAAGCTACTTTTTATTTTTGGGCATTGTGAATAGTAACTACGGTAAATTTTATTTTCTATAGTTAAAGGTAAATCGGGTAATTAAAGGTAAATATAAGATTATAAAATTACCCTAAAACTTGGAAAAATCCTATTGGATGACTAAAATGCGACCCATATCACCTAAGGGTCAGATTAGATTCATTTGATGGACTTTTTTCCATGAAAATAATTTAATTATTATTAAAACCAAAGAAAGTGACAACATGTCACACTCTTAAATACTATAATTATAATAATTTTAAGTTAGTGATAAACTAAATGAAACATCTAACATTAATAGTTTAAATAAATATAACAAAATTATATACATCATGAGAATTTATTTATAATTTTTTGGGATTAAATAATTTTCATTATTTGTGACACAATAGTGATGCAGAAATTATATATCTAGTGAAAAATCAAGATTATAGATTTTATTAAACTAATAGTGACCATAAAAGGCACACAACCCAGACCAAAACATATTTTTCATGTAAATGTGAACTATAATCATCCTATGGTAGAATATTTTACCATTTGGAGTCTTATACAAGCAATTACGAGACTTATAGTATTTTATTTTAAATGATGCAAATGTTGTCACCTTCGTAATTTAATAAATATAACAATTTAACTATTGTGATTTTAAGATGATAAATTCGAGTGAATGTATTATTGTGAACATTAATAGATTTATCTTCATCATAGGATTTTATTTTTAATTTTTATGCAACATATAAGTATATTAAATAATTATACAAAAATGTTGTAGTAATTATTTTATTAAGAAATAACACACATAAATGGTTTTAAAAATAATAAAATAAATATTATATGAACTATTTAATGAGATCCACTAATTTTATAGATACATATGACCTTGTATTAATCTATTAATTCTTTTAGATCGAACATATCTTCGGTATATAATTTATTTAAATTCAAATAAATGAATAGTGTCAAAAATGACACTATTGTTATTTTATAAAAATAAAATATTATAAAATTGTTTAAAAATCACATAAATATTTAAAAATTATAAATTTATATTTATATGGTCTATAATGTTATAATGTAACCAATTATGGAAAATTCACAAAAAATAAGTAATTATTTGTTATAATTTAAAATTTACAATTTTATTACCACAAATAAACTTAAATATATTAAATAAGGATAAATCAAAATGATAAGGTTTAAAATAAGATCAAAACATGTCTAAATTTTATTGGATGATGAGATTACAACCCTATATCATCTAATATTTGAATATGAGTCATTTTTGGAGGTTTTTATGTGGGGTTACATTTATTGTAAATTAATATTATTAAGAATTCCATAGGTTCCCCTCTCCTCCCTTATAAAAGGGAACCTCCTCCATCTATTCCACACACCAATTTGAGCCTTCATTCCTGGTCAAACCCTGAAAAATTATCTTCTACACTTCCCTAGAAACATCCTAGAGTTTCTGGTCTACTTTAAAGACCAATCATAGTGCCCTAAGAGGAGGTTTCAAAGAGGCGTATCGAAGAAGAGGATGTTCGGATACGTACGAAGCATATCAGACCTAAGGATATAAAGAAAGTATTTTGGTAAGAAAAAAAGGGGGAAGATCAATATGGGAGATGTTGAAGTTCTTTCCCCACAATTATAAGATTACGTTCCAAGTTTCCAAAGACACTAAACTACTACGGTCCATGTGTGTCTATTTTTGTTATGCATTAAGCATTCCACTAAAGTAATGTAATGTCCATGTACGTCAAGCATTGGGTCTCTACAAAAGATGTTGTATTTCATATTCCAAGTTTTTATATAATGATCATAATCCCCAAAGACACTAAACCTCTCTATCTTCTTTGTTGTATCATTTGATGTTTTATGTAATAAATCATGTTTAAGTCTGTAATAAAAGTAGGGTTGTCATAGTTGGTATTAGAGGATATGATTAGTTACTTTTGGGATTAGGAAACCCTATGTAAAGCTTTAGATACAAGACTAAGTATAATAAAAACATCCTTATGTTTTGGTAAGTACTTATTAAGTGGTTTATCAAAAAAATTCATCTTTGTCTGGATACGAGCAGGTAGAGGCAGCTCTGGCACAGATGTTTCCTAGGGATAAAACCCGAAAACACCGCTTTGAGATAGACTCGAATGGGAACCGGTGCACGACAACGGGCCTTGTTTCACTCTTGGTTACGAAACTCCTGGGGGATATGTTTTGATAAATTCACAATCTTAGTATGAACCCTTATTAAGGGAAAAAATGTCCCTAAGAATATATGTTAGAAAGTAGACCATGCAAATCCTAGATTGAAACCTATTGACTCATGAGTAAAGAAATAACAGTTTATTTTTAAGTCATCAACTTTTTTCTTTGGATTACCCTTTATTTGTTACTCATTACTTTCCTTTTATTCCAGCCAATGGCCGGTAATAGGAGGACTCGGGCAAGCAACCGTTGTGAAGATAAGTGTGATGACTGTTCTAATGAGATGCCCAATCCAATGGGAGCGGTAATCGCGAACTTTTTTACGCCTATCTCTCATCTAACTCATGATTTGAATATAAACACGGGTCAAGAGAAACTTCCAAACCCCCCTATGAAGGAACAAGTCGCTATCGAGAGCTTCATGAGTCAAGGGCCTCCTACTTTTAGTGGATCATCAGATCCCATGATCGCTGAACAATGGATCAACTCCATTGAAAAGATATTCTCCATCCTCCAATGTTCTGAACAAGAGAAGGTTCTCCTAGATTCTTATCGTATAGAGGGAGAAGCTGATCAATGTTGGACGTTGATCAAAAATATGAAGCCTGAGGAGGGGATTGAGGTGTTGGAATGGAAGGATTTCCAGAAGATGTTTTTTGATAAATATTTTCCGCGCACCCTTCGGCTTAAGATGGAAAGGGAATTCATTTCCCTCAAGAAAAAAGATGAAGAATCTGTTGGAGCCTACAAGGTAAACTTTACAAGGCTTGCGTGATACACTTTCGGATTTGTCGTTACCCCCGAATGAAAGGTTGACTACTTCTTTAGTGGGATGATGCCTAGCTTGCGAAAGGCATTAGTGATCCGTGACTTCGGCAACTATGAGAAAATTGTCTGATGTTCCCTCAAGGTCGAAATAGAGATCGGGGAATCACATGGGTATCATGGGGAAAGGAAGCATAAGGTGGACTTCAATGCTGGAGGTCCGATGGATAAATCCAACGGTGCTAAGAAGATCCAGCACCCCACTTTCCAAAAGTGCAGGAAGAAGCACCCTGGAAAATTTCATTAAGGGGACAAGGAAATGCTTCAAGTGTGGAAGAGAAGGGTACCTAGATGTTAATTGTCGGAAAGAAAGACATGCGGCTGTGACAGAGTAGAGGAATGCTATGTTCGAACCTCAACGTGTTGTTCAATGCTCAAAATGCAAACAATGGGGTCATTTTGCAAATCAGTGCCCTAATACAAGGGTTTTCAGAGGCGTCCAACAACCTCAAAAGAAGCAAGGAAGAGCTTTTGCCATCAATTTTTCCAAAGTGAACACCGACAACGAAGTGGTGAAAGGTACTCTAGTTATTCATTAATTAATAGCGAACATACTTTTTGATTCCAGTTCTACAAATTTTTTATATCTCAAAAGTTTAGTAGAACAATCCCAGCACCACCACAAATCATGGAAGTAAAGATGTCGGTGAGTATGGAAAATGGGGATATCATTGCATCCCATGAATATAAGTCCTCCCCTGTTATAGTATGTGGATTGAATTTCCTGGAGAACCTCACCATACTCCCTTGGTTGAATTTGATGCAATTCTTGGCATGGATTGGCTTTCCTTATATAGAGCCATCATAAATTTTCGGGAGAGGGAAATCACACACCATATGGAAAATCGACCACCGATTCATTACAAGTGTTAGGAGGAAGATGAATCTCCTTTAGCTCCATTATCTCAAGAATGGATATTACTGCGCTATGAGCGAGAATATCTGGCTAAGATGATTGAGTCCAAGGAAGAAACCATCTTTGAAGAAATGCCTATTGTGAGGGAATTCTCGGAAGTGTTTCCCGAGGAACTGCCTGGTAATCCTCCTAGAATAGATGTTGAGTTCTCAAATGAATTTATACCTGGGGAACTACCAATATCCAAGAAAACATATAGAATGTATTTTGTAGATCATGAAGAGCTGAATAAATAACTACAAGAAAATCTGGATTAAGGGTTTATATGCCCAAGTGATTCACCATGGTGTGCACCAGTCCTCTTCATCAAGAAGAAGGATGGGTTAATGCGGCTTTGCATAAATTATTGTGAACTTAAAAAAATCATGATAAAGAACAAGTATCCTCTCCCACGAATTGATAACTTGTTCGATCAGCTGCGTAGAGCACAATACTTCTCCAAGGTGGATTTTCGGTCGGGATATTATCATGTAAGGGTGAAGAAATAAGATGTCCCAGAACTGCTTTTCGTTCAAGATACGCGCACTATGAATTCATAGTAATGCCTTTTGGACTCACCAATGCTCCAGAAATATTCATGTACTTGATGAATAGAGTCTTTAGATATTACCTTGACAAATTTGTGGTAGTCTTTATAGATGATATTCTAATATACTCCAAAACCAAGGAGGATCGTGAGGAGCTTTTAAGAAATTTACTATAGAATTTGTGCAAGGAGAAGCTCCATGCAAAGTACAGCAAGTGTGAGTTCTAGTTGAAGTAGGTCTCATTCTTGGGCCATATCATCACAAGCAATGGGATATCTGTGGACCCCACCAAAATAGATGCAATTGAGGGATGGCCGAGGCCAACATCGGTAACGGATATCCGTAGCTTCTTGGGTTATCTGGATATTATCGACGATTTGTGAGGAATTTGTCACGATTTTACAACCCTCTTACCAAGTTAACTCTGAAGGGAGTATTGTTTTCTTTGAGTGATGAATGCAAAGAATGATACAAGGAGTTGAAAAGGAGGCTTATCATTGCGCCCGTGCTCACTTTACCCACAAGTGGGGATCTTTTTGTGGTATTCAGTGATGCTTTGAAGAAGGGCTTAGGCTGTGTGATGATGAAGAATGATAAAGTGATATCCTATGCCTCATGGAAGTTGAAAATCCATGATCGAAACTATCCAATGCATGATCTAGAGTTGGCGGCTGTGATCATTGCCTTGAAAATCTGTCGGCATTATCTCTATGGAGTGAAATGTGAGATATATACTGACCACAAGAGTCTTAAATATATATTCACACAGAAAGATCTTAACATGCACCTGAGAAGATGGATAGAGCTCATCATGGAGTATGACAGTTCAATACATTAGCACCCTGGGAAAGCGAACAAGGTGGCAGATTCCCTAAGTAGAATGGACCCAACGATTCTGTCAATGATGAGAATTGAGAAGGATCCAATATTCTTAGACATGATGAAGATGGACATGGGAATCATAGAGAAGGGAATATCATCAATCCATTAACAAATTATTACTCAACCATCTCTTTTGGAAAGGTTAAAGGATGCTCAAAAGGATGATGAGGGAATTCAAGAAAAAGTGGAATCTATCAAAAAAGGGAAATCCTCAGAGTTTAAAGTTAATGAAGAAGGGATTGTGTGGTTTGGGAAAAGACTATGTGTTCCATCATGTCCGGAGCTGAAGAAGGAACTTTTGGATGATGCACATAGTTCAAATTTCTCTATTCACCCAGGGTGCACAAAGATGTATCGAGATCTCCGAGAAAACGTTTGGTGGGATAATATGAAGAAGTAGATCGCTGAATATACATCAAAGTGCCTGGTGTGTCAGCAAGTGAAGGAAGAGAAGCTGAAGTCCAAGGGGATGATGCAACCATTTCCCATAACAGAAAAGAAATGGGAGAACATCACCATCGACTTTGTCATTGGACTTCCGAGGACATCCAATGGCAATAATGCAATCCGGGTTGTTGTGGGTCATCTTACAAAGAATGCACCCTTCATTACTATTCTAGAGGATTTCTCTTTGGATCAACTGGAACATATATATATCAGGGAAGTGGTATGGTTTCATGGAGTACCACTATCTATTGTGTCTGACCGATATCTAAGATTCACCTCTATGTTTTGGAAGAATCTTTAACATGCTCTGAATAATGAACTAAACTTCAATATGGCATATCGTCCTCAAACTGATGGCCAATCAGAGGAGACTATCCAAACACTTGAGGATTTGTTGAGAGCGTGCTCAATGGACTGTAAAGGAGGATGGGATCAACATATTCCTCTGGTTGAGTTCTCTTGTAACAATAGTTTCCACTCAAGCATCCAAATGGGACCATAAGAAGCCCTTTATGGGAAAAGGTGCAGAAAACCGGCATGTTGGGATGCGGTCGGTGAACATAAGCCGCGTGGACCAGAAATGGTCGAGGAAATGGTGGAGAAGGTAAAAACCATTAAGCCTCATATCAAGGAAGCTCAGAGTCGACAGAAGAGTTATGGAGATAATATTTGATGAGACCTTGAAATTAATGTTGGAGACATGGTGTTTCTACGCATATCTCCGTGGAAGAAGGTCATGAGGTTTGGAAGGAAAGGGAAGTTAAGTCCAAGGTACATCATCCCATTCGAGATTATTGATTGTGTCGGGGTTGTGGCCTATCGACTAGCACTTCCACCTTTCATGGAAAAAGTACATGATGTCTTTATGAATCCCTCTTAAGGAAGTACATACCAGAACATTCACATGTACTCTCTTCTGAGGTGGTACAATTGGAAGATGATATTTCTTATGAAGAGAAACCAGTGAAGATCTTAGATCGTAGAGAAAAAGATCTACGAAATAAGACAATGCCTCTCGTCAAGGTGTCGTGGAGAAACAAAAAGTTTGAAGAAGCGACTTGGGAATCAGAGGAAATGATGAAGCTGAGTTACCCACATCTATTTTAGTGTGGGAAAAATAAAATTTCGATGGCGAAATTTCGTAAGGGGTCAATATTGTAATGACCCAATGTTTCATTAATGGAAATCCCACTTGATATAATTTAATTTCTCATTATGATTATATAAAATGTCATCATATTTGGTTTTATGATAAAAATTTTGACCATTGCTAATATAGTCTTTGAACAGTGATCACATGATTAGTATAAATATAGAACTTTAACAAATCCAATTTACTCAGACAAAGGAACCGATGGCCTCATCTAGCAGAATTACCCCATACGAAGCCCATTTGTCGGAGCTTGGAAAAGAGGTGGCATCTTCGGGCTTAGCTCTTGACCAAGCCCAAGCTGAGCATCATCATGTCAATCTCGAACGTGACTATCTACGGGAAAATTTGATGTTGATTGAAATTACCACTCGAGCGATGTTATCCGAGCCACCCCAAGAGTCTGTCACCATCGTACACCTTACCCTTAGGTCTTATGTGGCTGTTTTAGGGGTTATGTAAAAAATAACTAGTACTATGTTCATGTAAATTAATTTTTTATATAATAATGAATATAATTTCAAGTCATTTTTGATACATTGTAAATAGTTTTTAATGTACAAATAGTGTTTTTAGTTATTATTTAATTAAGAAATATATTTTATTAAATTAATGGATTATTAAATTAAATAATATTTTATAAAAATATTAATAATATTATTAAATTAATTTTTATTAAATATAAATGATCTTATAATTTTATGAATGCAATTAAAATGTTTATCAAGGTTTGAAAGCCATTTCTGTCAAAACCCATGAATTTTTGATAAATGTAGGTTTTTATTTTTAAAAGTGAAAATTAACATATTTATAAAATTATTTAGATAAAATAAATGTTATTTATGGAATCAGGACGTCGAAAGTATCCAACGGTGAATTTTTTATAATTTTCTGAGATAGTTAAATTTTTGGGTAAAAATTAAATACAGTTTAATTATATAATGCGTTTTATGACATCATAATGACCCAATAGTATGTAATAAAAAAATATAATCATTATTTTCAGCCAATATATGTTTTAAAATTAAAATAATGAGATTTTTTGACTTACTTTTCAAAGCATTAATGGACCCCTCAAGACTTATTCCACACCATTCCATTTTAAATTAATTTCCATGGGAGTGTGACTCACCTCCACATAAGCAACCTTATTATTTTAAGAATATAGGACTTTGGCCTTATAAAATATTGTTTTCCTCTTCCCTTTTCCAAAAACCATGGGCAAAAACCATGAGATGGTTTGTGGTTTGGATTAATTTAACGTAAGTGGACCCAAACCTAAATAATAAAGAATTCTCTCACATTTCCTATATAAACCCACCCATGCTCCCACTTCCTCCCCAGTCAAAGCCTTTGGAGTTCGTCCAAACTCTTCCCAACTCTCTCTATAATCCTCCCATGATTCCCCGAGCTCCCAAGAAGCCTCTCACAAGCCTCTCTCTAGCCTTTGGAACCACATTTCCAAGTAAGGGTTTTTCTTCCTTTCTCCTTTTTGTCCAATTTTCATTAAGTTGTTTTTCCCTTTTAATTTCAATTATGAATGTTGGGGTATGGTTTCTAACCTACCTCATAGTTCCCTATTATTGTTTTAATGATGGGAGACCCCTTTTTCTCTCATTAAATTCCTCTCATGTACACCCGTTACTATGCCGAAATTCTGAAGGGAACTTCTCTCTTTTCTTTTACATTCAAGCATTACTTTTGTATCATTAATCTATATTCTATTAAAATTGTTTGTACATGTATCTATATGACCCCCTTACTATCCATTTAATTTAAATATGATGAGACTCCCCTTTGTCTCTCATCAACCATTTTTATGAATTATTATGTCACGCCGTTACGGTGCTGAAATCGCACAGATTTACTACACCAATGCCATTGTGTAGTTGATACGATTCCCATTTCTCCATCAAGGGTATTCACCTTTTTGCACATTTACGTATTGATTACAAAGTTTCATGTATGAATTTCACATTCCTTTATTGTGGAATAAATGATTATGTTTTATGAATCCATGTTTTATGATCCATGTGGTACAATTATGCATGAAATGAAATGTTTAAGAAGGGTACACCCTTATAGTTCTCCAATGCATTGGGTAAAGTATAGTATCAGGATACGTCATGTGCAATGAGTGTTGAATCATTATAATTCAAGTGCAAAGAGGGTTTACTAATTCTTTATGTGCAATGAGGATTTACTCATTCTCCATGTGCAATGAGCATTGGCTCATGCTAATCCCAGGTTAATTGTTGTTGCCACATTTCCATGTTATGATTATCATTATTTATCATGACTTTATGTTCATGTTTCTTTTATTCTCTATTGATATTACTATTTTCTAACATGTATTGTACGCCTCATGTTATTCCATGTTTACTCCCTTTCTGGGCTTTATAGATCACCCTTTTCTTAAGCATGTCCTCAGGTTATCCCATGCAATGCAAAGTACGAGGGAATGTAGTGGTCATGTAAAGGAAGTTTTCAATAATGATGTTGTATTTCATGTTTCATGTTTTTATGTAATGATCCTAAGCCCCAATGACATTAAACCTCTCGATATTATTTTTTGTATCAAGTGATGTTTTATGTAATAAATCATGTTTATGTCTGTAATAAAAGCAGGGTTGTCATATCGTGAAGTAGATTTATCAATAGAACTCAAACCAGGTGCTTTGGCTATTTCAAAGACACCTTATAGAATGGCCCCAATTGAGTTGCAGGAATTGAAGAAGCAACTCCAAGAGAATCTTGATAAAGGATTCATATGCCCAAGTGCGTCCCCTTGGGGAGTACCATTTCTGTTTTTTATGAAGAAAGATGGATAAATGAGACTCTACATTGATTATCGAGAACATAACAAGATCACTATCAAGAACAAATATCATCTCCCACACATTGTTGACTTATTTGACAAACTATGCAGAGCTCAATAATTTCCCAAGATTGATCTTCATTCCGGGTATCATCCATTAAGGTTCAAAAGGGAGGATATACCAAAGACTGATTTCCATACAAGGTATAGACACTATGAATTTATAGCGATACCATTTGGTCTTACTAATTCCCCTGCTATCTTCATGGATCTAATGAATAGAGTCTTTAGAGACTATCTTGATCATATTTTGGTAGTCTTTATAGACGATATTCTTTTATATTCAAAGATCATGGAAGAACATGAAGGTCACTAGAGAATTATATTGAAGACCTTGAGAAAGGAGAAGCTTTATTCCAAATTTACCAAGTGTGAATTTTGGCATAAAAAAATTTCATTTTTGTGTCACATAATCTCAAATGTGGGGATATCTATGGATCCAGAAAAAACAGAGGTTATCAAAATATGGTTGAGACCAACAACAAAAACTGTGATCCGATGTTTTCGTAGTTAGGCTGGATATTATCGACGTTTTGTGAATGATTTTTCATGATTATTTAATCCACTCACCAGGATGAATCGAAAAAGAGTTATGTTCGTGTGGACAGAGGAATGTTAAGAGAATTTCAAGGAGTTTAAAATAATGTTATCCAGTGCACCTGTACTCACACTTCCTTTTAGTGGAGAAAGTTTTGTGATCTATAGTGATGCATCCAAGAAGGGGATGGGGTGTTTTCTTATGCAAAATGTTATGGTGATAACTTATGCCTCAAGATAGTTGAAAATCCACGAGCAAAATTACTCAAATCATGATTTGGAGTTAGCTGCGGTAATCTTTACATTTAAGATTTGGAGGCATTATCTTTATGGAGAAAGGTGTGATATTTATACTGATCATAAAAGTTTAAAGTATATTTTAACACAAAAGGAGCTGAATATGCGCCAAAGAAGATGGTTCGAGCTGATTAAGGATTACGACTGCCCAATTAATTACCACCCCGGGAATGCAAACAAGGTGGAAGATTCATTAAGTCGACAAGAACATGGTAGCTTAACCATGATGAGGATCAAAAAAGATCCAATATTTATAGATTTACAAAGGATGGATTTTGGAATTATAATGAAAGGGAAAAAATAATATCTTTCTCAAATGAATGTTCAACCATCTATATATGTGACGATTAAAGAGGAAAAGAAAGAAGATGCAGAGTTACAAAAGAAGGTGAGAAATGTTCCTAAATTCAACCTTGATTGTGATGTGATAATAATGTTCAGGAATCGGGTTTGTGTTCCTCCCATCCTAGAATTAAAGAAGGAATTTCTGGATGAGGCTCATAGTTCTTCATTCTCTCTTCATCCTGGAAGCACGAAGATGTATAAGGACCTGAAAGATTACATATGTTGGGATGGCATGAAAGGAGATGTTGCTGAATATGTCTCTTGATGATTGGTTTGTCAGCAAGTTAAAGCTAAGAGACAGAAGTCTAAGGAGATGTTACAACCATTACCCATACCTGAATGGAAATGGGAAATCATCACTATGGACATTGTCACTGGACTTCCTAAAACATCTAAAGGCAATAATGTTATCTGGGTCATAGTTGATCGTCTTACAAAGTCGGCACACATTATCGCTATTAGAGATAATTTCTCTTTGGATAAGATTTCCAGGATATATGTAAAGTATGTTGTAAGATTTCATGGAGTACCACTTTCTATTATATCTGATTGGGATCCAAGGTTTTCCTCAAATTTCTGGATAAGTCTTCAGCATACTCTAGATACAGAGTTGAGTTTCTGCACTGCTTATCATCCTCAGATAGACGGTCAGTCTGAGAGGACAATTCAAACATTTGAATATATGTTGAGAGCATGCTCTATGGATTTCAAAGGTGTTTGGGATCAACACCTATCTTTGGTGGAATTTTCTTATAATAATAGTTTTCACTCTAGTATTCAGATGGCTCCTTATGAAGCTCTCTATGGAAAGATATGTAGGATTCCAAATTGTTGGGATGATGTTGGGGAAAGAAATATATTAGGAGCTGATCTTGTTGATGAGATGGAAGAAAATGTCAGATCTATTCAATAACAATTTACAGCAGCTTAGAGTGGACAAAAAAGTTATGCCAACAACCGAAGAAAATACCTAGAGTTTGAAGTGGGTGAAAAATTGTTCCTACGAATATACCCTTTTAAGAGAGTAATGAGATTTGGAAAGAAGGGAAAGTTGAGCCCTAGATATATCGGTCCTTTCGAAATACTGGATCGTATTGGGAAGGTTGCTTACCGATTGGCACTTCCACAGAATATCTCTTATGTTCACAATGTGTTCCTTGTATCTCTCATGAGAAAGTACATACATGATCCTTCTCATGTACTCAGCTCAGAAGTTGTACCGCTGGAGCAAGATATTTCTTACGAAGAACAACCGATAGAGATTCTGGATCGTAGAGAAAAATCCCTACAGAACAAGAACACTCACTTGGTGAATGTTTTATGGAGGAACCACCAATTTTAATAATCTACATTGGAGCTTGAGTATATGATGAGGGAGAGATATCCTCATTTTTTTGTTACAAAGTGACAAATTTAGAGGGTGGAATTCATTTTAAGGGGGGGGGGGGGGGTAGATTGCAACACACAAGACTTTAATTAGAAATATTTTGTTTTTATGTTATATACATAATCAAAGGAATCTTTCACTACAAATAACACTAGCTTGGCTTGCTTTACACGCAATCACGACCTTCCTCGATAGATTTTGTTGTACGAAATGATGAGTTTCACTAACCAACAATATGCTATTAAGATATTATTAAAATTAGCCATTATGAATAGTAATACCCACTTTTTGAAATTTCGAAATTTTTTTTTTCAAAGTGGACTTCATTTTTGAATTCGGTATATCGAAATTATCCTAGGGTGAAATTTTGGTATTGTTCTGAAAACATTCAATTTTTTGATTAATAGTGAAAACACTGGGTTACTATTTAAAAACCGACTTTTTATTTAAAGAATTATTTATTTTATTTAAATTTATATTAGGTCTAAATTGATACATTGTACCTATATAAGTTCAATTCAATTCATTGGAGTCATTTTATAATAATTTTAGATATATAAAAATTTTATTGAACTTTGCACTGTCTTTTACCCACCTCTTAGGAGAATTTCCAAATTCACATATAACATAAATTTACCACTTCTTTGAGTGGTATGTTGAAAATCCGAGAGACATGGTTAATATGAAGGGCTAAAATGTGGTTCAATGAGATGAAAATAATTTTGGTGAATAGTAACTTTTTACTTTTTTTTACCACGGTTAAAAGTAAATAGGGTAATTAAGGGTAAAAATGTTATTATTATTACCCTATAACATGTCTTAAATCTACTGAATAAGTTTAATTCGACCAAAAACAACCTTAGGAATAAAATATGACAATTTAGGCCCACTTGGATTAGATTACGACATTTATTTTTAATTTATATAAAGAAGGGTTAAAATAGTTAAAATCAATGTTTAATAACTAAATAATTTTTAATAAAGGGTTATACATAAGATAAAATCTATTTCCTACATAATGGTATTTTATTTGTAATTTCTAGAAAATGAATAAATTAATTTATGTATGACACAATGATGATGAAGTAATTATCTTATTAATAAAATATTGAAATAATTGATGTTATAAATACACAAATAAAAGTAATTTGAGACATTTTATGAATTCCAATAATTTTCATGGTTAATATTACATATTATTACTGATTTAATTATCTTTTTTAGAACTAATCCTTCTGTTATTATTTTCACAAAAATCAATTACCAAATAGTGTCAAAATTTTCATAGAATAGTTCTTAAATCAAATATTATATTATTAATTGTTATTTTATTCCTAAAAATCAAAGGATCGTAAAATTACTTACATAAGGTTATATATATTAATAATAAACATCTTGGGGTTCGTTTGTCTTGTTATAGAATGTTTATTAACCTTGTAGTGTAAGAAAACAAGAAGACACAGTAAAATTTAAATTATCTAACGTAAAGTTTAATATAAATGATAAGGTTAAAATAAAATCCTAAACATGTCTAAATTCTATTGGATGAGATTATTTAGACCCATCCCCAACTTAGCTTCGAAATAAATCAATTTGGAGCTATTAAAAACCGAATATGACATTATAATAAAATAATATTATTAGTTTTTCCAAAGGTGCCCCTCTCCTCCCTTATAAAATGGCACCTCCTCCTTCTCTTCCTCACACCACATTGAGCCTTCATGCTCTTCCAAACCCTGCCAAATTCTCTTCTCCAATTTCCTAGATATATCCTAGAGGTTCTGGTCTTCTTCAATGACCAATATTAGTTCCCTAAGAGCAGGTTTCAAAGAGGCGCTTCAAAGAAGAGGTAATGTCTGTTCCCGAATCTTTCAACATTATTTCTTCTTCCACTTCTTTTTATTTAGTTTTTTCATTAATAAATAATAAAATCAGTATCATTAATATACTGATATGTTATTATAAGTATGAAACAACCCTACTTCACCATCTATCCATCCTACAGAAAACAAAATCACAGCGGGTGCGTACGTACGGAATACTGTCTCCACGTCGTGGTGTAATCTATTTTCCACCACCACCTTACATGGATGAGTATAATGGTGTAAATAATAACTATATATTATTATTGTAAAGTGATATTTATTATGAAATAGTATACATACACTCCAATACAATTCCACGATCATGTGAATGATATCATCGGTCGTGCGTACGTATGGAATATCGTCTCCACAATGTGATGCGACTCATTCTACATGATTTTCATTGCATAATGATTACATAAATTAATTGAGTGAATAAATATGATATTTATTACACTAATAACATTCTTTAAATGAGGTATCTATTACCTAAAAAGAATAATAAGACTTTATTCGACAAAACACGCATAAGAACAAAAAGTAATAAACACCCGAATAATAAGTAGAAATGAAATATTACTAATAAGAAGCTAATAATATGACCATATATGATATAATAAAAATATTTATGATTTTGGAATAATTCAACGACATTATATAAATCATTATACAGGTGTTTTAGACACTTATGAAGAAAATCGAACCTAAGGTAAGGGAAAATATCACAATATCATTTTTATCCGAGATTGTTTATACTTTGGTATTTACTGTGGTGTATATTATCATCCACATCCATGTTTCCTCAAAATTTATTATTATTTCCATCCACCTACAATTTTTTAAATCCAATTTTACCCTTTGGTGAGTTTTTAGTAAAAGATATGAAAGGGATCTTTTGTTGTTATTCGTACGAGATACTTTTTGACTTTTTCGACAAAAGTAAGAGAAGAATGGTTTTTAACTTATACGACATGAATAGATTTTTAAAAAATTATTTCCAAGAATCTTCCATTACAAGTTTTCAAGTTTATTTTTAATCAACTTCTTTTAGTTTAAAAATTTATGACATGTTATTAAAGCAAAAATGTTTTTGAAGTAGAAAAGATATTTTCCTCAAGAATGGAGTTCAAGTGTTTTATCGAAATTATTTTCCATCTAAGACAATATAGGGTTATGTTTTATCCCAATTATTACATTGATTTTATTATGTTGTGATGGAATTATTTTTATGAATTTTTTTATCTTATATAAATTGTTTTATGATGTAACGATGTTTAAGAATCCCATTTTTATTACATGGGTTATGCAATGTTGTATGATTTATGAATTTGTGGCACACATAAGAATAATATCTTTATGAGATGGGTGGGACCTATATCTCCCTCCAATTAATTGGGTAAAGATTTATATCTAATGAGATAGGCATGGCTGGAATGGCAGGTTAAACCAGTTCAGTGAAACGGGACTGAAACGAAAAGTGAACTCGGTTCAAAAATGGACTTTCTCTGGTAAGATAGTCTTGGTAATGTGTCTTGAATAATAAGAAATTATTCTCTTTGATTATGTGTGTATGACACAAAGTTTCTTGTTTTAAGTTTTGATTAATGGGATTACATTTCACTACTATGATTTATCCCATTTTATGAAATTATGATCTCTTTTGCAGGTTAAGATTTCCGAAATGATATGTTCTTATGAATATGATGCGATTGATATTTATTTTGTTTACCCTTAATGAGATTTTGAGCTCACCCTTTTGTATGTTTTCATTCCCCAGGTCGTTAAAAAGGTTATTAAGTAGGATATTCCAAAAAGGGACTCTAGATATGATGAAATAAATGGGAGACAACGTAGATGATTTATGAACCAGTTGTTTGTGTTTCCCAGTTTCTAAAGACACTATACCTATACAGTACTTTCATGGTTTTGTTATTTGTTGTAATAAGTATGCTTCAATTTTGATGTATTAACAATGTATGCAAAGTATGGATCATTATAAATTACAAGTCACAACATCCCTTCGACGATCCGTTATCGAATCAGAGTGGTGGCCAATCGACATGGACTCCCATTGAAACTTTCTCAATTACATGATTTATTCCATGTATACCTATAGAGAATTACATTCTATTACACTAAAATTTAATCAATTTAATGGTGGAATCATTAGATAATGAATTTAACTATGAGGAGAAGCCGATAAAGATCATAGATCATTGAGAAAAACATCTATTAAATAATACAATTCCCATAGTGAAAGTGTTGTGTAGAAACCACATGTTTGAAAATGAAACATGTGATATGAAAGATGTGTTTAAGTATAGAACCCCTCATCTTATTTAGTGATAGAAAAGAAACGTATGGGTTTGAATGTGTTGTGTTATGAATTTATTAGATTATGATAAATTTTACTAAAGAAAATTTTAAATATTATTTAAGGGAAATGTGATATTTTAAAAAAAATTGATTATTAAGGTAATATAAAACATAATATGTCTCTAATTTATGGAAAATTAACACTAGTATATATATAAAGATTATTGATATGGATAGAGTAAATTATATAGTTATGATATCCATTGAACTCATATTTTATTTTTTTAACATGTTGTTTATGTTATCATTGATGTGGTTTAGAAAGGTTTTAAATTTTTTTAATATATTTGATAATTTTTTCCAAATTTAATGATTGAGGTTTCATATTTTTTTATCAACATTTTTTAGTAATTTATGTTATTAAATTGTTTATAGTTAATTTATGAACATGGTATTCACATAATTGTTAAGTCACAATTTAATGTTACATTATTGTATATTTTGGAATTTTTAATTGCTGATTATATGAAACATAGTGAACTTATTTTTATATTTTTTGATAGGACGTAATATTAACCATTTAAGAAATTTTTTTAGACGGACATTGGTTTATTTTTAATAGATTAACGCATTATGGAACAAAAAAATGATTTATTATTATATTATAATATAAGGTATCTAGTTTTTTAGATAATAACTGTATATTGAATGAATAAATTCACATTGTTATTATAATATTATGATCAGGTAATGATTTTGGTATGTAATATTCATTATCATTTCATTGCTAAAGAGATTATGTGTAAATCAATTCATACATAACCATATTCCTATATGGTTATTATAAAATATAAATTTAATAAACTATATATATATTTTTGGTTTCAATATATGGATAAAAAAAAATCCTTATTTGGAAAAGGATCCGGACTGAAAAATGTTATCCTATTACCTTCATATTTGATGATTTTATGGAATTATAATCACATAAATGGATAATGATTATGTGGTAATTAAAATTCTCATTATCAAAATATTTCTTATGATCAATGATAAATGTAATTATATTCTATCAATATAAAATGTAACACCCCAGTGTTTTTTGGAACGTTCCTTTCTTTTTAGTTTTAACTATTTGAAAACTTATGATACATGAAGCTTGGTAATTTAAAAGAACGATATATACAGTTGGTTATGTTACACAGACCACTAAGCATAATCATAAAACTAAATTATTATATTTTTTTTATGATAGTTTTCACCTAGGTGCTGGAATAGAGGGAATGAATCTTGTTAAATAAATTATGAATTCAAATTTACCACATGCTTATAAAATAATTAATTGATTTCTTATAAAATATAAATGAAATTAAAATCCAATTGAATATAAATGATGTCTTTTTATAAATAAACAATTTAAATGGAATTAATGGTATTTGTATTAGTAATTTTAATTTATAATTGTGGTTGAAAGATCTTAATGATATATATATTTTATGTATTCAATAAAATATTTCAAACGTCATTCCACATGTTTGATTAGAATATAAAATAAATAAATAAAAATTTACGTAAATAATTTAGTTTTCAAATTAAATCCTTCCACCTTTTGATGGAACACTGATTTTATATCTAAATGTTGAAAATTTTAAAGCTTTTATTTGAAAAATTAAGTTTTATTTTTGGAAATGGAATATCAAAATTATCTTAGAAATTTTGTTGTTATTTTTTAGAAGAGTTTAATTTATTCATTAATAGTAAAAAATATTGAATTTAATTTTTAAATTAATATTTATTATAATTAATTTATAAAATTAGATAATATTTTAAATTTTATTTAATGTTTAATTAATTAACATATTAGACAATGAAACAACATTTTTTTATTCTAATAAATTTATAATTTAACTTGGAAATAAAATCATTTCAATCTTTTGATATTTCAAATTTTAATAACCTATTTTTCTTTTAGTTTTAGAGATTAATTTAAAAGTAAGTGTTGCAAATAATGATATGTTGCATTTGAAAATTGGATTAAATATTTTTCATCATATGGTATAAATTTTTCTTTAGTCTTATTTTTATTTAACATATAAAAATGTTACCATGAAAAAATATTTATTAACCATGGTAGAGGTAAAATAATGAAAATGGTTAATGTTTAATGGAAAAAGAATAAAATAAAAAAATATATAAATGTAATGGTTGTTTCTATAATTTCATGAACCTAACCATCTTAAAAACATTTATTAACAATATAATTCATTGAAATTAATTTCACCTCAGTGTGGTTGCCTTTCTTTATATAATTATCATTAATTTAGTCACATAAGCCCACCTCTCTTCATGTATTAATATAAACCCTAACCATTCCACTTAGGTTAAAAATACATCAATATCATGATATATCAACCAAAAAATACACTCACTATCCCCATGTACTAGTTTTTCTCGAATAACCATTATAAAAAAAATCTAATTTCCTCAAGTGGTTCAATAATGATGTGATATTCGAGAGGTATTTTTCTTTAATAAAATCTACTATTTTATTTTAATATTACACATTATCCATAATAAATTCATCAACAAAGTCATTATAATTATTTAATAATTTATATATTGGATGTTTATTTTTCTAATAGAATATATTTATAAACCCCTTATACTTAACCATCATAATCAATGAAATAAGACTATTATCAATGTTTGGATGGTTAATAAAATAAATGAATGATGTATTTTTCTTTTCTCATTAATGATTCATAATGATACATAAAACTATGGGTATAGTAAAATAATTTTTTAAAGTTATTTTGTAACATATTTTAAAATCTATAAATAATATATATTCTTAATAGTAAAATAATAGAATATAGTTTCTAGTTCTCATAACAAAATGATAAATAATATGAACACTTATCATTAATGATTTATTAGATAAATCATCCACAAGTATGAAAAAATGAATAATGTGAAAATTTTAAATTATATGTATTCATTAATAAACATTCATTACACATATGTTGGTTTATTATCGGTTTATATTAATTCTGAAATTGTACACAAATGAGCAGATTATGAAACAGTCAACCCAATACCCCCGAAACCATGAAATTAATGAAATATTATAAACGAATGGGTAATAAGATGTAAGAATGTCATCACAGAATGAATTATAAAATATAATATGTTTTTTAATGAGTTCGTTAAATTATATAAACAATTATATAGGAGGTTAATGAAAAGTACTGTACAGGGAAGCATGAGGTGAGGATTTTATTATCTCATTATTATTATGGTGAGATATATACCTTATTCTCCACTAATTTCTTCATTGTGGTGTTTGTACAGTTACCATTGAAATAAAATATGATGTATCGAATAATATTAATGGTATTAAATGTTCAATTTGATAACTATTACTTTAATTAGTAAAATGATTAAACATTTAAAAAGGATTAATTGATACTATTATAAATTAATTGAGACTTATCTATTATTATACAACAATAAACATACTAATGATGTTAATATTATCCAATTTTTATGTCATATCATGATATAATCATCATTTAGGTTATTTTTAAATTTTTTCAATCCTATTAATTACTAGGGACCTCTTTTTAAAATTTATTATTGTCGAATGTGGCACATTTATTTTAAAATATCTTCCAAAATAATCAATAAAATTTTTATTGAAAGATTGAAATGATGGGAATTTTTATATAAAATCTATTTCATGAATCATTAGATTAAGGAGATGGATTTTTTTATGACATTAAAATGGGTTATATATATAATTATGTAATCATATTGTGATGTGACATGATGGAAGAGGATCCTTGATTCCTTTAATTACAACGTCTAATAACGAGTCATTGTCATTTTTGGGTACTCTTTTTTTTATTAACTCAGATATATTAACTACAAAAAAATATATCGATGCAATAAATTTTATGTTTACTGATTAATGGTTGAGTGATTTCATTTATTTGCCTTTCCATATTTTTAATTCAAATTGATTCATTATTTATTCCAATTTACTAATACCCAACTAATAATTAGAGAACAATAATTTATTATCAATTATTTTCCCCAGCTGTTTAACAATTTTATTAAGACTTATATGCATGGATTCAATAAGGGGAATAATGATTTACTTAAAGAAAATATTTTATGAATTTTATGTCCGAAAAGTTATTTTTATTTCTAATATACATCTAGTTTTCCAGGACTACTACTTTAGTGGGTGATGTGGGGTAAAATTACATTTAATCATATGAATATTTTAATGTAACTCACCAGCTCCAGGATACTAGGGTTAAATTTATTACAGTTTTTATCAGAGGAATATTACAGTATTCCTTTGGAATTAGAATTTGGAAAAAAAATTGGGAATAAAAACCTATTATTGACTTTGAGTAAAATAATATATAATAACCTATCGATTTAGTTTTTACCAAGGATAACCATGGTAAAAAATCAAAAAAAAAATTATTAATAATTACATGAAAGTATTCAGACAAATTGTTTATAATATTAACTCACTATTATTAGTGAAGATTGATTCTTACAGTGTACTTTTTTTAATTAGTGTTGTTAACCATAATGAAATATGACAACATATAATAGAATACACTAGGTATTATTAAGAAAACATATTGAATAATTATTAGATTTAATAATATTTCGATCATTATTGACAAGTAATATTGATATATTATTAAAAAAAATCACTATAATTGCCTCTTAGTCTACCCAATGAATATACTAATAGTGTTTTCTTAGAGATATTGTGGTGGATAAAATTTAGTAATGTTGATTCCCTATCACATATATTGAAAACATTAGAATAAAAACTCATGTGTATTTCTTTGAAGAACCAAAATATGTGTTTTGCGAGGAAAACAAGGTCACAAAGAATATAATTTCAAGGAAACAATAGAATGTTTGGAATAATATTATCTAATGGTACTATAAATAGATTAATGTTTCAAATTTATAATTAATGAGAAATATGAGAACTTATGACCTTGGGTAAAACTCATGAATTGAATCAGAAAGGGTATACATATAATTATTGTACTACTAATGATGAAAAAAATGTAAACTAAATGACAGGAGTCATTAGGTAATAAGATAATGAATTTTAGTTGATAGATTATGAATTAAGAAGAATGATTAATATTATTTTATATTCATATTCATGAATTATTTTATCAGTGGTTTTCTATTTATAAGAATCCTATGATTTTTAATTATTTTACAGTTTTACTATGTCATTATATATTTGAGGGCTCATGTTTAATGGAAATGATAACAAAGAATTTCAATAAGTAGAATTATGATATCATTAAATAAACCTAATAAAGGGATTAATAAACTTGTATTCATGATGTTTGAGATAATAATGGCTAAGATAAATTTATGGAATATTATTTTGTTACCAGGAAAGTTGTGATTGATATGATTTTTTATGTTATCATGGATGGGGTTACTACTTGTTTTGATTTAAGGTATATATTTAACAACATGATATCTTATTCTTTGGAATAATTCTAGTTTTCATTAATATATGGGGGTGATCAAGGTAATCATATATTTATTATGTATAAATAAGATATACAATATGTCAAAAATATGATGATTTTGAAAATGTAGTGACCTTTCTTTTATATTTTAAGTGTTTGAATACAAAAATACTTATCTTCAATGAGTATTATATTTAACTACTTATGGATTTTATTAAGATTAAAATTGGAAGTTATTGTTTAAAGTTATATTGTGATTTATTATATTTAGAAAAATGCTCTATCCATTTTGTATTCAATAAAAAAGTGAAGGCTGAATAAAGGAGTGGTGGATCTTATGATCCATTAGTGGGGTTCAGGAAAAAAATTCATTATTAACATTCATTTCCTATTTTAATGGATGTATTAAATGTATATTGATGCCCAACCATAGGATGATATTATTCATTTGATAGTAAACCAAATCAAGTATGATTGATTTTAACAAGTCCTTATATAAATAGAAATTCAAAACCTTAACATTAGGAATAGAATTTGAAATGAAATAACTATTAATTTAATTATCATACATGGGAATCAATGGCCTCATTAAACTATCACATTTTATTGTTTTTTTATTCTATAAATTCCGATGGCCATGTTCCCAATCACATACATTGGAACATTATAGTTTGATTTCCCTATTATATCTCAGTTTCAATATTCTCCTAATGTTATCTAATTCGAAAAGCTAAATTTTTGGTGAAAAATAAATTTTCATTTACCTATAAGAAACATTTTTTTTATAAACCCAAATTAAAATTTGGGTTCCCCCAAATTTTTTTAAAAGTATCTAACACTGATTTCTGATGTGAAATTTGAAATTATAAGGATGTAAACTTTTGAAGGAGGGGAGAATGTATCACCCCATTATTTGTGAGAATTCTAGTTTGTCAATATATTTTAATTATTTAACAATATGAAATGTGTGTAACCAAAATATTTTTAAACGGAACTATGCTAAATACATTACGTTACACAAAACATTGGTCTAAAAAACTATTAAAATAATAATACTTAATTATGATATTTATCACTAAGCCATTGGAATAAGGGGACTTAATTAGAATAACTAAATTATGATATTATATTTATACATATTTAAAAATTTAATTCATTTATCACAAATTAATTTGAAATTAATATATAATATAATTATATAAAATAGAAGAGTTTTTATAAAAAATTATTTTTTTTCCCACAATTTGGATTTTATATTAATAAATAAAATTAATCACTATTAATGAAATTTAATAATGAAATTTATATGTTATATATTTTTTCAGATTTCATTATATTAATTAATAAATTTATATAGGACTATGATATGAATAAATACAAATTTATGCGTAAAAGCTATATTTTTTGAAAATGCATTTTCCCCATGTTGACAGTGCAACTATTTTAAATATAAATTTTAAAAACTCTATAATTATTACATAATAAAATTTAATTATTTAATGTTTAATATCTAAATTATATTATGTAAAATATTAGGGTTTTTTTGAAAAAAATTATTTATTGATGAATAGTGAAAGATATAGAACATTCATAAATAAAATGTTTTTTGATCTATTTTATTTATAAATATAATTTATATTTGAATTTGGTTTTTAAGTATAATATGTTATATTATACATCAGTTAAGATAATTTAGGTCATTATATGATATTTTCAATTGAAATGGAATATAAAAATAGTTTATTATTTTGAACTATTTTGTTTAAAAACATACCTTTCAATTATCTATGTGGGATTTATTTTAATCATAATTTTTCAATCATTTCATCTAATTTAGTTAATATTTATTAAATATTTGTTAAAATATGTTCAATTTAGGTTTTATTTTCATTTTATTTTTTAAACATAAAAAAATTAATATGCAAAAAAACTATTTTCCACATTATATGTGAAATAATGAAAAGGGTTAATGTTATATAGTAAAAGAATAAAATATATAAAAAATAAAAGGATTAATGGTATGATGATAAATTTATTTAACATATGCTAACTAATCATCATTAATTAATAAAATAATTATATGATATTTATTCCACCACTATGTGGATGCCATTAACTGTAAAATAATTATAATGTTAATCAATTAAACACAACTCTCCTCATGTATAAATACCACAGCTCAACATCATATTTCAATTCACAATACACAAAAAAAATTATATCTCTATAAAAACAAATTATACCACTCTCTTCGCAAAATAATTATTATTTTATCCCAAAATATCAAAATTTGTGGTCCTCAAGGGATCCTCCATGTATGTGATATTTTAGAGGTAATTTTCTCCAAACACCTCTCATAATTTCAATACCTTTACTAATTTATTCTCACATCCTTCATATATAAATTCGTAATAAGAATATAAATGCATACACACACATATTTTATGTTTTTAATTGAATATTTTATATAATCCCCTTTATTTAACTCCTCTTATTCAATCAAATGAAACAGTTGTCCATTTTATTCTAGTTCATCACCTCCTAGAATAATTTTTTTGTTTTTATTCTATTACATCATTCATGGATGGTCATAAAACAATTTATATGGTTACATTAAACTATTATAGGTATGTATTGACCTATTTCACCTTATGTAATTAATATATAGTCATATTAGTAATGGAAAATAAACTATTATGTGGTGTTTGAAAAAACCTCCAAAATAAACTAAGGAATTATCATTAATGTTTTATCAAATGAATCATCACCATTTTTGAAATAAAGATGATAAATGGGACCATAATAATTATATATGTTAATTAATACTATTTAATTAATCATCTCTATTTTTTTAATTGAATGAAATTTCCATAATTATACACAATTAAACCGATCATGAAACCATGAAACAATCGAACCTGAAACCATGAAAATAATGAAATATTATTAATGAATGGGTAATACCATTTTATTTAATCATCACATAAGGAATAAACAATATGAATATAGTTAATTAATGATCTAATAATTTCATTGAAACAATTATAAATGAGTTTAATGAAGTATACAATAAAGGGAAGAGTGAGGTAAATATTTTCTCATCTAAATTTTACACATGTGAGATGTATGCCTTATCGAGAAGTAATATTATAATTATAGTTTATGTGCAATAATCTAATTGTGAAATTGTATTTAATTTTTATAATATAATTTACTATTTATAGGGGTTGAGTTTAGGTTGTATGTGAGATGAAAATTTATTTTTTGAGATGAGTTTTCATATTGTATTGTTGGCCCTTACAGGTAATAATAACTATGCAATCCTTGTCCTACTGCTTACAAGAGTCAGCAGTATGGATATTTGATTGCACACAATCTGTTAATCCTTTTAAAAGTATGAAATTGGTATCGTTATGTTGATAATGTCAAGTGGCATAGGTTGAGCATGATATTCTCATTTATTAATCTACATAAAGGTAACCGAGAAATGGTGCATGGCCTTGGAAGTGGCTAGTGCATGGTTTGATAAACCATTCTCAAACACTTTTTGTTTCCTATAATTTTAAAAATTGCGTTTTTATTTAAATTTTTAGTCATATTCCCCATATTTATTTATTTATTTTTCCCTCTCTTATCATGGAGGCATGTCATACAAGATGATTTCCCCCTCCCTCAATAGTATAATTCCCCCCTCCATCTCATCCCAATATTTATTTAATGATCTCCCCTTGCTTCATCAAGAATAATGCTTTATCTATTGAGGGAATGCCATTCCTACTACCTTTCTATAAAAATTTGTCATTCCTCCCTCCCCTATATCGTGGTGCATTCAGACCAAACCATACGTTTTTATGTGGAGATATTTTATGCCCCTCTTGTTTATAGGGTGTGAAAGATCTCCTTCGGTCATCATCAGGAGTGTTCATATGTCCACAACAAATGGAGAAGTGGGTTGATTTTCATTTGAATTAATTCACCACTCGCGGTTTGGGATTTCTTATTCTTTTTATCTTATTAAATATTTTCATGGGGTAATTGGTGAATATTAGTCCAAAATTGTTAATTATAGAATTTATTGGAAAATTTATGTTTTTAACTAACACACAGAGGTATAGGTGTATATATGTATATATATTCCCTGTACATTTTACTTCATGCTGACAGGAATATGAAAATTTTATTATAGGGTACAAATATTTATAATTGTATATGCATGAAAGTGTGTGGAGGTATTCATCAATGGCTCTAAGTGTGGAAGTGTTCTGGTATGATCCCCTTTTCTTTTAGGTAAGTGATACTATGAAATTTATTTTATATGGAATTACATTATTATATTCCCTTTTTTATTTACCTCTTTATGAATGTATAAATACATATGATTTCCTTTAGATTATTTTGACCCATTTTATTATTTTTTGACATTGTCATAAATTGTTAGATTTTCATAATCCATGTTTTATGATTTAAATATAAATATTTATTTTTGATATTATTTCAAGATATAAATTTTGTATTTTGAATGGTTTTAAATTTGTGTGATGGTTTTTCACACTATTTTTTTCATTTATTAATCATGGTTTTTTGAAATGGTAATTAGGTTTTAATTTCAGGTAATGACCTCAAAATAATTAAAATGGGGTTATTTATTTAATTTTAAATGGTGATTTGAAATTCATGGGTGTTTTACCATGTATGGAAAATACTGACTGGTTTATATAAAAGATGTTGATGGAAATAAAAATTTCAAAATGTAATGTTTTTGATTTTCATGGGGTATCATGATTTTTTTCTTCTGAAATTAATTAATATTTTGATCTTCTAAAAATGTATTATGTGGTGTTTTATGAAAAGTGTGATGGAAGAAAGGAATTTTTCATAGTTTTGTAATTTCAACGAAATGATTATTTTTGTAATGTTGACATTAATATGTATAAAAACATGGTTTTTTCTATTGTATGAAAGGGTACATTACCTTGTACAATGTAACATGTTTTGGAAATACGGTTTTAGGAATTCGTCATGTTTGATAAAATTCAAATGAATTTTTCATTTTTAAATGAAAATGGTCATTTGGATTTACATCAAATGGGTTTATAATGTGGGTTACCTTTGGGTTTTGAGTGTTTTCTCTACATAAAATGGGTTTTTTGGTATTTTAAAGTGGATATATACATTCCATTTATTTATGTGGGGATTCTTAGATGTGATTATTCTTAAATGTGGAAATTTGATTGAATTTTACGATTGTTTCAGAATGGAATTTTTAAATGTTCATGAAAAGGGTGAAGGACCAATTGGAACATGTGATGTGATTATGAATACCCTTTTAAAAACATCTTGCTTGAAACATTGAATATATTGTACATGGGTTTGTGTTTTTTTATAAATGGTTGTCTTAGTTTTATCTTCTAGTTGTGGTTTTTAGTTCCATTTGTTGGAAATGATTGATTCATTTATGTATTGATAAATTGAATTGAAAATGATGCTAGTGGGATTCATGGATGATTTTGAGGTTGGTATGGATGCTACCAAAATCATGAGACATGTTCATGAATTTTTTTGTGTTGCTAATTATGCTAAAGGTAGAACATAATCGTAGAAACATTTTATTTTTCTATTTAACATGTAAATATGTTTTTGTGAAAGGATATTTTGAGAATTGGATTTAGTTGGTTATCATCATTTATAAAAGAATTCTATGTAAATTTTTCCTCATTTATTTCATTATATGTGTGATTCATTGGTATAATGTTAATGGGATATTGAGATAGGATTTAAAAATGGTAATTTCCCCTTGTGTTGTGTAATTAAAATGAATTAGGATTTCATAAATTATTAATTTCTAATGTTTTGTTAATTTTTTTCATATGTGTTGAACTATTGCGTTTCTTCGAATGAGATTTTTTTAATCCAAAGTGAATTAATGGACTATGAATCCATATTCCATAAATATGATTAATGGAGTTCGGTGTCTCAGTTGTTTTCATAGACTAATACCCCATGTTTATTGACTTGCGACCTAGTGGTTGAGATGGATGAACGTGGAATTCCAGATACCTTGATATGTTTATTGCTTGGTTGGGATTGTTGTCTTTTTATATAATATTTAGTTCCAAAAATTACACGATTTATTGAGATATGTTATGAAAATTATGTTAATTGAGTACATTCTAATGGGTATGTACATTTCCATGACTTCTTTGATATGTGGGCAAGTTTTTAGAATGTTCCCTTGGGTGTATGTTTAACCTTGTTAGAAATGTATTAGAGTGATTGTTTTTATTTAAATAATTCAAGTTGGGTATTTGAGAGTTGATAATGGGGTGTATCATTTACTAACAATATTATGTATGTTTATTGGTTTTCAAAACATATGTGTTTTGTTTTAGACGGAAAAGGTTGACGTTTTTTATGATGGTAAAATTGGTCTTTGGGATTTTTGGCTGTTCTAACCCTTATATGGGTTGGTTATTAAAGAATATGCTATGTTAATATATAAATAATTATAATATTAAATTGGAATACAGTTATATTTTTATTGGGATGGAATTTTTCATCTATTGAATTTTTTTGGTTATTTATTGTTTCTTTCTCATCTAACTATATCTATTTATGTAGCCATATTATTTTGATTATCTACACTTATCTCTATTTTTTACCCAGTTTTGTGAGTTAGTGTTGGACTGAATGGGAATACGATAATGTGGGATTCAATGATAATTTCATATTATCATGCTTTTGAAATATCTTATACCATGTATGGGTTTAATTTATAGTGTATTATATAATAGAATATGTTATGTTTTCTTTAAACGGTGGTGTATGGTTTGATTATTTACTTTGGGTGATTATTAATGTAAATCATAATTTCATAATTTGTTTTCAGACTAGAAATAATGATCATCCTTTGGGAACATATATCACTATTTTTATGCGTTTATGTGAACTAATGGAATATTAGCTCACACCTATATCTTATTAGTTCACATATGGATTCCTTTTTCTTTTTTAGATTGAATAGAAGAGGGTTGTGTGTATATGTTTTGGGACTAGGTTGGAGTTTATTATTTTTTATTACATTCTTATAACATTTCATTTATTTAGTGTGTCTATATTCTTCCTTCAATCAATATTGATTAATTATATTGGTTATTTAATTTATATATATTTTGGTTTCATAATTTTTTTTGGACTGAGGATTTTCTAAATATTTCAGATAATGCCGTAGTACATGTTTCTATCATGTGGGGATCAAGGATACCATTTGGGCCATGTGGTGAATCTGGGAAGGTTTTAAGTATGATTGAATCCAAGGATGGTTCGTTATAATGTGGTATCATATCATATGGTCTCTATTTGAAAATGTTTTTTATAGCTCATGTTATTCATTAATGTTGACATAGATGGAAGTAAAAAGGTTATAATAGTTTGAGAGGTAATGGTGGGGAGAGTTTAGGTAGCTCTTTTTGTCCCAATGCTCTTGATTTTTTGTTATGTTGGGATACAAATTATTGCTTCGAGTTTGTTAATTGATTTTATGATCATTTTGAAGTGATTTATGATTTGATTCCCTTGGTGCATCTGTTATATTTTGGGGTTCATTCATGGTCTTGGGGTGGGAAAGAAGGAGTACATGAGCTGCTTAGTTTGAGAACATGCACTTGGAATCCATTAATTTCCCATTATCTAATTTTTACTTATTATATGAAGTGTGTTTCATGATTGGATCGCGGTCCTCAAACTATAGAGAAATTGAATTTATAACAATATTACCTTTAAAATTTCCCTCTTTTGAGTCCTCGTGATTCTATATTTCTCCACATGGCATTTCCACAAATTATAGGTGGATTTAAGAGTGTTTGGGGATGTCATTTTTGTGAGTCTTATGTTACATATTTTGTACTACTACTGTGTGATTGTGTTTGAAATCCATGATTGAAAAAACTATGGTGATTTTGAGGAAATCAATTTTATTCAATTTTGGTTTTGTGGAAAATATTGAAGGGTTAATTTTCTTGGTTTTATAAAATAGTTTATAAAAATGTTTACCTCATTGTAAAAACTTTATTCAAAAATAAATTTAGTTTTTAATGGGAATCATTAGGATCTTTGTTTTAAACCCCAAATGAAATGTTGAACAATATTTAATGTGGTTTTTCATTATTTGGTAAATGTGTGGTTTTCACAATAGGTTTTTTATCTAATGTGGGATAAATTATATTTTTTAAAATTCCATGTCGGAGGGTGATGATTAAAAATTCATTCGTGAAATTGTTTTTTGAAGGGAAATTTTTATTTTATAAAAATAATTTAAGCATTTTTTTGATGGTTTTTCCACCTTATTATGGTACGAATAATGTTCTTGTCTGTTGATTTCTAATGAATAATTTGGTTTCTGTTGAGAGTCATATATTAATGATGTTCATGTCTAGTGTTATTATTTCTATCCCTTATAATGGTATAATGATTTTATTCGAATCTGGTGTGTAAAATATCTACGATTGGAGTAGTGAACATGATATATTACTTATAAGTTTGACTAATATCAGTATTGTGAGTTGTAGATGAGTTTCATGAGGTGATTTTATTTTTTAATGATTTATTTTGGTGGATTTGGTATTGTTTTTGGATGATGGGATATGGTTTTTTGGATCTTGTTGATGATTCACCATTCCCACATTGACCCATTTAGGTGCTCGTTGCATTGGAAAACAGAGAGGAATTTGGTGAAAAATCAGGTAACTATGGAGTCTGATCTACTAGTTGAGTATGGTATACTCTATGTCATTTAACAGTGGACATATTATATACACCATTTGGGGGTGATACATTTTATAGAACCTAGTTTAACCATGTATGTTGTGACCATAGGTGAGACCACTTATCGCCTTCTGAGGTTCTTTCTGGTGGTTCCTTCTTTCGTGAGTTAGAATGTGATTTTTCTTGATAATTTTTCTTAATTTGATGTTCATTTGTTCGTGGATAAGACTTTTGGTAGATTTTTATGAACCACAATTATATTAGAACACTAAATGATGGGGATATCATTTTATAGGTTCCCGTTAAAAATATGTTTTCTTATAAGAGGTTCATATTCTATCATCACATCATGTCATTGATGCTAATTAGTAGATTATAGTGATCATTATTGAAAAAATCATTCATTTACATTGAGTTTAATTCAATTGATGTATTTATTTTGTTTACGTCCTCTTTGAACATTTCATTATATTTAGTATTGCATTGATCATGAAATTCAGAGAATATAAAGTTTCATGGTGGGGAGGAGGGATATATGGGTATGTTTTGGGACACATCTTGAGTCAGTTAATTTTTATTAATTTATTATAGTTCTTAGTTTGGTTAGTCTATTCCTGTTCAGTCTGGTTTCCTTCTTATTTAATTACATTGGTTATAAAATTTATATCTTATACTATTTTTTATGTCTGTTTTTTGAGAAATCATTCAAAAAATATTTCAGATGGTGCATCTTAACTAGTCACCAACCAATGGGGATTGAGAACACCCTTTAGCCCATGTGGACGATTAGGCTGGGTGTCGTGTGAGATGGTGACCTAGTCTAGTTTGATATTGTACATATACTAAAATATTACATAAAATATCATTAACCTCAATAAAATCATATTTTTAAATGTTTCATTTGATAATTACTACTTTTACGGGGTACACAATTTATCTTATTAAAACATTATAAATGATTCCATATTAAATTAAATTTTGGATATATTTTATATTATGTACAAATATTATTTTGGGTTAATAATATACATTCACTTTGACTATTAATATCATAATTTTTCACTAATTATGGTATTTTATGGTTTCTTTAATTCTATTCATTCATGGGGAATATAATTTAAATGTATCAATGTGTTACAGGAAAAATTAACTAAAAACAATATATCTTAATCGATCATTTGAATGAGATGGAAAGTTAATAATGGAGGGGATCATATGTTGAAAATCCCCTCAATGCTTTATATGTTTCAATATATTAAAATGTTATACAAATTAAAAGGGATTTACCCACAATAATTACATCGTTTTGTAGAATTTTATGATGGTAGAGTTTTCCAAATTCTTGATATCAACGATACTAATAAATGTTCATTACATTTAATTTATATTTAGATATAATTATCCATAATATTTTCCCTATGAAAATTATGGATTCATTTCTTTCTTACTATATCAAATAAATGGTATTGTTTTCAATTATTTATCATTCCATGTTTATTATGCTCGTTTATTCATTATTGATTCTGTTGTACTTTACCATAACTGAGAATTTATTTTCACTTATTTCTTATTTATTATTATATCCATGCATCTGAGAAGTTTATTATGACTGGTATCGAGGGTTACTCTAAGGGTAATGATGGTAATCTAAAATAAAATATGTTTTAAATATTTCCCCAAATGAAATTTGAATTTCAGATATTTATCTAGTTTAAAATGAATAATAAACTATTCAGTAATAAAATATGTGATTCAATTGTAATCATAAAAATTTAAAAATAAACCGAACCATATTTTGGAAATTGGGATCAAGGTCATTACATAAAACCCCATTATTATAATATAAGTACAATATTTTTCATTCTGTATATGACACACGACAACATGAATTTAAGGGAATGTAATAGCCCGATACTTATATAATATTTTCCATTTAGAATAAATTGTAATATTTTAGATAATTATTTATATTAAGCACCAAGATATTACTTCTCTGTAAAAAAAATAATCTTTTGGAACACGAAACAATATTTTATCTTGTATTACAAAAAATACCGAGTTTTATGGATAACTTGGTTGACACGCGAGGTTATGTTTTACTGAAGTACAACGTACTATTAATATTATTGTTTACAAAAATATAATTCAACAATAATTATAATGGAATGTATTAATATTTTAACTAAATATTTAATATAATAATCAAACATGATTTTATAATTTGTTTGTGACCATGTAATTAAAACTTAATTGAAAACGAAATGGAATATATAGGGATGGTTTTTTAAAAACCATTTATATTCACCCAAAGTGGCATAATCCTAATAAATTTAATTTTATTAATATTATTTTGTGATAGTAATTAAATTTATAAATTATAAATTCATTAAATATATTTTATATGAATTAGATAAAATCAAACACAATGTTTTTCATGAAAATATAAAATTTTCTAATGGCCATTTCATATCCATTTTGATGAAAATAAATTTATGATCTTATAAAAAAAGTCACTATAAAAATTCCACAATTTTTTTAAAAAACTAATTCACTTATTATTCTATTATATTATTAAGAATATTATAATTTATGGGTTCCACAATTCAAATATATTGGTTCCATTTATAACCCACATATATGTGTTTTTTAAAATATAATTTAAAGTTAATATCATAAGAAATTCATATTATATTTCCTGAAGACCAGTATAAAATATAAAAGGCTTCATTATTAGGAACAATAAATTTATCAGAAACAATTAAATTGTATTTAATTTAATGATCAAAATGTACAGAATCATATATTTTTGTATCATTCCTCATTTATAAATATAATCATTTTATTACTAAAAAACATGATAAATTTGAACAATCAATGAAGGAACTTATATGAAAAATATATATGTAATTTTAAATGATTTTATAAATTCAATCTACAGGATTCATTAAAAAAGATAATGTACAAATGAAGTAAAATTATAGAAATGATAAACCAAAATAAATATTTGTATCCACCTATTAAATTTCATATATAGGTTATTTTGATCAAATGTGATAAATTAATAAGATTATGAGAATAGAAGAATGAATAGTATTCAAAAAATCAACAAAATCAAGGAATATAGTATTAATATTAATGCTAACTAAAAATTTAAAATCAGTCTCTAATCCCAATATGTATTCCGTGTTATCCTAATGAAAATTTCATTGAATGAAAATTTTTATGTAAAAGACAATATCTTATTTTATATTCAAATGAAAATAATAATCAACCTAAAACCATTATTTACATAGTCATCATCTATTTATTTAACAGAAAATTATCTTTATCTCCCTCCTCTCCGTCATTTCTTATTCCATGTAAATTGATATTTCATAGATCATAGTAGTAAATAAACTCCAATAAAAATAGAATCTAAAAATATTATTTTATCAAACAATAAATGTATATTCATGAAATATTTTCAACTCATTTAATATGTTAAACAATATTTCCTTCACATTAACTCAAAAAAATTCAATTTCAAAATTTCCCCATAGAGATTGATTGAATTTAAAAATATAGTTATGATGAAATAATTTCAATTAACCATGACACATATTTTACTCAACATAAGATGGTTTTTAATGTAATATATACTTGTTTTTAACAAACCCTCTTCTCCATGTTTTTATTTGAAGGTGGAAGGAATGATACTTGGCCATAAGTGACATCCCCAAGAATTCGAAGGAGATAAATAATGCCAAAGGGTTTTAGTACTTGTGGTGGATGGTTTACCATTCACCACAAACAGAAATAACCAATAAAAGATAAACAAACATGCCGTATAATGATTTATTATAAGCACAGAATATCACTCAATATTTCTTATATAAAAATATTACTCCATTAATGTGAAACAACAAAAGATCAAAACATCATAAATAACAGTAGATGTTAAACTAATAAAAATACATGATGAGAACAAGACTCCATGATCCACACACTCTAGGATCAAACATCACCCAAAATTCTAAGTATAATTATTTAGTTAACAACATGGTATAATTTACCTCCTCTCCTATACCATTAGATGCCATCTATATAAACACCTAAGATCCAATGTAGGGGTGAGTACAAAAAACTCAGTTTGTTTCCCCCATTGACATCCCTACTCACACCACTATGATAAAACATCTAGAACATTTATATTAATCATTTTGTATAAAAAAATTTCTAAAATTTTTATAAATACAAATAAAAAATTCATAAAATAACTATATAACTAAAATAAACAATGTTACATATCTAAAATTTTCCAACAAGAATCAATTTTCAATAAAGAAAACAAAAATTCATTAAAATCCATTTCAAAATATACCTTTTAAAAAACCCATCCATTTCACATATTCACACCAGAAACAATGCATGTTTCATTATAATAGTTCCATACTCATTAGTGGTCTCACATTGACCTACAAAGTCGTCACATGATAATTATGTTCCATGTTCCATTTCACTTTTGGAACTGAACATAAGGTTATATTTCAAACAAGCCTTGTAAATTCAATATTAATACACACATAAGTATTCCCAACACCATTTCCAAAACAAAAATATTAAAATCATTTCAATTAATCAAATTATGTTTTTGAAAGTAATATTCAAAGAAAACAATTCAAAAATCCTTATATGATATATTTTAAAATAATTATTTGAAAATCATGGACTAAATCACCTTACCCAAAAATTCACCACAATTTCAAATTTTCACAAACAACCATATGTCATTACGAAAGATGAAATTTACCATTATTGTAATAAAACATTAATAATCATTATTATTCTATAATATTCGAGGCTAAAGCCTCCTAGCTTGAGCGATTTAGATAAAATGATAAATGAACGAATATCGGCAACAATACCTAGTTAAATCTTCATGAACTTTCTTTAAATATATTCCATTGTCACAAAAAAGTTCATGTGTTAACTAATTTGGAAATAAAAACCATATATTAACCCACAACATTTATTTATTAGGGAAAAAGAGAGATGTAGTGAAGTAAATATAAGGAAATCATCATGAACAATGAAGAACGATATCTTACCCTAATAAATTATCTTTTAATCACAAAAGTAATCCTTGTTGTTACCTCCAAATAAATTTATAAACCTTCTATGACCATTTTAGAAGAGAAATCCTGAGTTATTGACACATTGGAGGATTTATGGGGGATTAAACACTATCTTTGAGCTAGATCCATTATTTAATGTTATGTCTTTGTCTCTTGTATGGTTTAGTCGCACAGTTAGGCATATCATGTTCTTACCCTGAGTTACACACTACCATAAGGATAAACCATCACATGGTCTCCAAAACTACGAGAAAACTATAAAAATGATATATATTCAAATGCACCATGCCACAAGGTTTATCTTAGGCTATGAAACGGTTTGGGAAAACTATGTGGTGTCCCTTCCATTTATCGTTAGCCCAAAAACACAACTATTGTTTTTGTAACACATCCAATAAGGACTCATATACATTATGTATATAAAACAATAAATAAATGGGTTCTTACTAGAAATTTTGGGTGATATATTCTCCCATAATTTGGTCATTCCATCTGTGGAATGTAGAAAACTAACAGTCTCTTGAAAATGTTCCATTCAATTCAGGTTCATTTTCTTTGGGAATTCCAATGTATCTTCTTATACATGACCATGTTTCAACAAAAATAGTATTAGATGGATTAATTTTCCCTGAAATATCTTCTCTTTATTATCCAAAATCTAGACTATGGTACATCCAATGGAAGCATCTTTCTCTACGTCCTCGTGATCATATATAATCACATGGTACGAATCTAGTTGATACATTCTCAAATATGATACATGGAAAAAAATATGATGCATACTAAATCATGTAGGAAATTCGAAAAAACTATAACACCTACATAACCCATTCCAGTATCTCTAAATGGCCCATATATAGACAAGATAAATTTCACTACATCCCAAAATGACGATTTCCAACTCTTCGGGAGATCCTTAAGAACACATGATCACTCATAATGAAAAAAATGACCATCAAGGAAGATCCTCATATGATTTTTTTTGACTCTAATCCATCCCCATATTTTTTTCTAATCAATTGAATCTTCTCTATTATTTCGAGGACAATGTTTGGCCCAAAAAATGATGCCTCACATATTTCCACCTGACAATTGGGATTATTACAAGGAATCACATTCAATGCATTAAAAAGAGCTATGTTTATAAAGGCATTATAACTATCATTATATGAGAACACAACTTGGTTTATGTGATCTTCCCATTAGCCACCAAAATCAATTTCAAAAGCATGTACCATGTCATAAAAGTTTTGTATAATCCATTAATATTTATCACCAATACGAGTATAATATGCTATTCTCATTGTCAATTGAGTCTAAGGGTAATTCTATATGGATAACATGGAACAATACATGAACCTAAAATCTCTGTAGTAATGAATGAAACCTACCTACTATTCATTGATGTTATGCCCAATATTTTTGAAAATTAAGAAACATTGAATCAAACTCATCCACATTCCATTTAATACCATTCCAAAAAATAGTTTCTTCCAAATCATATACATTTTCAATATTCTCAGATGAACATCCCATCACAAATAGTGGTATGCATGGAGATGTTTCATCATACAAGATATATTTACATATATTTGATTCCTAAACCACACCATTGAACTCCCATAAAGATTTTATCTATCAGTTGTCTCCCCAATAATCCATTTGAAGACATTTTTTCCCATTCACAATCCAATTTATATTACTCTTTAACCATCATCGTCAAATCTGGAACCACAAAAATTGAAAGTATCATCACAACATCACCTCGGTCGTCAAATTCCACATGCATGTTGTCTAGGAACAACATCAACTACCACTCATATGAAGAATATATTTAGAAATGAGCTTATTAATTTATATTAATAGATCTACCACCATATTTACCATTCCCAATATATTCATCAATTATTAGCCAATTATCTGGAGATACTCTATCTATATACACTTCCTCATATTCAATTCTCATTGTTAGAAAATATGCTTCAAGATTTAATGATCAGGGAATTTAATAAATTTATCACCAAATATGTAATGATGAGAAGTCTTCTTGGTATGGGTGACACCAATAAACTCCAAATCATGTGTAAGATAGTTCTTCCCAAGTACTCTCAACTACCTTGATCCATAAGAAATGACATTTTATCATTTCATGGCAACACATCCCAAACCTGACCCTAAAGCATCTCAATACACCACATTCCCCTATCCTTATTCAACCAAATGAAGATAGATTTTGATGTAAGATGAGCTTTTAGCTCTCCGAATTACTTCTAGTATTTTACAGTCCTTTGGAATGAAAGATTATTATTTTTCAAATATATCATAGGAAATTATAGTAGTGTGAATACATGAAACAATAGACAATAATAAATAGTGTTACCAATAAAACATTATATCTCAATGAAGATCATTGGTGGTTTCCAATAGAAAACAACATTTATAATTTTTTTGTCAATAGAAAAAAATTTATCAGAAATTACAGGGATATGAAAGAAAACCTCTTCTTCCCAAAAATCTCTCTTAGATAGTCTGGAATATAAAAAATGATCTCTCAGGATTCTCAATACTCTTTCCAGTTAATTCTCATGTTTAACCCTTGTCATTGAATACACTAGTTTGTCATGCACAAACACCACAATAATATAATCCACATATTTATTAAATATATGATTCATCTATTCCATAGATATTTCAAGTGTATTTGTGTGACCGAAAGTAAAAACCAAATATTCATAATGGAAATATCTTCTTCTGAGATCTATTTTCAGAATATCCTATTTTCCTTCTAATATTTTTTTATATCTTGAATGCATATGAATTTTATAGATCCATTGTGCTCCTTTTAATAGATATGACATGTATTTTATTTTTGTAATTGTATATATATTATTTATTATATCTTGGTTAAGCATACGATTGTTGAAACACATGCTTATTGTTCTTTCTTATTTTCCCAAAAACAAGACTGGTGCTTCCCATATATTTGTGCTCATTTGATTGAAACCTTTTATTTCCTTCACTTTAAACTAAACATTCCTCTGCCTAATTTTTTGGATCCATTATATATGATAGAAGGGAAATAATACTATTCCCTAGTAGGAGATCAATCGTAATAACCACTTCCCTAATTGGTGTTTACCATAAGAAGTTCATAAGAAATACATATAGGAATTTATCAATGGTTTATAGAAAATAGTTATCATTGATATCTTTAATCTATGACAATGATAATGATTCCAAATAATAATAGATCATTCCTATAACTGGTGCCAAAATATCTAATGCAACTGTCATTAAAACAATTTCCTCTATAAAGAGATTCAAAATTCTATCATTAGTTGTGAAGCCATACGTTCTACTATTAATAGAATCCAATCCTTGAACATTTTCAACATATTCATACCCAATATTTCAACATATACATTCACTTACAATAGTGTTATTTTCCATTTCATTTCAGCTCCACCATCAATTAAAGGACATGCTCTACACAGAATGTCTTGACATTTTATTTGACCAAGAGGATTATGATTTTGTATAAAAAAACTAATCATCTCATGTCTTAGTCATATAAAATACATATCAAGAGAAGAAATTAACGAATTTGATGGACCGATATCAAATAGAACTTTCATAATGGTTGAATTCTATAGAGGCATACCTATAACCATCGATGGTTTAACTTGATCATCTACAATAAAATTCTTAGCATCATATAATTACATAATCGGGGCACTATGATACTTATTTCCATTATAATATTTACCTTGAATTGTAGTCATTGTATTCCAATAATCACAAAGGATAGATTTAATTTACTGATGAGAATGATTCTGACATCATTTACCCGTCGAAGCAAACAATGCTTGAGACACCGGAAAAGTGTCCTCAGTACTAGACCATAGATCATTGTGACAATAGAACAAAAGTTTCCCCATATTGTTGCATTTATGGAATTATCTTGGTGGTTTTTTTATACTCTCTGTTCTTATAGTTGAATGAACCACATTGGAAGCATCCCACCATTTTTGTGGGTCTCATAAAAATATTCACTGATCCAGTTGTCTGATTTTGATTTCTGCTCGAACTGTTGATGTAGGTGACCCTCTTCTGCATACTCCAATCATTATAGATTCAACCTTTTTCCAGGGGTATCAGGATACTTCTTCCTCCCATAGATCTTGTTATTTCCCATTTATCCAATGTCTCACTACTCACTATCTCTATATAATCTGTAATATAGAGAACAAAAAACTTGAAGTGAATCTCTTGCCACATCCCCAATTCAATGATATGATCCTAAACAGATGAACAATTAGAAATATTGATTGAAAACTAAAAAAAATTAATAAATTTAGCTACATACTCAGTGATATAGATATTTCTTGATTTAGATTTAATAAGTGTTTCAATATATGAATGATTAATGTGCGGGGATAAAATTTTCTATTAAAAAATTCCTCAAAAAACTATAAACTGAGGACTTGATCTACTCGAGCTTGCACTTCTGGATCCCACAACAAGTTCTTCAATTCATAAATAATTAATTTTTCTAGAATTATTATCATATACACATGTGGGTTGAAGATATTGATGATATGATTCATCAGATTCTGCCACACATAAGCATTTTCTGGTATTGAATCACTCTCTAAGATGGGTAAATTCATTTTTTAGAATTGGACATAGTGATCAACCTGTATTAGTTCATCCCTCCAGTTCCTTATGTCCATATACTGAAATTATTGGAGGATTCTCTAGACTATAATTTTGGTCACCTATGGATAAGGTGTTATAACATTATCCACAACTTCATCTAGTTGGTTTCGACGATTCATACTGGGTGCCATTCTCTAAACCAACCACTAAATATATAAGTATCAATCTCTAGAAAAAAATGAATAGAATTTGAAATTTTACCACATCAATTATCACATCCATGATTTTAAAAAATAATCCCTTTTTCACGTTCATCCTATTCTAAAAAAATAAATTTTTCTTTTCAAAATCAAACCATTCTCAAAATACCTCTACTATGCTCTGTTCAAAGTAATTAATTATTATCAAATGAAAATTTCTATAAAATAAAATCATTAAATCAAATAATATATCATTACACAAAACAAAATATGAAATCATAGTTGAATTTATTTCTTTTAATGCATTTTGTTCATGTCTCTTTTGTTATTCCATGACAATGTAAATCCAATATCCCTTATGTTTTTATGAATCAATTTTGTACCCAATACCATGGTATCATGAATGAAATCAAAAAAAAGTTTATCTATAACTTTTTTTATTTACATTTCAAGTCATTACAATATTAACCCTTTTTATTATTTCAACACAATGAATTGACATGAATGGATTCAACTCCAAAACTATGAAAACTGATGAATACTTGTTCTACATGGAAAGAAACAAGCCCATACTATTTATCTCAAACATCCTTTTAGAATAAAAAATGTGATAATTTTTGTCACATACCTCATTATCTTTATTAGATTTAGAATTTGGGAAGAATGATACATTTCTTTAATCGACATCCCCAATATCCCAAAGGATTGAAATAAATTCTGAAGGGTTTCAATACAGGTGGGTTACAAATTACCCTTTATAAATTGCACAAATAACCAAAAAATACAGAACGAAAAATTCCACAATACGATTCATGATAACCATGGATGATAACACTACTGTTCTTATATTAAATTCATAATCAACTAATGTTCCACAATAGAATACCACAAGATCAATGTAAATGGTGGATTCTAAACAAATAATCCTCCATGATGACCACAAGACACCATGTTCCACCTTCTACATGATAAAATATCACAAAATATCACATTTATCAGGATGCATGGATAAACATGTAATACATTACATTTTCTCATATCATGGTATATGACATTTAAAAAAAAGTCTGATGAGTCAAATCAGGGGTGGGTACTAAAAACTCTGTAGGATTTCACCATTAACATCCCTATTTATGCCACTAGGATAGATGAGTAACCAACATATATATTAAATATTTTATATAAAAATTTCCAAAATAATTAATATATAAATATTATAAATTTTAAAATAATTATAACTAAATATAAACATATTTTATATCATCAATTTCCTAGAAAAAATTAATTTTATGAAAACAACCAAAAAATCAATTATATTCAAGTTCAAAGTATCCCTTTAAAATGATAATTCTATTTTCCATATTAACACCACCAACCAAGAATGTTCTGTTATGAACTTTCTATACTCAGGTGAGGTCTCTCGTTGACCTACCATGTCATGATAAGATAATTATGTCCCACAATCCATTCCATATTTTGAACTGACCACAAGCCCATATTTCACCCAGCCTTGTACATGCAATATGAATACACGCATAAGTATTACCAACACCATTTGAAAAATAAAAATATAAAACTTCTAGAAATAAAATCCATTTTATGAGACCCCATTTTCCAAAAACCATTTCTTGAAATCCAGTGAAAATTTATTTTAAAATCACTCATTTAAAATCAAGGTTTAAATCAATTTACACAAAAATTCACCACAATTTCACAATTTCACAAAAAATAGAAATAATTATTAAATATGATTTATAACATGATTATTACAACACTAAAACCATATATTTGATGAAAATCAATTAATTTTGAAACTAAATAATTCAATTACTGCACGATGGGTTGAATGTGATGAAACCTACCATGAGAGATTTGGAGAAGATGATAAATGGATGAAGAACACAATTTTTTTAATTCTTCACAAATCCGACATATATATCTTCCAATATATCAAAAAATTCCAACTCTAAACATAATCAGAATCCACAACCATTTATTTACCCATAAGATAATTTGATCAAAGAAAATTAGAGATTGAGTGAATTATATATAAGGAAATCATCAAGAACAATAAGTAATAGAAGAAATCGACATTTAATTACTATGGGAAGCCTTCATATTACCTCAAGAACAACAGAAAAACCTTATATGACCATTGTAGAAGAAATATTACTTGTTATGGCCACATAGGGGGTGGAATGTGGAATTAAACGGGATGGTTGACTCAAATCCTGTCTTTTAGGAGGTGGTTTTGTCCAGATCTCGATTTGGTCGCATAGATAGGCAGACATTGTGCTAACTGTGCATTATCCACAACCATAAGGATGATAGTATTCATGTACTCCCCACATGGTCTCCATTACCAGAACCTTCCATGTGTTTCTACTGCCTAAAAAACCCAATCAACACGGTTTCTCCTCAATGGTCGCACAGTTGGGACAAACAATGTGTCGCCCATGCATCTTCCCTTTAGCCTCGAAACAAAACTAATGTAATCCAAAATTTTCCAGACATCACACATATATATTATTTAATTAATATAATAAATAATTAGTTACCTAAGAGCAATTGGGGGTTCTATAATGGTATATCTAAATTATTACAAGATATATATTTCACAACAAAAAATATCTTCAATATCATTATATCTATAATATCAATATTTGAAAAAATATTAAAAAACTAAATATCATATATTTTAATTGAAAAAAGATCCTACATGGTGATCCTAAGATCAATATAACCCTTAATTGTATTTTTTAATATACTAAACCACATAATATCTACAAATTATAGGAATATATTCTAAAGAAAACCTTAACTATATATATTTTATGTTTGAATACCTATACAAAAATCCCCATATATGTCATTTGATCCATTTAAATAGATTATTCCAGACCCAAAATTTATTGAGAATGAACCTGGAACACATTAATTATATATTTATTTAAATAATTATATTTATAAAGTTCAGGTAATGACTAATAGGTATGATTCTACAAGGTAATTGAGTTGGTATTTGTTTTATTTCTACTTGATTTGGCATTTCATAGATTTTTTATTCAATAGAATTAATGATTTTCTTAAGAATATTTCATAACAAGGGTAAAATAATTGGTTTTTGAACACTGTCTCTTATTAGACACTTTCATTGTCAACATTTTTAAAATTTTTCCTTACTTTATTCATCTCATTATGGAATTGTTTTTTCATAACAACCTATAATATAACAACACCATTCAGAAAATTCTACAGGTGTAACACTTTTGTGGTAAATAAAAAATGCAGAGTGAAAAAACATATACTTGTGGAATCCCTCAAAATATATGGAATATATATCATAACATATCCCTCACATATATACTCACATGGGGTATATATATTCTCCCCTAGTAATGATTTTATACGGTTCCTCCACATCTCCTATATGGCATCCACAATATTAGGGACTGTTAAAGAGTAAAATATTTTAATAATGATCTTTAAATTACTTATTGAGAACTGATATTTCATATTCCAAAAAAATCTTATGGGGAAGAGTTTTCTTGATTTTTTTCATTTTTATACTTTTACATAATCATTTTATTTTATAATTTTATGAATAAATGTATTCCATCAAAATAATCATACGCATTCATATATATTAAATACAAAACAAAACGATATCAATAACATGTTTATGTTTAATTAATTTACAATATTTGATACATAAAAGTAACACAATACTGATACAAAATTAGTATTACAATATTCACAACTCACAATAATAAAAAAATATTTATAGAATTTCAACCACAATCTATGCATTTAATCCTATATAAGGATTTTGGAATTATTCTCACCATTCCATGGTCCTCCCCCTCATCCCCTTTCTACAGTCATAGAAGTAACTATATCTTATACAATTTAATTACATTAATGAACTCATTACATAATTAAATAGAAATATTGATCCACTAAACTAGAATTCAAGAAATATTACACCAACTAAATCCAATTTAATACATTATTCTTGAAAATATGTATTCAAATAACTCAGGAAAATGTTTTTTATACTATAAACAACCATATTAATTTTATTCATATATCTAACACTATTTAATAAGTGCTTGTCCAATTTCACCATGAATAATTATAACATATTCTAAATCATGTGACCATAATTTATACAATTATTGTTCTTTGTTTGGATAATTTCCTTCAACGCAATTATCTAAATTTGTCTATTCGTAATATATGTCAATGAGAAAAACAATTCTCTTCCTTTCTATGGAAAGTATATCAATATTTTTAAAGAGTATCATTTTTCATCATACTTCTTCTATATATATAAATATATGAATATTATTTAATATTCAATAAATCTCCATTGTATTCAAATTTAACAATATTCAAATATCTGGAAAAAATATTTTCATAAAATTGATCTAGATTCTCTCTTTAAAATATCCCATATATTACTAAACAATGAAAAGTTGTTTTTATATATAATATTTTTGAACCAACCATCGAAAAATTTATTTCTACGATACCATAAAATCTATATTTTTTCTTATTTTAATTATTCCCCTATATTTGGTTAATAAAAAATAAAACTATTTCATATGATTTTAATGTTATAAAAAATACACGACATAACAATCGAATTTTATTATAAATGATACTTGATATATAACATTTTATTTTTTATGGAATTACATGAACATATCCAATAAATAGATATATCATTGAAAATTTTATTTTTGGTTAGACAGAACTACATTTGTGGTGCCAAGTCTTATTCTTCTATTTAAGACAACCAATATCACATACATAATTGGTTACATATTCATATACTCCACATATATTACTTGAAATTATAATTTACTAATATTTCCTTCTGTTATTTTATATCTATAAAAAATATTTTCTCACATACCTAATGTCAAAAATATGCTAAAGTAGAAATTTTATATTTCAAAAAACATATACCCAACTTCTAAATAATTCTCATGATGTAACAAAAATATTTAAAAAATTATATATCCATTTTCATGCACATTTCCATCTTAAGTATGACTTATAAAATTTAAATTAACTATATTCCCTTCATCAAATTATATAACAACATCATGATGTTATTTAAATAATTGTATCACCATGTGATTTTATAATGGCCAATGTATTTTTACAAAGTCAATTTAGCATGTATGTTATCCCATTTAACATGTGAGAACTCATTATATATAAAATATTGATATTTTAAATTTTTTAATATAAAATTCCTAATATTTATTATAAAATATGAATATCCTACCAATTGTAAAATATATGGCCCTGAAATATAATAATAAAATAAAGGATCCATAATTATTGAAATCAGGGGAAAAAATTATTTAATGGACTCAAGGAAAATACAAGACTAGAAATTAATATTTGATCTATCCCCCAATGCTAGATAAGAATATATTGATTCAATTTACATTGAAATAAATATTTGAAACAATAAAACTATTTTTCTTACAATAATACAATTATTCAACCAATGCCACTTCATGCCTCCCTGAAAGAGAGATGATATTAAATCTAATAGCATGAATGATGAAATAAGAGTCTATGACATGTTAATTTTTAATCCCATTGATAAATCTTCCAATGTGAATTTCTAGAACAACTCATTACATATCATCTTCATAATCAATAATTTTTTATAGACATATTATAAGAATGATATATGTTTTCAACCATAATTCCAAAATATTAATCATAAAAAATAAGATATTAAATTCACTTTTGATGAATCATTCATACAACAAATTTATGTACATAGAAACGTGACTTTTCAAAAAAAAATTACAATATAGTTCATTTATTATTCTAAAAAATTACAATGATATTTTAAAAATCATAGATCTAAATTATTATTTTGAATACATTTCTATTATTAAAATTAGTGGTCATATAGATATATGAATATATCCTCTTGAAATATAATGATAATAATTTCATGTCCCTCACTCATAGATTCAATTCTTCACCCCTTAATTTTTTACCTTAAATTGTCAAATATTTAGTTTAATATTTTCATAAACAATGATATTTTTCATTCATATTGAAGTGATTATGGAGAGGAATGATACTTTTTTCAACAAATGGATCCACAAAAAAATTAATAAACATAATGATTTGAAAGGATTTTCAAAAGAAATGATTGTTTTTCATAAATTGATTTTACACCAGTATTGTAGACGTTCCTAATTGGGAAGAGAAAAAAACCAATATTCATTGTAGATTCATAGGTTTGGAGGATATTTTAGGATTCTCTAAAAATGAGAGCATACATGGGATGATTGATATAGACCATTTTTAAAATGAATTCTAAATTTTTTTACTCATAATTTCTTCCCATAAAGAAGTTAGGGAATTTTCTTCATGTATAAGAGTTATGCTTTGTAAATTCCCATATAATTATGTACCTACTACTAATTAATTTTTAAGAAACGATAACATCATTGAATGATTCTGGTATGTGATCCATGTGTGTTGTTCTATTCTCCCATATTATCTTTAAGTGTATGTAATACTTTTATTATATACTTTTAAAAAATCGGATGAAGTACCATTTTTGAACCATAAACTAGCAATATATATAAGAGGAACTAGTCATGTTATTTTTTATAATATAAAATATAATCCTATTTAAAAAATCCAAATGGATGTGAAAATTTAATTAATTTTAAACTGTTTAGTAATAATAAAAAAATCTAATTCTCATTAACTCGTTTTTTAAAGACATGAATTCCGGGATATCGAAAAAAACATAACCAAAAATGTATTATTACAAAATATCTATGTTCTTCTTTATCATGACTCCCATCGTTATCTGTTTTAAATTAGTGATCGATTTAGAAGTTATAAATATATAATCAAATAAATATACTAACCAAAATGAATGTATCATCATTTTATTCTACATTTTGTAATGAATATTTTCAATTTATATGTCCTAATTAGAATATCATATTTAGCCATCACCATTAATTTACAAGATAAATTCTTCCAGAAATAAAAAGGGACGACTCATCCCACAAACATGGTTGTTCATTAATTTTTTTATATGAACCGATTTAATATACATACTTGAGACTACCAAAAATTAGGGGTACCATAGATCTTTTAATTGTGATATTTCATGCATATTTTCCAATATTATTTTAATACGAAAAAATATTTATAATTTATTTTTAGGGATGGAAAATATTGGATATATTTTCCGTATAATACGGTTTATCCACTAATCCATAATTTTCTAAAACCTTCTCAAAGTGTTCAATTATATGAAGAGTTATCCAGTCAAATACATCAATGTCATTATATTAAATTATGTTATATAGGGCCTTGGTATCCCTACCCAGATTATGATATTAATATTTATTTATTTCTTTAAGTTATTAATACACCAACTCAATTAGTAACTAGAATTTTTAAAAAAGTTGGATTAGTAGGGATTAAATTACCTCAAACAAAATGATTATTGTAATAGTTCATTACGAGTTACATTGACAATAACTAGAATCCTGATCTATTTCATTAAAAGTAAAATTATATCATTGAAAATCTTATTAAAACAAAACATATATAGGTTAACTTTTATGAACCACCATTTTATGATATCAAAAGAAATCATAACTTACAATTTATGACAAATTCACCCATTAATTTTTGGTTTCTTTAGCATATTAAAATATTTAAAGGTATTTAAAATTTATTTTTGGATTTTTAATCAAAGAAAAAAATTCAAAATAGTTATAGAGACGACCATGATTTTGATATTTTAAATATATATAGACATAATTTTACAAAGAAAATCAAATAAATTTTGAAATATACATGACTCTGATCTAATTAAGGTAACCAACTGAATCATTTTCCTAATGAGATCCAAAAATATATTTTTGATGTACTTTTGGAGAATATCACTCATGGAAATATAGTGATCATCATTATCAATTCATAATGGTCAAAATCACATAACTCCTTGAGGAATGGATTAGTAATTAAATTTATTCTTTGAATACTTACACTGCATAAGAAAAAAACTAATTAGATCTATTTCGTAAAAAACATTTAAACATAACATTATCTAATCCATCCACATGTATATGGATGTACTTATCTATATCTTGGTTATTAGTACAAGATACAATTGTTATGTGATACTAGATGTAACCACACATATGTTATTTAATTTCATTCATTCAAAAGAAAATTAATTTAAAATGTTGAAATATATAATGGAATATGATTCATTATTATCCTTTTAAATTTTATTAAATAAAGATGGGTTAATAAAAAAATCAAAATGAACTTTTCCATTAATTTTTCATTCAATATGGCTTCATTAGAGTTTAAATTTTATTTATCCACATATAACTCTCAACATCCATATAAAAATGGATATATAAGAATCATTCTCATTGATGTTATAATTCACTGGAAAATACGTTTATTATCAAAAATACAATATCAATTATTAAGAAGACATTGTAATATAATTATATTAATTTTGATGGGAAAATAATGTTATTTAAAAAAAATCATGAAATTTTCCATTAATTTGACACTATAATAATATACACGAACACTTAACTTATAGTAATGATTAATAACATTGGAATTGTTTCTTTTAAAAGAAATAACACCCCCTTTTTCATCATAATGACATAATTGAGGATCTATTAATGACGTAACATGATATTAATCATGGATAATTATGGAACCCACACTGACTTCTATTGGGTAGTTAATGTATTATAGATTATAATATGTTTGGTTATAAAAATTCTAGAAAAATATTTTCTATTGAAATGTTTTTATAACTTTGTAGGGAGATATCAATCATTTCATTATATCTCTATAATTTTATAACTTCCTTGTAGAAAATGGAATTTTTTGTTTCCCATCCCATTTTATTCCATCCCATGGTGAGATTAAAATCCACAGTAATTGGCCATGCCCCTTGATTATTTTGATTTAGTGTAAGAATTGTTTCTTATATTGTTATTCTACCATGGTAACTATTATGGAAATATGTAATATAAGAAAAAGAGAACATGGAAATGAGTGGAACCCTGAATGAGATCATTTTTTGGTGTTTTTCACTATAAATTATACAATATATCTCTTAGAAAACAAAAATCAATGTGTTTTCAACATATATTATTTATGATTATGTTTAAAAAAATCATAACTTTTGGAACTAATATTAATAAACTTAATATATCATAAGTTAACCATAGAATAAAAATTACTATAATTAGATGATGATTATTTATGATATAATTCACTCAGGTGTTGGTTGTTGTGGGGTTTTAACCCATGATAATTAAAAAAAATAAGATATTCATTTTATAATGAAATTTTGTTTCAATTTCCTACCACTTTTTTGTGACTATTTCCAACAAGGTTATCCATTGTGGAATCATTTCATTAAACCCAACTAATTTTGTATAGATGGATCAATATCATTACCACCTAAAATGGGATGGTGTTCGATATTAAGCAAGTCCATTGAAGAAGTCCCAAAATATTCAACTAGATGATATTAAGAAAATCGCATAGGGATAAGAAATAAAGTGACTTAATCATCATGGTGTTCAGTATGATGGTCATAAGTATATGTGGATATTAAGGCCTATCCCCCTTATAAAACACTAGTAACATCATCACATCGATGACATTATCCTATACATAGAATTCTATTTTATTAGTAATTGATTTCCCCAAATAATAATCCTCTTTTAATACACTGTCATTATCTTATAACTCAAATATTCTTGTGATATATTCATAATCCATGGTACTTATATCCATATTCAGTGGTTTCTACTATGTTAATAGCTTCATCAAAACTCTACATAATAGTGATTCTTTCTTAAGACTTTTGGTCACCATCAATAGTTTTATAAGGCAATAACAATATTTCCTCCTCTTTGATATGTAACCTTGTAGATATTATCCTAACACTCTTATAGACAACTAGATTCTTAATCTAAATGTTCTAAAATTTTCCATAATTAGAACCATCAAGTCATGTATGATTATAAATGTTATGAAATATATGTATAAACTCATGTTAAAATTGTAAATCAATTTTTTCACAATTAATAATAGTAATACAACAAGTATGGTGAGGGTTAAAAATATACACATAAAATATAACTCTAGAATTTTAGTAAAACATTCATTTGAAAAAGTTAGCATATATCTTGTGGTGGTATATAATATTAGAGGAAATATCTTTCAAGATCCATATATTATTGACGACAACATTGAGACCATGAAGAAGAACATAAATTTGAAAATTATTTTTATTTTAATGTAATGTATTAAAATTTTGTTTTCTCCAACCCTCTTAACCTGTCATAAGAGGAAACCCCTTTTCAATGACAATGAATATAAAAAAATAAGAATAAAACCATATAAATATCTTCAATTTTATTTTAATACATAATATTCATTGAATCAAAAGTTAAAAAATTATGGTTCACAAAATATTGAGAAAATATCTGTAATGTTTTGAACATTCATTTAATAAATACAAAGAGATTATAGATAAATCATTACCATTCATATAATTCTCATTAAAAGTTTCTTATAAATCAAAAAATTTTACATCGCATGTGAAACCATTATTAATACATATGATTTATTATAAACTGTTTTGGAAGAAATTTTTCTATGAACAATATATCTCAATATATTATGATTTGAAAAAGTGTAGAATTATATTATTTACCCACCCCATCTTAAATATTCCACTTTATAATATTTAGTAGACAAGCCAAAAAAATAACATCCGAATATAAAATATTTTTAAAAAATATATTTTGGAAAAAGATGAATCACATGAAATTATTAAAATATCCCTTATCAAAAATACATAAAATATTTATTTATCAAAATCTATGTACTAAAAATACAAATCCATTAATGAAATATAAATAAAATTAAATTATAAAAAAACCTATCTAGTACAAGAATAATTCATATTCCAATTGATAGGCATGGATAAAATATTCAATATGAATCTTTTATGAGACCTAATACAACGTAACAATATATAATTAAAATATGGAATACATTATGTGTTTATATGAAAATATTATAGTTCAGGGATTTACAAGGACACGATGTGGTTGGTGTGGAAGTAGACCTATTTCTTGTAAGTATAAACATGGTTCATTAACTAAAACTGGTGAGGGTTATTAGAAAATAATTTTTCATGTTAGTGGATAAAAAATTATTATATATCCACAAAAAGGCCACATGATGCCTAGTGTATAAAATAATTAAACTACAGCTAACATCTATCATGCGGTACTCCATTAAACAATTTATTGTGTCTCTAAAATTTGGATGATAATTTTTACCTTTGAACCCCCATTTTAATTTAACATATATTATTGTTCAATCCTATCATGAAGCAAATGAACTATAGGGATCCCTGTTTTGATTTTTTTACACTCCAAACATCATATATTATTGCGTATAACTTTTGAACAAAGTGATGATCTTATTATTATATTTATATCACATATATAACAATGATCACTTTTATTATCATTATTTATGATTCCAATATGGTTTCCTTGGATCAATAATGGTTGGTAAAGATTTATGAATATAGGATCTCATAGTTAACCCCTCTAGATATAGATTTATTCATTCAATGATCATCAACATAGGAGAAGCCTAATTTTTTTCTTTTGGTTTAATTCTAAATATTCATGGTATCTATTTATTTGAAATTTTTTCTTCTTCAGGGTCATTTCATTATTAATTTAAGTTTGTTGATTTAAAAATTTTTTGTCATGGTTTAACAATTTTTTATTTTATTATACACCTATTTGGTTAAAATAGTATTTGGAATGGTTAGATTTTAATTATAAATCAATCCTTTTTATAAAATTAAATTTTCATATTTTTTATCTTTGTGTAATTATTTTAGATAAAAAAAATCCTATTTAAAAAAATTAAATGAATTTTATAAAAAAAAATATCAAATCTAATGAAATTTTTATATTTATTTGAAGATAATTTTTTAATAATTTAAAGAATTATTTTTTATGAATTATTTCAAAAATAAGTAAATGTGATGATATTTTTAAAAGGTATTGATTTAATTTTTATGTTATATTATTTATGGAATATTTTATGTCATAAATTGGTGTCTATAGGGTGGGTACATGAATGATAAATTTTAATTGATGATTCAAATTTGTGATCAATTTAATTAATGAATGTCTCAATTATAAATCTTAATTATTTTAATGGAAAATTTAATGATGTAGGTTGAAATATAGTTAAGATGTTATTTGGGTTCAATATATTTTAATTTGTATAAAATGGGATTTATTCTTATAAGTGTACATCATTTAAATCACATGGTTTTTTGGGTTTTGGAAATTCCTTATATTAAATAGATAAAGAAAATTCTAAGAATGAAAATGTACCTCATGGGAGGGTTGGGAATCAATAACGATTATAATGAGACTTATGTAACTTGTGGATTTGATGATTTGACCCTTTAGTGAAGATTAATATGTTTTTTGATGTTAAAGAGTATTTGGATTCAAAATTACATGATCAGTACTTTTTGGATCAGCTTATGTGTGTTTTTTAGTATCAGAGAGATGCACATAATATCACTGTAAAATTATAGTATGGTAAAATATAAGGAATATTTTTTTATTTGAAATTTAATATACAAACTCTATTATGGTTAGTGTTTCATTTAATATACCATGAAGCCAATCCATTCATATATATAATATTACCTATAATAGAAAAATTATTCTATTTTATTCCAATAATTAATTAATTTATGTTAGGAAAATATGCTGATTCTTGTTAATTTTTAGTTGATGAAAATGTTCAGGTTTTCTTTAGTATAAAATTCTATGGTTTCATTTCAATGACACTATTAAATATATCAAATTTTATGTAAAACTAAATTTTTAATTTAAAATAGGTCTCATTTGAGTACTATGATAAATTATATCAATTGTCAAAATAGGTATCTTATTAATGGGTTGAGGTTAACAAACATAATTCACAAGGACTATTATAAGATGTATTAAATAAATTTTTTAAGATGGATTATTTTGTGTTTTAATGGATTAAATTTGAAAATAGATTAAAAACTGGATAATGGGGTTATTTTATTAAAACCCTTTAGGATGTTCCAGGAGAGGATAAAGGATTTTAAATATGGATTATTTTTACGGTGTTTACAAATTTTGAATGAGACGTGAAATGTTTTGTAAATTGATTATACTTTTCTATAAAACAGAAGTCCTATTTTGATGAATGTGGATTTTATATTGATTGGTATGATTTTGTTCTTAGTTTTTTATTTATTTTCTTTTAGTTTGATTTGAATATTAATTTTTTTTTTCTGATTTCCATAAATGTATAATAAATTTTTTAAAATAATTATAGAATGTTCATTCTCCATTCACGACCTCAATATTTTATTTAGAGTTTATTTGTTGTAACAACTATTGTTCAAGACACTACCCATGATCTAAATTGAGTGGTGGATCTGGATCCATTATTTTCTTTAGTCCCAATAAAAGTATAATTAAATCATGGACCACCTTCTTATAGAGGTGAGTGGGGTTATTTTAGAGAAACTATGTGCCTCAATTATGTATATTGGTTGTTTAATTTTTTTTAAGATAACTAATTCATAGAATAAATTGTATATATGTATATAAATATAGGAAGTTTTCATATTGTTGTGGGATTTCATTAATCATCCTAAAACATAATGGATAATTATATTGGGAATTATTCATAATAACCTCCATCCAGATCAAATATCTTGATGATGGGATGAAGGAAAATGTTTCTCATTTCATGGTTCTCAATCACGGTGAAAAGACAATTAAGAATTATTAAAATTAAATTTCATGTTTGGTAAATTTCTTATTTTATATTGCTATTTATTCCTCAATTTAGGCACATTCATTTAATGTTGGTCTTCACCTAGACCGTGGAGATTACATATAATAATTAAATATTACTTGATATCTTATGATTCTTGAATTTTCCTAGTAAGATTAATCAAATATATCACCATTAAAATAGGTATTCACTAACTATTTTATGGTTGTATTATTTTATGAATTCTTATAAAGAATATTTCCAATTATGTTTAATTAAGGAAATTTTCCTCATGAAATTATGTTTGTATCTATTTTTCTTCTTAATTGAGTCATCAATATAATCTATGAAGTATATTTTTAATTATGTGATATTTATTTTTTGGTGTGGTAGTTTTGGTCACCTTAGGAGTTTTTTTATAGTAGGAAATTAAATTAATTTATTAGGTATAATAATTTCATTTTGAATTCTTCCTATTCTATGCATCTTTTTTCTATTATTTTTGGTAATTTTTGGATGATTTCTATTGAAACATTTTTTTATCTCATTTGATAATTCTTAATGTGATATTGGTTTTCTTATTTGGATATCATTTTTTATCTATATAGTTATGATATGTTGACTTATGTTATCATTCATATTAAATTTACATAATCCCATGAGGTTTATTTATCTTCATGATGGTTTTATATATTTTTTTACAAACCTCTATATGGGTTTTGTTTTTTCCTTTAATATACCATTTTGTTTTACAATGGGAATATTCAAATAGTGGTTGGATGATACAATTTGGGTTGTTTCTTATTTATATAATATCATATCATACATTTCCTTTTTTAATGTCCAATCATTATTTGTTTGTAGATATATATTTCTAGAGTATTTTGTACCAATTTTTGTTATTATCCGGTTGATTTGAGAGATTTTCATTAGTTCATGTGAAGGTCATGGAGATTAAATTAGTTTACTAGGGCTATATGGTTTCATGATAGACTATGGAATCAATTGTAATTTTGTTTATTTATTAATGTCATTGAGGGGTGATGCTCTTTTTTATAAATCATATACTACCATCGAGTAATTTCTTGAGGCTTAAGCCTTGACTTTTTCGTGATTAGATTTTGGTTTATTTGTTGTTCTAATTATGTTCCAAAATATTTTTTATAATTAAATGGTCCAAATTCATATTATAGTTATGTGTATCTTCTCATGATATCAGAACTTTCAATATTTATATTGTGTTTTTTTGTGACGTGTGCGGATATTAGATTATTTGTAATTGGATATTTTTTAATTTTTATTGGACATTCATTTGATTTTTTTTTCAGTGGTCCATTTTGAGAGAGTCTTTCTCTGATTTGTTAACTTTTCAAATCATGATATATGTTTTTGTTTTAGATTATATAATTTATTCTATATTTTTTGATTGGAGGCTTTATATGTATATAAATAAATATAGTTGGACGAATTGTAATATATGTGTATATAATTCATCTAATGACTACTCAATGTTATTTATTACATGTTTCCTAAGGAATTAGATGATGACATGGGCCGTTGAGAAGAATTTGCACCTTGAACTATATATTTTGAAAATATAAGTTGTTAACTAAGATTTCAAAGAAGGCTATGAGAATGAAAATGAGGGAAACCATTTATATTGTGTTATTGGAAGTGGATAGAATAATATTTAGGGGAAATAGTAGGCATGGTAGTGAATGAAAATGAGGAAAACCATTTATATTGTGTTATTGGAAGTGGATAGAATAATATTTAGGGACAACAGTAGGCATGGTAGTGCATAATGAATTTATATTAAATCCACCAACTCTAAAATACTGTCGTTGGATATGTTTTTGGTGAGTGTAGGTTGGTAATTTCATCTTCAACCCCCTCATATAAATTAAATACCCTTCCCTCTTGGAAATCACACCATCGAAATGAAAAATGGGGTATTATCTGAAATTTATATCTCTCCCAAACTCGTATATTCAATGATAAATGTATTATTCGATGTAGATATCATCCTCTATCATATATTTCACAACCTTTAAATTCAAATATATTATTATCTTATTATTATTATATTATATAGATTTCATTGGATTCAATGGATCAAGAATGGTTGATGGGGAAATTAGGTTCTATGATCTCATTTCATTCATGCACAGATCTATCTATCATGATTCCATGATCTTCATCAGAGGAATAATGTCTCATATTTATTTCAAGTTCATCCCATATATTATAGATTGGTGTTTACATGTTTTTTAGGATTCATGTTCATCATCAAGAAAATTTATTCCATTTTAAATTGGAAATCATGATTTAATCATTTTGAAGTATAAATTGACCCTTTTGGGAAATTAATAGTTTTTATGGTTTGTTTCATATTAATAATTAATCATTTGGTATAAAATGATTTATTTTTAGTTGATCATGTTTTTTTATTGATGAAATAAAAACTCTAAATTTACAGATAATGTGTTCATTCCTTAATATTGTTTCTATATTTCATGAAATGTGAATAATTACCTGAAATATGTATCCGAATAATTTTAATAACAATATGTTATTTTTTTCATCATGGGTTCATTTTAATTATTTTTTCATCCAAAAGTGATTGATTTTTTCCATGATCTATAATTACAAGACCATTTAAAAACATAAAAATGTTTTAGAAGGTTGTGGTAATTTATTTTCCTATTGAATGGTTGAAATTAATTTGCTTTATATGAGAAATAACAACACGAAGTACCAAAATTTCAATCATGGAAAGTTAAATGACAGTACCTAGATTTATGATACACATTTTTGGACTCATAATAAAACTAGATTGTCTTTATAAATGTGGATTTCAAGTAGGATCATTCTCATCATAGGATAATTTACCCCAATTAGGTAATCAGTTTTTCTAATATATTCATCATTTTCACGATGTTTATCATGGGCTTTTTCATTCCATTGGGGGATTCACATATAATTCAATTACATTTATATAGCATCTGACCTCAACACCTTACATTGATATTTTTTATAAGACTCTGATTATTTGATCATTATATAGCACTAATGATTCATTTTTTGAGTTATTTATTAAAATTATCTTATTATAATGAGTTACTTTCTTAATCCATGTATTTTCCTTGTTTTCTATCAAATTCTATGATAAATGGTACACGATAATAAATTAATTATTCAATCAAATATATTTTAAAACTATAACCAATTAATTCAAAAAAAGTGATCTATTTGTTTATAAGAATGAATTACTCACTAGGTTTATACTATGTTTCATAAATCCATTTTTGAAATATAATAAGTAGTTGGTTATATAATGTCTTACTCATAGTCAATCATAATGGATTTCACTTTTGGGTTTTCAACTGTTTAATGTTTTATAATGTTTCATTATAACTGTAACATATATTATCATATTGAATTTGTTCAATATAATATATCATTATTTCATCGTATAAAATTTTTGTAGAATCATTTGTGGTACATTAATAGGATATATTATATATCTCCACTCACATAATGTTTGTAGTTTTCTTGAATAATATTTCTATTCCAGGTTATCCTGTTCTTCTCATTTAATTTTGTATGGATCATGTATGGTTAACTGATGGAAATTGGCTTGGGACATGATGGGTGGTAATGATCAAACGGGATATGGGTTTTGGTATCCTTTTAAATTATTTTCATGGATTTTTAAATCACATATAGTTAACATTATAAGGTTTTATTTTTAATTTAATATAATATATTAATACATTAAATTTTGGTTTATAGATTATTTTTTTTCTGGAAAAAATAATTCTTAATGGATGTATCATGATCTGTATGAACATTTCCTTAAATCATGAGGATTTTTAATTCTCTAGGGGATATTGTATAATTTATTTCCATTTTGTTATAATGAATTTTTGATAGGTTTATTACACTAAAACATCATATAACCATGAATTAGTGCTTAATTTAAATAATATCCTTGACTATTTTTAGCGAACTGAACCTAAAAAGCCAAGAAAAGGTTTCCACAACCATTACAATGACTTTAATACATGGTATAAAATATTCATGGGTCAGATTTAGTTGTTCGTGTAAACAAGATAATTACATGACCCACTTATTACAAATGAATACACTAATTTCCATATATTTTTTTCTTAACAAGGATACGTTATTATCTCTTAGAATATCATTGAATAATATTCTTAGTATTCATCCTGGATTCATGGGGAATGGAAACAAAATATAGTCGATCTTAATGATAATTAAGGATATTGTACAATAGAATAAATAATGAATCAATGGGAACACTAAATACAAAAATTTAAATTAATGAATAAACACTACGTATTGTCATTAAAATGAGAACAATATGGAAAGGTAAAAAACATAAAATATTTTCTATTTAGATTACTACATAACAAATAATTAGTAATGAATGGTAAATAACATAGCACACATTCCATTAAAGAAATGAACTACGAATGAAAATTAATCCATAGATGATGTCAATTAAAAACACATCTGGATAGTAATGATTACTAAATTATCAATAAAAATATTATTAATTATAGTACAAAATTTTTTCCAGCCACATCATAGCTTTACCATGAAGAATTATTCTCAGGACAGTTAAAATTTTTTATAAAAAACCATCATTTTTTCATGGAAACTATATCGAAGTGTTATTATTAAACTAATTCAATATAAATATAATTGATATTCATTAAGGGGGTTCATTATAAAATTCCACAACCCATTTTTAGGACTAAGTCCTTAAACATATATCAACTAATTAATATAAATAATAAACGAAGTTCTTTATAAATATCGGTATTGAGGAAATAATTTGAATTTTTTAATACATCCCCATATAATCAAATAAATATTGAATGGATTAACAAATTTAATGATTGAATATGGTTTAGGAAATAACCTATAAATGATAAATGATATGGATAATTAGTGGGAAATTCAATGCATGATGATCACAGAAAATAAAATATTTCAAGGTGACAACAAAAATTAATAATCTAATTGAACGCTAGTAGAATCCATGTATAAAATTAATCAAAAATCATCCCTAGAAAGAATAATAATGGTATCAATAAAACATATCCTATTTAGAGAAAATTAAATAGTTTTAGTCATGGATTAATGGAAATACCATTTGAAGATATTTTGAAAACATTCCATGAAAATGTTTCACTTAAATTTAGACCAACATATTATATACATTCCTTTTGAAATCACTATTAAAAAAATCAATAAAAACTTTTCCTCTTGAAAATTAAATCTATTCATCAATTAAATTAGGACGAATAATTCTTTACATGTTCAATATGGTAAAATTAACATTCTTTTTGAAATGTTAAATCATTAAAACATGACATCTTTGGAAAGAAATAATAATTTTCCTTTGAAAAAATATGCAAATGACCAAAAGGGTAAAGATATCATCGAAAAGTAATTTTTAATAGTCCAAATTGATTTGAATAACTATTAATAAAATATGTTTTCTATAATAAAATAGTTTATTTGAAGAATGTGAAAATATAAGTCAATTTGTTCGTAAAGCAATTATATGAACTTTTGAGTACCAATCCATTGAGATATTGTTCTATTTTTATTACAAGAATTTTCTAAATTTTATTTTTTCGAAATTAATTGGGAATATTACGAGTCTAGGAACAAGGATGTCATGTGATTCCGTGGCCTTGTCATCCCTGTCCAATTTGTTGAAAAATTTTATATTTTTTATTTCATGCGCATGTTACTCCTCTTAGAAAGTGGAATATCTTTTAAACGGGTACACATATTTGAAATACAAGGAAATTTTTGAGCTTAGAATGGTGTTTATACCCTATGTGTGACCTAAATTTTCTCGGTGTGGGTCATCTGATAAAAATATACAATGGTTTTAAGGGTACAAAAAATAATTTTAAATTTAAAATATCTCATGAACTGTAATTCGGATTGGAAATCCAAAACCAACAATGTAATTTTAATCTGGAGTTTTCGTTCGTTGAGGCTAAAGATTGTCCATTGGAGTGGGTTGTTAATGATACTACATGGAAGTAAACATTAAAAAATGTTTTAAAAAATAGATTATTCTTGATGTAACGAAGTGTATGATTTTAATGTGCATTTGTCAAAGAATTAATTACTTTCACCATAACCATAGAATTCATCTTTGTCATGAATATGGATATCTACTGACAAAAAATGGTTGATCATGGATTTATGATCAATTATAATCCATAGATTTAAAGGATCTTCCCCTATGACAATAAAACAACGACTATTATCCATTATCAATCAAACTGAATCCATATAGGGCCTGATGTTTTATTTAATCTTTTCCCTTCCTAATATTAAATAAAAACCAAGACCAATCAAAAAATTGTTTGATCCATGTATCATTTTATGTTGTGGGATGAGTTATGATTTCATTTTTTAAAGTGGTTTTTTATTTTATATAATTTCTTGATCATTCATACAATCTGGAAAAAGGTTGTAGTGGACAACGAATTAGTATCAATAAATGGGTTTCTCCATGTGACTCTTCTTCCTTGGTGTTATTTGCATTATTTTATTCCTTTCAAATCATCTTGGTTTTTTAATTGTTGACTGTTTTACCTACACTTTTTTTTCAACAATACGAAATCATTTGTCGATTTTCGGGATGACCTGCCCGAACTGTGAAGATGACTGAAATAGATGAATCCTATTGAATTAGTATATATCATTAGTCATGTAGAATTTTCTCAAGATACATCATGATGTTGATATGATTATATGGAAATGAATAACATGAACATAGGACAATTTTAGTGCATCAGTTTCAAAAAACAGAGCACTAGAGTTGAACTGGTGCATGTGGCAGCTGCGAAAGCCATGTAAACCACAACATAAAAGCATTTGGTGGATCCTGTGGTTGTATGGTTGTGGGGAATGCGTATATAGTGTTTTTCCACGTTGAATGTGGCAGTGGGACATTGAAATGTGGAAGCATGTTGTATTATAGGTCGCATGTATGGGTCAGGTCAACAAGACTGGGTCGGGTTAGTCGGTGTGGCAAGGCTGACCGATACATGTCTCCGAATCGACCCTTTTTTCTATAAAACAACCATTAAATTAACACATAGGGTCTATTTGATGACAATTATATAGTGTTTCAACCCTTCTGTTGGGGATGTCGTTTTATGATGGATTGGTAGGTTTGTAGATGGTCCATCAGATGTTGGGAATTTTCTCTTTTTCATTTACAATGAGGGTTTGATGAATGATCCTCTTCTCATCATGTAGGATGATAACAGAGGTTGAGAGCATACCCCTGGTTCTTTACTAAGAGGGTTTGATGCAATATCATGTTCCTAAAATGTACTATTATATTTTTTTGATGTTAGTTTTCTTATCCTGGCATTGATATTTTACTTTGATGGATGGAGCATGTATCGTACTGAGAGACACGTTAGGTCCTCCCATCCCTTCATGTTACCATATAGAGGGTTTATTGTGGTGGTGTGACTAATATTTACATATTCTCCACTACCCTATCATGTAGTATGTTTCCAGTTTATCAAGGATTCCCCCAATGAGCCATGGGCATGGTGGACCCCCTAAATGTGTATTGATATTAGATTCTGTCAATTCTATGTGACTACACCCCACGATTGTGCTTCATGTAGTTCTTAGTGGTTGTTGTTTGGTTGTGATTTATCAAGGATATGTTTATTAGTGTGACTGGATGCCTCGTGGAAAAATGTGACTTATTGGGACCATATACCTATATAGACACATTTGGTAGAAATTTTCTATCTACTTCATTCAAATAGCTCGAGGATTTAGTTTTCTTAGAACGAAAATGATACAAGTTAGACAGTGTAGCTAGCAATGGCTGAGACTTTGAGGCTTGAATTCATTCTCAGTATACATGGATGATCATTTTATGAGTTTTCATGAAAAATATCTATGTTGAGGTGATAATATCTTCTTAGTGGTTTTCCCTTTGAGGAATTTTCGTTTTATTTTCATGGTGTATTACTGAGTATTGTTTTACTCACCCGTTCACTAGCTTTTCTATCTCATGTCATGTCTGGTAAAGATGAGCCATACATTGATAGAGTTCTAAGTTAAAAAATACATGGTCGTGTATGTAATGGTCATATATTCATTGTTCTCCCCGACATCATTAGACATATAACCATTATATTTCCATTTATTTAGAGTTTTCTACGAATGTGTTTTAGAAACATATGCATTAAATTTTACAGAATAGTTCATTTTATGGGATTGTATTCTGGCACAATTTACTTTACATTTTTCTACTATCATAGTATATGGTTAGTATCTTAATGTCTTTATTAATATTTTAATTAGTGTTTTTATATTTTATAATTTTGGGCATGGATATGTGTTCATGTGTATGGGTTCTTAGGAAAATGGTTCCCATTTTAGGGATATGCCTACTCAGTGCTAGTCACCAGCCCTTGACCTATCAGTGATTGGAATGGTGTACTCCCAAAATATAACCCTCTAGGGAAGGTCTTCAAAAATATGTATTAGAGGTGGAAGGTTCTATTATTGGATAGGTAGTCTAAGAGATTGGTTTCCAGAAACAAGGTTATGTGTTTCGAGTTCGCCCTTCTGTACAGATACTCTAGTATTGGTGTGACAACCGACATATTTGTACACTCAGACTCTATACACCTGCAATTTTACATTGTGCATGAAAAATATAGTTGGAAGGAAAAATAATGTTACCAGGATCATATATGAATGATTTTTGATTTCAGTGTCATTCTTGAGTTATCTAACCTTGTATACTCTTTTTCCCATGATACATCTTGTTTTATTACTTGATTTATTCATGAAATTATCCATCAGGATTTCTGCAGCAGGTTCACAAGTTCAACCCGATGATTGATGTGTCCTCCTTGATGGTGGGAGATAATCATGTAGTGGTATTCCTTCAGGATGTTAAGAAGGTGGGGATTTCTTTGATTGATCAGCTTGTAGACACACGTCTAGTGGTTCAAGTGGATGCATATTTCCAAAATGAGGCGTGAGTGGATATTTTTCCACTTGATTATGATACACAATGTTCGATCAATTATCATAGGCTTCTATGGCATCGATTGTTTAGAATTTTGGGTCAGTAGAACTTACCCCCATTAGGTCTGCGATGTATGCTGCAGAAAAATTGTTTTCATTGGAGGCCCCACGAAAACCACAATTCCCCAAAAGGGAATTATTATTATGCTTTTTATGGGAGGGGACATATTGTGTGAGTTTTTCCATCCATTAAGGCTATTATCAGAGAGGATTTTGATGGACCTCCATGGAAGAGGCAGCAGAAGGTGGAGACAGAACATTTGGATGGCAGATGATGCCGAGGAGCTGGGGGATAGGGGAGGAGACATTTGTAGGATGATGAGGAATATGATCCAAGGACTCCAAGAATTCTTCTATGAACGATCTTTGTATTTATATTTTACATGTTGTTGATAGAAAAATAATCTAGTGATTTTTTTTCAATCTACATTTTTTGGTAGATACATATAGATTCAAGTTAAATCGTTGACCTTACCATTACACATAAAAAAATATACTAGATGGTACTGGATGATAACACACTTTTTCCAATAGTGTGACCTTAATATTAAAGGACCAGGTATCTGTTGGGATATATTGGTTATAATATCGAGGCCTTATGATGTCATTATCAATATATACTTATAGTTAAAGTTAATACGATGGATGGTTATTTTTTAAAAAAATTGGTTGTGTTTCATCTGTTATAATAGAACATGATTTTCTTCATTATCAGAGAAAGGGAAAACCTTGCAGATCAATATGGGAACACCAATATTAGGGTATATCAGATTAATCTTTATTTGGATAGACTAACTCTTTGTGCGGTGGATTTTTTGATTCATCAGTTTCCAATAATGGTAGAGGAGTAAAATGAAGTATTCCTTGAAGATGTTCCATGGTTACCTCCCCGCCGGGAGATAGACATATAAATTGATCTACACCATTGGAAGAAGAATATATCTACAACATCATATTAGATGGTTCCCGCCATGCTTCATGATTTGAGGGTAATGACACAAGACTTGTACTATCAGGGTTTCATGAGACATAATATATCACCCTAGGTAGCACCATGTTGTCTTCATTGATGACGTCCAAGTGTACTCAGCATCCACGATGGAGCATGATAGATAATTTAAGAAATGCCTATGAAAACATAGAGAGAATCACCTATAAGAGAAGATGATGAAGTTTTATTCTTAAATTATAGAGGTCTTTTTTTTCTCTAGGACTAGTAATCTAAAAGACTGCAGTTGCAATGGATCATGTGAAGGTTGAGGAAGAGTTAGATAACAACTCAAATCTTGTGGATTCTATAGGAGAGTGTCAAGTATATGGAGATCTGTGATACATAGAAAATTGGGCCTACATCTGTCCAGATACAGAGGCTAGATGTTATTGCATATGTTTTAAGATAGTTGATACAAAATGAGAAAAACAACCCAACCCGTGATATTGAGATATCATTGGTATTCCTCTCATTGTTGATATTGCGACAACACCTATTGGGAGAGTATATTATTATCAACTATGAACACAAGAGTCTCATGTTTAACTTTTCCTAGAAGGATCAAAACATGATATGTAGTTTATGGATATAGTTCCTCATAGATAATTAATTTGATATTGTATATACTCCTCGAAAGGGGAAAATGGTAGAATATTCTCTAAGTAGGAGATGCAATCCACAATTACTGAACAAAAAATCAATGTAGTTGTACAAATTGAAGATATCTATAATTGATGGAGGTAAAGCAGGCTATCTCATACTGATGGATCTCAACATTCTATTCTTATAGTGAGTAAGGGAGACCCATCATGTGGATATGAACTATGAGACTCTACATGCTCATATGTTAACAAGGAATGCCTATGATGGATATTCAAAAGTGAGGGAGAAATTACTTCTTTTTAGTGGGTGATTGATGGTACCACTGGAATTAAAAGAGGGCGATCAGTGGGTGAATCATGACATTAAAATTGGTGGAACATAATGGTTTGTAAATAATGAACCAAGATAGTTGATGATAGTTTTGGTGGCCATGGATGAAGATAGAAGTTTCAAAATTTGTGTATCAATGCCGTACTTCTCATAAACTAATTTATGAGCATCAAGTTATAGATTCTCTGACTCAACCTCTTTAGGTGACAGAATCATTGGGGGGTGGGATAACAATGGACTTAATGGAGGTATTACAACATAAATAATGGGTGAAGGGTACAATATTGTTGATCACTGACTGTCTCAACAATTCTTCCCACATCCTAGCTATCTGAGAAGAGAGTTCAGTAGAGAGCTTGAGATTATTTTACGTGAAAAATATAGTTTGTGTCCATGTAGTTCAAACCCATAGTTGGAAGTCGATAATGGGAAGTCCATTTTGGATTTGGAGAGTAATCTACTTGTTGACACGCTGTGTTTTTTCTACATTTTATGGAATCAAATACCTCTGATAGTGCATGAAAACAGTAGAATCTACCCCTCCACTATTGGTATGGAACCGTTTGAGTATTTATACACATGAACCTATAGGTCACCAATTTTTTAAAATAACCCAGGAGAGTCGGCAATGATGGAATCAATGTTGATGAATGTGACTATATAGAAGGTGCAGGTGATCCAATTGTTGATGAAGACTACACAATGTCCTCTGAAATATTATGCTGACAGTTGATGGAGGCCTTTAGAGATCTATGTAGGAGACCAATAGTTTATATGAGTCTTTATTTAATGAGGGATAATGAAATTTGGCTTGGAAGACAATCTATCACTAAAGTTCATCGACCATTTTTTATAATTTGTAGAGTTGGAGAGGTGGCTAATGAAATTGTTATTCCATCACGATTGGACATGGTAAAAACATCTTCAACATGACTAAGCTGATGAGATAAGTTCATGATTCATTTCACATCATTAACTGGTGTGACATGAACCATTATGAAGGGGAAACATTTTATGAGTACTCAATGGAGATCAAGGATCTACGTGAATGGATCCATCATGAGTGGTGGATTCATTTAGTGTGTGTTATTTGGTAGGATATGAATATATAGGAGATCACATGGGATTGGGAGGCTCATATTCATACTCAGTACCCTCAATCTTATTGGATAGAACATTGTTGTGGCATTCGAGTATATAATTCCTAAATTTGGGATGAATTTGAATACATAAATTATCGTACATTTATTTTTAGAATTAATATAAAAAAATTTGAGAGTAGGACGTGAGACAATGTTCAAATCTAAGTCCTAGTGTACCCAGTACAATTAATTGAAAATATTAATTTCCAAAAGCTCATGAATGTGAATTTTATAGAAACCTTTAATATATTATAAATGGGTGTCAAGAACATAATTATGAGGGCATTATTGATTTCATAATCACAACATTTACCTAGGTGTGATCTAACATTGATCATGACTAGTCATCTAAAGAATATGTCACAAAGGGAGTAACATTATATAAAATAATAAGGTTATTTAATTTTATTTTAAAACCGAAATAATTCATGAACAATAACTCAGATTAGGAATCTAAGACAACTGTTGTGTTCATAATAATGTTTTTTAGATGATGCCTAAAATCATCCAGTGTGGGGTGGTTTTGAAAGATGGTTTTGGGATATAAACTTCATTGAAATATTTTAATACAAATATTTTATTCTAGACACTGTGACATGTTTGGTTTTAATATTCATTTTTTATAGATTTCAGTGTTATCAACATAAACCTATAATTCTAATGAGGCATTGAGATATAGCTCTCAGGAAAAATGGCAGAGGATCATGGATCTAAGATCAATGATGAACATCAGATTCAAATAATCCTCTCCCACAGGAAAGACAAATCATGTTTTCTTTGTCATTGATCTAACTGAATATAGATATGAACTATTGTTTGGATTGTTCTTTTTCTGTTGTTAGATTATATATTGAACATCAACTATCCAAAAAATGGGTTGATCAACAGATCATTAAATCTTATGGGATGTGCTATTTCTACGAATCTTTATATGTTTTTTTGTTTTGATATTTATTTTGATCATTCTTATGGGATGGACCACAGCTGTAACAAACAATGGACAGGGTTCGATCCATGGGTTGTTCCATGTACATTTTCATCAACTATGATATTTGCGTTCATTTTTGTTTAAGAATGAATGATCTTTTTTGATCTAGTTCAAGGAATAATGATAACAAATAGAATATTATTTGTCTATATGACCTACCAGATGTGCGATGATGACATAAATGTAGGTATATAATTGATTTGGTAGATATCATTGTTCTAGTGGATTTTCATTGGGATGAGTTGCCACAATGACCTGAGCCCAGGGTAACAAAATATGGGAACCTAGAATTGAAGACAATACTCTATTTTAAAAATGGGGTACTAGAGGAGAACAGATGGCCCATGAATGGGGCCACTGAAACATAGGTTCCAAGAGAGGTATGCGGCAGCAACAACGTGGGGGGCCGAACACTTACCGGTGGAGGAAGTAACATGAAATGAAGACTGGACACATTTTTTATACCATAAGGGTGGGGGTATGATGCAAGATTATGTATTAGTCATCTGGGTTGAACATAGGGGCACCATGTAGAATCGAGAAAGCATATTGTCGAGCGGACCACAAGAGGCATGAAGTTTAGCCTACGTGCATGGGTCAGGTAAGTGGGAAAAATATTCCATAGTGACCAATCTATCATGTGGTTTAGGCCTAGTGGCCCGGGATATACTAGGCCCATCATACCGGGTCAGGATGGGTTGATTGTAACCGATCGGGTTCGCCGGTGGGATGGGTCAGACCAGGACTGGCCCCGAGATTAACCCTTTTCTTCAAAACAACCATTACATTCAAATGGAGAATCTGGTTTATTATACCTCTTTGTAATTTCGACCCTTGATATATGAAGGTATATTTTATATGGATTAGTGTGTTTCTGTTAGAATAGAATTGGTTTGGAGCATTCAATTTTCTTCTATTATGACAATTCGATACAGGATCTTGTTCCAATCATAAATTATTATAGTAGAGGCTTAGAGTGTACACTTATTTTTTTTACAATAAGGGTTTGATGAATTATTTTGATACCAACAAAGTGTATTACACATGTTCTTAACTGAGTTTTCTCAACCTGGCATCTGCAATTGACTCAGTGAGATCTAGCATGTATCGCATCGAGTTTCCCAGTCTGTCCTAACATCTATTTGGGTTTTCTTAGACAAGGTTTCTTGTGATTTTCTGACGAATATTTACATGAAAAACACACCCCTTTCGAAAATTATGATTCCAATAGGTCCTAGAGTCTTACTAGTGAGATCTCGGTGTAAGGGATCCCCAATTTTTTTATCGAGATCAGATTCATTCCATTCTATAAGACAGGTTCATATGAGCTTTCTTTGGGCAGTTCAGTTGTTATGTATTGATACAATATTTCATTGATAGATTGGATGCCTCATCGAAAACACCTAACTTTTCTAGGATATTTTTATCATAGGATACATTCGTATACCTTTTAATCATACTTCTATTAGATAGACCGAGGAGTGAGACCTCTAGGAACGATATTTCTACGATTAGGATTGTGTGGCAGGAAATGGATTAGATTTCGAGGCTTGTAATATTTTATGAGTATACATAAATATTATTATTATATGTGATTTAGACACAAACATGTTTTTAGATGACTAAATATTATTATTTATGTATCCTATATTTTATTTACTTTTTGTTTTTGGGGTGTCCTACTATGTATTGTTTTAGGCACCCCTTCATTGGATTTTCCAGCACATGTTTTGTCTTTTACATATGATCAACACATTGATGGAGTCCTAGGAGACCAATGTCATGTGGTTCCTAGAGAGACCAGAAAATCTAGGTGTACTGTATGGAATCAAAAATTTTAAAATTAGATTTTACTTCTAGTATGGGTTTCTATGGATTAATTTATGGTAATAGGGAATTCACTTTTACAGAAAATTTCTTTTAGTGGGATTGTATTATGTCCCTTTTTTCATTCTATTTCGGTAATTTTGTACTCTATGGTTGGTATAAAAATTTATGGTTTAATTTTTTACATAGTGTTTTTAAAACTTCATCATTTTGTGCTTGGAGATGTGTGTGTGTTTGTAGGTACAAAGGAAAATGGATCCCAATTATAGGATATGCCATGTCGTTACTAGTCATCGACCACCGGCCTATTAGTGGTGGGCTTAGGTTAGTAATGGAATGAGCTGATATGGGATGGGTGAGGAAATTATTAAATAAATAGAGTCATGAATAACCATTAGATAAGAAAATCTAAACGGGTCATTTAACAATGGTCAAAGAAATTCCTTTAATGTAATTTAAAAAATATGAATCCTCGATTATAATGATATTTTCATATAAAAAATTAAATATATAAAAAAAACTTATGTGTGAATTAATACATGAATTTCTAATGGGTATCAACTATAAATCCAAATAAAATATTGTAAATATATCAATATATATTCAATGTAATTATACACATAATAATGGAATATTGACAAAAATGAGAATGTAATAAAGTCCATTGAATAGGAATTAAGTTATGAAATTTGTCTACCACTTGAGAATTTTATGATCAAATACGCATAAATGACTATTTTTAAATTGAAACAGAAAATACAATTATGTATTAATTATTAATGATTTTAAATGGAAATATTTCATTATTTACACCATATATAATATATTAGTTTCACAACAATAATGTATCCCTCGAATAATGTATATTGAGACAAAGTCCATTAACTTGTGCTTCCTCTTTGGTGAACATCCATTAAAGTAACATATAATTGGTTTAAAAAATAAATAAATCAGAAAAAACCCATAAATATATATATATAATATCTTATATTATCTTGATAAAAATCATAATACAGATTTGTTAACATTCATTAATTACTTTATCAGTTTCGGTTGTAAATTGCCTAGTTTTTTAGTATGTTTAGACTTGTTATGATTGTAATTATTACATAAATAAATATTTCATCATATCCAGAACTTAAAACATTGTTTAAATATCGTATAAAATATATATATACATATTTAGGGTAATCCATAATGATTTGATATAGGAAATTAAATTAATCGTTCACGGATATTTTAGACCGCACGTAAGCATGAAAAATACATCCATTTTCATTCCACGTGTAAATGAATGATATTTAATTGATATATATATATATATATGTCTTAGTATTGTAATTACAATAACATTATAATTTCATATATTTCAGAATTTTTTTTCTGAAAACATCCAGTATACATCCTATATATAGCATGACCAAATCACAATGCTTTGATTAATAGGTAGTGAACATTTCCACAAATGATGTTATCGTATTAAGAAACAATGGATTTAATGAAGTAATATATAATATAAAAATTTAAAATAATAAATAAATTATTAATACTATTTTTATCATATGAAAACATTAAATCCATGATTATTTCCATCATTGAATGGTTGTGAATAGATGAAGAAATGACATCGGCTTGCGAGGTGGTAGTATGTCGTACACATAATCGATGATTATGTATCCCACTTGATGTGTGTATGTGAATGTGTTTTTAAATAATCATAACAGTACATCATAATACTAATTTTATGATAATGAGGTAATTATTTAGTAATTATATTAATATAATTGATGTTGTGGGGAAGTAATTGAAAAAAAATGATTGTTGAAGAATGTTGCTTTCTATTTGGGTTACTCTTTTAGGTATATTATAGAAGGCTTTGATTATTTTATCTATTCACAAAATGATGCTAAATTATGAGGAGAGTGATGTTGGGATATTATTTGTTCTTATTTCATTCAAATAAAAGGTCTTTATATGTGGGTTATTTTTTAGGGTAGAGTTCCTTTTTTAAAATGGAGGAAGAGAGGAATTATTTTAAATGTATGAAAGAGGGAATTTCACAAATTTATATCCACATAATGTGGTTCTATTAATAAAAAAAATTATATAAAATGTAGTACATGGTATAAATATGGCCATATTATATATTTTGGTCATCTATATATATTATTTTGGCCCTTAAGATTGTGGATTAGTCCATTGATAATATAACTTATCTGTTAATTTGTGTAATTAACTTTTATTACATTCATTAATATTATTTCTAAAAAACAATGTTTAAATTTTTATAAATTATAAGTTATTCTATATCCAAATATAGAATAAATTTTTAAAAATTCCAATCAACGATGTGGTAGAAAATAATTTTAAATTAATCCTATATGAGACAACAACGTGAGTTTTTAATGTAAAAATGTCCAAAGGATTCCTACATCTTTATATCCAATTTTAATGTGAAATTTATTCCAATTTACTATATTGAATTAGGTATTTTAAAATTTATATAAATATAATTTTATGAAAAATTACATTATTAATTATCTATATCAATAAATTAGACAAAAATTCAAAATTCAATTATAATTTAATATTTTCCACTACTCATAAAAAATGAAACATCACAAAAAATCACCAAAGTTTAATCCAGTGGTAATTCAAAATTTAAAATTTTAATAAAAAAGTTTATTTTTAAATATAAATATATATAATACTGTCAAAATTTTGTTATTACTAAGGCACACCACTTATAGGTGGAAACATTTCATCGTTATAAAAAAAATATTAAGCGTAAAACTAAATTTTTTCTTATCATATGATGTTAAAATATTTTTTTTGAATATCCAAAATATTCTATTGAATATATAATATATAAATTTCATTTATATAATTCAATAAAAATAATGATTTTTTATTATAAAACGATTTTGTAGGCATAAAATATTTATTTTATATTCTATTGGATTTGATATGCATTGCTAATGAATTGGTATCCCATGAATTCTATTTATATATTTATAACCAATAAATTTTCCAATTTTTTTTGATTATATTAATCAATGTTAATTAAGCTACTAAGATTTATCTTATTATAATTATTAATTATTATATAATAACATATTATAATTTTATAAAACCGGTTCTTTCCTGTAACGCAAGTCCTTGAATAATGATGTTGTTTTATGTGATGCAATAATACTCAACACAGTGTGGATTGATATATAAATGATATATTATAAATATTTAAAATATAAAATATAGTATAATCATTTGATAAGTTATATTCCTCTCCATGTTTTGTGTGGTTTTTTATACATGATTTTGTATAATAATTAATCTTGTGTAGTTATTATGGTGTAACCTTCTACCAAATTTAAAAAAATTGTATCATCACAATTTAAGAATAATCTTGGATGTATAGGATTTGATATTTGGAAATTCCATTGTTGACATCTCACATGAATATAATATTTAATAAGATCTCTTCTTGATAAAATATAATGACAGGTACCATGGTAACATGGAATAATATATAACTACATTTATACATAGGAAAACATTATTCAAAAGTGAATTTATGGCCTTGGATGAAAATCATAAATAATAATCGGGAGTGATTGAGCTCATTGATCGTAGAAAATCGAATGATCAATGGAAGGTTAGTGGCCTCAAATAAATAGATAATTGATGAATCCAATGTAAATTAGTTCAATAAAAAAATATTATTAATATACTATTATTAATAATTTTTCTATTATTGTGGTTTAATTATTTTAATGACCATGAATATTATGAAAAATAGCTACATTGTATGTTTCAATTTCATATGAAAAATTCCACCTTTTTAGTTTTGGATAAAATTTTATTTCCCCCCTTACTCAATGAAATGGATATCCATTAATGAAGCATTTTTTTTCAAGTACTAAAATATTATTTTTATCGATCAGAATTCCCATATAAAATATCATTAAATTTTTTAATAAATATTTTCCAAAACCAATATGGTTATGTAATTTATCTCTAAACCTAAAATGTAATCTCACCGGTTCATTAGTGAACTTTATTCATATCATTTATTGGTATATATTATTACACCTTAACAATGAAATTATATTGGAAAGTGGTAGGAGAGAAACCCAAATGGTGCTTCCATTATGGGTTCAAACCCCATCACTATTCGAGATTTGATGGGTTGTCAACCAGAATATGGTTATTCCTTTTTTAAAATAATTTTTTTATAATTTCATCAACAAATAAGCCAGACATCCTTGAATTTTTTTCATTAAAGAATATTTTCTATATGGTTTAAAATAAACCATATTTAATTTTAAAAACAAATAATAAAAATTTACTATTATAAAAATATAATAAATGATTATAATAGTTATAATGGGTTTGAATACATTAAATAATATATATATATATATATATTATAACAATATTATTACTAAAATGAATTTTACAACTAAAACATTTACTTTTCAAATGTTTATGCTAAATGTCCTTAATCAAGATATAATACCATAAGACAATTTTTTTTATAATATGTAGATCATATCATCAAATTTATTAACATATTATTTCGATGGTATTAATAGGCATTATGTTAGTGATTACATATGTTTTATTATAATAATCATCAAATTATTTCTTAGGGTAATGTTCCCTATGCAACGTTTACTGAATCCAGTTTTTACGGTTGGTACTAAACGTCATGGGATATCAACTATAGTGACCTAATCTGTGTAAGCCCAAATCATGCGTTCACTTCTATTATAGTGTCATGATTAAAAAAAATCAAGTCGTAAGGTACCAATAATTTATGTGGTATTGTTAAAGTAGATACATATATAAGTCTTGTATTACAAATGAATAAACTAATAGCATTATTCATTATTTCAATCAAGGATACATTTATTTCCACACTGAGTATCCCCAATATTTTTCATAGTATTCTTCTTGGATTCATATGGAATGGAAAAAAAATAAGCGTGAGATCATATTTTCTGTAGTGTAAAACTACAATATAACGTATAATGAATCAATGAGCATACTCATAATAAAATGTAAAATGATTGAACACATATTCCCTATAATAAATGAATTGATAATAATATGACTAGGTTAATAATTGAAGACACATTCCATTTAAATAACATGATATTTTATAATTCATATGTAATAGTAAATAACGGAACAAAAATTACACTAAATCAGTTAAATGAGAAAAAATGAATCAATTGATATTGTAAAAGATAAATTCTCATGGATAATAATATATTTAAGATTCTAAATAAATAAAATTATTCATAATTAGATGTAATGTTTACCATGCTTGTGATACATTTAATTTCAATATCTATTTTCAATACCGTTTATATATATTTGTAGAAGACCATCTATTATGCCTGGAAACAAACTAAATGGTTTTTCATAAACATATTATATATCATGTGTTTAATGATGCATCAATGGTATACATTGTGATTGTCTACAACCTGTGTATTGTATGTATAAAGACCATTACTTAAAACATTAAATAATATTAAATTAATTTAATAATTCAAATTTATGATCATTTCAGGTTTATAGTTTTAGAGAATTAGGCCATGACTATTACATTACATCTCACGAATAAAAAATTAGACACTTCTATAGTATCCATGTTTTTCACAATAATAAAAATATTTAAATAAAACAAGAGTCATTTTCTTGATATAAATCTTTTGAATTATTCCTTTATCTTATTCTTCTGTATAACCAGTGAAAAATATTTCAAACACATGGGATGAGAATAAAAATCTCAATAAGTGTTATAAAATAAATAATGAAAACAATAGTTCAACAATACAAGCAATTTATAGGCTCTTTAACATACCTCAATAAATCACAAGACTTATCAGTAAAACAAAGAAATAATAAATCATAAAGGTATCTTGTGGCATCTATAACATACTTTCATTGTATAATTCGTGGCTACATGAGGAGTTACATTAGAATACCCATCACAGTATATTCCCTAAATCTTTTAAGAGATATTTTAATGTTTACCTCAGTCATGTTACATAATGAATTGGTGAACTATACTAGGCTCATCTGCCAAAGGTTTATCATGGAACTAACCATATATGCAAATAATATGGAAGGAAAATTACATAATCATAACTAATAAAACCAGTATAAAAGAAAATATAATCTTTCCACATCTCAAGAACAGTATATCATTTCATTATATTGATATAATCAATGCTTTCAAAAAACCATTTTCAATACCAATTAGAACATTTAATAATGATATTTTTAATCAATGTGTCACAAAACACATTGATAATTTTAATGTAATTGACAATAATGTAAATATAAATAAATCCTAAATATCATTTTGAAAACATTCAAATTAATGGTAAGGATATAGATGTATAAATATTTGAAACATTTAAAACTACTATTTAGTTATTGAGTCCCTTTCAACTTGAGAAAATACTTAAATAAAAATAATTGCAGAACATATAAAACAAAGCATATCATCAAATGAGAATAATGACATTAATTATATAATATGTCAAAGGGAAGCATATACACCATTTAAAATTGAATTGGTGTATGACAACAAATAATTCTCAATGGAATGAAAATTGTGACAGAATCCCTTAAAAAGATCATATAAATGACATAAGAATGTATCAATGGGGTGATTATGTGTTTATAATGTATATCCACACAAAGGGAAGTGAAAATTAAAATATAAAAAATAAATATAGATTCTAAAAATAATATTTCCACAATATAATAAATCAATTATGCATTAATCCCAAAGAGTGTAAATTGAGTTTAGAAATTCCCTTATAAAAATTCACCTGCCTAATGATGTCACATAATAATTATGAAAAAGAGTTTATGATAGATAAAAGGGTATCTCATAACTAGTAAATAAAATTTACGACAATAAGGATGTATAAGAACATATCCCACCATACTAAAATGGAAATTAATATTCATAATATTAATGAATTTATTGACTAAAAGTGGGAAGGTGAAAGGTTCCCTTACAAAGATCATTTTGTAAATAAAATTGATTGATTATTTATATTAAATATAAGTACAATAAAGAATGTAAAAACACATGATATGATAAAAAATTATTTCTCACACAATCATAGAATTACATAATCATGAAAGTATAATTTTAACCCAAATAATGTAATATGTGTGAAGGAGTTCCCATACATTGTGTCCGACTAGTCATGTATATTCCTTTTTCAATGTGAAAAATAAACATAAGTAAATTTATACATTATTAAGAAACATGTAAATGTTTATTATTTCATTTATGTGAATTATTACCTTGATACAACTATTAATTAATTATTTGAGTTCATATCATACATTATGTTGATATTCAGAACGTGCTTAAAAACGAACTTATTATAATTACAAATTGTCCAAGTTGTCAAAAGTCCATTATCGCCATATTTATATTCCCAATTTAAATATCATATATTTATATTATATCCTATATGTAATTAATTATAATTTTCCATATCATTTTGATATATGAAAATGAAAGTCACCGTTTTTGGAGAAGGTAAGTTGTACATATGCATGAACACTACATTCATTTAATTTTTTCATTTTAATGGAATTAAAACCAATTGTTAAATATTTATATTATTATTCCATAATGATATGATATCTTATATTTGATATATATGTTCATTAACACTATCCTCTATACGTTCCATGTATGGTATGCATGAGTCATATAACTTTGAGGGGTCGATAGTATGCACTTCCTCAAATGAAATTATCAATTTTATACAAAATGAAAGAATAAAGGTATGATATAAATTATAATTATAGAATAATAGAGAAAAAATAATATCATAAATATCTTATATAATTACAGTTCCATCATAATGGCCACCATGAGATGTTGTAGGAGAAAATAGATCAATCATCGTTTTGCGGGCCAGTAGTTCTCCGTCCAAAGAAACATTATGTTAGTATCAATTATATGGAGGTGTGTGTAAGTGTAGTTAGAATCATTAAAATAATAAAACATAGTATATTTTGGAATCTTGTTTTGTTATGTAAAAAATAAATAAGAATACCATAGGGTGTGGAAGAAGAAAAATAAAAGAAAAGATCTTGAGAGAAGATGTTACATTCGAATCAGGTAACTCTCTTTTGTTTAAACCAAAAGGCTACATTGAATTTTCTTATTCCCAATGTATGGATTCTATGTTTCATATATGAATGTTGGGATATTAATTTAGTAATGTTGAAAAATACCATGGTACATTAGAGGTGCGAGTAATGGGTTATAGGTGGTGGCCTTTTATTAGAGGTAGGAGATACTTTTTAGGAAAGATAAAAAGTATTATTTTATTATAAATTGATCTATTATTTAAAAAGGTCAAAATCTATTTAAATTAGAATATAAGATTAATATAAGTAAAAATAAAATCATCAAATAAGAATTATATATTCCTTTGATATATTTTAATCCTTATCTTTTTTATTTAACCCATTGTTAATTTGTTGAACTTTTACAATGTGTTCTTGTATATTCATATTATATGGTTAATATATTTACTATAATATTCCAAGTGATGAAAAATGGATATTTAATGATATTTTTAATAACATATTTCATTTTTATGATTATTAGGTTTTTATAAAAAAAATTATCATTTAATACAGTATTTATTGATTAAAAAAATCATTTATTTCAATTTATATACTATTCATATCATAACATTTTAAAAATACATAACAACTTGATTATTTCTAATAAACTCCATTAATTTAAACATAACAAGTCCTCAAAATCTATAAAATTCGTGGATGTCATAAAAATGTTTAAAATAAATTTATTTTAATATTTATAATCCCATTTATTTAAAACATACATTAATGAGGTAATCATTATATCATCATTCTCTCATAAATAAATTTATTTATTTGATGTTAAAAAATAATATATAAAATATTATGATATAGGAAAATATATTATATCTCTAAATACTATATATAGAAAATGATATCTTATAAATAACCCTATATAAAATGTTTTTTCCTAAAATATATATGTTTTTTTACATTTTCATCAACATCAAATTAATTTTTATAAAGTATCATTTCCACTTACATGTGGCTCAATGGGGTTTCAAAATTACCCAATCATTCCAATCGTTGGACATGTATCATAAAATATAGTTATAAAACGTATTAGGGTGATGTTAATATTATTATAATATCTTGTTTTACTCTTATATACCATCTTTACCCTTTAACCATGGTAAATTAAATTTTTAATGAAATCACTATTCATAATGTCTTAAAATAAAAGTTACCTATTTAAAAATTTTGGACCTCCGGATTACTAATAAGGAATAAATTTTTCAAAATTCAAATAAATAATGTTGTATATATTAATTTAAAATTAATTCCTATTGTCAAAACTGAATATCATGTTTAAAAAAAATAATATGTATCAAAAGATTGAAATTTGTTTATGACCAATTTCAAAGTGAAATTACATCTAACGAACAAAATTTTATTAAGTGGTAAAAATATAATCTAATTTTAATATAAAACCAATTAAAAGTAAAGTATAAGAATATAATTAAATTATATGAAAATGCAGTTTTTAATTAAAATTCTTTATATTTCACTATTGATAAAAAAATGAAATTTATTAAACAAAATACCAAAAAATTTACCCAAATTAAATTTTGATGTCTCTATTCTAAAGATGACGTTTATTCTGTCAAATGGATGATATAAAAGATAAGAGACCTATATTTAAAAATGGTTCTCTATCAAAAGGTGGTAAATCGACATTTTAAAAAATATTAAAATATTGCATGCTTAAAAACGAATACATTCATATTTTAAGCTTCTAAAACATATTTGATAAAAGTAAAAACAAATAAATAACATGTGTAATCATATTATATATAATTATATTCATTACTACCAATATAATGGCTATGCGTTAAATACAATTTAATATAATAATAATAATATATTATTTTACTGTATAACAAAATGTTGTGTGCAATATATGATTAGAAAGAAACCCATTGTTGCGTTTTGAGTTAGATTTCACAAATAGAATCCATTTAAATGTAAAATTAATATTTCATTCAAAAATATTAATAAATATGAAATTTTCATATTACTTATTTACCTAGAATGTTACATCCTAACCCCATATTTAGAATTGCGAAATTTCAATTTTAAAATTGGGATCAGAATCTTCATTAAAAGTCCCATATTGGAAGAAGAGTCCATAAAAAATTAACTTTATAATAAATAATGGTATGTAAAAGGTCACTCAAGATAACCCATACTATGATTCAAGGTATGAATAAATGGATTTGGAGGGGAAACTAGGATTAATATTCTGATGGAGAGTGAAAGAAAACATGATTAAGAGAACGTTAACCACTAGAAAATCACAAATAAGTAATGGTTAAATGGTCTTTGATTCCCCAGTTGGAAATGTTTACAAACAACTTTTTTAGGATAACTTTTATAGAGTTGAGGAACTATTTTATGAGGTTAACTAATAACATAAGGATATATACATACATTTCATTTAGATCATAATTATTTAATAAATTTCAACTACAAACTAATCATTACTCCAAACGAGGAGTATTCAAGATGACTTGGTCACACCTGATGTGATAGAATCAATTTATAGAGAATCACATAATCCAAAAATGATGAACTATATATTTCCCTTTTTTTAGACATTAACAAAAACCCAAAATGGTTATTTTATGATGAGATAATCCCCAAATGGATAAAAAATAAATACTTCTCCTAGTCTCCAAAATAAATAAACAATACCCAATGACTACAAAGGATATTAAATAAACAATTTTCCTTAAAATTAATAAAAATAATCCAAACTATCTTTGAAAACCAATATACTAAATGATATGATCACACAGTCTTCCCTAAAAACCTTAACAATTATCTCCAAATAACATCGTCTAGTCTTAATGTCTCATAATGAAAATTAAATAACCTAATCACATATTCTCTATGATCGGTTAATCATTTATATAAATAAACCAAATCACTTTATTTCAAAAATAAAAACATAGATTCTTAAAAAATAAATTTCAACCATTACTCTAGAAATGAGATCCCATATTATTCTATTTTATATAAGCAAATAGTGTTCCCAAAAGAGCGAATGTATTCCAAAATTACCTTTATCACATAACCTATAAAATCATTTTCAAATATTACGGATATCAATTTGATAAAACATAAGATCCCATATTCATCTTATTCTGGATCCATAAAATAATTTATCAAAAAAGAATAATTCATTCAAACCAAGGACTTCACATATACTATTGGTAGGAATAGATATCTTGTCCTCATTCATTCGTGGGTTTTATTCCTGTGTCATTTCTAGATGTGATAGTTTTTCACACTACTTACGTGTTAACCCATTTTATAAAACTCAAAAATAATTGAATCCTGATTTAACCTCAATGGATTCCTTATTACTATCATTTTAATCCTAACTCCTAATGACATTAATATCTTAATTCATGATGTTTTATGTATATTGAAAGTTTTTATCTTCCCTAAAATAACATTATTCCCAAAAGAAGAACATCGTACCATGATCATGTTGTCCACTCGGTTTCATCGTCATCTTGTTCAAATAGATAGATGGTCCATGAATTTCCACAATGATTTATAGATCATTCAAAATCATCTGCCTAATTTATCCAAATACACCTCATACTACTTGGGTTATATGGGAGTTCAGAGATAAATAGTTTAGGACGATAATTATGTAATACATATAATTTTAAAAATTCAGATAAAGCAAATTTTTTATAAAATAGTTAAACCTAGTTTGAGTTGAATCATTCAATGAAATGGTACTTTTAAAATAACATAACTATGTGATGAAATACTATAACTTAAAAGAAAATATAAATAGTTTTTTTAAGGGACTCCTTAATCATCCCCTTTTTCAAAATCATTATATTCATCAAAATTCTAGGATAAAGTAAAATATTTAAAATTTCCTTGATAATATTTATCTATCTTGAAAATATGAGAATATTGAGAAAATAGGGTATGATTAAATGAATCCCATAATCCATAATGGTATATAAGTATAGTAGATGCGTTTCATAACATAAACAATTTCTTTTAACTGAGTTTTATGTTAGAAAATGTTTTATAACTGTTTCAACATTACAGTTCCTTAATTATTATAAGCTATTTATATTGAAGATATAATAATGTCATTTGAGATCATCCTTCTTCCAGTTGTAAAAGACATTCCCCGAACTGAAAAAGTTACAAAATACGGATTTAACACAAATAGTAGACATAGGGATTAACCATCGGTCTAAAAGAACTCATAATCCCTATAGTTGTCTAAACCATCCTCTAATCCCAAATATAAGGACCTGACCATAAAACATTACATAATCATTAATTGTGTTATTTATTCAGTTTTAGGAACTTTTTAGATTCATATTTTTAGAGAATTAGAACAAAACTATTAATTTACATCTAAAATATAACAAATTAAATGCTTATACTCTCTCCAATTTTTTCACAATAATAAAACTCCATAAATAAAAAATGAGTTATTTTCATGATATAAAGATTTTTTAATTCTTCATTTCTCTTAACCATCCTTATACCCTATGAAAAAACATTACAAAAACATGGTAAGAGAATAATAAATTCATTGAGGTTTTTAAAATAACTAATGAATCCATTTGTTCATCAATACACACAAAACATTAACTCTTTAACAAAATTCATTACATCCTAATATTTAGGAATAATGAATAGAAATAATAAATCATAAATGTAACATGGGGCATCAATAACATACTTACATTGTAGCTTTCATAGAAACATAGGGATTAACGTTGGAATACCCATCACAATATATTCCTTAAATATCTTTGGATAGACAATAATGTTTACCTCTGTTTTGTTACACAATATATTGTAGAGCTATCTCCTGGTCACCCACCCTATGTTTTACATGGAACCACCCATAAACGTAAACAATGACCAAGAACCATAACAGATTCATAATACATAAAACAATCACAATCTAGTGATTACATTTCAAAAATTTCAATAACAATATATCATTTCAAGATATTGACATAATCAATACTTTTTCAAAACCATTTTCAGTACAATTTTAAACGTTTAAAAATGATATTTTTTAATCAAAGTGTCCCATAACACATTGAAAATTTTAAAGGAATTAACATTAAATTACATATAAATAAATACTAAAAACCATTTTGAAAACATTAAGATTAATTAGAATGATGTAGAAGAATACATATTTAAAACATTTAAAAAAATGTTCTACTTAAAGGGTCCCTTAAAACATGAGGAAATGCATGAATAAAAAGTATTATATAACACATTAAAAAATTCTTATAATAAATTTATAAAAAGGAGATTCAGGATATAAAATTTTAAAGTGAATTATATACAACATATAAATTTGAATTGGAGTATAACAACAACTATGTATCAGTGGAATGTAAATTGAGACAATATCCCATACAAAGATATTATAAATGACGTAAGAATATATCAATGAGGTGATTATTTGTTGAAATAGAATATCCACAAAATTTGAAGTGAAAATTACAACATTAATTAATCAATAGATATTCCACACATTTTTTTGGAATAATAAAATCAGTGAAGTATGCGTTAAACCAAAAGAGTGGAAATTGAGTTTATAAATTCCCTTACAAATATTCGATCCCCTAACGATGCCACTTAATAATTCTGAAAAATATTTGGTGAGGAAGAATATGGTCTCTCATCATTTGGAAATAAAATTTATAGCAATAATAATATAGAAGAAAATATCCCAACATAAGAAAATGGAAATTATAAGATATAACATAAAATAGGTCTTTGACTAAAAGAGGAAGGTGAAATGTCCATTACAACGATTATTTTTGTAAATAAAATAGATAAATTATGTGTATTAAATATATGTACACATAGAAAATATATAAATACTATATGGTAAAACAAAATTTATTTCTCACATAATCATAGAATTACATAATCATGAATAAGAGTTTTTTACACAATGAATGGAAATTGGGTTAAGCAGTTCCCTTACCTCGGGTCTGACTCATCATATATTTTCCTTGTTCAACATGATTAATCAAATTATGTAAATTTATAAATGAATCAGAACGTTTTTAATGTTTATTATTTATTTTAAATTACATACTACCATTCTACAACAATTAGTTAATATTATTCGTTCATATGGGTCATTTTCTCGATGTTCAAATCTTGAGTGAAAAAAATGAAGTTATTTTATATACAAATTGACCATGTGTTCAAAATTATATTATATCTAGATTTTTTTTTCATGAATTAAATATTATATATATCATATATATCCAGTATATATATTTTTACAATAATAAATATCATTTAGATATGTGAGAATAAAATGAACAATTTTGGGAGATTGTAAGACGTACGAACTCATGAACACTGATTTTATTTCGATTTTTTTCATTTTTAATGGAATGATAAACAAATGACACATAAGTATGTTATTATTCCATTATAATATCATTTAATATATATGTTACATCTGTTAGTTAACACAATATTTTTTATGTTACATGTATGGTATGAACAAGCCATATCACTTTAAGGGGGCGGTTGTCCGCACTTTCTAAAATGAAAATATCTTATTTATACAATATTAAAAGTATATTGGTATCTTATAAATGAAAATAACAGAATCATATAGACAAAATAAATATCATAAATATCATATATAGTTATAGTTCCATTATAATGGCCACCATTAGAGGTGTTATGAGAATATTGAAAAATTATCCTTATGTGAGGCAACAGTTCATCGTCCACAGAAATAGAATGTTCTTATCGACTAGATTGAGTTATGTATAAGAGTAGTTATAATAAATATAATTAAAAAACCTATTATATTGATTATATTGTTGTTTTTATATAAAAAATTAATTAAATGATAATTTTGTGTGGAGAAGGAAAATAAATGAAATGAACTAGAGAGAAGATGATTCTATTAATTTTTTTAAATCTCTTTAGATTGAACCAAAAGGATTTATTAAATTTTATCACTCCCAACATAATGTTTCTAAGTGGGAATAAAGGGATGTTGGGTTATTATTGGAGTATATTTTGATTTATCCATGTGGCTTGAGAGGAGTGAGTAAAGTGTTAGAGTTAGTGGCCTTTTTTAAAAGGGAATATGGGCTCTTTAGAAAAGATTGAAAGTATTATTTTATTGAAAAATGATGTTAGATTTAAAAAGGTACCAAGATCATTAAAAAAATGATAATATGAATATAAGTCTAAATAAAATATGAATATATTAATTGGATAGGTTTTTTATATTTTTTAATCCCTATCTATTTTAATTATCACTTTGTTAACTTATTTAACTTTTACCATGTCTTCGTGTATATTCATATTATATGGTTAATATATTTACTATAATATTTTATGTAACCTAAAATGGATCCTTAATGATATTTCTAACATGATATATGTCATTTTGACGAATCATAGTTATTTATGACTAATTTATAATTAAATAAAATTTTAATTGATTTAAAAATTCCTTTATATCATTTTTTATTCTATTCATATCAGGACTTTATAAAAACTCACAAGAAACTTTATTTTCTAAAACGAACATCAGTAATTAATATTTGACAATTCATTATAGCCTATTAAATTCATGTATGTCATAAAATGTTTAAAAATAATTTTATTTTAATATTTATAATATTTTTTATTTAAAACAATCGTTAACAAAGTATGATTACATCAACATGGTGTGATTAATAGATGTATTTATTTGGTTTCTAAATATTATAAATAAATCCAATGATATAGGAAATACTTTTAGTTTTCAATTGATCTTTTTTTTCAAACAATCATTGATATAACAGAATATAAAAATTATTTTACTAAAAGGTAAATGTTTATGTTAAATTTTCTTTAACTTTAAATTAATTTTTATAAAGTGTGATTTTAACTTACTAGTACCTCCATGAGGTCCCAAAATTGACTCAATTATGAGAATGGTCAGAAATTTATCATCCAATAGGGATATGACATGTGGAAGGTTAATATTAATATTATTTTAATATTATTTTTTACACTTATTTATCTGATTTACTATTTATCCATAGTAAATAAAATATATATTGAAGTTTCTATTCATAATGTCTGAAAATAAAATTTATCAATTTACACAATTTAGAGGTCCTAATTTTAAATATCAAATGCATTTTTCTAATTAAAAAACACAAAACTATCAGAAGTTAATTGAATATTAATTCCCTTGGTCAAAACCAAACATCCGGGTTTTAAGAAATAATTATTATCAAAAGATTCACATTTTATTAGGTCCAATTTCCAAGTGAAATTATATCCAATGAACAAAAAAGAAATAAATGGTAAAAATATAATCCAATCACACATTAAAAACAATTAAAATTACAATATAACTATACAAATATATTAGATTAAAAGATAGTTTGGAATTAAAATGTTGTAATATTCAATATTCATCAAATAAATTAACATTATAAGAAAAATTAAAATATTTTACCCGAAGTAAATATTGAAATCCCTATTCTAATGAAGAAATGTATTCTATCTAGTGGAAAACATAAAAGTTAAAATAATCATATTTAAAAATTGTTCTCCATCAATAGATGGTAAATCATACATTTAATTAATATTATAGTATTTCATGCTTATAAACAGATTCATTATTATTTTAGGCTTCTAAAACATATTGGATAAAAGTAAAAATAGTTAAAAAAACATGTGTAGTCATATTTTTTTAGTTCTATTCATTCTTTTCAATATATTTTCTAGATGTGGACAATATTTTAAAATAATAATAATATTATATTATTTTTTGGTATAACACAATATTGTGTGCATCATATGATTTGAATGAAATCCATTATTGCGTGCTGAGTATTATATTTGAAATAGCATCCCCATAAATATAAAATTATTATTTACTTCAAAAATATTAATAAATATCAAAATTTCGTATTTCATTATTTACCTATGATGTTATATCCATCTTACCTTTTGGGAATTGTGCCCTCACAATTTTAAAACTGGGCTCGAAACCATCATTAAAAATCCTATATCAATTTTTTTTAATAAAACTTCCATGTTAGAAAAAATAGATATAATTACCAAGGTCACCTGAGATAACACATATTATGATTCCATGTAAGAAAAATGGATATGGAGGAGAAATTAATTGTCTTGTTTTGAGGAATAGTGATAGAAACCATGAGTAGGAGAATTTCAACCAACAAAAAATCACAAACATGTTATGTTTAAAGAGTCTATGATTACCCAATATAAAATGAAAATTTAATAGTTTTTTGGTTTTAGGATCCCATTAATAATGTTGAGGAATTATTTTATGAGATTGTGTATGACATATAAAAATTAACATAAATTTTCTCTAGATCTTTATCCATTAATAAATTTATACAACATAACCATATTTTCTCCAAACAATGAGTATTTAAAATGTCTTGGTATCAAATAATGTACTAGAGTCATCTTTAGAGAATATAATAATCTAAAAAATATGAACTATATATTTCCCTTATCATTATACATTATCAAAAACCTAAAAGGTTAGTAAAAGATCATATAATACCCAAAAGGATAAAAACTAATACTACTCTTATTTAAAAAAATCTACCAAACAATACCCAAGTACAACAGTAGTGATTCAATAAACAATTGTCTTGAAAATTATTCAATACAATTCATTCTATGTTTGAAATCCAAAAATTCATATTGATTTGATCACGTAGTCTTCCACAGAAATATTAACCTTAATCATTATATACCATCACCTAATGTTAATGTATCATACTGAAAATTAATTTTCCTAATCACATATTCTCTATGATAGGTTAATCATTTCCATAAATAACCAAAATCCGTATATTTCCACTATAAATAATATATTATTCCAAAATAATATTTCTACCATAACTCCACAAATGAGGTCCCATTGTATTCTATTTCCCATAAGCATATAGTGTTTCAAAAAGAGAAAATGTATTCCATAATAACCTTTAACACTTAATCAATAAATCATTTTCATATACTATGGATATCCATTGGATAAAACAAATGTTCCCCATTTCATCTTATTAATGATCCATAAAATAACTTATTAAAAAATAATAAGTCATATTAACTAGGGACATAACGTAGACTACTGGTATGCGATGCGTCATTGTCACCCATCGGTTGTGGGTTTGATTCCTACAGCCTTTCCGGATGCGACGAGTTTTAACCCATCTTGCGTGTTGACCCTTGTTATAAAACTAAAAAATTATCCTACCATGATATAACCATAATGGTTTTCTTATGGCTCACATTTTCATCCCAACTAAAAATTACATCAATATCTTAATTGATGATGCCTTATATATAATGACATTTTTTCCTCCATAAAATAACTCTTTTAAAAAAATGAATTTTGTACCATGATAATGGGGTCCACCTGGTTTCATCGTCATCTTGTTCACACAGATATATTTTCCATGAATTGAAGAAACAATTTATATATAAATCAAAATCATTTTCTTACTTTATAAAAATACACCCCATACAACATGGGTCATAATGGTGTTCATAGAAAATTAGTTTTGGAAAATATTAATGTATGCCATATAATTTTAAAACATCTGATAAAAATTGCATTTTATAAAATAGTCGGAGTGATTATGAGGTGAAACATTCAATCAATGGACCTGTCAAAATACCCTATGTATGTTACTAAAGACTATAATTTAAAAGAAAATATAAATTGGTTGTGCAAGGGTCTCCTTCTTCCACACCTTTTTCAAAATCATAATATTCTTCAAAATCTTGTGATAAGGAAAAGTATTTTACAATTCCTTGATAAAATTTTCTTTTCTGGAATATATGTGAATATTTATAGAATATGATTTGATTAAATAAAACCCACGATACCCAATGGTATAGAGGTATATTGGAGTTGTTTGATATATCAAACAATTCCTTGTAAGTTCTTTATATGTTATAAAATTTTTCATAATCGTTTGGACATGACATTGAATAATAATTTAAAGAAATTAATCTAGAATAAATATGAATATAATATGAGATCATCCTCTATAAATTTGTAACATATATTACATGATATGGAAATGTTACAAAATAAGGATTTAACTCTATGTTTAGATATAGACGCAAACCATGTGTCTAAAAAAACTTCTAATACCCATAGTTGTCTAAACAGACCTCTAATTCCAACTATAAGAACCTGGCAATAAATCATTACATAATATTGAATTAAGTTAATAATTCACATTTAGGATATTTTCATGTTTACCATTTCATAGAATTAGGGTATTATTATTACATTACATCTCAAAAACTACATTGTAGACACTTCTACTCTATCCATTTTTTTATAATAATAAAAATCATTAAATAAAATTATACTTGTTTTCTTGATATAGTTATTTTTGAATTATTAATTTCTCTTAACCTTCCTTATACCATATGAAAATAATTTCAAAAACCAAGTAATAACCTAAAAATGTCAGTAAGGGTTATAAAATAAAGAATTAAAACACTAGTTAATCTATACACACAAAACATAATCTCTTTAACATACCTCATGAAATCATAAGTTTTATGAATAACTTATATAAATAATAAATCATAAAGGTAAATTGTTCAATCTATAACAGACTTACATTTTAGATTTCACAGCTACATTGGGAGTTACAATAGAATACCCATAAAATAATATTCCCTAAATATCTTAGGAGAAACATTAATGTTTACCTCTGTCACGTTACCCAATGCATTGGAGAGCTATCTCAGGATCAGCCACCCTAGGTCTATCATTGAACCCCGTTATTCTTATAAAATTCCAAATAAACATAACATAATAATAACATATATAAAATTATAATGTAAATGTAACATTTTCACATTGCAATCACAATATTTAATTTCATTATATTGACAAATTCAATGCTTTCTCAATATAGTAAAAAATATCATTTAAAACATTTAATAAAGATATTTATGATTCAATGTGTCCCATACCAATTCAAAAATGATATAGGAATTAACATAAATGTCTATATAATTAAATCCTAAAAACCATTTTCGAAACATGGACATTAATGAGAATAAATTATAAGAAGTAATCATTAAAACAATTAAAACAATGTTTCAGTTTAAGAGTCTATTACCATGTAAGAAAAGACAAAAATAAAAATAACGGTAGAACACATTAAACAAATCATATAATACAATGAGAATAAAGAGATTCATGATATAATATGTCAAATGGATGTATATACACCATATAAAAGTGATTTGTTGTATACCAACAAATGAATCTCAATGAAATGTAAATTGATACAAAATCCCTTACAACGATCTCATAAATGATGTAATAATTTATCAATGGGGTGATTATGTGTTTAAAAAGTATATCCAAACAATGATAAGTGGAAATTAAAACATATATAGATAAATATTTATTTGACACATAATCTTGGTATAAAATAATCAATGAAGAATGCATTAAAACCAAAGAGTGGACATTGAGTTTAGAAATTCCCTTTCAAAAATTCGGCAGCCAAACAATGCCACTTACTAATTCAGACAAAGAGTGGATCCAAGAAAAAAGTTTATATCATCAGTTGGACATAAAACATACAACATTAAGGATATATAAGGACATAACCCAATATAATAAATTGAATGTTAAAGACATATCATAAAACAAGTCTTTTACTAAAAGAGTAAGGTGAAATATTCCCTTACAAATATCATTTGGTAAATAAAATAGATCGATTATTTTTTTTGACTATAATTACACATAAATAATTTATTAATAAAAGATAAGAAAAAAAGTTATTTCTCAAATAATCATAGCATTAGGTAATAAAGAACTAGATTTTTAACCCAATGAATGGAAATTGGGTTAAGGACTTCCCTTACATCATGTCTGACTCATAAAGTATGTTCCTTGTTCATCCGAAATAATAAAACTAAGTTAATTTATACTTAATTTATATCGTTTTTAATGATTATTATTACTTTTTTTATCACTTATTACCTTTCTACCATTATTAGTTAATTACATGAGTTCTTATCGGACATTTTGTCAATATTTGGAACTTGAGTAAAAAATGGATAGGTTATAATTACAAATTTTCTATGTGGTCAAATGTAAATTTTATGAAATTTTTTATTGAAGATTTAAAAATCATATATTTCATATATTTCATTTATATATGTATTTATAATATTCTATGTCATTTGGATATAAGAAAATGAAATAAATTGTTCAGGGAGACAGTAAGCCATACATACGCATGAATGCTACTTTCTTTTCTTTTTTCTCATTTTTAAAGGAAAAAAACCAAATTATACATAGTTATATTTTAATTTGATAATAAAATCATATTTTATATCCGTTACATTACTTAATTATCACTATCCTTTATATTATTCATGTATGATACGAACAATTTATTTCACATAGAGGTGGAAGTAGTCCGCACTTCCTCAATTAAAATTATCGTATTTATACATCATGAAAAAAATAAAAATATGTTCTAAATGAGAATTAATATATCATAGAAAAAATATAAATTTTATATATATCATATATACTTACTGCACAATCATAATGGCTTCCAAGAGTGGTGGTAGGAGAAGATTGAATAATCAACATTTCACGAGACAATAGTTCACCATCAACAAAAATAGTATGTTCGTATCCATTAGATGGAGGTTTTTGTAAGTGTAGTTATAATACTTCTTGTAACAAAAAAATATTATATTGAGGATACTGGTTTTATTATGTAAAAAAGTAAAATAGAAAAGTATTGGGTGTGGAGAAGGAAAATAAAAGAAAATAACTTAGGGGAAGACGTTACCATTGAAATGGGTAACTCCCATTGGTTTGAACAAAAAAGTATTATTGAATTTTCTTATACCCAAAGTAAGGCTTCGAGGAGAAATATATGGGTGTTGGGAGATTATTGGTTTAGAGGATGGATGATCCATTGTGATTGAGAGGTGTGAGTAATGGGATAAAGGTAGTGGACTTTTAAAATATTGTAAAGGGATCATTAAAAATGTTTGAAAGTATTATTTTACTATATAATGATTTCTGGTTTCAAAAGGTCGATAACACATTAAATACGAATATATAATGAATGTAATTCAAAATTAAATCATCAAATAATAATTGGATAGGTTTTGGATATTTTTTAATCCTTATCTTTTTTTAAAAAATTTTTACCTTATTTAACATTTACCATTCTTCTCATATATTCATACTATATTGTTAATATATTTATTATAAAATTCCAAGTTACCCAAAATGGACCATTAATGAAATTTAAAGCATCATAAATTTAATTTGGTCGAATAATAGATTTTTAGGATTAATTAAACATTTAATAAAATATTAATTTATTTAAAAACATATTTATGTAAATTTTATTACTATTTATATCATGACTTTTTCAAAATCCATAAAAACATGATTATTTCCAAATACCTACATTAATTCAAATATATAAATTCACCCTAATCTATAAAAATTGTAGATGTTAGGAAAAGTTTCAAATTTAATTTATTTTAATATTTATATTCATATTTATTGAAAACATTCATTAATGAGGTAATGATTACATCTTCATTCTATCATAAATAAATTTATTTATATGAGGTATAAAAATTAATAACTAAAATAACATGATGTAGTAAATCCTTTTTTTATTTTTTATGACTATTTATAGTCGAAGATATCACTTATTTAACACTTTATAGAAATTGATTTACTAAAAGATATTTGTTTATGTTACATTTTACTTAACTTTAAATTAATTTTTATAATGTGCCATTTTCACTTACAAGTGGATCCATGGGGTCCCAAAATTGATCCAAGGATTTCCATGGTCAGAAATGTATTTGAAAAAAGGGTTACGACAAAATTTATTGAAATTTTATTATTATTATAATATTATTTTTTACCCCCATTTACCTAATTTAATTTTAACTACAGAAAATAAAATATTTACTGAAGATACTATTTATAAAGACTAAAATTAAAAGTTACCAATTTTCTGAATTTATACCTCATGATTATAAATATGGAATCTATTTTTCTAAATTCAAAATTGTGATTTTTGAAAAATTATTTTACAATTAATTCTCGATGTCAAATCGAAACATCGTGGTTTTCAGAAATAATAAATATTAAAAGATTTACAATATTTTATGTCAAATTTGAAAGTGAAATTACTTCCAAAGAAAAAAATTGGATTAAACAATAATAACATAATCCAATTAAACATTAAATAAAAAAAAATTTACTATATAAGTATATAAAAAAATATTATTAAAAGGATGTTTGGAATTAAAATGTAGTATTTTTCATTATTCATCAAAAAATGACCTTTATAAAAAAACATTAATTTTACCCGAATTAAATTTCGATTTCCCTCTTATAAAAATGATTATTATATCAAATGGAATATATAAATGTTACAAAAACTAGATTTAAAAAGGATTCTTTTGCATAAGGTGGTACATCGAACTTTTATATAATATTAATGTATTTCAAGCTTAAAAAAATTCATTCTTATTTTAAACCAATACAACTTATTGGATAAAAGTAAAAACCTTTAACGAACATGTTTAATCATATTTTAGTTATATATGATTATTCCTGCCGATACAATGGTTAGGAGTTAACTTCCATTTATAATAATAACATTATTATATTATATTTCAGTATAACTCATGTTTTTGTGTCGCGCAAGATTTCAACGAAACTTGTTGTTGCATGATGAGTACTCTATCTGACATAGTATCCCCTTAAATGAAAAGTAAATATTTAATTCAAAATTATTAATAAATAATAAATTTTAAATTCTTTATTTACCTAAGATGTTTCAGTATGTCCATTGAATTATTCTTATATTAAATAATCAATTCAATAAAAAAATACCCCATCAAATATCAATATTGATTAAAAAATGGATTTATAATTATTTACATATATAATAATATATATATATGAAATTTTTTACTATATGTAAAACTTTTATAGGGTTAATAAAGTAGAAATATCCATGATAAATGATATAGATAATTTAGAGAAATCTAATGTCCAATAGTTGAAGGAAAGTGATTATTTCAAGTGGTTGAAAAAACTGAATCGGTGAATTTAATTTCTATTCTACCCTTATAAGAGATAGTAAAAAACCATCCATAGTGTGAATAAATATTATACCAATATAACATAACACTAGTGGAGAAAAAATAATAGTTTATTTTCATTGATGAATTTACATACTATAAAATTTTATCTTGAAAATTTTCATTAGGAAAATATTTTTATTATTTTGAAATAATTTTATAATTTCATTTTAAGAAAATCACTTCGGAAAAAAAATTACTAAAAAATTACTCTTTTAAACATGAAAATGAATATTCCATGAAATGATGGTTGCTAGAATTGTAAAAAAGTATATAAAATGGTAATATTTCCTAAAAAATATCATTAATAAGTATATTTTATTAAAATGAGAGGTTTTAGTGAATAATTATCATAAAATTTCTTTTAATAGAATCTCATTCATTTGAAATATTGATTATAATAAGAATAAAAAATAAATCATTAAATTGGTCAGAACATTGAAGTGCTGATTAATCAATAGATTTATTAAGTGTATATAATATAAACCCACATAAAAGTTGTTTAAAAACATTAATATATACTGAAAGTCATTATACATATAGAAATAAAAAATTAATTATTTTATGGAAGTAATTTAACCCAATTAAAATTAATTAATTTTTGACATGTATCTACAACTTGGTAATTTTAACATCAAAACCCATTACATGAAAAGTAAAATCATGAAAATAAATTCCATGAATAATTATATATTCATGGAATTAATTTATATAGAGTAATTATTTACACCATATATAAGAAATTATATGCATAACAATAATGTTTTCATTTAGGAATTGAAATTAAGACGAAGTCACAAATATTTTGATTCCTTTCATGTGAACTTCCTTTAACCTACATTATAATTATTTTGAACAAGTAACTAAATTTATACAGAAAAATAATCATATTTTTAATATGATATATGATATTATTATAATATCTTGTTACATATTTGTTAATTATAGTTCGTTATTTTCACTATTTGGGTGTTAATTTCCTTGTTTTTCTTGTTTCTTTACATGTTCTATTTGTTATTATTACTTATAACAACATTTAAAAATGTATATTATTTGAGAAATGGTTTAAATATAATTCATTTTAATTTTATATGTATTTTTTATAATCCTTCAATTGTGTACATAGGAAATGAAATTCACCCTTCATGGAGACTGTATGTCGTATATACACATGAACACTACTTCCATTTACATGTCCAATTTAAAATAATTACAATTAAATTATATATATTAATATATTAATATATTATAATTATTGTATCATAATTAATTCATATATTTTAATGTTTTTATTTAAAATCATCCTCCATACATTCCATGTATGGCGTAAATTAATCACATCCCATTGAGGAGGTATTATTTCACATATCCAGAAATGATGGTGTCATATTCCCAAAAAACAGAATGAATGATGATATTCAACATATAAAAATTTCTATAAATATAAATACATTATTAATTTTTTATATTATATATATATAATATAAATCCTTAATTATTTTTAAACATGAAAACTGGTAAATAGAATAAATAATGACAACAGTTTGCGGGTAATTAGTCCTATACAATGAAGAATGTTGATGGAATATCCAATTTGATGGATGTGTGAAAACGAGTATATTTAAATATTATAATATAATGACATATGTTTATTTCTGTTATTTATGATTTCATAGAATCATCATATAATATAGATTGAAGGGGTCGATAAGTAAATTAATAAAAACAATTTTTTTAAGAACATTTCATATTATTTGGGTAACTCCATTTTTTATACCAAAAGACATTATTTGTTTTCTTTAATCCCAATGATATTATTTTAGGATTAGTGGAATAACATTGGGTGATTTTTTCATCGTGTTTTTTTGGAGTCAATGGGCTTTAATGTTGTATGTAGGTTGAAGGGTTGAGTGTATTTTTATAGTGGGTGAGGAGTGAAATTATTGTAAATTATTCAAATATGTAATACCATCAACATATTCTCCATTTAATGTGGATTCACTAATGAAAATAATTATCTCTAAAGAAGGATATATTATAAGTAGGTACATAAATTGGATTTTTTAAATGTTTCAAGGCCATTAGCACATTATTTTAAAGTATAATCACATGTTAATATAGTTTTTCTCTTAATTGGTTTGATGATTTTTAAATTCATCCATTAATCAGTATGTTCAAAAACATGTATTCTATTATTATAAATTATAAATTATTCTAATTCTGACTATTTAATTTTATACTCCAAATTTTTACTATTAAATTGTGATAAATTAATTTAACAATACTCCCACATATTTGACGACAACGCAATTTGTTAAAGTCAAAATTATAAGAAGATTTATATGTTTTTATGTTTAATATCAAAGTGAAGTTGATTAGAATTACCTAAATTGGATTAATATATTTATAATTTAAATAAATATACATTAAATTGAATATAATTAATAATTTTCTATATTAAAAATTATACAAAAAGGGGATTTTAATTAAAATTCAATGTTTTTAACTACTAATAAAATGATAATACTTAAAAAAATACAAAAAATACATCATATAATATCTTAATGTTCCACATTGAAAAATAATGCTGACATTGACAAATTTAATTTTTAAAATTTTCAAATTTATGGTTTAAAACATTTTCCCCCATGAATGGTTGAGAAATTATATTTTTAATAAAATAAAATTTAATGCCTACAAATTGGTTTATTATACTCTTTTTTATAATATAAAATTTATAAACATATAAGAATTTTTAATTAATATATTATATATATTTTTTTCTGATCATGCAATAATAAAAATTACTTTTTTTATTTTGATAATACACCAATTTGAGTGAAAAAAACATTTCGTTTACATTTAATTAATTTGGATATTAATATTTAATTTATTTGTAAAATATGAATTAATTTTATATTTATAATAATTATATATTTTCTTATGTAAGTTAATAAACATCATTTTTTGTAATTTAATTTATAATTTAAATATTATTATATTAAACAATAATGTTTTTAAAATTTATTTTTGATCAGTAAAACATATTATTATGTGTATCAGAAGTCATCAAAGAAAGTTGTTGTTTTGTGCGATGTAAGATAAATCAGTATTCCATGCATTGAAATATTTAAAATTTATTTTATATATTTAAAATATTACATTAATCTTAGTTTTATAATATGTTATATGGTATTTATGTTTGGTGATCAATGCCATAAAAACAATCAATTAAAAGTGACACTTTCTGAAATTTTGGTGGTGTAAAATAAAAAGTTCCAAAGGGTTCTTAGGAGACAACTATGAAAATATAAATTCACGAAAATGTAAGATGAGGGAATAAAAAGCTAAATGATGGATTGTTCTGGTTATTCCTCATAAAATAATGGGAGTGGTGTACTAAAATTGGGAGTGAAATGAAATAGAATCCTCCCTTCAGTCGTTTTTTTACCAACCATGCAAGGAAGACAGAAGTGGGGGAAAACATAATTCCTAGGTAGTGGTATAATGGTCATTTAAATTATTAATGAAATATAGGTAATGTGAATTCTTTATTTATATAGTTTTGTATAGTTTTTATAGGATATATTGTTGGATCTACATAAAATTAAAATAACATGCCCAGTTTTTCCACTGTGTAGAAATCATGAAACCCCAAAATGTCAAAATAGTAGATACTCATAAAATACTTCATCATAGTGTCTAATAACATTTCATAAATGGTTCTCTAGAACCATTCCTTATAAAATAGATATGGATTATTCTACTAATACCAACACATATTGATCAAATAGTGTGTTGCATGTTTTGAAAAACCATATAAAATAAAAATGAACTGAAAGAGAATGCATTATAAGTTCAACATATAATAGTTTTGTTTATAATATTTATATAATAATCTTATTTAGTAATTTTTACTCAGGGGTTACTAAAAAATTCAATTATCATGAAAAAAAATACATACAATAAAAATTAAAAAAAAACTATTGAAATAAGGTAATTTTAAAATATATAAATAGTAACAAAATAATATTATATTGTGAAAAATATAAACCAATATTTACATACTGGTTTTATAATAAATATATATGATATATTTCAATTGTTAATATTTACCTAAAATTATTAATCAAGAATTAATTATTCTATATAATAGATTTGGATAATAAATGTTGTGTCATTCATTAATGCTTATAATAATCAAGGATAATGTTCGAAATTATAAATGAAAAAACCAAGTTCTAATAAAATATAATATTTATTAAATTGAATTCATTTTCAACTAAACAAATATATTTATAACCACAAATTATTTCATATATAAGTGTTTTTAATTAGGGGAATAACATATATTTTACTGTAACATAATTTTTCGTGTAATAAATGATTTTTCACATGTTATTTTATCTATGAAAATTGTTGTTACATACATTATGTTTTATTATAAGACATCATTTGTGGACTTAATTTATTTTGGTATAGGTTCCTTCCAAAAATATAAATATACAAATGCTGAAAAGGATAAAAAATTTATAAAAATAATTTGTTTAATATTTTTAAATAGAAATTTCTATCCCTTGAATGAGTGAACTATAAGGTAGACCTATATAATAGTATTATTGGATAGATTTAATTTTATCATGTTACACCATGTGAATCGATATTAAATCATTCGAGTACAGATGACCTTAAAAATTATAGTCATATTCATAAGAACATATCTTATAAATTGATTATAATATTTTAAGCATAATATAAATCATCTCCACCAATGAAAAATTGACCACTATGGATGATGATGATAATAACCTCATCAAGAAAAAGAAATTTATGAAAAGAAAAAAATACTCAACCATATAAAAAAATTCCTATGAGATCAATAAATATGGAGTGCATATGAATTTTTTTAAATTAGAAGTAGTCAGTCACCAAAATTTATTTTGAGGATAATGGATATGTGAGAAATATTTTGACATGATTAACAGTGAATGATGCATTATTGTATCTTTGAATATACTGTAATAACTTATGTTTTTCATGTAATGTTAATTATTGAACGATTGTGTTTAAAAAGGAATAATCATTTTGAACACATATTTATATTCTCATATAACTGTTTTTTATCATATTCAATCTCTCATACTAGTGGACTCATATATGAATCAATTCTTATTGGCCTAAAGTTTCAAATGAGACCATGTGATCATTAATTTTATTGTTTTTTGGTCTTCATTTTCACTTTTAAAAATTTATTTTCAATATAGATAGATAACATGAATTTTTCACTAATGTCATGTAATATAGTATTTGACCTTCTACTACAATTAATGATTATTAATAGAGAAATATTTTAAAGCTATATATACATGAATACCTTCTTATGGATTCTAGATTCAACATGAATAATGATCCATCAAATCTCATAACAATATATAAATATTTGTGTGTGTGTGTTAATAATTATATTATTATACTAGAAAAATTTATATAATATTAAATTGTCTTTTAGAATGAGGAATTATTGTAAAAAAGTATATATGTATATACTTAAAAAAATATAAATAGAATTTATTAATTTTATAAATTATAATTTAGCATATTATATATTTTCTTGATTTTAAATTTCATAATATTATATATATATATATATAATATATAAAACTATATATTTATTTAAATAAATATATATATGTGTGTGTGTGTGTGTGGATGTGTAATAATATTTTAAAATATAATTTTATATATTACTTTTTTTATAATAAAATATATTGTCAATTATAATTATTTTGATATTATATATATAATGAAATCCTATAAAATACAATGAAATTTAAAATAATTAATAATATTTCATATATGTGTGTGTATCTATATTAATTAATATATTTAAATATAGTAAATAATATTCTAAAATATATTTGTTACATATATTTATCTAATTAATATTATCATTTCAAGTGTAAATATTTCTATATTTATTTAACAAAAATATTAATATATATATATAATTAGTAATATTATATTAATACAACTAATGGTGTAATAAAATTATTAATTAAAAATCATAATTTTAATTTTAATGATGTATATAATATTATTTATTAAAATAACTATATGTTTTCTAATGATTGATAATTAATGAACTAAAAATTGTTGAATTTTTATATATTTAATAATAATATTTTATTATATATATATATATTATTAAAAAATGTCAATTATATATATAATAATATAAACAAAAATATTTTTGAAAATATTTTGTTATTTAATAGTAGTTTTATTTATTTTTATTATTATAAATGTGTTTAAATTTACATATATTTAAATATAATTAATTATATTTCTAGATATTATTATAAATTTATTTCTATAATTCTAAAAATTAAATATATTTCATTATATTTTAATATAACTGATATTAACATATATTTTTCATAATATACTGATTATTATTTTCAAATTCTAAATAGAAACGATTATATGATTGTATCTTTATTGTGATAATTTATAAATAAAAAATATTAATATATTTATTTTTCATATATATATATATAACTAGATAAAAGCTAGATGTCTTCTCCAATTGATGTGGTAGTTAAATTCTCTCCCAAATTTACTATCAAGATCAATTCACACTTGTAACCTAATATTTATTTCATATCCATTTATGAATTATATTGTAAATTTTATTTTTTTTATAATTTATTAATTATTATATTTATCATCTAATTTAAATTTTTATATTAAATAATTCTTTATTTGTGAAAATTATGGTTGAACTCATAAAATACACATTTGATGGTGTAGTATAGAATGCAATGAAAACGGAAAATCCCTAATTAATTAATCTCGATCAAATCAATGTTCGATCAATATTATAACGAACCATATTGAACCAAATCCCCATAAAAATTCCCTCAATATGTTAGACCTATAGTCATTTATACCAATGATATATAATCAACAAATTAGAATAATTGATTTATTTATGAATCAAAAATATTTTTATGTGCGATGGAATAGTTTTTTTCATTTTCCTTAAATAGATATATCCATATCTGTGTGTGTATAATAAGATTAATATATATATATATATATATATCTATGTGTGGGTGTGTTTGAATGTATGTCTATTATATATATATATATATATATATACAGAAAAAATATATTTATTTTTTGTGTACACCATCAGTTTAATTGGTATATATATCTCTTATATATATATATTTTAATTAGTAATCATATATATTAATAAATTTAAAATTTAGGCATATATTTTCCAAATATGTCTTACTAATGTGAATATATATTGACATATAATGTGAAACTAAAAAAATACATTAAAATATACTTTATATATAGATTTTACGAATAGAATTCTGTATATTATGATATTATATATATATATATGATGTTTATATTTTCTTTTATTATATTTATATATCATACGTAAACATCATATATTTATAAGGTCTGTATATTATCTGTATTTCTTCATATAATTTTAAAATATATATTTTATTTTGCATGTATATTATTTAAATTTATATTAAATATTATTTCTAATGTAAAAATGATAAATTAGATTCATTCATTATTATAATTTTTATTAAATTATTAATTTTTTTATTAATATATGATTAATATAAACATAAAATGGATATATTTTAGAAAATTTTAAAAATAGTTTGATTATGTGTTTAAAGATTTCTTCCAGCATTCAATGAAACGTCAAAATGACCATTATAAAAAATTCTTTGATAACATTATTCTTATTCGAGAAATATTTTGTTGGATGGGTTGGAAGAAAAATTGATCATAAATAGAGTACATATGTTATATACGTATTTTAATAATCATATATAACAATTTAATGTATTAGATGACAAGAATAAATGTATGGTCTCGGAATCACATTATATTATCAAAAATATAGACTCTATCATATACCTTATTGAAGACTTAATTATAGATTTATAAAATTAACTTTTTGATTTGACAAATATAATTCAGAATTTAATGATAAATGAAAACATACCACTTCATAATAGTGGAACTAAATATATTACATTATCATAAATATAAAAACAATATAATTTGAAATCCAGAAATTTATAAAGTGACACCGACAATACTATAATAATTTTATTCTCAAATTATATATATATAGATTTTAATGAGTTTGGTTTTCATTAATTTGATGTTATATGAATATTATGTTCAATGGTTATTATCTATGATCAGATAAAAATATTTCCAAATGACAATACTTTTTTCTAAAAGGACAAGAATTCTAAAATACTTCCCTAAATGAATTGATTCTCAATGACATAATTATGAATCCATATCATTTATCTTCATAAGTATCATAAAAAATAATTTCACTATTATATTTATTATATTTAATTATATAATCAGTACATTAATTATTGTGGTGTGTGTATTAAAAATTCCAAATGTGTAATTTTTTAGACATTAAAAATTTTTCATTATTGGATTTAAACTAATAATGTGTCTTTATATTTACATACTAACCATAAATCCAATGTCTTGTATTTTCTATACGTGGAATAAATTAATTTTGGTGTAATATTAATTATTATTTGTACAATGCCAATTTTTATATTAAATTATTAATTTTCATTGTGGTTGTATAGGATGTGGAAGTATATTTTTTTCCATTTATAATTTTTGTACTGAACCAACCTACACAAGTTATTAACACACATATTTTTCTAATATTTAAATGTAATAAATTGATGTGGGAAACTAATGGTATGATTGTTGAAGGCCAAAAAATTAGTTATTATTATTTATAACAATTGTTTTCATGAAATAATACAACATCCTAGTTATGTAAACTTTTTTGTTATAACATTATTTGAATTTTATGGTGTCCCATTTATTTGGATGGTACAGAAATAGTAAATTAGAAATTGTATATGAACCTTAGGTTTCTTATACATATAAAATTTTACCTTGATGAAAAAATATTAATAAGGTACGATAACATTCCATCGAATTTCATAAGAAGGTATCATACCTTCTACAACAATATTGAAAATTTGTTTCAGAAATAACTTGATATTTCTATTTTTCTAGTGAAATATTCTTTACATTTATTAATCTATATTGATTGAAAAGTATTTATTTTTTAAAATTATCATTCATGAATATTTTATTTGAATGGAATTATATTTTTTTCATTTATATACAAATAAATTTTTCTAATAGTATCATGGGAATGACCTTAACTGTACCAATAATGATGAAATATTACATCAATTAAATGATAGACATTATTAATATATGAATTATAGATTTTATTACTATCATAAAAAAAGAAATATTGGTTTTTTCGACTAGCATATCACACATTTCAAGGTAAGACATAGTTTATTTATTCAAATTTCAAAATAGTGTAATAATTTAAAATAATATTTTGAACAAATCAAATATATCTATTTTAATGAATTTATTATACTTGAATGTTATAATATCACATGATTTTCATGTAGTGATTTAATTTTACATGTATATGGATTTTATTTTAATTATTTAAAATAATTACAGATAATACAAAATTTCTTATATTTCAAAATTTACCATGAAAAATTACAGTCACAGTGATGTTTCCTTAAATGAAACAATAATTTTATATCATAATATAACAATTGGATATGTTGATCATATCTTAATTATTTAATATAATTTTCCACATGATGGTACCCAAAATGGGTGAGATCCAATAATGTGGTCATGTGAATTACATTTTGATGTAACCCATTGAATATTATAATATTATTTTGAGAATGTAAATTAAAAATTATGGTTTCATAAATGATTTTATTTTAGATAGGTATATTGATTATGACGGCATTTAATTATTTACCAAATACATATCTAGTATTGTTAACATCAGTGTTAGGCCCATCAATTGGATTTGGTGTGAGATAACATAAGTGGGGGGGATCATGGTATGGTGATTTTTTCTATAATTAAACTCATTTTCATAATAATCTTTCTATATATATAGGTCACCACATTTGTATTCATTTATATTTTGATTAATTTATTATTCCACATTGCCATACTTTAACTGATATAATATTTTTCTCCCATTTTTTCTGATAGGGTTGGGTAAAATATAAAAAAGAACTATTAATATTTTAACTAGAATTGAGGACTAGTGTTACTCAATCATGTCCACAAAACCAGGTGCTCAGGTTTCTAGTCCTGTTAGAAACATAATATGATCTATTTTTTAGTGGGTCATGATTTTTAATATGGAAATATATAATAGGAAGGAATGTAAGGAGAGTTAAATAGTGGTTGAGACTCCTCTAAAAAATGGACCAATGGTATATGTGATTATTGGACCATGAAAGTTAATTCAATACATGTTTCTGAATAAAAATTATCCAAACCTAGAAATATTATGAATTTATTTTACGTAAATAAGGATTATATGTATTTGGTCAATGCTAATAATAAATATACTAATCATATAATTGAGAATGTGTTGTTGAACTATATCACTGTGATCATTGGATTTAATATTTCTTATAGTCCACTAATATATAAGGTCACATCCCCTACAAAGGATCATGTTCGATGAATAATATTTTATTTGTGTCAAATACCTCATTGTTACATCCTAAAATCGTTGATTCATTGGAAAAAACAAAATTGACCCAAATATTATTAATAATATGAACTATTTATTTATGATTTCAAATTTTGTGTATTGGGTACATATATATCAACGAGGTTCCCTTATAATATTTTTTTAGTGTCCTATCGAATTGAATAATTCAATAAGTAGTCCTAAAATTACAACCATAATTTTCAATACCAAAAAAATTATCATTTTTGGTTGAATTCTCAATGTGTTCCATGAAATTTGTTTATCTATATAATATCGTGATTTAAAATACACCAAAATTTGATACAAATAAATGATTACGATCATCCAAATATTTGAAATTCTAATATTTAATTGTCATTAAATTATATAATCCTATTATAGAAATATATTATCATGAAATATTCATCATTGGATTTTCTCCTCATTGATATTTTGTTCAGAAAAAATAATTAATTTATAAATGACATATTAACTAGAAACCATTTTTCTATATATCAATTTCCTATAATATGAACATTGGGTTCTACATCGTTATTATCTATATCTGATATAACCTATCTCCTTCCATTTCATTTAGTAATGTTGGGCTTTTATAAAAATGTGTATGTTTTTATTTAAAAATAACTTTTTTAATATAAAATAAATTTTCATATCACTCTCCATCAAATATGAATTTTTTAGAAACATATATTACTTTTTCGCAATTTTATTTTAAATGTATCTATTTATATGAGATAATATCATAAAAATATTAATGATGTCCCAATCCTTTAAAGACTACATGTGAATACCCTTTTTTATACACCATGACATGTTCCTATGTGATCTATAGAATATCAGATAATAATTGATTAAAATTCCAAGAAAAAGGTTTTCAAATTCTCACCTATATATTTTAAGTAATTTATATATTTATGTATCCACAACACTCTCAATGAAATTTTCTCCATCTAGTCAATATTACATAGTTAGTACTCTAATTCTCTTCATCATATTATTTATCATGAGTCCACTATATCTAGTAAAATGAATCTAAGCGGAATCAATATTTCTTAGACAGAATCTAAATGGCCGAAACAAGTATTAAAATAAATTTTTCTTTTCCATATTCAATCATTTTTCATCCATGAACACATATTTCACAACAACACATATTTTTGTTCACCTTTTTTTGAAGGGGTAACGACCCATAAAATTCAGAAATCCATTAACACATTGGGGTAACTAATTTTTAGTATATTATTATATAAAAAATAACTACATGATATATGGAATAATATATAGATTATGTATGTTTCTAAATAATTAGGCATAGTTGGTCTCTAATCCATCGTGTCCATCCCCACCATGTTCTACACCAAGTAATAGTTCATAATTGTTTTCCTTTTTGATTGATCATTTTTGTTCCCTCTAGAGTGGTTTTTTTATCATAACATCCTGAATTTTTAATCCTCATGAGTTCATGAAACATAAAATTAATTAAATGAAAATGATAATATGAAATTTTCTTGGATTATGTGATAAGAACTAGTCTGAACACACGGATAGTTGAAATACATAAGATGAGGCATGAATGACACTTGAGAGGACACCATATTATTCATTTTTATTTGAAAAATTTAATTATAATGAATATAATTTACGGAAATAATGAAATTTCCCATCATAAATGTATCATTTAAAATCAGTCATTTTTGTTACCCATATTGTATTATAAAAACCCTAATAAGACTTTTAATGTAATACTTCTTTGAATGATCTTCTTTATTTTAGGTACCAACCTAAGAACACCCAATCCATCACATGTGATACAAAAACCAAGGATATCACACACTTGTACTCTACTACCTATTATGGGGTTTTCATGCTTTCTCCAACCTTATTAAGAACCTCATTTTTCAACTGTATACTATGTTGGAATAATTTAATTATTAACAATTATTCTAATAAATTTAAATTTTATTTCATGTAACACACAACACCATATTTTTTTATAGTCAAACTAATCAACCAAATAAAGATAACTTATTATTCTTCAAAAATAATGGATTTAATGAATCTATACAAAAACACTATGAATCAACACATCAGAAATAATATAATCAAATTATTTATAAAACCATAACAATAGAACAAATATATTGTTATGAAATACAATTTAAAATCTAACATGTAGAAAAATATCCCAATTGGAATTTTTAACAATTTTTTTAGACAATATCACCAAAATTCTATTAATAAAACCCATTTACAATTAAAATGAATATTTTTACATAAAATGAAATATATATTAAAATAATAAATCTACCCATATGTAATGTAAATCTAAATGGTCATTATTCATGATTATATGTCCCAGATAACTCTTAAAAAGCATACAAAAAACCTTATAAATTTTCTCAATTTTTTAATAAAAATTTGAATTATTATTTTTTTTCATAATTATAATTTGTTAAAAGAATCGTATAAGGATAATACAAAATATTTAACTTCTCTATGAAATAACAATTCAATGTAGAAATCACTATTGTTTCCATGAATATTGTTTACATTTTTTAAAATATTTTGTACAATATTTTTTCTTGCATCCATGTATCATAAAATTTATGTCGAATTAATCTTATAAGAATACATTCACCTAGAATGAATTGAGTTTTTCCCAAAAATTTATAGTGATCCTTATAATAATATACTGATTAATATTACCAAATAGAACAAGGGGAGTCAAAAAACCCATTAGATAACTAAAAAAGACTTTTTTGTGGAAACAATGGTCTTAGGTAATACTTATATGTGTTTTAATGTCACATAATTTTTTATTAAACCCATGGTATATTAACCATTCTATTATCCAAGTAAAAATATAATCTCACCCAAATAACATAAAATAGTTAGCAAATAAATTGTAAACAAAAAATGGTATATAATATTCCAATTTTCGAATCATTTTGTAAAGAAATGTAAAATTCAACGGAAATGTTTTCTTAATTTTTTTTGGGATTTTTACAAGAACGCAGTTTCTGACGGCACTAGATTCCAAGGCCCGGTGTGTCTGGAATTTCTATCCAAATTTTAGCTCGGGTACGTTCAGTGAAAAAAGGAGCGTGAAATTCTAACTTTTGAACCAGTGATCGGAATCGAATTCCGAGGGCACCGATGAAACCGCAGCGCTGGTAATTTCTTAGGAACACCTTTTCTAGAGTTGCGTTTTCTCGTTATGAGTTGTTTAAATTTGTGGATTAAGTGTGAGTGAAATAAAATTTCGTTAAGAATTTTATTTCTCTTTTCCATGTGTTAGAACCTAGGTCTAGGAGTTAGGGTGGGACCCACTGATTGTTAGTTTCTCTTGAGTTGACTAAAGGTAATGTGGGGCCCACATGAGCCCCACCTTTTCAATTTCCTTAACTCCCTGACTCCTCTTAACCCCCCCACTTATGTTTTGTAACTCTTTTAACTTTTAAACATCCCTTTAATTTGGGTGACTTTTCCTCTCCTCTCTTTATGTATGACAACCCACCAATTCAATTAATTAATTTATGTTTTGAATTTTTTAATTGTGGCATGAGTTAATAAAATAAGGATGAGCCTTACTTTATTTTGGTTGGTTGTTGTGTTTGGATAATTGAGGAGAGAGCTCTTGGGTGTTTTCATCTTCATCACGAAGAACACCAAGACTTCGACGAAGAACGCCATCACCGTAAGAAGAGATCGATGTGTCGTCTCTTCTCCTCTCCACAGCCGGGGTGTGACCCCTTTTTCCGAAGATCGATGATGCACCCTCTTTCGATCTTCTTCCCGTGTCAAAAAAAGGATACGCCACTTCCTCCTCAGACGTTCTCTGTCAACATACAGAGCTTCACCTCGCGATGTCGTTTTCCGCAGCGAAGCCCCGTTCTAGCTATGCTCAAGGTAGGGGTTATTTAATTATTTTGTTCGTGTTTACCAGTTTGTCATTTTTTTGTGAAAATACGACCAAATGATATCGATTAATGAGAGGGGGCCGGACCACACAAACACGGCCGACCCTCCTCCCTAATCCGTGTGTTTGTTTCTTTTTGGTTTGAAACGAGTATGGCGCGGTGCCGTCGCACCGCGTGTGATCGTGCAACAATGAATTCGCGGCACCGCCGTGCCGCGCCGTGAAAACGAACAAGGACACGACGCTATCGTGCCTCGTTGGGGAAACCCGAAGACACCGTGGCCGGGGCAGGGCCGCGGTGGAAGAGCATGCCGCCGTCACGCCGCACCAGTCGACCAAGGCCGCGGCCGGTTCCGGGACGCGGCGAAGCAGGGTGACCGACGGCTGGAGAGGGGCCGCTGGCATTAGAGCAAGGAGGGGACCGGCTGACGCCGGTCCCATGGAGCATGAACCGGCCGTCCAGGGCCGGCCGACCAGACAGGTAAAGATCCGGGAGTCAAAACCCCCGGCTAGCCAGCTGAGCGGCCCCTTAATTGGGGTAGCGGATTCCGAACGGTGGGGAGCAGCGCCCCCCCCCCCCCCCTCGCATAACCGAACGGCTCGGACGTTTGGCTGATCTAGCGGGTGTTGCGCGCCAGCGCGCCGGGTAGCCGGGACGCTGTACCGGGCCACGCCCAGCCGGGCCGACCCAAGGGGTCACGGGCGGGGTCGGTCCGGGCACGAAACCCCCTTTTTCAGGCCCTTTCGGTCTCTCGCCCATATCTTGAGTTGTAGACATCTGATCGATGAACCGTCAGCGGCGATGCGATCCTTGTATCGAGATTTTCGTTTTGGTATATTACACTCAATGTTTTGAAATACTTTGGGTTCGGCCGGGTTGGTTCGGATACGAAACCAACCGGGCCCTCGGAGAGAAAACACATATATCATGAGCTCTGATCGTCCGATTGACGTACCGTTGACTTTCATGGATTTCTCTAAGTCAGACGTATTTTTTTTCTTACTCCGCTCGAGGTTTTGATGCCGTCGGAGTGCAGTCGGTTTGGTTCGCTCACGAAACCAACCGGGCCCCTGTAACGAAAAAGCCAATAACTCACAGATCGGGCGTCTGATTGACGCGCCGTCTGTCTCGTTGAATTCCTCTTGATGAGATGGAACTTTTGGCATACTTCGCCCAAGTTTTGGTTGCTTTAGGATAGTGGCCGGGTTGGATTGTATCCGAAATCCAACCTGGCCCTTGGAACGGAAAAGCTGTTATCTTCAGACTGGACGTCCGTTTGACGAACCGTCCGTGACATTGCTTATCACGTGGAGAAACGGTCCCTTTGAGTATACCTTATGAGAGTTCATGGTATATATGAGATACGGCCGGGTTGGTTTGCACTCGAAACCAACCGGGCCCCTCGGACGAAAAGGCTAATAACTCCCAGATCGGGCGTCTGATTGACGCGCCGTCTGTTGCGTTGAGACCCTTATGACGAGGAGGCCCTTTGAGATACATCTTCCTGGGACTTTGTGATACTTGGAGTATTGAAAAGTAGCTCGTGGAGAGGTCCCTCTCGGAGACGAGCATACAGAGTACGGAGACCGTGTAGACGACTGAGACCTGACGAATGCTTGACGAACTCGACTTGGAGTGAGTCGACTAGCCCAGTGGATGGAGTGCCCGGTATTTAGAGGGAGACCCACGACGGACAGAGCGCTTGGTAGTTGGTAGCAGACCCGCGGTACTCGACCAGAGGAGTACCTCTGTAGACTATTAGGGGGAGCACCCGGTATTTGGCGGCATAACCATAGTCGACGGAGCGCCCAGTTTTTGGCAGTAGACCCAGGCACTCGACAGGAGGAGTACCTCAGAGACTTGGATTAGTGAGCAGTACCTCAGAGTCGTGAAAGGACCATTGTACACTCCAGAGACGGGGCTCTTCAGCAGTTACGGTTTCGATAATGAAAATCCTAGTTTGAGCTGAGTCTATGACCTTTGTGTTTCCTCATGATTGAGATGGGTTACATGATAACTTAGGTATATGTATGGGAATATACCTGGGTAGTGTTTATCCGTTGATTTCATAATCTTTGTGTTTCCTCGTGATTGAGATGAGTTACATGATAACTTAGGTATATGCATGGTCATATACCTAAGTAGAGGTTTTCTGTTGAGATATTCTTTGTGGTTATCCATGTTGGTTTTAGTAATACCTTGAGGGTCTCGGGGTCCCTACTGAGTATCGTTATACTCACCCCTGCAAGGGCTATGCCCGCACCTCGTTGTGTTTGTTGCAGATGACGGGCAGTGCTGACGGAGGCCAAGTTATCGAGGACTGGACGGTACCCGGAGGTGGACCACATGACGAGTCAGTATCCGGAGGTGGACTTCACAGTGAGACGACACTCGGAGGAGGATGATGGGTGAGAGCGTTGTGGAGTCTATCTGTACCTACCCCTAAGCTAGGATCTGTGGTGGACGATCCAAGAGCTGCGCCATCTTTACCTACCCTTCAGGTGGGATCCGAGGAGGATAACCCAGGAGCCACTTCCGTTCTTCCAGCTGTTGTACTTTGTTCAGTTGTCGTTGTACATTCATTTGGGTTTGTATTCTGGCCCATTTACCATTCAAAACTTCTCTTTGTACTTAATGTTTTATTTCCTATTGTACTCTGTGGTGTTTTGTTTACTTTTATAAAGGAAATTCCTTCCCAGTTATCGGGATTTACGCCTTTGGTGCTAGTTGCCAGCCCCTGGCCTATGGAAGGCGGGCTTGGGGTAGTCATGACATGGGCCCCGAGGATGGGTCTTGATAAATTGGTATCATAGGAGTCGGTTCTATCGTAGAAATTATAACTCTGATGTTTTCTTTCTGTGAAGAAACAGTGTTAAGATTACCGAGTGTGGTTTTCAGTTCAGGGAGTCCAGTGTTGGTGCGCGCAGCCGACGTATCCATACACCAGGACCCTAAGAACTGATTTTCGACTTTGTGCATGAAAACAGTGTTTACGTGTGTGTTTCCAGAAGTTTTTAAAAGTCAGCTCAAAACAGGTCAGCTCACCAGTTGCAATCGTTTGACCATGTCACGTTGATTCTTTCAGGATGCCTTTTCACGGACGACTAGCTAGAGCCCAGATGGATGTGCATACTGAAAGCCTGCCGAGCGATAAGGCTTCGGTACAGGGCCCTCTTGCAGTTGAGGCACCAGCGGAGGCACCAGTGGTACTACCATACGTTGGGCCACCGATGCCACCAGCCCTAGTAGTAGGTGATGCACGCCACTTGAGAGCGATGCACGAGTTCCAGCGCCAGAGACCACCCAGGTTCCAGGGAGAGACGGACTCGCAGGCAGCTGAGGATTGGATGGAGGCTGTGGTGAGAGTCTTCAGGCTAGTGGGGACTCTGGCAGACTTCATGGTTATCTTTTTTTCCAGCCTTCTTCAGGCAGCAGCAGACATGTGGTGGTTCCACATGTTCCAGTTTTGTGATGGGATGACCTTCGCATGGGAAGACATCGAGACCTTCTTCAGGGTGGAGTTTTTGCCAGTAGCTCTACACCCCGAGCGTGTTCAAGAGCTGCTGCCTTTGCCGCGTGTTTTTCGATCAGTAGTTGAGTCAGCTGTGGGCAGTAGACAGATGATACGGAGGTCCAAGAGGACCAGAGCCAGTCGTACGAGAAGCAGGAAGTGTTATGAATGTGGCAGGAAGGGTCACATGGCACGTGACTGTCCGAATCCTCATACAGTTGATCCACGGGTGTTGGAGGATCTGCTGAGACAGAAGCAGCGGCTGGTGCTTGAGCAACAGCCGAGAAATGGTCAAGGCGATAGAGCTCCGAGAGCAGGTGGACATGACAGGAACTAGTGGATATGTCCCATGTACATCTATTTCCATGTTGATGTTGTATTCGTGTCTTTGTACTATGAGCTGCAAAAATAAATAGACACTTATCTTTGTGATGTTTTCTTTCGTGTCCTTTTGATTGGTTGATACTGAGAGGACCCGGTTAAAACTGTTGACTTGACCCTCACTTTCGATATTTCTACTGGAGGAGACCCCGTGACCTCACACTGATGCCGACAGCATGACTCGACCCTTGGAGGCGAGAGTGATGGTTGGATCTCTTGGTAGTTACGTCGAGGCCTTACGATATCGTCCATGGCATGAATACATCAATCATGTCAGTATTGACTGTATAAGGCAATGGGTTTGGTTCATCCAGGGGATGAGACCGAGTTTCTCTTTTTGGAAAAGGGTAAATTTTAGCAGCTCTTTTAGATCGTAGGCAAAGAAGGCGCAGGTCATCCAGGAGTGGATGAAGACTGCACAGTGTAGTAAGAAATAGGAAACCGTCACCCGTCTTAGAGACTCGAGCTTGTTAAGAGTTTCAAGAAGATGAAGCTTTAAGGAGAGATGAGTCTGCGGAGCAGTAGACGTGGAGGCAGAGCTATGAGAGCAGCATGAGGTAGTGTACATATTAACATGCAACAACCTCCCGCCTTAGTTATCCCCACCAGGTTCCGGGAGCTGGAAGGCGGAAGAAGAGTGCGGATGCATGCGGTCAAGGAGTGTGACCAAATGGCTCAAAAAATGATTCAAGGGATAGTATGTGTCCACTACTAGCTGTTGTAGTAACGGACGTCGATATAAATCATTCCTTGCATTCACAAATCTTGTTCCAGAACTAGATTTTCCGGTAAGCCGTGGACTTGACCCTCACGTCTGGAGATACCTTGGGAGGAGAATCGATAATCACACTTACGCCGACGGTGTGGTCCGAACCTCGAGGCGAGTGTTTCAGTTAGAATCCCTTCGTGGCAGCGTCGAGGACTTACGACGTTAGTTTGATTATGGAATGAGCTATAACTGTTCATACTCAAATTGATGGTATTAGGCAATAAGGTTGTTGTTTAACTACGTCGTCGGGATGGGTTTTCCTTGGTCGGTGAAAAGGAAACCCCAGGTAGCACAGGATAAACTCATGCACAGGAGGGTGCGACCGATCACTCTTGAGTCGGTCAACCTTACCCTCGTGGCAACAGTTGTTTTGAGTTTCAGTTCTAATAGGAATTGGAGACCTTTAGAGTTCGAGGATGACAATCATGTCCTTATATGGGTCTCACCTAGATGAGGTTTACAGAGATGTGACCAAGGCGGCAAGTTATCTCCGAGGTTCAATAGACCATTCTGGGCCTTCGCTGGGTAGGCGAGAGGGTTTACCGCTTGACCCATCCACCTCAGTTGCACCAGGTGCACGACGTTTTCCATGTATCTCAACTGAGGAGATACATGCTCGACCCTTCGCATATCAGCGACTGTCACGACCCGCCCTCGGGGTCCGTGCCGTGACTACCCCAAGCCCGCCTTCCATAGGCCAGGGGCTGGCGACTAGCACTAAGGCGTAAATCCCGGTAAAAAGGGAAGGCATTGACTTTGAAAAGTAAACACACACCACAGAGTAAACAAGCGGAAAGTAAACACTAAGCAAACAGAGTACAACTGAAAGTGCGGAAAAGTAAATGGGCCAGAATACAAACCCAAACTGAAAGTAAAGTACAACTCAAAAAGGAAAAACGGCAACTAAAAAGTAAAAGCTGCTACTCCGAGCTGTCCACTGGAAATCCCACCTGAAGGGTGGGTACAGATAGCTCCTCTGCTCCACGGGTCCGGTCGTCCGCTCCGTGCATGTCCCGCCCAGTGGTCCACCTCCGGGTACCGTCCCGCTCTACAAGCCTCAGCTAAGATCAACGCTGTCCGTCGTCTGCAACCAACACAACGTAGTGCGGGCGAAGCCCGTGCAGGGGTGAGTATAAGCTACTCAGTAGGGACCCCGAGACCCAACCTCCGAGCCCAAGTACAACTCAGTCCACGCAGGAAAGTATACGTATTCCACATAGGAAAGCAAAACATAATCCACACAGGATTGCACAACACAATCCACACAGGAAAACAACAGGATTCAGCTCACACAGGTATACTTCTTCAAGGACGATAAAGATGATCACTGATCCATCTAAGTCGTCGGACCCACGAAGGATCGATAGGTAACTAACCCCCGCAGAAGACCCACACAGGATCGGGCTCACACAGAACCTGTAGGCGCTGGCTCACACAGAACCGCTGAGCGCAAGGACCCACACAGGATCGGGCCCACACAGGACCTGTAGCACTGATCCACGTAGGATCGCTGAGTGCTGAAGTCGTCGTCGTCGAATCCACTTAGGATCTCTGTACTGTCGTCGTCGAATCCACACAGGATCTCTGTACTGTCGTCGTCGCAGTCACAGTAGCAGTCGTAGCAGTAGAACAGTCGCAGCCAGCACTAGGGTTCCCGCACACAGCTAGCTCGTTCGGAGGGTCCGCTCCACGAGCCGAGAGGCTGATACATCAACTGTCACGAAGACCAGAGTTGATGTATCGAAAAGTTCCGTATCAACAACAGGAACTCAACGCAACAGACGGCGCGTCGATCGGACGCCCGGTCTGAGAGTTATCGGCATTTTCGTCTCCGGGGCCCGGTTGGTTTTTAAGGCAAAACCAACCCGACCGTACTCCACCTGCGTCCAAACCTCGGGCGGAGTACGCCAAAAGATCCTTCTCACTAAGAGGAACACAACGCGACTGACGACGCGTCAATCGGACGTCCGTAGCTCAAGATATGAGCGTTTCCGCTCCGAAGGCCCGGTTGGTTTCCTGAACGAACCAACCCGGCTGAACTCAAAGTTAACCTAAACCTTGAGTGCAATATACCAAAACGACCGTCTCGATCCAAGGATCGCGTTGCCGCTGACGGTTCGTCGATCGGAGGTCCGAGGCTCAAGTTATGAGCGAAAAACCAAAACTGGTCCGAAACGGGGGGTCCGGGTCCGGGCCGACCCGGCCCGAACCCCCCCCCCCCCCCCCCCCCCCCCCCCTGGGCGGCGGCGGCGGGCGGCGGCGGCGGCGGACGGCGGCGGCGGGCGGCGGCGGCGGGTCGTGGCGGCGGCGGGCCGCGGAGGCGGCGGGCTACGGCGGCGGCGGGCCGCGGCGGCGGCGCCAGGCGCCGCACGTGGGGCTGCGCACGCGGGGGCTAAGCCTCGCGGTTCTTTCAAGTGGCGCGGCCTTTGTGCCGCGCCGGTTCTTTTTAAAACCCCCCCCCCCCTCACGTGGGGGGGCCTGCTGGCGCCGGACCAAGGGGGCGACTGCCCCCTTCCCTCAAGAACCGCCCCCCCCCTCATTAAGAGGGGGGTTTTGATTAGGTGGCCGGGGAATTAAATTCCCCGGTTTTAAGATATCCGGCCGGCCAGCTGGCCGGCCGGTTTTTACCAACGGGACCGGAAATTCCGGTCCCGCCCTCGACTTCCGACGCCGGCGGCCCGGCCGCCGGTCTCCTCTTCCGCCGCGGCCCGGAACCGGCCGCGGTCTTCTCGTCCCGCCGCGGCCCGGAACCGGCCGTGGCGTTCGTCATCCGGCGTGGTGTGACGACACCGCGCCCCTTTGTCGTGCCATGAATCCTTTCAACGCGGCGCGACGGCGTCGCGTTCTTGAAGATTTTTCCTTGGCGTAGCGCGACGGCGCCGCGTAAATTATTTGTACGATCATCCGCGTGGTGCGACGGCACCACGCCATTTTGCTTCCACCGCAAGAATTAAACAAGAACAATGGAGGGGGGGTTCGGCCGTGTTCGTGCGGTCCCCCCCCCTCACGTTAAAATAATAACGCAACTCAAACTAAAATCAAGTCACACGTTAGTCTTGATAAAATCACGATCAAGAATAAAATAAGGTAACCAAAAGAAATCGACAACCCCTACCTCGGGTTTAAGATTTGAAGATTCGTCTACGCTCCGCGGAAGACGGCGTCGCGGAGGTCGGGCGTCGCGGTCATCGTTCGTCAAATCCATTGACGAAGAGATATGCCCGAAGAGACACGTCGTTGGCGGATCTTCGTTTGCCGACGAAGAAGGTCCGAGGAGGAAGAAGAGGTCCGAAGATACCGGGTCGCCGAGTCGATGATCCTTGACGAGTGTTGTCGTTCTTCGTTGAGGATGAAGACGTTCTTCACCGGAGAATATGAAGTTCTTCAAGAGACTTAGAGCTCTCTCCTCCAATCCTCAACACAACCAATCTAACCCCCAAAAATAAAATAAGCTAATCTTATTTTATTAATACATTCTACGAGTTCAAAATTCAAAAACTTAACTCCATTAAATGGATTAGTGTGTTGGCAAGATTAAAGTGAGGAGAGGGAAAGTCTCCCAATTAATGGGAAGTTTAAAGGTTAAGATGAGTTACACATCTTAAGTGGGGGGTTTAGAGGAGTTAGGGAAGGTGCGGGGTTGGGCTCGTGTGGGCCCCACCCCACCTTTATTCTCTCAAGGGTAGTTTACAACAAGTAGGTCCCACCCAACTTCCACACATAGGTTAACAACTTAGAATATGAAATAAAATTGTAACACAATTTTATTACTTCACATTTAACTCCCCTTTTTTTTTAACAACTCCTCCTCAGCAAACGCACCTTCGGGAAAAGTCCTATTAAGCAAATATTGGCGCTGCGAGTTCATCGGTGCCCTCGGATTTCAATTCCGAGCACCGGATCAAAAGTTAGGAATTCTCCCTCGTTGGTTCACTGAACGTACCCGAGCCAAACTTCGGAAATTAATTCCGGGCACTCCGGGCCTCGGAATCAGGTGCCGTCTGAAACCGCGCTCTTGTAAAATTCTAAGGAAAATTAAGAAAAAATTTTCCTTGAGTTTTACGGGTCTTTACATTACTCCCACCTCAGGGCTTTACGTCCCCGTAAAGATACAACAAAAACTAGGGAAACAAATGAGGGTACTGAGCACGCATCTGAGCCTCCCGCTCCCATTGCTCTCCTGGAGATTCCCGTGCTGCCATCTGATGCGCACAAGAGGAATCGATCGCCCACGCAGGACCCGCTCCTGTCGATCCTCTATCTCCACCGGGACCTCCGTAAATGTCGCCCCATCGTCAACGTCAAGCTCCCCATGGTCAATGATGTGCGTCGGGTCGTTCACGTATCTCCTCAGCTGGGATACGTGGAAGACGTCGTGCACCCGGTGCAACTGAGGTGGTAGAGCCAGGCGATAAGCCACCTCGCCAATCCTGCTGAGAATCTGGAAGGGTCCGATGAAGCGCGGAGATAATTTGCTGCCTCGGCCAAATCACCGAATACCACGTCGAGGTGAGACCCGCAAGAAGACGTGGTCGCCATCCTCGAACTCTAGTGGCCTCCGCCTCCTGTCAGCGTATGACTTCTGCCGGCTCTGAGCTGTCCTCATCCGCTCCTGGATGACCTGGACCTTCTCTGTCGTGGCCTGGACCATCTCCGGTCCCACCAGTGCTGACTCTCCGGGGTCTGTCCAGCACAAAGTAGATCTACAAGGTCGGTCGTACAACACCTCGTACGGTGCCATCCCGATGGTGGAGTGGTAGCTGTTGTTGTATGCGAACTCCACCAAGGGTAGGTGGTCCTCCCAGCTACGACCAAAGTCAAGGACACATGCGCGGAGCATGTCCTCGAGAGTCTGAATGGTCCTCTCCGTCTGACCATCCGTCTGAGGGTGAAAAGCTGTGCTAAGACGTAGCTGCGTCCCGAATGCCTCCTGTAACCCCTTCCAAAGCCGGGAAGTAAAGCGGGCATCTCGATCGGAAACGATAGATTATGGCACGCCGTGGAGCCGCACAATCTCCTGAACGTAGAGACGTCCCAAGCTCTCCACTGAGCCCTGCTCTCTGATGGGTAAGAAGTGTGCCGACTTGGTGAGTCGGTCAACAATCACCCAGATGGAGTCGTGACCTCTGGAAGTGCGTGGAAGTCCAGTCACGAAGTCCATAGATATGCCGTCCCACTTCCACTCCGGAACCTCCAAGGGCTGTACCAAGCCTGCTGGTACCTGATGTTCTGCCTTCACCTGCTGACAGGTAAGGCATCGAGAAACGAACTCTGCTACAGCTTTCTTCATGCCCGGCCACCAGTGCTATCGTCTGAGATCCTGGTACATCTTCACCACTCCAGGATGTACCTCCAAAGGAGAAGTGTGAAACTCCCTCAGCACTTCCTCTCGCAAAGCGACTGGTACCATGGTACGTCCTCTGAAAAGGATGTCGTGCTCTGCTCCAAGGGAGAAACCATCAGGTGCCTGTCCCGAGGATATCTTTGCACGCCGTGTCTCACAGTCATCGTCCCCGTGCTGTGCCTCCCTGACTCGCTGCAGTAGTAGAGGAGTGACTGTGAGAGACTGAAGAAAGGCTGCTCCATCTCTATCCACGAAGGATATCTGCAAAGAGGCTAGCTGCTCTGTTGCCTCCTCAAGTAGCTGAATGCCCGTCCTCCTGCTGAGGGCATCGGCTACTACGTTCCCCTTCCCAGGAGTATAGACTATCTCAAAGTCATAGTCCTGGAGGAACTCGAGCCATCGTCGCTGTCTCAGGTTCAGGTCCTTCTGCGAGAAGATATACCTGAGACTCTGATGATCGGAAAAGACTGTAAAGCGCTCGCCCATCAGATAGTGTCGCCATGTCTTCAGAGCGAAGACCACCGCTGCTAACTCCAGGTCATGGGTAGCGTAGTTCTGTTCATGCGGCCTCAACTGTCGTGATCCATAGGCGATCACTGCCCGCTCCTGCATCAGAACACATCCGAGTCCGGTCCCTGATGCATCGCAGTAGACTACGTACCCTACTCCCTCCTCAGGCAACCTCAAGATAGGTGCGCTAGTCAATCTCTGTCTCAGCTCCTGGAAGCTCTGCTGACATCTGTCTGACCATACGAAGGGTTTCCCCTTCTTCGTCAAAGCTGTGAGTGATGCCGCAACTCTAGAGAAGTTCGGCACAAATCTTCGATAGTATCCAGCTAGTCCCAAGAAACTCCGAACCTCAGTCACGCTCCTGGGTGGCTCCCATGCTAACACAGCCTCAATCTTCGCGGGATCCACTGCAACTCCCGCCTCAGAGATAACGTGTCCCAAAAAGTGGACCTCACGTATCCAGAACTGGCACTTCGAGAGCTTACCATAAAGCTGGTGCTCTCGGAGTGTGTCAAGAACAACTCGCAAGTGATAGGCGTGCTCCTCTTCTGTCGTAGAGTAAATCAGAATGTCGTCGATGAAGACCACGACAAACCGATCGAGGTATGGCTGAAAGATCCTGTTCATGAGAGCCATGAACACTGCTGGAGCATTGGTTACACCGAAAGGCATAACCAAGAACTCATAGTGGCCATACCGACATCTGAAGGCCGTCTTCTGCACATCCTCGTCTCTGACTCTGAGCTGATGATAGCCTGACCTGAGGTCTATCTTCGAGAACCACCGTGCTCCCTTGAGCTGATCAAAGAGGTCATCAATCCTCGGTAGCGGATACTTGTTCCTCACTGTCACCTGGTTCAGGCGACGATAGTCAACACAAAGTCGTAAGCTCCCGTCCGCCTTCTTGGTGAACAATATCGGGGAAGCCCAGGGTGAAACACTGGGTCGGATGAACCCCTTGCCCTGCAAGTCCTCCAACTGTTCCCGTAGCTCTCGAAGCTCGGCGGGGGCCATCCGATATGCTGGAGTGGATATCGGGGCTGTCCCGGGGTACAAGTCAATATAAAAGTCTACCTCTCTGCGAGGAGGTAGCCCTGGAACGTCGTCGGGAAAAACGTCCGCAAACTGATCCACCACTGCAGGAAAACCAGGACTCCGCACGTCAACTGCTCCAAGGATAAGGCTAGCCAACTGATGAGTGATGGGCTGTCCTCTCCTCCGCGGAAGTCCATCCTGTGCTGCTAAGGCTCCCTTCTCGCCGGTGAAGGTGAACCTGCTCCCGTCGGTGCGTACACATCGCACCTTGCGCCTAAAACAGTCAATCTGTGCATGGACCGTAGACAGCCAATCCATGCCCAAGATGACGTCGTAAGGCCTCGACGCTGCTACAAGAAGATCCCAGCCGAAGCTCTCGCCTCCTAGAGTAAGCTCACACTACCGGCACCAGTGCGTAATCGTCGAGTCTGCTCCCGTAGGAGTCTCTAGCCGTAAGGATCGAGCCAACGGCTCTGTCGGAATCTCCGAGCTCCGAACAAGGGCAGCGGCTATGAAAGAGTGACTCGCTCCTGTGTCTATAAGAACTGCAGCAAGGGTGGAATAGACACATATAGTACCTCGAATCATCTCAGGTGCGCCGTGGTCGTAGGCCTCTGCTGCCTGGAGCTGAGCCTGTCGCTGCCCGCCAGCTCCCTGTGGTCGGGGTGGACCTCGTGGTGGTGGTGGTGGTAGAGCCTCAAAGCGTCGGCCACCACCAGCTGCTCGTCCAGCTCCTTTGCCTCGTCCGCCTCCTCCCTGCGGACCGCCACGGTCGACCCTCTGCCTCTGCCTCGGTGGTCCATCAACTGACTGCTGCTCCTCGGCACGGCGGGTCGGGCAGTCGCGAGCCATGTGGCCCTGCCCGCCGCACGAGTAGCACTGTCTGCCTCTCGGAAGACTGGCTCCGCGCTGTGTGCCCCGCACTGCTGAGCCAGTGCCCTGAGGTCGTCGGCCCGAAGGTCTGGTCTGTCTGGACCCCTGAGTCATCCGTCGACAGCCTGCTGCAGATGACTCTGCCACGTGCCGCCCTGCGGTGGGTCGCTGTGCTGATGTAGACTCAGCAAGGAAGCTCTCGATCAGAAGAGCCCGCTCCAGTACTCCTGTCTGAGTCGGTATGCTGAGGGAGATCAGCGATGCCCTGATCTCGTGTCTCAAACCCTGCTCGAAGGTCCGGGCCCGGAAGAATGGGTCCCGTACCATGTCGGTCGAGTAGCGCGAGAGATCGGTAAATCTCGCCGAGTACTGAGCGACCGTCATGCTACCCTGCCGCAGCTGTAGAAGCTCCTGGATGCGCACCGCTCGGAGGGTGGCAGGGACGAACTCAGAGCGGAAGTGGCTCTCAAAGTCCGTCCAAAGAAGAGATGCCTCATCGTGCACCTGGAGCATCAGGCTCCACCATCGTCCTGCTGCTGCGTGTAGTAGGCTCGCAGCGAGGATCACCATGAGGTCTGCTGGTGTCCTCACTAGCCTAAAAACTCGAACTACTGCCTCCAGCCAGTCCTCTGCTGCCTGGGGATCCGTCTCCCCGCGAAACCTGGGCGGTCGCTGGCGCTGAAACTCATGCAGTGCGCTGAGGCGACGTGCATCGTCAGCGGCTGCTGCTGGAAGCATCGGGGGCTCGGCGGGTAAAGCTAGCGCCGGTGCCACTACTGGAAAAGGGCCCTGCACCGAGGCCTCGTCGCTCGGTGGGCTGTCGTCTCGCTCGACTCGCGGAACCCTAGCTGGCTGCCGTCGTGGGGCCATCCTGAAAAGGAAACAGGTGCGCCACGGTTAGAACAGTATACCTGGTGAGCTGATATAAGTAATCACAAAGAAAACTTTGAAACACACACGCAATCAATGTTTTCGTGCATTAAGTCGGAAATCAGATGTCAGGGTCCTGGTGTACGGATACGTCGGCCGCCGCACCAACACTGGACTCCCTGGACTGATAACCACACTCAATACGCTAAACATTATTGCTTCACATAGAAAAGATCAGAGTTCGCGGTAGAACCGAACTCCTCTGATACCAATTTGTCACGACCCACCCTCGGGGTCCGTGCCGTGACTACCCCAAGCCCGCCTTCCATAGGCCAGGGGCTGGCGACTAGCACCAAGGCATAAATCCCGGTAAAAAGGGAAGGCATTGCCTTTGAAAAGTAAACACACACCACAGAGTAAACAAGCGGAAAGTAAACACTAAGCAAACAGAGTACAACTGAAAGTGCGGAAAAGTAAATGGGCCAGAATACAAACCCAAACTGAAAGTAAAGTACAACTCAAAAGGGAAAAACAACAACTGAAAAGTAAAAGCTGCTACTCCGAGCTGTCCACTGGAAATCCCACCTGAAGGGTGGGTACAGATAGCTCCTCTGCTCCACGGGTCCCGTCGTCCGCTCCGTGCACGTCCCGCCCAGTGGTCCACCTCCGGGTACCGTCCCGCTCTACAAGCCTCAGCTAAGATCAACGCTGTCCGTCGTCTGCAACCAACACAACGTAGTGCGGGCGAAGCCCGTGCAGGGGTGAGTATAAGCTACTCAGTAGGGACCCCGAGACCCCTGAAGGTCTCTCAAATCCACAAAGGATAAATCACGAAGAAAAGTACAATCACGAAGTAACAACCGACACTGCTTAGGTATATGCCCATACATATACCTAAGTCATCAATTCAAATACGCTCCAACCTCCGAGCCCAAGTACAACTCAGTCCACGCAGGAAAGTATACGTATTCCACATAGGAAAGCAAAACATAATCCACACAGGATTGCACAACACAATCCACACAGGAAAACAACAGGATTCAGCTCACACAGGTATACTTCTTCAAGGACGATAAAGATGATCACTGATCCATCTAAGTCGTCGGACCCACGAAGGATCGATAGGTAACTAACCCCCGCAGAAGACCCACACAGGATCGGGCTCACACAGAACCTGTAGGCGCTGGCTCACACAGAACCGGTGAGCGCAAGGACCCACACAGGATCGGGCCCACACAGGACCTGTAGCACTGATCGACGTAGGATCGCTGAGTGCTGAAGTCGTCGTCGTCGAATCCACACAGGATCTCTGTACTGTCGTCGTCGAATCCACACAGGATCTCTGTACTGTCGTCGTCGCAGTCACAGTAGTAGTCGTAGCAGTAGAACAGTCGCAGCCAGCACTAGGGTTCCCGCACACAGCTAGCTCGTTCGGAGGGTCCGCTCCACGAGCCGAGAGGCTGATACATCAACTGTCACGAAGACCAGAGTTGATGTATCCAAAAGTTCCGTATCAACAACAGGAACTCAACGCAACTGACGGCGCGTCGATCGGACGCCCGGTCTGAGAGTTATCGGCATTTTCGTCTCCGGGGCCCGGTTGGTTTTTAAGGCAAAACCAACCCGACCATACTCCACCTGCGTCCAAACCTCGGGCGGAGTATGCCAAAAGATCCGTCTCACTAAGAGGAACACAACGCGACTGACGGCGCGTCAATCGGACGTCCGTAGCTCAAGATATGAGCGTTTCCGCTCCGAAGGCCCGGTTGGTTTCGTGAACGAACCAACCCGGCCGAACTCAAAGTTAACCGAAACCTTGAGTGCGATATATCAAAACGACCGTCTCGATCCAAGGATCGCGTTGCCGCTGACGGTTCGTCGATCGGAGGTCCGAGGCTCAAGTTATGAGCGAAAAACCAAAACTGGTCCGAAACGGGGGGTCCGGGTCCGGGCCGACCAGGCCCGACCCCCCCCCCCCCCTGAGCGGCGCGGCGGCGGCGGCGGGCGGCGGCGGCGGGCGGCGGCGGCGGCGGCGGGCTGCGGCGGCGGCGCCTGGCGCCGCACGTGGGGCTATGCACGCGGGGGCTAAGCCCCGCGGTTGTTTCAAGTGGCGCGGCCTTTGTGCCGCGCCGGTTCTTTTAAAACCGCCCCCCCCCCCCTCACGTGGGGGGGCCTGCTCGCGCCGGACCAAGGGGGCGGCTGCCCCCTTCCCTCAAGAACCCCCCCCCCCCTCATTAAGAGGGGGGTTTTGATTAGGTGGCCGGGGAATTAAATTCCCCGGTTTTAAGATATCCGGCCGGCCAGCTGGCTGGCCGGTTTTTACCAACGGGACCGGAAATTCCGGTCCCGCCCTCGACTTCCGACGCCGGAGGCCCGACCGCCGGTCTCCTCTTCCGCCGCGGCCCGGAACCGGCCGCGGTCTTCTCGTCCCGCCGCGGCCCGGAACCGGCCGCGGCGTTCGTCATCCGGCGTGGTGCGACGGCACCGCGCCCCTTTTCCGTTCCATGAATCCTTTCAACGCGGCGCGACGGCGTCGCGTTCTTGAAGATTTTTCCTTGGCGTAGCGCGACGGCGCCGCGTAAATTATTTGTACGATCATCCGCGTGGTGCGACGACACCACGCCATTTTGCTTCCACCGCAAGAATTAAACAAGAACAATGGAGGGGGGGTTCGGCCGTGTTCGTGCGGTCCGGCCCCCCCCCCCCTCACGTTAAAATAATAACGCAACTCAAAATAAAATCAAGTCACACGTTAGTCTTGATAAAGTCACGATCAAGAATAAAATAAGGAAACCAAAAGAAATCGACAACCCCTACCTCGGGTTTAAGATTTGAAGATTCGTCTACGCTCCGCGGAAGACGGCGTCGCGGAGGTCGGGCGTCGCGGTCGTCGTTCGTCAAATCCGTTGACGAAGAGATATGCCCGAAGAGACACGTCGTTGGCGGATCTTCGTTTGCCGACGAAGAAGGTCCGAGGAGGAAGAAGAGGTCCGAAGATACCGGGTCGCCGAGTCGATGATCCTTGACGAGTGTTGTCGTTCTTCGTTGAGGATGAAGACGTTCTTCGCCGGAGAAGATGAAGTTCTTCAAGAGACTTAGAGCTCTCTCCTCCAATCCTCAACACAACCAATCTAACCCCCAAAAATAAAATAAGCTAATCTTATTTTATTAAGACATTCTACGAGTTCAAAATTCAAAAACTTAACTCCATTAAATGGATTACTGTGTTGAAAGATTAAAGTGAGGAGAGGGAAAGTCACCCAATTAATGGGAAGTTTAAAGGTTAAGATGAGTTACACATCTTAAGTGGGGGGTTTAGAGGAGTTAGGGAAGGTGAGGGGTTGGGCTCGTGTGGGCCCCACCCCACCTTTATTCTCTCAAGGGTAGTTAACAACAAGTAGGTCCCACCCAACTTCCACACATAGGTTAACAACTTAGAATATGAAATAAAATTGTAACACAATTTTATTACTTCACATTTAACTCCCCTTTTTTTTAACAACTCCTCCTCAGCAAACGCACCTTCGGGAAAAGTCCTCTTAAGCAAATATCGGCGCTGCGAGTTCATCGGTGCCCTCAGATTTCAATTCCGAGCACCGGATCAAAAGTTAGGAATTCTCGCTCGTTCGTTCATTGAACGTACCCGAGCCAAACTTCGGAAATTAATTCCGGGCACTCCGGGCCTCGGAATCAGGTGCCGTCTGAAACCGCGCTCTTGTAAAATTCTAAGGAAAATTAAGAAAAAAATTTCCTTGAGTTTTACGGGTCTTTACAGCGACCATGAGGAGCTGGACGATGGAGATGGGGTTGCTTTCATGGAGGTTCCAATGGGGATCAAGGATCGATAGGAATAGATCCTAGGAGGAAGGTCGATTCCTCGGGTGCGCATTCTTTGGCAGTACGGGAATCTACAGATAAGCACATGGGAGCGGAAGGCTCAGATTTGAGCTCAGTACCGCTTTTGTATCCCTAGTTAGTGTTAATGATTTTTGGGGACGTAAATCCCTGAGGTGTGATTAATGTAAAGACCCATAAAATTCAAGGGAAATTTTTTCTTAATTTTTTTTGGGATTTTTTCAAGAACTCAGTTTCTGAAGGCACTGGATTCTGAGGCCTAGTGTGTCCATAATTTCTATCCGATGTTTAGCTCGGGTACGTTCATTGAACGAACGAGCGGGAAGTTCTAACTTTTGAACTGATGCTCGGAATCGAATTCCAAGGGCACCGATGAAACCAATGCATCGATAATTTCTTAGGAACACCTTTTCTAGAGTTGTGTTTGCTCGTTATGAGTTGTTTAAATTTGTGGATTAAGTGTGAGTGAAATAAAATTTCATTAAGAATTTTATTTCTCTTTTCCATGTGTTAGAACCTAGGTGTAGGAGTTAGGGTGGGACCCACTGATTGTTAGTTTCTCTTGAGTGGATTAAAGGTATGGTGGGTCCCACACAAGCCCCAACTTTTCAATTTCCTTAACTCCCTAACTCCTCTTAACCCCCCCCCCCACCACTTATGTTGTGTAACACTTTTAACTTTTAAACTTCCCTTTAATTTGGGTGACTTTTACTCTCTTCGCTTTAAGTATGTCAACTCAACAATTTAATTAATTAAATTAAGTTTCGATTTTTTGAATTGGGGTATGAGTTAATAAAATAAGGATGAGCGTTATTTTATTTTGGTTGGTTGTTGTGTGTGGAAAATTGAGGAGAGAGCTCTTGTGTGTTTTCATCTTCATCACGAAGAACACCAAGACTTCGACGAAGAATGTTGTCACCGTAAGAAGAGATTGACGTGCCGTCTCTTCTCCTCTCCACAGCCGGTGTGTGACCCCTTTTTCCGAAGATCAACGACGCACCCTCTTTCGATATTCTTCACGTGTCAAAGAAAATGAGACGCCACTTCCTCCTCGGACGTTCTCTGTCAACAGACGGAGCTTCACCTCGCAACGTCGTTTTCTGCAGCGAACCCCCGTTCTAGCTACGCTCAAGGTAGGGGATATTTAATTATTTTGTTCGTGTTTACCAATTTTTCGTTCTTCGTGAAAATAAGACCAAATTATATAGATTAACGAGAGGGGGTCAGACCGCACAAACACGACCGACCCTCCTCCCTTATCCGTGTGTTTTTTCTTTGTGGTTTGAAACGAGGATGGTGTGGTGTCGTCACACCACGTGTGATCGTGCGACAAGGAATATGCGGCGCCGTCACGCCGCGCCGTGGAAACGAACAAGGACACGACACCGTCGCGCCGCATTGGAGAATCCCGAAGACACCGTAGCCGAAGCAGGGTCGCGGTGGAAGAGCACGACGTCGTCGCGCCGCACCGGTCGACCAAGGCCGTGGCCGGTTCCGGGCCGCGGCGAAGAAGGGTGACCAGCGGCCGGAGACGGGCCATCGGCATCGGAGCATGGAGGCGACCGGCCGACGCCAGTCCTGTGGAGTAAGAACCGGCCGGCCGGACAGGGAAAGAGCCGAGGGTCAAAACCCCCAGCTGGCCAGCTGAGATGCTCCTTAATTGGGGCCATGGATTCCGACCCCCCCCCCCCCCCCCGCATAACCGAACGGATCGTCCGTTCGGCCAAGCCAGCTGGTGCCGCGTGCCAGGGCGCCGGGTAGCCTGGCCACAAGACCGGGCCGCCAGGCTGGGCCGGGCCGACCTAGGGGGTCTCGGGCAGGGTCGGTCCGGGCCCAAAACCCCCGTTTTCAGGCCCTTTTCGGTATTTCACCCATATCATGATCTATAGACCTCCGATCGATGAAACATCAGCTGCGATGCGATCCTTTGATCCAGATGGTCGTTTCGGTATATTATACTCAAGGTTTCGGAATACTTTGGGTTCAGCCAGGTTGCTTCGGATTTGAAACCAACCGGGCCCTCGGAGCGGAAACACTTATATCTTGAGCTCCGGATGTCTGATTGACGTACTGTGGACTTTCATGGATTCCTCTAAGTGAGACAGATCTTTTGGCTTATTCCGCTCGAGGTTTGGATGTCGTCGGAGTGCGGTCGGGTTGGTTTGCTCATGAAACCTACCGGGCCCCTGGAACGAAAACGCCAATAACTCACAGACCAAGCATCAGATTGATGCGTCATATGTCTCGTTGAAATCCTCTTGATGAGACGGAACTTTAGGCATACTTCACCTGAGTTTCGGTTGCTGTTGGATAGTGGTTGGGTTGGATTGTACCCGAAATCCAACCGGGCCCTTGGAACGAAAAAGCTGTTATCTTCAGACTGGGCGTCCGTTTGACGAACCGTCAGCAGCATTGGTAATCACGGGAGAAACAGTCCCTTTGAGTATACCCTATGAGAGTTCATAGTACAGTTGAGATACGGACAAGTTGGTTCGCATTCGAAACCAACTATGCCTCTAGGACCAAAAGGCTAATAACTTCTAGAACGGGCGTCTGATTGACGCGACGTCTGTTGCGTTGAGACCCTTATGACGAGGCGGTCCTTTGAGATACATCTTTGTGGGACTTTGTGATACTTGGAGTATTGAAAAGTATCTCATGGAGCAGTCCCTCCCGGATACAACCATACAGAGTAAGGAGATCGTGTAGACGACTGAGACCAGACGACTGCTTGACTGACTCGACTTGGAGTGAGTCAACTAGCCCAGTGGACGGAGCACCCGATCTTTGGAGACATACCCACGGTAGACGGAGCGCCTAGTAGTTGGCCGCAGACCCACAGTACTCGACCGGAGGATTACCTTTGTAGACTATTAGGGGGAGCGCCTGGTATTTGGCGGGAGACCCATAGCGGATGGAGCACCCAATATTTTACAGCAGACCCGCAGTACTCAACAGGAGGAGTACCTTAGTTACATGGATTAGTGAGCAGTACCTTGGAGTCGTGACAAGACAATTGTACACTCCAGAGACGGGGCTCTTCAGAAGTTAGAGTTTCGATAATGAAAATTCTGGTTTGAGCAGAGTCTATGACATTTGTGTTTCCTCGTGATTGAGATGGGTTACTTGATAACTTAGGTATATGTATGGGCATATACCTGGGTAGTGGTTATCCGTTGATTTCATAATCTTTGTCTTTCCTCGTGATTGAGATGAGTTACTTGATAACTTAGTTATATGCATGGGCATATACCTAAGTAGAGGATTTCTGTTGAGATCTTATTTGTGGTTATCCATGTTGGTTTTAGTGAGACCTTTAGGGTCTCGAGGTCCCTAATGAGTATCATTATTTTCACCCCTGCACGGGCTATGCCCGCACCTCGTTGTTTTTGTTGCAGACGACAGGCAGTGCTGATGGAGGCCGAGTGATCGAGGACTGGACAGTACCCGTAGGTGGACCACACGACGAGTCAGTATCCGGAGGTGGACTTCACCGAAATACGACACTCAAAGGAGGTTGACGGGTGAGAGAGTTGTGGAGGCTATCCGTACCTACCCTTCAGGTAGGATCCGAGGAGGACGACCCAGGAGTTGCTTCCGTTCTTCCAACTATTGTACTTTGTCCAGTTGTAGTTGTACTTTCATTTGGGTTTGTATTCTAGCCCATTTACTTTTCAGAACTTCTCTTTGTACTTAGTTTTTTACTTCTTCTTGTACTCTGTGGTGTTTTGTTTACTTTTATAAAGGAAATGCCTTCCTAGTTATCGGTACTTACGCCTTTGGTGCTAGTTGCCAGCCCCTGGCCTATGGAAGGCGGGCTTGGGGTAGTCACGGCACGAGCCCCGAGGACGGGTCGTGACACAAATAATAACATTTATAAATTCAAAATTTTCAATTCCACTTGACTCCAAATTCCCTAATTTTTTCATTGGGTACATTAACTTGTCTTAAATTTCAATATCCATTATAAATTATTTTCAACCTCCCCATTAATTTCAACTTCATGTTCTTGTAGTATTCATATATTTTGGGGACATTAAAATTTGAATGTTAATAGTTCATGAGATGTATAATTATTTGTCTAAAAATTAATGATGATGCCATAAGGATAGAAAAAATTAAAATTTTATTAAGAATAATAATATAACTTATGTGTCTATTATAACACACATGAGGCATGGTCACCTATGTTTTTAAAATTTATTACTATAAAAGAAGACTGATATCACTAAATCAAAACTATTCCATTCCCTATGATGATTAAAGTATACCATAATAAATAAAATGATAAAATGAATATAAATCATTAAGGAATATTGTTCATTCATAACATATTAATGTTAAATAATTTATCCAAAATATTAATTCTCTTCATTATGTCCATCAAGATACATCATTATAACAAGACCAATAATTAATAACACCCCATTATATCTCTTATCCCTCCACCACCACATATTACAACATATGTAATTCCCATTCCATAATTAAATCAATATCATCCCATCCCAAGGGCCACATAGTGGTGCCTCGAGCAAGACAACCATGTGACCTCAATTGTTTATCACCATATTCCATACGTTGTCGACTAGTAGTGAGGGTCTGATGATTAAATAATGGGGAAACGAAATCAAATTTTGTTAGAGTAAACAAAAGTGTAAATATTAAATAATATTGGAAGAATATACTACCATAAATAATGAATATCTCAAGATAAAAAACACTAGAAAAAAATTTCCTTTTAAAGCATAAAAACCTACAATGAAAATGCATGTGTCATGTGTCGATAAAAATGAAAATAAAGAATTTGATCACACCCAAGTGTATCCTAAACTATGTTATGTTACCTCATAAAAAATACATCCAAACACAACCATCTAACCTCAGGCCATTTTCATTAAACCATAATTCAATAATAAATTTTATTCATTTAACGACCATGTATCATAAGTAGGTTTTGAGTATAACTTCATAGAAAACTGAAAATTTTATCGAAAAAATACAATCCATAATACTGTAGGACGTTATGTATATAAATAAAAATAATTCATAAAAAATTGTAATCATATTATTCAATTAATATTTATTTAACAGCATCATCTCCAGGGTTCTTGAGGAAACCCGTAATTCAATGTATTTTTCAGCTCATGCCAGTTCCTGAAATTCTTCAACATAATATCATATCATAATACCTTCATAGAAACATGTTGGAAAATAAATTACTCAAAGGAGATATTGTATCTAGATGACAACATCAGTTCATTACATAGCCGAAATAGTTCTCAAGTGAGGTCACATATCAAAGTACAATTCCTACCGATCATTAATTAATACATGATTTCCCATGTTACCAAAATTAACTTCACAAGTAAGATGACCATGATAGCATTCTCACATCACAAATGAAGGACCATGTTCCCAATCCATTTGTCACAAATATACTATCTATGATACATATATACTTCTCAACTGAATGAAAATGATCAAAATCTAATACTCACAAGTATATTGAAGATGTTACTATTTATAATTCTCAATTGAATGACCATGTTCCCATTCTATTAATCACAGATACGAAAAACATATTAACATTTGTACTTATAAATTAATAATGAACATGTTTACTTTCTATTACATTTAATTAAATTATTAATTAATTATTCCACATTAATTTACATTATAATTTGACAATTATTTTATCACCTAAATACAATTAATTAATAAACAAATTAATTTTGTGCACCAAATTCATTAATTAATTCTACAATTCATTTCCACATGTAAACCATACCAATATCACATAATTAATTATACCTTTAATTATCTCCGAAAAATACCATAATATCTATAATTAATTATTCCATTAATTATATCATCAAATGAAATCAATATCTCATAATTAATCTACCGTTACTTATCACAAAGCATATATCATAATATCTCAAAATTAATCCGTAATTAATTTTCTATACCACAAATATATAAATATCATCACTAATAATCCCATTATTTATCTAAATGTAAATCCCATAAAACTCTAAACAACTATCAAGTCATTTATATAAATGAAAATCCCCTTAGTATCATAATAACTCCCAATTTAATCATCAATTACATCAATAAATGCAATTAATCAATAAAATATATAAACTAAATCAATTTAAAAATTAAAATTGAAAATGAATGATAATAATATTCAAAAATACATACACGTATCAACATCACAACTGTTATAATTGAATATTAGACCACATACCTCAATTCTGAGATATATTTTCACCCAATATAAATACCTAAACATTTTGTGCCACAATATTTTATATCTAGACCCAAATCTGAAAAAACCTTAATAAAAATATTTAAAACATGTTCTAATTAATTATACATCTATATCCACAAACCTAGGTATAGATTCCTCAAATTAATACCATGATCTAAATAATAGAATATTACTTCCTACTAACTGAATGAGATATGGAAGGATGTGAAACATGAAAAAAAACTAGATATGATCCATTTATAGGGAGATGAGATGGTCATCAATTTGGGTATCAAATAAAAAAGAAAGAAGGTAGAATCGCCTTATAATACTTTTTTACAGCTTTTTAACTAACAAAAATAATGATGGTCAATGTTTACATTGAAATGGGTTAGTTTTTTTGGATCAAGGGAATTAGAAATTATTTTCGGAGCCAAATGAAAAATCCAATAATTTTTAATGGACTGGGGTGTATGGTTTTTTCTAACCATTCACCCATTGTGTGCCTATTAATTTATGAATTCTTTGTTTTTCCATTTAGGGTGCACATATTGACAAATGATGTGATATTAATGAGAACCCCAAATATAGACAGTTTCGAGATTTTCTTGGCTAGGGAACACTTTTTTCATTAACCACGTTACAACCATGCACAACGTTCATTCCTTCATATTTTCTCAAAATTATAAAAAAATTCATAAATTGATACATTCCATACAAAATTTAATCCAATAGTAACAAAATGTTACATGGAAAAAATCCAATGTCAACACTAAAAAAGTCAGGATCTAACAATATCCCCACTGTATAATTGCTCATCCACAATCTAGACTCCCATGTATCCCTAATATTCTCTGTGAAAAAGATAGGTCCACAAAGAACATATATCATCTTCCCTTTACAATATTTCCTCATTTACAAACCCATGTTTCCACAATATACAAACTATTAACATATTAATTCTCCGTGAAACATTTTAACTATGATCCAACACACAAATTGGATGCTCTTGAATGGAGAAATATTCATCTTGATTCATGTCTTACACATATATCACTTTAGAACAGATGGGGTGATGCTTTTGTATATGTGACACATGAATAATGTCATGCACAACACTATATTTATTTTAAATTTCCAAACTGTAGACCACTATCCCGATTCACCTCATTAACTAAAATAGTCAAATTAATCTGCACAAAAATTTTCTACTTCTATATCCTATAGTGGCCCAACCTAGGTGGGACCCAAAAGAATACACGATCATCTTCTATAAAATCTAGGAGTCGTCTCTGTTTATCAAAACCATACTTATGACTTTACTATGTCATATCCATGCATTTACCAATTAGATGAACCTTATCTGATGTCTCATATGTGAGACATTGTCTAAGAAAAACTCTGAATCACTTTCCAGAAAAAAATAGAGGTGATCTATATTTATTTTCATAAAGATCCAAATATTGTCCATATCTATAGGTTCTTGATAACAGTTGTTGTTGGAAAAATTGACTAAATTGAATTGATACTCAAAAGAACAACTGTGGTAAATAATACATTCCCACATCATATCATCACAGAACCGTATATTATATTCTCACTGCCCATCTGTTTGTGTGTGGATGGCCATACATAATAATACATGTGTTTTGAGCTCTTTTTTAATCCCTTCTTGATGTGTAAAGTGAAACATGTGTCACGATGTGAAACTATAGTCATTAGAACCTTGTTCATATTAAATATCTCATAGACATTAAAATATTCTATATCATCTACTAAAAATGATACATGTATATGCATGAAATTTTTTACATACATCTTTCCATCCATTATAACCCAAATAGTTTCATTCTTCCTTAGTATCTTCAGTATACCCACCACAAAATCTATGGTCACATAACAAAACATCTATTTAATAATGACAAATAGGTGCACTAATGAACTAGGTCATTTATGCACCACATATACCGACTTATAGGTAATGCATCATTTCACTACACTTTCAATCTCCTTTTTCATGAATGGGCACCAAAATGTTATTAAAATTTCATTGTAAATTTTTGCCTCACCTGGATGTACCACCAACTTCATGGCATGAAATTAACACATCATATACTCTAAAAGTTTCATTGAAAAAACATTATACTTTATATAGATGAACTTTTATTCATAAATTCACTAATATGAAGGTAACACCCCATACTCAAGGCTTTCCAATGTGGTATGACAATCCATTTCCTTATAATTCATATCACAAATTCAGCTCAAAATTTTAAACTCTACTGAAACAGATATTAGAATCAACTAAGTAAAATTTTAATAAACCCCCACATTAATCTCATCCAGAAAAGTCACCATTATCCACTCAGCGCTGGAATCTTGAACATCATGAGCCTGAGTTTTCCTTCTAATGTCATAAGCCATACTATTTCTCTTCATGGGAATGTATTCTACCTCTAGAAGAATGGCTTCAAGTACTCTACACATCTCTTATGTGATATATTCAAGTCTCTCTTATAAAAAATTTATTTTAAAATCCTTTTATCATTATAACCCATAATTTTACCTCCTATATGATAATTACACTTACACATTAAAGACTAATCTAATGCTGACAACTCTAGGTCGATTGTATGGTAGTTCCATTATAGTGGCCTCATCCTTCGAGACCTATTTGCTACAACTCTTACTCCAAACACCACCTCTACACTGATTCATATATCATAAGCATAAAACTAAATTATATACTAATAAAAAAGCTTAGGTAGTATAAATTTCGGTGGTGATTTAAAATACATCTTTAACTCTTGGATGGAGTTATCATATGATTCTGAGAATTCAAACTTCATCACTTTATTTGTCATGAAAGAATGTGGTACTTCCAAATGACAAATTTAATGGATGAATCACCTAAAATAACTATCTAAACCCAGAATGATATGTATATCAAAAACATTATTAGGATTATACCAATAAAAACTCCCCAAACCCTCTCCAGATCTACTAATACACATTCCTCCATGATGATGTTTCCTATGAAGTGTACCTAATACATATAAAACTGACTCATAGATATATTAGAGTATAGTCAATGATTTATTAGTGTACATAGGATGATGTAGTGATTTTCGGAATGACTTCCATTACTCTAAGAGTACACCAATATGACATCCACAATCACCCCCAAAACTGATCTATTTACTGAACGAAGATTCAATTAATCAATCTTGTAAACAATTCTGGTTTATTTGTTAACCAAACAGCATTACGACGAATTCAGTGAGTCCATACCAACGTCGGATAGATTTCCATGATATCTGAAAATTATAAAATATCATTTTATGATACCCCAATTTCATTTAAATCATAGACAACATATGTGTTAATTTCAACTGGTCAAATAGATCGTAGATATGTAGAATATTATGCCAATTATTTACATCCATATTTTTAAACGTCCAGGAATCAAAACATTAGAGAAAAGTCATTTCATAAATCATCGAAAATAACATAGGTGATCTCCCAGAAATGGTACTCATAAAGATAAAACTTTTATCCTCTACCTCATCCACCTGATTATTGAGCTATTGAATCTCAATTGGATCATTATGTATGGTGGTATAAATACTAGCTCATCCCCCTAGATGATGTAAATATGGAATTCTATATATAACTCAAGTGGATACCATGACATGTATTATGGAAAAATATCTTCAAATAGCTCAATGATGTGTAAAAAACATTATGTTTAACACCTCCACATCCTAAAAAAGACTAGAAGAATATGCTGTGAGATCCCCTATATGCTATGTGATTGGACCTGGTCGACCTGCTTAGATATCACACACACCACGCTGAATGTAATTGTGATCCATTGGAGATGTAAATATTACTCTTCTGAGGTAAAAATAAATATGGGCTTCGTATTCCTCTACCACCCCATATCCATAATTTGGTCGAATCCAAAGAAATAAATAATATAGAGATCCCACAGAAAATGATACTTCACAATTCCTATAGAACTTTTTTTTCAAAAATATTTGTCTCTTGACTACACTCCCAACATGTGTCATTATATGTCACCCTTATCATAGACTCCACTGCCTATCTCAAACCATTAATATGTTCTATATATATAATGAAATGAGAGGTACAAGTATCAAATATGTCACTTGATAAGGTAGAACCTAAATAACAGTATCTCTCTCTTTCGATGGTCCAAACTCCCTATCTACAAGTGTGAGATTCCCTTTATTTAGTTTTCATGCCCCTTGTCTAGGTGATCTAGTCTGACTTCACTGAGTTTCACCACACTAAAAATATTATCACATTATCTTAGATCCACCACATCCACCTGCACTACTTCCTTAATTTTTAGAACTCTAGCTACCCAGATAATATGGTGCAAAAGTTCCCCTTATCGCACCCTAGTTCATCATTGTTCCACATTAACTAACCGTCTATCATTGCTTCCAACAAATGTTCAATAGATTTCCCATCTGTGCATTTGATCTACACTATATTGTTGGTCAGGATCATTGTAAATGATTGTGAAATATCCTACTGCACTAGTTTCAGATCACTATAGTAAGGTCTTATTCAATTTATACTCCTACGTGACAATATTGATTTATACTACTAGGATAGATTTACTCAAAATGGAACCTACTTCTCCAATAAAACTCACCTCCTGGTCATCCAGTCACAACTATATATCCATTACTGAAAGCCTACATTATGATCCCCTCTATTTTGAATTCTATATTCACAACTATATAAAATTCACTACACTAAATATGTTAACATAAGACTAAATATCCCACTAATATCCATTATGAATGTATCTTGTTCTGTAAATATTATCTCTTTTCAATGATAAATAAAATCAATTTATGTATACAAAGATTATAGAATAATTGATCCTGAATGTGATCTTCATTATGTAATCCACATGAACCCCACTAAACTCTCAAACCTATTTGTCTCTCAATCGATCTACTGGAAGAACTTCTTCATGAAGTTGCATTATAAAATACCATATCTCTATATCTTCTAGGCCAGAATGTACCACCAGTACTCTACTAATATTCATAGTGTATATGAAGAAAACAAGACCTTCTATAAAGCATGATCCACCATATGGCCAGGTATCATATTGATGGACTCACTCAAGAACAATTCTCCATTAGGTCCACAAATCTCGGTTAATAGTTAGGGGATAGTGAAACTGAAACTCTCTTATTAGGTAAAATATGGTATTAACATCTCACCCTAGGTATCTTCACCCAAATTTCATGATGTGAGAACGTTTCTCTCTGAAATACCCCCTTTATCGTCACCTGTTATGAACGGTTTCCCAGGTTCCATCACTAGTTGGCCATTCCATGAAATTCCCCCATCCATCCACTTAACATGATTTTTCAGGGATGTGTATTGTCTAAAACTCAAAAAAAGGTCTTTGGACTCATAAAACTACATATCACATATATCTAAGAGGAATTTCATAACACAACAAAAACATCATTTTCTCAAATCATGCCACATGATCAAAAGCGAGGCACTAAATATACTCTTAACCATATACACAATGGTCATAGTAACCAAAGTGTATTCACATTACCATTATTTAAATTCAAATAAGAACACCTTTATTGACATCATTACAAAATTTTAACAATTTAATTATCTATTTGACACTTTTTTTTAGTTCAATTTTCCAATCATGAAAAAAAATCTATGTTCGAACACATAGTGAAATATTGATTCCACGTAAATCCCTAAAATGATGCATGTAACCAAATAATCATGATTGCATAAAATGAGGATGTAATACTCAAATATTAAAATATACTAGTCTATGAGTTAATTTTTTGAAAAAATTATGTAATAATAATCATGTCACACCACAAATGTCTCACCATAGGTTAAATAATATTGAAATGTATAAAAAACAATAATAAAAGAGATCCCATCATATGTACATGTGTTCCCCATTATACACGGGTTTGATACTACTATAAAAAAGATCATACCAAATCCCCAACTCTTCCTCATCTCCTATATGGATTTCTTATATAGTATGAAAAATAAATTTGAAAGAAATTCAATTTGATATCATATTGTAAAAACCTGACCTGGGTACCAAATACTAGTTCCCTCCGATAGAACTCCACATAACACCAAATACGCCTCCCTCTACACTAGAGGCTGGTGACTAATAGGGAGGTTCTGATAACTCAATCATGGGGAGACTATACCATCTATTACATAGTTAACCACCACATGAAATAATAAACAATAATGAAATAATATATAACAAAAATAATTGCAGGATCTAATGATACACGATATAATAAAATAACTTATAACGAAAGAAAAAAACATTGTCCATTTACGTTTTAGTTGCCTAAAATGAAAATAGAAATTAAAGTCACAAAAAACTCCCATGAGGGTCTAGAACCATGGTTGGTTTCCACGTTCAAACCCCATCCCAATTCAACCATCTAATACAAGCACTTTTCCCTTAATCACTCATGTAATACTAATTTCGATTCATCAATCAACGAAGTAGATTCAGTATGGTCTATGTATGACATAGTAGGCCACATCTAGAGGTTTTTAAATGAAATCCATTAGATAATAGTGTAAAAAGTTATATAATGAAATATTCATAATTAAAAAATAAAATTTATCACCTTATACAATTAACCATCATAAAACAACATAAAAATTTGGGTTCCTGAGAACACCCATACCTCAACACCCGATTTTGATCATTCTGTAGGTCGATGTGTATCTAGGTAATATTATATATTAATAAATTTGTCGGATAATGATAAATACCAATGTATTCAATGGTGTTATCATATCTCAATAGCCTCTTAGTCTCATACTGGAGGCCGAATAATTCTCATGTGAGGTTATGACATAGAGTACCTTTTCTACCATTCTTTAATTCATTCGATATTTCATATATTTCCAATATTAAATTCTCAATAAAAATTACTATGTTACCAATATTACATCATAATTAAATTACCATGTTCCCATTCCATTACTTAAAAGATAAATGTATATGATACCATAATTACTTCTCAATTGAATGATTATGTCCCCATTCCATTACTCACAGGTACAATGACCATATAACCATTTATACATCTCATTTTATTTTCCGTGTTCCCATTAATTTACTCACATGTTCAATAACCATGTCACCATTTATAAATAATAATTTTTTATGACCTTTTTCTTATTTTATTGCACATAATGAGTTAATAATTTAATTTTTAAAGATCAATTTTAATACCAATTCAAAAAAAATCACTAAAATAACCTTACTCAGTTCCATAATTAATTATCAATGCCAAATTATTTAATTATTTCATCAACTTTTTATCACAAGTCAACGATCCCAAAATTACAAAATAAGTTCTATTATTAATTATCATAATTATATAACACAATTATCTCTTAATAGTTTCTTCCATTAATTATCTCAACTCATGAAATCAAAATAATTCAAGTAATCTATAATTAATTATATGAAATTATATATTTTCATCTCTTCTAATTATTCCCTTGATTAATTCTAAAAATAAAAAATCTCCAAATTTCATAATTAAGCCATTAATTTATAATATAAATTTTCTTCCCATAACCACAATAATTAATTCCAAAATTAATACTCAAAATAGAAATCCCATTATTTTCTGAAATAAATTTCAGATTAAAACCCAATTTTTAATAAAAAATATAATCAATCAATTTTTCCCATTAAATGAATCAATTTATGAATTATATTTTATAAAGAAATCATTAAAACCAAAATCATGAAAACCCATATAAAACTAATGACATTGTGAATGGAATATAATCCCAACTATGTCAATTCATTGATAAACCATCACCCAATTGAAATAAAAAAGAAATTGAGCGGTACAACAATGTACATCAAGATCTGAATCTCAAAACTCTAAATTAAGATAAAAAACACGATCCATTTAATTCTAATTCTAGATCCACGATAATATATATAAATTCACCAAATCGATATTTAGATCATGGAAAAATAAAATATATCTTCCCACTAAATAAATGATTGATGGGAGGAGGATGAATAGTAAAGTAATGATATTGGATACACTTATAAGGAGAGGATAACACCATTGATTAAGGATTTGAATCATGAAGTAATGTGATTTAATGGGTTTTGAATCCATCCAAAAAAACATTGAAAACGTCAAAAATTGCGAGGGTCCGAGTTTTTGGTCAAAATGGGTTAGTTATTAGGGATTAATAAAATTAAATTACAACTTTCCGGCCAATTAAAAATCATGTATTATTTCATAGATTGGGGACCATTGTTTCCCATAACTATGTGCCATCCATACAAATCCTGCTATTATGGGCTGCATGAATTTTAGGTCTAGTGCTCATGTTTTTTCTTCAACCATGTGGCAATCATGAATTCCCCTATTTCCATCATTAATTCACAAAATTCACCTCATCCTACCCCGTGATACATCCCAAACTAATATTAATAAATTAAAAAAATAGTATATGAAAAATAACTTGATTTGACTATATGAACGATCAAGATGATATAAAAACTAATCTGGTTTCATCTCTAATGTGTTTATTTATTAATCACATATAAGAAAAGGATTGTATCCCAAAAAAATCATCACATCATATCCCAATATAGAAATTTTAAATTCATATAGGGATAGGGTTACCTACTTATTCCCTATGTTGTGTAGGATGTTCAATTTCTATTTTCCACCATTTCCATTTTTATTTCCACATGGAGTCTATTTTTTGTTCAAAATAGAGTTTATGAAATCCAGTAACATTAACACATAATTGGGATTATTGTAATCATGAAAACCAAACTATTAATAAAATTTTCATAGGAGAATATAGAAAAATTATTTTTCTTTCCATAAATGTTAGATATTTCATTCTACAGGTTAATGTAATTATTTTATCGTCCCTCAATGAGTTCATATGATGTAAAATGTTTTCAATTTATTTGAACATTACATTATAATGTTCCTTCTTTATTTTGGTAATATATGAATTATTTTCATACTAATATATAAATGTCTCAACAATATTTGATATTTTTGTTCTAAATTCATTTTGTAATTATTTCTCGCACATCAATTTCTATAGATATTGTATTTAATTATAAATTTGTGTTTATTTTTATTGGAAAGAGATTGATATTATTTAAATGTTTATTTACTCATTTCCCCAATCGTGAAAAACACTATGAAATATAATATTAATAAATTATTAATATGGTATTAATTAATATAAAAACATTATATTAATTGTTTTTTTAAATTCCATCATTTGAAATGTCTCATAATCATCATCACATTAAATACACTTAAATTATGGATAAAAATAGAAAATGTGTCTCTTAATTCAAAAAATAGTATTTTTTTCAAAAACATATATTGGATCTCAATAAATTCTCATTACCACTAGAAAATTATTTATAATATTTGTTTTTTGTTCTTTCATTATTTAGCAATTTTCTTTGGAATGAAAATTTAAATTAAAATTTTATTAATTTAGGAATTCCTATTATAGACAAGACCATATTTTCTCATGGAATAAGGAATGTTTAATATAAAAATATTTTCATATTTCTCTTCAAACAATGAATACTTGTCCTTCTATTAAATGATAAATAGTGTGGATTAAATAATCACCAAATGTAGAGGATCATTGGATTTAGTATTTTTATTGGAATTTCATTTCTCCAATTATACTAGTGATTAGATATGTTTCCTTCCATATGTGAGAACTTTTATCATCTTATATAATAATATTAATTAAAATCGACCATTAATGCATTTACATTATAAATATTAACCCGTATCACTCTAGTCTATGTCACATTGTTACATAATCATTGAATTAAATTTAAAAAATATATAACGAATAGATTATCTTGTTATAGACATTAATTTACATTAATATTATAATAGGTGTGTTCCTATATATTCAATGTATTCATATAATTTTTAATATAATTTCTATAAGAATATTTATATTTACGCTCATCATGAAGAATCCCAACCATGGAAGGAATCACATTAAACTCATTGGATTGTTTCCAATTTTCATCTCCTTGAAACTTTTTCATTTTCTGTAGTCCCTAAATTATCTTCTATATTGTCCTATGCATTTATTCAATAAACATCATTAAATAGATAAATGATTATACAATAAAAAAAATTCAAATAATATGTTGAATGGTATTGGATTCCATCAATAAGATCGATCTCATTCAAAAATTTGTTTCACAATATAAAATTCCCCATGATTTATGGCTTTTATTTTATCCATAAAATATAAAATTACATTAATTTAGAAAGTATTTCGTCTAATTGAATGTTCATGTAGCATCCATATATACATTGAGAACATATAGTGTTAAATCCTTATGTACACATATTCATTTTTAGTATCCGTTAATTACATCATTGCATAAGAATTGAAAATTAAATCTCTTTTATTTATCGCAATTATTACTACATAATTTCGTAATAAAAAAATTAATATTGATACAATTAATTATGATGTTGACCTTGTTCTTAAAAATTTGTAATTAAATAAATATCCCAATTAGAGATATTACTTCTATAAAATAATCTAATATTCAACATAGAATCTATTCTATTAAATACATCATATCATACTAGTGAAAGATAAGTTAATCCTTCAGAAACTCACCTATGATCAGATACTAATTGATGTTTCCCTCAAGGTGAATATTTGGGTGTTTCCCTAATATGGGAGGATTTTGTGTATTTTGATTCATTTTAGATTAAAAACTTTTCATTAATCCTTTAATATATCATGACAATATTAACCTCTCAAATTTAATATTCACCAATTTAATCACCATTTATATTTTTATTCGATTTGTAGTTATATTATTTCCATTACATAGATTATACAATCAATGTTTTATTTACCTACAATATTATATTGTTTTATTATTTATATTAGCAAGAATTTTCATATTAAATTGTAGTTTTTAATAATTCCACAACTCTAATAAAATAAAATTATTATGTAATAATTTTGTTTCATTCACCGAATCACAATGATCACTACTTGTGGGATTTTTGTTAGGGAACACATTAATAAGGTCACACCGATTAAAAATGTTAAAATTAGATTCTCAATCTTAATTTGATATCTTGTCTCACATTTCATTATATGTCACCATACCAATGAGATAAAATTATTAAAATATTAAAAAAAATTACACGTATTTTATTATGATTTCATTTAATGTGGTATTGATAATTTTATCTATATTTTTATCCTTCGCATTATTGTTTTAAAACTCTTATAGACTAGAATCATTCAATGTGATGTGATGAAATTTCATTATTCCATTTTATACATTAAAAAATCCTCTACATTGGTATAATGTTAAATGAGTGACATGTTATCTTTTTCATCATTATAGTGATTTGATTTTGAATTCAGTTTAATTTAATAAAAAACTGAAATTCACTTATTCCAATTAACTAATATTTATATATAGAAATGTGATTTAATTTTTTTATTAATGTTCATAAATTAATTTCAATATAAATCTTCACCATTTAAATTTATATTTAATTTTATTTTTTTCTCATAAAAAACACTTCATTTATAAATTAGATGTGTATTTCACACCTTACTACCTAAAACCCATTATTATCTATAACAACACATAGATCCTACCCATTCAGTATACCTTGTTTCCTTATAATTCATATATTTCCTTCTATATGATTGGATTATAATATAATAATGGGATTTTTATATAAGAATATTATAATTTTTCTCTTAATTAAATATCTATATATTTCACATTTAAGTACAAAATTTGAAAAATATTCCATCATATAATCACATTTTTATTCAAATTTATTTTATTATACATGAACCATAAATTATAAATTTATCTAGTATAATAAAACCCAAATAAAAGTAAATACATGTTTCAAAACACAATGATATCATTCCCCATGATCCATTGCATAGAAATGTGTTCAATATGAAAAGATATTAAAAAATTATAACATTTAAATTTTATTTAATCTCAATATTTTCTCATGCATAACCTACCAAAAATAATTATATCATTCCTAGCATGATATTTTATGCTGATTGATGTTAATACACTCAATAAACTTCATTCTAAAATTTATTTAAAAATTCTCACAGACAACATTTTATGACTATAGTATTTATCAAATCCAAAAAAATATCTAGGATGAACTATATCGTTAGTATCATAATGTATTTTTTATTAATATAAAACCACCATTTACAAAAATATAGATATCAAATACAAATAATAAATCCGTTATAAATTGATTTTAAGACTATAAATTTAATAAAAAATATGTAAACATGAATTGAATTTGATTAGATCTGTATTGGAATGTTGGAGGCCTTGGAATATAAGTATTATGTTATAATTAATATAACATTAAAATTTATACATTCAATTCATTAGAATAGCATGGAATTTGTAGAATATAATATTTTTATTTAATCTTATGATGGAACTCATTCATATATATGGTACTAGGGATATTAAATGAAATTTATGTGAATATATTCTACATTGGTGTCATTGAAAAACAAATAGAATCAGATTAGCTAATTTAATACAAGTATGTTTTTTTCGGGAAATAAATTTATATGAAGATTTCAGTTAAAATAAATGATTTTCTTTATAAAAATGAATTAAAATATTTGAGGGTACACATAAAATCCATAATATATTTATTAGAATAATAATTATTATTTAATAGATTTTATCCAACGAAAAAATATTACATTATTCTTTTAGAAAGTAATATATTTTTTGGGATGACCTAAAACTCCATAGAAGATAATACTTTCATTAGTATAAAGAAAATTTTTTCATGGTGGTCCTAATATTTATGGGTTAAATAATTTTAAAGGGAAACAATGGTAGGGAATTTTTATAGTTAATAAAAGGTAAAAATTCATATAAATATAATTCAAAATAATTAATATTATAAATAATATTGATATATGTAAGTATTTATTACAAATAAATTTCCCCTATAAATTTTTTGATTAATAATATTAGTACATGTTTTCAAATATTTGACAATAAATTCATGACTAAAATAAGTTTTCCACCTACTAATGCAACCTATGTCAATGTACAACATAAAAAATATCAAGAAAATAAATATCATTCTCATGGTGTGAAACATTATAATGGTGACATAAATGATGATAGTGACAAATAGAAAATATATGTTAAATGGAGAAAAATATCAATGAATTAAAAAAGTAATATCATCTCATGATGGTCTTTGAAGAATTTATTAAACAAATAAATAGATATATTAATATGTTTTATTTTTTTAATCCTTGCGGTTGACCTGTAGAATAAAATAATTGTTGTTCATTAGATATATTGGTTCTAGAAATACAATTCCTTTTTCAATCGATATATAATGTGAGCGGAATGTTATTTCTATACACAATGAATTATATTTTGAATTTAATTGTAAAAAATCAATATGATGTAAATAATTTATGAAAAAATAAAATAATAAAGAATTTCTTTAAATTACCTTCTAGATTAAAAATATATTATAATAATATAAGTTCAAATTTATATTATGGTTTGATAGAAGAATTATTAAAAAGTTATTATATATTTTTTTAAATTGTGAATGTTGAGGGAAATGAAAAACCCCACTTCCATCACAATGAAATTAATTATGAGTGTTTTTATTATCCATTATAATAAATATTTATTTGTAGTACATTTTTTAATATTTTAGATTAATATACTTTTATGAAGTATTTTTCATCATAAATTCAAATTTACTAATCAATACTGAGTTTAAAAAACAAAAAATGTGTTGTAAGAACAAAATAACATTAATATAGAGCAATGATGGGGTACACTATACATGATAAAAATTTTCTATATACATTTAAAATATTTTAAAAATTTTTGGGACTGCAAAGAATAATGTAATTATCTTTTGTACGTATAGTTTGATTTATCAGTTATAATTTCAGTCATCCAGCGACCTACTACTATAATGACAGATGGAATCAACTATAACTAAAATTGTATATAATGTAGATAAAAAACAAAAATTGTATTTGATTCATGTGTACGATTGAAATAACTAAAATATAGTGTTATTGAAAATAATAAATGTCAATAATTACTACTTAGTATAAATTATTTCCTTACAGTTTTGACATTTGATGAGTAATATATAACATTTTGATAGACACTAATTTTAGTTGCATTGATTTGTCTAGAAAATTTATCTCATATTAGAGGATTGTGTTTTTGATACTCTAAATGAGAAGAAATTAGTAAAAAAAATAGAGTGTTCAAAAATAAATAAAAAATAAATTAATGTTATGTTTTAAACTAAAATTTGTAGAGTGAGTAAGAAAAATAAATTAACTAAGATTCTCCTTTTAAAATAAATTTAACTGAAATAAATATAATAAAACCCACAAAACATTAAACCACCCCCTATTATTAGGATATGCATTCCAATCCATTTCAATAACCCCCTATGTTAATATCGTATTTAGGATACTTTCTTATTCTTTTGAAATATTATATTATTGATACATTTAATTTTTTAATATATTTAAAAGTTAAATTGATTTTATATATCAATTAAAATCCAATCAACTCTTTTATATGAGATGTAAAATGTGTAATATGTTTGGTGATAGTGGAAATCTGAATAAAAAATTCGAATGATCCCATTATTTTAAATATTTAACTAAATAATGGTTTAAAATATGAGCTACATGTTCTGATATAAGATATTGGCCTTAACACGATGGAACAGGCTATTGTGAAATTCCTATAATGTACACTTAATATAATAATTAGTCATTATTATATGTTTGTATGTAATTTTCTATTAATATTAAATTTAATATATTTTATTATGGATGAAAAAGATGATAACTACTGTATATAATTAAATAATCGAAATCATATATTTATATCAAGTTAACAAGTAAAATAGTAATTGTACTGAATAATCCAATTTCGGGAACCATTAATCCATTGATTTATTTTCTAAATATATTAATATTATATGTTTTTTGAGGTAAAATGTTGTGAAATATAAAAATATTTTCAAGTGAATTTGAGGTGGAATTATATGAAACAGTCTCTCCTAACATATTTAGTCATGAGTGTGTAAATGATATTTCAATGGATGGTTGTTTATGTGCATCAGTTATCAATTACAATATGATGTACATTCATATAATTTTCACACTAAATTTTTTTTTTCTGTTATTATTATCATAACATTATAGTATTCTTATATGTTTTACATAATTATATCATTGATATGTAATGGGGAAATACCATGAAAATACATATTATATATTTTATTTTATATATCCATTTTTATTTAAAAAATCATTTGTTAAAGATGAAATTTGAGCAAGAGCAAAATATTTAGCTAAATTGTTGAGAAAAAATTACATAAGAAAGATACGTATTATCATCTACCATGAAAATTTTTTAGAATATACACTAATTTATTTAATATATTTATATTTATTATTATTAATAACTTATTAAATATTAAATTCTTTATTTACCATGTGAATATATATATAATAACATCATTTAATATGATGAAATATTTTGAAGACAAAATGCTTAGATATTCAAAAAGATGAGAAAAGATGATGTTTGAAATGAATTATTAATTTAACATCATTAATTTATTAAAAAATTTATCAACTTCCATTTTGGAATATTTTTTATTTTTAAATTTAATATTACTGATTTTTAAATTTATCTTTAATTTCACAATATGGTTGAATTAAATTTTTATTTTAGACTGATGGATTTCAATAATAATATTTGTATGAAGGTATATAAAAGATTACTTTATTATGAAAACATGTATCATAAAAAATTCCATATATTTATCAAAATTAAAAATCCAATTACCAGATTTGATTATTGTTATGTTGTATATATATGATTAGAAGTTAAAATATTCCATTAATAAAACCTCATCCCAAAAGTAGTATTATTAATACTAAATAAAATATCATTAATAATATTTATTTACTATTTATATGTCAATTTTTTCATATCAGTATATTTAATATAAATAGATTATATATTTAAATGAAAAAATATATTGTTTTAGGATGAATTGGGTAACTTAAAATGGTTAAAGATGTTTATAATCATCCTAAAAATATTTTTCTTATAATTTTTTTATTTTTTATATCAATTCTTGTGATTTTCGTTATCACTATTTAATATATTTCTAATTAATTTTACTTTTCCCATAATATCCATTCACTTATGATTAATTTTCATGATCAAATTAATTATATTATATAAAATAAAATACAATATAATGATAAAGTCGGTATCTAAAATAAATTTCCCTTTATTAACCCATTGTAAAAATTCAATGGATTTTCACCCAATGAAATTCTTATCCAATATCCAATTTCTACATTTTTAATAAATTTATTTATAGAACCAATATTGAATAATATCCTTTTTACATTATCTATTAATTGAACCGAATATTCTTGTCCAGTCCAGAGGAACATTATATTTCAATAATACAATCACAAAAAACCCAATATAGTGATGTAAATTCAAATCACATAAAAAATTATACAACACATTTAATTATTGGAGGACTCTATTTACATAAAACAACACATTAATCAATCAAATATGAAATCAATTATCCATGATACCAAATTATAACCCACCGGGATAAAATTCAAATGTTTGTGGTAGTGATTTGTATGAAAAGGCTTATTTATCGATCCTTAAACTAAAACTCCATAAATAAAAAATATACGAACATTATTCAAATTCATCTATGTAAATTCATATAAATCCAGAAATATTAAAATAGAATATTTTTCATTAAATGATATGAGGATAAGGTTAAATATATACTTTTAGGGAGTAGTGGATAAAATATATCATATTCCCACAAATAAATTTTATCGAAATTAAAAAAAAGAAATTATTTTACCATATGACAAATTCAATATAGTTATATTTATCTTCCAATTTCACAAACCCTTTATCCTTCAATGTATATAACTAATAATTTTATTTCTATTTGATTATAATACTTAGAACACAAATTTCTTTGTTTTCAACCATTCATTACATTAAACAAAATTTTTTTATAACTCAAATGGAATGATATCCTTTATATGTATCCCCCAATATTCCATTTCTATTATGAAATTAAATGAAGATTATTATATAAAAAACATCATTTTCATCCTAAATACAATCCAAAAAAATAAATGTTTCATCACAATTAATTGACCATGTTAATGTTACTATTTTTCATTACATTATATAATTTATTTGGAATATCTAGTAGTAATTATTTATAATAATGTTCATTCCCTAAAGTTACAACATAAAATGATAATAAATGGTTAGTATTAGTTAATTACTTCCTTATAATAAATATAATAAAAACAAAAAAGAATTGGGAGTGGTTATGTGGAAGTATTAGATCGTAATATACCATCATTACATGATCATGAATAATATATGGGTCAATATATTTGGGAATAAAATTATAAAAATTTCCAAATATCATAACCATATTAAACCTGATATTCATAGGAATACATTATAACCAACATAAAACTTTACATATTCTTGATGATTTCTAGTATAACTATTTTAGTAACCCTAAGATGATATGATATGTTTCAGATTTTATCAATCCATCACTTCCATTTAATCATGTTGAAAAGTTAATTTCTATATATATTTTCCAGTATATTGGTGTTCTACAATTAATTATATATAAGGATTAATTAGGATCAATATAAATGCTTGTGTAAAAGATATTTTGGTAATTAATTTAATCCAATGGAAGGTATTATACCATTATAATTTGAATTATATTATTAAAGGTCTCATCATATAATTTAGGGTTTGAATAACTGTTATAGACGGACTATCTATATGAGGATGATATACAATTCTATAACATATCTATTAATTTAACTCTTGATAATAACCTCCCAATATCATTGAGGTATTCCATTTAAATAGATCAGATAAAATGAAAACTAATTAATCATGAAACCTTATATATTATATAATATATATTCTAGATATTTGTTTAAAAGATTAATATTATGCGATAGTAATGAAATTAACTAACATTTCATAGCCATTGACTATAACATTGATATCGTTATGTCATTTTTTTCATTAGGATTATTATGAAATAATACGTGGTGATTTATTACCATTTCAATATATGCATGGGTATTTGATTAATCAGTCCTTTATCCATTTATTATTAAAATATAATGATATAAATCACCAATCAGTGATATAAATACTCCAAAAAGTATAATTGAGACCTCAATTAATATCATAACCTCTATGATGGATATGGAATGATAAGATATTTTCATAGTCTAATATATTCATAGAAAATTATTCTATTTAGGCAAACATATATTCCTCATAAATATTATAACAACATCACGTTCAAGGATGAAAAATACAACAATAAATACAATCAATTTCACTTCCTTGTCACCATTTTGTACATGATTAGTCATTTGAATAATAGGTAAATGACAATTAGTTTAAGATAAAAATATTCTTTTCCATTTCACAAAATGGTATATAATCTAAAAATACCAATGTATTGGATCTCATTCTATCCACACCATTGATAAACATGTATAATATTTCTCGCATAAACAATAATTCAACAATTTCACCATCCCAGTGTGGTACTTTATTGAGAACATATAGTATGTAGTCAACTCCATCCATCTCATTTTTTACATATCGAACACATTATTTGTGAATATAAGCATAATTATTTTGTTTTATATTTATATGTAACCATTCTCCATAATGATAATTCCTCTCTATTTTCAAAAAACATTTTATCATTCCCCACTCTATATCACGAGTCATATAATTGTTTCTGGTCATTCGTAATAATCTATGAGGAAGATGCTAATACAAAATCATTCTATATGAGAAAACACTATATTCCATTTTTAATAAATTAATGTATATATCAATTTACTATACATTATTGGGTAGTGTGACCACATGTATAGAGACCAACATTCTCTTCAGCTCCATGAACATTTCCCCATAATCATTACACAATTATATCATGGATCCATTCTACCTCAAATTAATTATTGAATTTTATAGATAAAAAAAATTACCTCACTCTATTAGAAATATTCATAAAAGTAAATAAAACTATGGATCCCACTTACCAAGGTTGGCGTGTTCCATTTCTCATTGATGTATATATTTGATGGCTCCACTAATATACCCACACATGGAATTATGTTACCAAATAATTATGATTTTATTTTTCAACAATTAAACAATTTTTAAATTACATTTGACTATTCCATCCTCATTTTAATCAACAAAAATACTTAAATTACCTTCACCCTCATCCCTTCTCATTGAACACATTATAATATAATCTATAATATGTATATAAACTGATTAAGGTAATTTAAAAATACATGATTCACTAGATACATAGAGATTTCATGGTAATAATTATGTATTAATGGAATTTCTATAAATTTACGGTGTCTTCAAATATTATAAATACCATATTAGGTTTATGATCCCTTTTGTCCCATAACTGATGATAAAATTATTGATTATAAATCAAGGAATAATGTTTTACTATCAAATTTTGATAAAACAAGTCATCAATATGGGCTATATGATACTTGTTTCAGATAATGATATTGGTGTTATTCTATTAGTAAATGTTTATATGCATATACCAATTATTATTATCATTAATTGAATAGCTTCACCTCATTGTGAAGCATGTAGATGCATGAAACCATTTTCTAGTTTCTCTAGAAGTTGATTCTTTAATTATTTATACATATTCTTGGTTATTATATATGGGTTCATTGAACTAGGATGAACATAACGTATGAATTATATTAATAAATGAAATTGAGGATTCAATGGATGATTAATATGTTCTTCCTCAGACCCATTATATTATATCCAAACAACAGTTATATAATCAATGAAGAATTTCTTCCCAACCTATTTATAAAAATACCCCTCGTGGATTGGTAGTAAGACAAATATAATTGATATAGTTTACATTGATTATACCCATCCATCATCACAATGTTATATAATCATTGGTCCTCTTTGAATTCCAAATGTGATATCCCTTCCTTTGAAAAAGATGTGTGATATAAATAGATTCATTCAAACCTAGATTAAAATACTATTTTATCTTACAACAGGGAGAATAAAACGAAATGTTTTAAGAAAAAAAATAATTCTAGGATAATTTAGTGTAAAAAATATTTATTTTCCATTGCATATACCACAAGAAAAACCTATCTTCAAAGTAGTTGTGATATCACATTTAATACTATTATTAAAATATGAATTTTATAACTATGAAAATATTTTGGTGTGTATGAGAATGAGTAACCATATTATGACATATATGTACTAAATATTTTATTAACACAAATGAATATATTATTATGTTATTAATTATGAACATGATTTAAAAAAATCATATTTGATTTAAAGGATATTTTATCTTTAATATCACATCCATCACCCATTATCTTGAGAGGAGGTATACATGTTTCTACGGATCGATGACATCCATAGGACACAAAAGTCTATAAATAATTGAAATTTTCCATTTAGAATTTATGAGTGAATATTTTTACTAAAATCACAACACAACCAACTTATAAAATGTACAAACATCCATAATATTTGATTCATGATAGATAAAAATAGAATTAAAAAAGAAAAAATAGGTGATAACATCACTGTAGTTGAAACTATGTTATAATGATGATAAATAAAACAAAAATAAAGCCAACTATAAGAACAACGCTATGAAATCACTATAATGAAACCATGATAGATCTCTATTCTATGAACTAAAAATGAGAATTATGTATAATGATGAAATACTAAATAAAAGTGACACCTTTCTTTTACACGTATCTCTATATAAAATATCCCAAAAATTAAAAATTCATTTTCTTTAGAAGAGTATAATCGTAGTATGCATTCCCAAAAAATATCCCAAAACATTCAATTTGGATAATAATATGTTTTATAACAAAATAATAAACATATTTAATTTATTTATAAAATCATTTACAAATCCATTAGTTACATCCATGTATGAAAAAAAATTAGAATAAATTAAATATGCTTTTCATTCCCCTTTTCATAATCGTCACATGTTCAGAACCACCAATATGTGCAAAAACAAATTAATGATTAACATGGACTTCATTACTGTAATGAATGATGAGTAATCCATTCAACAAGTAGTAAACTGGTGGAATTCTATATTTACGGAGATAAATGAAGGAAACTGACTTAACATTGATTCTCGATCCTTATTACTGTACGATTCATTGAAAGTTACATCCTCATAAATGTTAACAACTGATGGATCCAATTAGAGGATAAGAGTTTTAGACTAAGGGAGAATAAGAGATAAATTAGGGATTTGAGATTATGATATTAAATTAAACATATTTTTTTATGTATTAACAACAATTCACATAGTTATGTTATTAAATTATGAATAAAATATGACAATAGTGTGAATGCCACTCGAAATACTTTTGAGATCCCTAAATTTTTTTAAAATAAAACGGAATAAAAGAACCAACTATGTGGGTATAAATCTCCAATGACACATCCTCACATGGTTTACATACATGTTTTGAAAAACAATAAGAACCCAATTCTTAACTCAGGTATGTGTCCTTTAATATTCAATCCATTCTTTTTTAATTTAGACTTAATTTGGATGCCTTAAGAGTTATTAAAGGTTGCGTGTGTGTATGTGGATTGTTCAGAGTACATAACCCATATTTTTAGAAAATGAAGACTCTATGCATGATTTAGAATGAATCATGTGTGGTTTTCTGTATGACTTTCCAAACTGTGTGGATGACGTTTCTTCAGACGGTGGCACCTCACACGGTTGTTACATGAACACACATCCAAACCGTGTGAACACACATTATTTTAAGGTAGTCGTGAATGGATAGCACTCCCTTTTATAAAACCATGTGGAAGAAGACTCTTTGTCATGAACTTTCTCACACGGTTTGTGCACGGTTTGAAAACCCATGCGGACAAATTGTGCACGGGTGTATAACCAATGTTAAATGTCCAAAACACCCTTAATGATATATTATCCTCATAAATCCACCTAATCAACCAACCATAGCGATTATCCACCTTTTTCACCCATTTCGAGGTTTTTGAAGGCCAAATCGAGGGATCAAAAGATCTCTTTTGTATGGGATCTGATCGAGCATCGGTTCGTCAAGTTGGATGAGCAACGATATGTACACAAGTCATTTTTAGACATTATTATTCTATGTCTCTCTCTACCTTGTTATCTCTATGTGTGTGTCTATTACCTTTTCATAGATCATCTTCGATCCGAGGAATATCAATTCCTGATTTTGGAGGAGACAAATCACACAACCTTATGGTGGGTGGTCAATAACTCATCCCAAAAGTTGACTGTTTTTTTTTGAATGTTTGTGTGTAGCCCCCAGTTTCATACAAAATCGTTTCCTAAATTAACATTCCATGATTATACTCATGAAAATAATGTGGTAATTCTCTCTCTAAATATGTGATTAGTTTGTAGCGGCTAAACTCACAACTAAATCTACCTCATATCAATCATTATGCCATATTTGGGTTTCTATTGTTTCAGTATATTTGAGCCACCATTCGGGTTTTCATTTTCATGACCTTTCTAAAGGTGGGTCTTCTAATCATGAATAGATTATTTTTATAGAGAATTACCTAATTTCATGTACCATGTATTCTCACTACTTAACCCCCCTAAGGTAAGTAGTCCCAAATGGTTGTCAAAAGTGAAAAGAGAAATGTGAAATGGAAATTATACTAATTATATAACTTTGACTTTATTAAAAGATATTGATCAAAGGTAACATGTTCGTAGCATCTCTTCATACATTGATGGGAGGTAGAGGAGTGATCCTCAATAATTGAATATGTCTTAACAACTATCTAAGACTTGATTAAATGGTTGCAACTCTACATGGACAATCGACACTAATGGAATAAAAGGCTTGGACCAATAAAAAAATGGTTTCAACTCATCACGACCTATTCACACCAATGGAATGATGGAAATGATCCAAATGAATTATTACCTAATTACAATATCGAATAGGAATGAACTGACTCGAGCTCACCTTGGATTTTGTGAAAAGAATACACTGCGTCTCTGGAACCTAATTATGATTCAAGGATGAAGTTTTCTAATGTTGATACCCACCTATACTCCAGGTTTTTTCAATTCCTTGAATGCATTGTATACTACAATAGGTTCCTTTTCATTATTATAGGATAACTGAGATACACTCCTTGGTTCCAGCATTGACTAGTACGTGCCGTGGTGAATTCCCATCGGGCCTAGGTCTTTGTATAGCCCCATATTACCTAAGTCGATCATAATGGGTTCAGTTGGGATCTGATTGTGGAATTCCTTGTATTACTCTATTCAGATTAAACTCTTACCCTTTAATTAGACTCAGATAACAGTGACTTAGAATTACATGAGTTTATGTTACCATAGTTATTAACTTAGAGCTCCCTCACTGTATATATTTTCTAGGTTACTTTGTTAAATCGTGGGACCTTGAATGATTATATTATCACGAGCGGATGTTAGTGTTGGTTATACCTCAAGTGAAATATTAACATTAAATAGTAATTTGTTAATTAAAATGAAGTGGTTATATTTTTAGACACTAGATGAGTGATGAAGAATGTAATATGATATATTGTTATATTTTTTTGCTTCCCTTACTCCTAAATATATGAATAATCACTGTTATATTCCATTACATGGGCTAGAGGTTATAGACATCATTATTGGTGTCCAATTGATATTTATCTCACACCCTCTGTAGGCTCCATTTGGTACCCAAAGTGTATTATATGGTAGCATGTGATGACATAGGGAAGAATAAGACTTCAAACACTTCTATGATTTCTACTCATCATGGGCCTTGATAGAATATGACTTCGTTTTATTTTAGGATTCTAGGAGTAGTCTTTGTTTTCCTTTACTTTGTGGAACATGTTATTCCTACTGTCTTGTACCATGATTCCCAGTTTTTTAGACATGTGACATTGCATCATTATTGTTCTGTTCATAAAATTATTATAATTCTACATTATTTATTTCATCAATTTTCTTCGATGGTTAACTATTTTTATATATAATCAATTATTCTACAATATGAGATTGAGGACATAGAATTCCCACATAGACACTCTAGACACTTTCTTCTAGTTGGAAGCCTCTGATGTTCATGATTATGAACTTGAAGTCATGTGGCCCATCGGGCTCTTAGCACATGTTAAATGGCATCTAGGTCTAGGTCAACACAAAGTGGTATCAGAGGTGACTTTTTTTATTTTATATTTATTTGGAGACAATAAATTGGTGAATAGTAATCCTTGGGACGTTGTCATAAGTTTTTCTCGGGCATCTCAAACCCATGTTTGGTGAGAAACAATGTTACCAAAATGGAAATTGTTGTTCCACCAATCCTATTACAGTTGATCTCATTTCCCCATTTTGTGATGCACATGCTCTATGGTGTTGTTGATTGTTAAAATATTGAGAATTTATTTCACCTTTATCCCAATGATATTATGGAAAGGAATATTACTACATGCATGATTATAGTATCCTACATTTCACATGTCAAGCATATTTCAATAGAATATAGGTGCATTTATCTACATTTTATTGCTTGATATGCCTATAATTGCAGAGTGATTTTGTGATGGTTTCTTTTACTGGTTTTACATTGTCATCAATTTAGTGATTTACCATCTCTATTCATGAGTTTTATAGGCCAAAATGGTTTGGGATTAGTAATATACTAATTATATCCATAAGGATATAAGAAAATGGGTGTTGTTTATGGTGATAGGTTTGTGGGAATAGATTCATCAGAAATGAATATCCATTATAATGATAATCCAGAAAACTAAAATGAATTGTTTGCACATACATATCTCACCATGTCTTCTTTTAGAATGGTAATGGTGTGAACCTGGAAACTAATTACCCAGTAGAATAAATCTTATACATTAGTACATACAAATACTTAGCCATCTAAGTAGGTAGTTTTGGTAGTATGCCTTGGGTAGTGAGATTTCATACATTCATTTTCTTGTAGTGATGCTATATATTTTTATAATTATCTTTTTCCTAAGGAGTGTTCATGAAATTTGAAGACCAATGATTCCACGACCATATAGTTTCATTCTCCATGAGGGTGGTGACAACCATATTTTAGACATGGTAGGCCCTGAGCCGCCAACCATACTTCTAAAAGTGACACATTAGGCACCTCCTAATGTACCTACTCCGAGAAATCATTCCAATGTTTTTTATTGTTTCTTACTTCTAAAGCTTACTATAAAAGGTTATCCATGTGTTTTACCTACAATGAATGATCTGAACCGCATGTTCAAGCAGCAGAAACCTCCTCCATTTTTACGGGATGGAGGATTTAAGGTAGATTAGTCTTGGCTAGAGTCCATGCTATCTATCTTTGAACATTTTGAAACACCTCCAGAGTGGAGAGTCACACTGTCTATATGCATGTTATGGGATTCGGCCAAGTGTGGGTTGGTTTTTGTTACCTAGGTCGAAGGACATCGATGTATGTTTGGGGATGGCATCCAGACTTCGATCAATGTTCAGTTCATTCTTCATCCACTGAGATATGGTATATCAATAGAGTTCATGCATCTCGAGAATAGTTCTATGTCAGTTATAGAGTATTTAGAAGCATTCTTTGACTTACAGTTCTTTCCTCTGCTTCTATCCAGTGATGAGATTTCACAAATTAGATGTTTTTAGGATGGGATCCAACATGACATTCAAAATTATTTGATTGTATATCACCTTCATACATTGTTTAAAATAGTTGATCATTACATTATCACTGAGAATATCTTGAGGGAAGAAGTTAGTACCAGGTTTAAAGGAATAGTGTCGCATCATGCCAGTAATTCTTACAGTGGAAGGAAACTTTCCCTTGAAGTTTTTTGATAGGACAGTGGAATCTAGAGTGTCCATTTTATAGTTATGTGGTCTTTCATCAGTGTGGATTACCAGGTCATAAGAAGTCGTAGTGTGATATAGACCCTATGGAGTGATGGTATTGTGGTCATATGGGTCTTTATTAGCGCTTTTTCAGGACCTTTCCACCATATTCATTGTGGAAAAGGATCAGCTTTAACTCTACCATCATGAGTGAGTTCTTTTGTTCTGTGTTAGGTAGGGAGTGTAACACCCCAAGATTTCATAGTGTGTTATTTCTTTAAAATAATTCAATAACTTGAAATACACGCAACACTGAGTTCAATCACACCATGACTTACAAAAAAAAGCCATTCAAAAGAGGTTATGAATAGTATTATCTAGATTTTAAACTTTATATAATCCTTATAATTTTAGAATACATATTATGAGTTTCTTAGATATAATGCAAGAACAAATTCATTTTCAGTATTGCACTTTTATCAAATTTTAATAGTGAACCCTTTTTAAATACAATATTTTAAACTTTTTGACTAAATGGGGAAATCAAAAATTTAAAATGAAACATCCCAAGCTTCCACGGTACACTTTCTTTGAATAATACAGTAGCGTGTGTTGTACGCAACCTTGAGTTTTAACACACACCACAACCAATCAAACTAGCCGTTATGAATAGTAATACCTACTTTTTAAAATTATATATATTTTATATTTTAAAATGGACTTCATATTTGGATTCGGAATATCGAATTTATCCTAAGGTGAAATTTTGGTACATTTCGGATAACTTTCATATTTTGATGAATAGTGATAACTACTAAATTTTAATTAAAAACAACTTTTTTAATCAAAATAATTAATAGTGATAAATTATGAATTTTAGTGGTTTTAATGTATATTTAGAATATATTTTTACCATTTAATATAATGTTGGTCATTGGACATAATTTTACAATTAAACCGAACATAAACAAGTGTCAATCTTTTGATAGTTATTATCTCTTAAAAACACGCTTTTTGTTTTGACAACGGGAATTAATTTTAAATTAATTTCTGCCACTTCTGTGTTTTGAATTTAGAAAAATGGATTCCATATTTGGAATCAGGATGTTCAAATTGTGTAAATAGGTAACTTTTATTTTTAGACATTTTGAATAATTATTGCGGTAAATATTTTATTTACCATGGTTAAGGGTAAATCCGGTAAATAAGGGTTAAAAAAATAATATTATAATAATACTAAATTACCCTAAAACGTGTCTTAACGCTATTGGTTGATACATGGTCGACCATGGGAATCTTTGGGTCTATTTCGGGACCCCATGGATCCACTTGTAAGTGATAATGACACTTTATTTTAATTAAGTTAAAATGAATACAAAAATGACACAAGCATATATCTTTTAGAAAAAAAATTGTTACATAGGGTTATATATGTTGGATTTTAGATTATAAATATTCATTAGAAAGCTAAAAAAATTTCCTACATAATAATATTTTATTTATAATTTTTAGACATTAAATAATTTATTTTATTTATGACACAATGATGATGCAGTAATTACTATAATAGTGAAAAATTAAAATAATTGATATTATAAATACCCAAATAAATATAATATGAAACTTTTAATGAATTAAACTAATTTTCTAGGATAATATGATATATTAGTATTGATTTAATTGACTTTGTTCGAAGTAATCAATCTGTTATGAGTTTCACAAAAATCAACTATTGAATAGTGTCAAAATTGACATAAAAGAGTTCTTAAAACAAATATTATATTATTAATTGATATTAAATTCCTAAAAATCTAAGGTTCGGCCAAGAGACTTATATCATGATAGGTTCATAATTAATGTACCACTTGGGGGTCTCTTGTATGTATATAGTATGTTTATTAACCATATTATATAAAAATACAAAGAGACATTGTAAAAGTGAAACTAATTAACTTAGAGTTAATACTTAAAGATAAGGTTAATATAAGTACCCAAACCTGTCTAAATTCTATTGGTTGACTGGTTTTAGACCTATCCCCACCTTAGCCTTTGAATAGTCAACTTTGGAGCCATTGGAAACCGAATATGAATTTATTATAAATTAATATTTCTAGCTTTTCCAAAGGTACCCCTCACCCCTCTTATAAAAGGGTACTCCTCCTTCTCATTTCTTCACACCTTCAAAGCCTTTTGTTTCAGCCAAACTCTTCCCAAATACTCTCCCAACATCCCTCACTACAACCTAGAGGCCTTAGTTTTATCAGAGAGCCAACCTAAGGATCCCTTTTGATCAAATCAAAAGGAAGAACCCGAAGAAGAGGTAATGATTTCACCACCCTTTTCCAAGTTCCTTTCTTCTTCCACTTCCTCTTTCTTTGTTCTTACCATTCTAAAATAATAACTCCAGTATCTTACATATACTGTGATGTTATTATAAATATGGTACAACCATATTCAGTATTCTATCCACCCTTTGAATAACACGTCACCATACGTGCGTACGTACGGCTTACCGTCTCCACGTCGTGGTGTAATTGTTATTCAATATATTATTATTTGGATGGGTATAATAATGATGTGTAACTCATGTAAATAATAAATATAACATGTTAACGATTCTGTATATATGATATACCATCCATTTATATATTATTTTAATATCAAAAGAATGATATTGTCGCTCGTGCGTACGTACGGACTACCGTCTCCACGAACGCGATGAGATTCATTCCCCATCGTATCCATTCAAGTATAATTATCATTTGATGATTTAAAAATGATGTTTAAGGACTTGATATCATTCTGGATATGAATAATATACAACCTATCCTCTAACGTAACAAAACATATAAAAGAAAACAAGTAAGTTAACACCCGAAACGATGATAATTCTAAGATATTATTAACAAATCAATGTTAAAAGATCATATATGATATCATATTAATATATATGATTCTTGTATAATTTAATAACAATTATTTTACCATTATACAGGAGGTTATCCTACCCCAACCAAGGAAAAGTACAAGGTAAGGGGTTTTCATCTCACTCCTTATTTCCGTGAGATTCATGCCATATTGTCACCATCACCTTTTGTGTGGTGTATGTACTGCCCATAATTATATTCCTTGTGTAATACACTCTAATTTATGTGTATTTACATATTCATTGTATGATACCTCATTCATGGGTTGTATGTTTCATATGTTACCAAATTGGTAAGGGTTATTTCACAATCTCTTCATTATCCGAGGTTGTATTATACGTAATAATCTACTGGGATCTCTTTATCATCCACATCCATGTTTCTTCGAAATGTATTTCAAAACATTTTTACTATTTACAAGAATATGGGTTAAAGTCATTTATAACCTTGTTTGACTTTTTATAAGAGGTTTATAAAGGAATCTTTCCGTCGTTTTCAAAACAAGGTCCTTTTTAACCTTTTCGACAGAATTGAGGTAAGAATGTTTTTCTTCTACTTATACGGCGGGTGCAGTTATTTTCCGCCGTTATAAAATCGTCGAAGATTTCCATACAAGCTTATAAGAATATTTTCAAAGAAAATGTTTTATTTTATATGGATCTTAAATGATTTCAAAATAAAAGGAGATACTTCTTTAAAAAGAATTTTGATTTCATCTATGTCAACATCCTTTGATGGATTTTAAGATTATTTGAAGTTGATTTATTATGATACAAAACTTCTATATTGTATTGAAGGTTTTGTGATATGTTTGACTGTGGATGTGCTATTTTTATACCATTCATAGTTTATGGTGAAATTATTGACATTTCGTATGCTAGTTTTAATACGAATGTTTATGTTATGTTTAAACCTTTTCATATGGGAATGCATTGGACTTAATAAGTGACGGGTGGAGCCCGCTATAGCTCCTCGATGCATCGGTAGGTCTCATGAGACAAACTAGTGTCTTGGCACAAGGCCTTGACAAAATCTTATTTGTAGTCTTGGCACGAGGCCTTGGCTATGTGGTTATGATAGTCTGGCATTATGCATTCCAACATTATGAAAGTGGTTATTGATATTGCATGTGAATATTCGATTAGTAGAATATCCATGTGAATAAGTAAATGGAATTATTTCATTTTACTTTTGCCATACTATGTTGAAGTTCAATTTTAAAAGGCTTTTGTTTTAGTAATTAATTACCTTAAATGTTTATGATTATTTTGAATGTTCCGCTATATTGTTATCCTTACTGGGCATTTGAGCTCACCCCTTTTCTATGTTTTATTTTTCCCAGGTAGTGGAGAAGTAAATTATGAATGACTTGCAGGGATATTATGAGGGGTTAATAGTGTGGATATGAAGACTTTTTTGTTGTAGTAGTTTTTCACTTTGAAATGTAATGTAAAACTATATGATTATATCTAGTGTTTCCAAGGCTACTAAACCAATCGGTCTTTCGAGATTTGATCTTTCTTGTGATCATGCCAATGTTATGTAATAATGCACCGACTCTGGGTAACTGGGGTCGGGGCGTTACAGTTGGTATCAGAGGAAGTTTAGTACAAACCTTGGAAGCTAGATTTAGATAAAATCTGATTAGAGCACGTAGACCTAAGATTAACATTGAGGATTAGTATAGAAGAACTTCCTAGAATTTTGGTATTGTAGAGATTTTGTGAGTTTTCCAAGCAATACATCCCTGTCTGGATACGAGCAGGTAGAGGCGGCTCTGGCACAGATGTACCTAGGGGTAAAACCCGAAAACACCGCTTTGAGCTAGACTCAAACGGGAACTGGTGCACGCCAACGGGCCTTGCTGCACTCTTGGTTACGACACTCCCGGGGGATATGCTTAGGATAACTCTCATTTTCATTACAAATCATTTTTAAGGGATTATGAGTATATACTTCCTCAAAGAAAACATTTTTATGATTATGGATTATATCCATAAATAGTTCAATTTATGTTAAGTGTTTTATAAGTATGGGATTATGTGTTTTGATTCATAAACTGATCTAGTTTATGCCATGGTATAGAAATGGCGCCCAATAGAAGGAATGAGAACTCCAGAAATACACATGATTCAAAGAGAAGGAAGGATCATATATTTCATGGTCTTAAGCTAGAATTTATAAGAGAAATAGTCTCCCATGTATTATCATCATATGAAGAAATAATATCATGTATTGATAAGATAAGTAAAGAGTTTACTGAGTCCTATGGCTTTGAAGGGAAGCAAGAGAAGAAAAGGATGGAAGAGAGAAAGATGGATAAAGGGAAGAGGGAAAAGAAGAATTTTCCCATATGTGGTAACTGTGGAAAGAAACACCCTGGAACTTGCCTGAAAGGAATGGGAGTTTGTTATAAGTGTGGAGGAAAAGGGCACAAAGTACGTGACTGCATGGGTAAGAAAATGGTTTTAAATGTACAATGCTTCATTTGCAAGGAGTTTGGACACTACGCGAACCTATGTCCCAGTCATCTGACTATACCGCAAATGATGTTATTGGATAATAACCAAGTTATGATACTACCACAGATGAAGAGGAATGATTAGTGTTCTTATGTTGATTATGTCAATTGAGTGTTGTATCAACAATGTACTTGTTATAATAATTATAGAGTATATAAGGATTGTACTGCAGTACTATTTCATTAAGGACTTGAGATTATGTAGAACAAAGAAAAGTGACTCAATAGCAGGATAAATTTTTGGAAAATATATGGTTGAGAGAATGATAAATCATAATATAGTTCTGATACTGAGGTAGTGATTTTGGAATAATATGTGATTGTTTTGGATAAATTATATTGGATATTCATGACTACCTTGGAACTAATTAATGATTTTTATATTCCATCATTGTTGGGGTTTAAAACATTTTTGGATTAATGAAGTATATCCAACATTCTATATGGAATAAGGGAGCATGAATGTAATCAACAAGGAATGTGGTAATACATGATGAAGGTATTCATATGATATTACGGGGTAAAAAGGATCTATATTATGATTACCTTCCTTATAAATGTTATAATGTGAGTTTGGACATAAGTATTTTGGATAGTTATAGTTTGGATTATTTTGGATTGCCATAAAAGGACAACCCAGAGGTCGGGCGGCAACCCGTCGCGTCCGGCAAGGCTGCGAGACTTGAACCCGCAACCGAAGGGCGACAAGGGTGCATCACCTACCACTGGCCCATGAGATGTCCTGGATTAAATAATGTAGTTTTTATTAAAGGATCATGTAGATGAATTATAAATTCGTTTATTTTGGAACCCTGTACGAATAGTATAAATAGAATTTTTTTACGAGTGAAAGATGAGTTTGTGGTAGAAATTTATTAAAGGACAAAACTCTAATTATAAAGTAAGTATATCTCCTTATGATCTTATCCAATATCATAAATAAATTCCTCAATATTAAGAAAAGCAACTTAGAACAAAAATGTTTTCCTAGATGGTACCTTAAATCATCACTAATTTATGGCTTTGGGACTGTTGGCCTTTTCATAGCCGTGTTCTCTACCACTCTCCATCAGATAATTGATGGTTAGATTTTTCTTCCATATCCATATTTTCCTACATGGAACCCTAGTATGTGTTATTTTTGGTAATCTTTATACTTTCCACTCTTTATTTTAAATAGAGGCCTCATTAATTCATTTTTCGATGTGGGATTTCAACTAAGATATTTTGAAACGTCAAAAATGTGTTATCCCAATACCCTATATTTTGTTGAACCGATGGTACTTCAAATCATCATAGATTGATGAGTTTAAGGACCTCAATTATACACTTGTTTGTGATTGATGACCTCAATCACTACCTATAAATATTTACGTTTTTCCTCCGATTATATGTCTCTAATTGTCACCAATGTTCTCCTAATCAAGATCATAATTTGGTGGTGACCCTTTCATTTCTCTTTCCCTCATATTAAGACTAAATTTTAGTAACCCAATTTCCGATGTGGGTTTTCCCACAAATATATGATCTATTTTCAACCTTTTATTTTCTAAGAACAATTTCAAATTGCGAGGACGCAATTTATTGAAGGAGGGGAGAATGTAACACCCCAAGATTTCATAGTGTGTTATTTCATCAAAATAATTCAATAACTTGCACTACACGCAACACTGAGTTCAATCACACCATGACTTACAAAAAAAAAAGCCATTCAAAAGAGGTTATGAATAGTATTATCTAAATTTTAAACTTTATATAATCCTTATAATTTTAGAATACATATTATGAGTTTCTTAGATATAATGCAAGAACAAATTCATTTTCAGTATTGCACTTTTATCAAATTTTAATAGTGAACCCTTTTTAAATACAATATTTTAAACTTTTTGACTAAATGGGGAAATCAAAAATTTAAAATGAAACATCCCAAGCTTCCACGGTACACTTTCTTTGAATAATACAGTAGCGTGTGTTGTACGCAACCTTGAGTTTTAACACACACCACAACCAATCAAACTAGCCGTTATGAATAGTAATACCTAATTTTTAAAATTATATATATTTTATATTTTAAAATGGAATTCATATTTGGATTCGGAATATCGAATTTAGCCTAAGGTGAAAGTTTGGTACATTTCGGATAACTTTCATATTTTGATGAATAGTGATAACTACTAAATTTTAATTAAAAACAACTTTTTTAATCAAAATAATTAATAGTGATAAATTATGAATTTTAGTGGTTTTAAAGTATATTTAGAATATATTTTTACCATTTAATATAATGTTGGTCATTGGACATAATTTTACAATTAAACCGAACATAAACAAGTGTCAATCTTTTGATAGTTATTATCTCTTAAAAACACGCTTTTTGTTTTGACAGCGGGAATTAATTTTAAATTAATTTCTGCCACTTCTGTGTTTTGAATTTAGAAAAATGGATTCCATATTTGGAATCAGGATGTTCAAATTGTGTAAATAGGTAACTTTTATTTTTAGACATTTTGAATAATTACTGCGGTAAATATTTTATTTACCATGGTTAAGGGTAAATCCTGTAAATAAGGGTTAAAAAAATAATATTATAATAATACTAAATTACCCTAAAACGTGTCTTAACCCTATTGGTTGATACATGGTCGACCATGGGAATCTTTGGGTCTATTTTGGGACCCCATGGATCCACTTGTAAGTGATAATGAAACTTTATTTTCATTAAGTTAAAATGAATACAAAAATGACACAAGCATATATCTTTTAGAAAAACAATTGTTAAATAGGGTTATATATGTTGGATTTTAGATTATAAATATTCATTAGAAAGCTAAAATAAATTTCCTACATAATAATATTTTATCTATAATTTTTAGACATTAAATAATTTATTTTTTTTATGACACAATGATGATGCAGTAATTACTATAATAGTGAAAAATTAAAATAATTGATATTATAAATACCCAAATAAATATAATATGAAACTTTTAATGAATTAAACTAATTTTCTAGGATAATATGATATATTAGGATTGATTTAATTGACTTTGTTCGAAGTAATCAATCTGTTATGAGTTTCACAAAAATCAACTATTGAATAGTGTCAAAATTGACATAAAAGAGTTCTTAAAACAAATATTATATTATTAATTGATATTCAATTCCTAAAAATCTAAGGTTCGGCCAAGAGACTTATATCATGATAGGTTCATCATTAATGTACCACTTGGGGGTCGCTTGTATGTATATAGTAAGTTTATTAACCATATTATATAAAAATACAAAGAGACATTGTAAAAGTGAAACTAATTAACTTAGAGTTAATAATTAAAGATAAGGTTAATATAAGTACCCAAACCTGTCTAAATTCTATTGGTTGACTGGTTTTAGACCTATCCCCACCTTAGACTTTGAATAGTCAACTTTGGAGCCATTGGAAACCGAATATGAATTTATTATAAATTAATATTTATAGCTTTTCCAAAGGTACCCCTCACCCCTCTTATAAAAGGGCACTCCTCCTTCTCATTTCTTCACACCTTCAAAGCCTTTTGTTTCAGCCAAACTCTGCCCAAATACTCTCCCAACATCCCTCAATACAACCTAGAGGCCTTATTTTGATCAGAGAGCCAACCTAATGATCCCTTTTGATCAAATCAAAAGGAAGAACCCGAAGAAGAGGTAATGATTTCACCACCCTTTTCCAAGTTCCTTTCTTCTTCCACTTCCTCTTTCTTTGTTATTACCATTCTAAAATAATAACTCCAGTATCATACATATACTGTGATGTTATTATAAATATGGTACAACCATATTCAGTATTCTATCCACCCTTTGAATAACACGTCACCATACGTGCGTACGTACGGCTTACCGTCTCCACGTCGTGGTGTAATTGTTATTCAATATATTATTATTTGGATGGGTATAATAATGATGTGTAACTAATGTAAATAATAAATATAACATGTTAATGATTCTGTATATATGATATACCATCCATTTATATATTATTTTAATATCAAAAGAATGATATTGTCGCTCGTGCGTACGTACGGACTACCGTCTCCACGAACGCGATGAGATTCATTCTCCATCGTATCCATTCAAGTATAATTATCATTTGATGATTTAAAAATGATGTTTAAGGACTTGATATCATTCTGTATATGAATAATATACATCCTATCCTTTACAAACATGTCTTACGTAACAAAACATATAAAAGAAAACAAGTAAGTTAACACCCGAAACGACGATAATTCTAAGATATTATTAACAAATAAATGTTAAAAGATCATATATGATATCATATTAATATATATGATTCTTGTATAATTTAATAACAATTATTTCACCATTATACAGGAGGTTATCCTACCCCAACCAAGGAAAAGTAAAAGGTAAGGGGTTTTCATCTCACTCCTTATTTCCGTGAGATTCATGCCATATTGTCACCATCACCTTTTGTGTGGTGTATGTACTGCCCATAATTATATTCCTTGTGTAATACACTCTAATTTATGTGTATTTACATATTCATTGTATGATACCTCATTCATGGGTTGTATGTTTCATATGTTACCAAATTGGTAAGGGTTATTTCACAATCTCTTCATTATCCGAGGTTGTATTATACGTAATAATCTACTGGGATCTCTTTATCATCCACATCCATGTTTCTTCAAAATGTATTTCAAAACATTTTTACTATTTACAAGAATATGGGTTAAAGTCATTTATACCCTTGTTTGACTTTTTATAAGAGGTTTATAAAGGAATCTTTCCGTCGTTTTCAAAACAAGGTCCTTTTTAACCTTTTCGACAGAATTGAGGTAAGAATGTTTTTCTTCTACTTATATGGCGGGTGCAGTTATTTTCCGCCGTTATAAAATCGTCGAAGCTTTCCATACAAGCTTATAAGAATATTTTCAAAGAAAATGTTTTATTTTATATGGATCTTAAATGATTTCAAAATAAAAGGAGATACTTCTTTAAAAAGAATTTTGATTTCATCTATGTCAACATCCTTTGATGGATTTTAAGATTATTTGAAGTTGATTTATTATGATACAAAACTTCTATATTGTATTGAAGGTTTTGTGATATGTTTGACTGTGGATGTGCTATTTTTATACCATTCATAGTTTATGGTGAAATTATTGACATTTCGTATGCTAGTTTTAATACGAATGTTTATGTTATGTTTAAACCTTTTCATATGGGAATGCATTGGACTTAATAAGTGACGGGTGGAGCCCGCTATAGCTCCTCGATGCATCGGTAGGTCTCATGAGACAAACTAGTGTCTTGGAACAAGGCCTTGACAAAATCTTATTTGTAGTCTTGGCACGAGGCCTTGGCTATGTGGTTATGATAGTCTGGCATTATGCATTCCAACATTATGAAAGTGGTTATTGATATTGCATGTGATTATTCGATTAGTAGAATATCCATGTGAATAAGTAAATGGAATTATTTCATTTTACTTTTGCCATACTATGTTGAAGTTCAATTTTAAAAGGCTTTTGTTTTAGTAATTCATTGCCTTAAATGTTTATGATTATTTTGAATGTTCCACTATATTGTTATCCTTACTGGGCATTTGAGCTCACCCCTTTTCTATGTTTTATTTTTCCCAGGTAGTGGAGAAGTAAATTATGAATGACTTGCAGGGATATTATGAGGGGTTAATAGTGTGGATATGAAGACTTTTTTGTTGTAGTAGTTTTTCACTTTGAAATGTAATGTAAAACTATATGATTATATCTAGTGTTTCCAAGGCTACTAAACCAATCGGTCTTTCGAGATTTGATCTTTCTTGTGATCATGACAATGTTATGTAATAATGCACCGACTCTGGGTAACTGGGGTCGGGGCGTTACAGTTGGTATCAGAGGAAGTTTAGTAAAAACCTTGGAAGCTAGATTTAGATAAACTCTGATTAGAGCACGTAGACCTAAGATGACCTTTGAGGATTAGTATAGAAGAACTTCTAGAATTTTGGTATTGTAGAGATTTTGTGAGTTTTCCAAGCAATACATCCCTGTCTGGATACGAGCAGGTAGAGGCGGCTCTGGCACAGATGTACCTAGGGGTAAAACCCGAAAACACCGCTTTGAGCTAGACTCGAACGGGAACTGGTGCACGACAACGGGCCTTGCTGCACTCTTGGTTACGACACTCCCGGGGGATATGCTTAGGATAACTCTCATTTTCATTACAAATCATTTTGAAGGGATTATGAGTATATACTTCCTCAAAGAAAACATTTTTATGATTATGGATTATATCCATAAATAGTTCAATTTATGTGAAGTGTTTTATAAGTATGGGATTATGTGTTTTGATTCATAAACTGATCTAGTTTATGCCATGGTATAGAAATGGCGCCCAGTAGAAGGAATGAGAACTCCAGAAATACACATGATTCAAAGAGAAGGAAGGATCATATATTTCATGGTCTTAAGCGAGAATTTATAAGAGAAATAGTCTCCCATGTATTATCATCATATGAAGAAATAATATCATGTATTGATAAGATAAGTAAAGAGTTTACTGAGTCCTATGGCTTTGAAGGGAAGCAAGAGAAGAAAAGGATGGAAGAGAGAAAGATGGATAAAGGGAAGAGGGAAAAGAAGAATTTTCCCATATGTGGTAACTGTGGAAAGAAACACCCTGGAACTTGCCTGAAAGGAATGGGAGTTTGTTATAAGTGTGGAGGAAAAGGGCACAAAGTACGTGACTGCAAGGGTAAGAAAATGGTTTTAAATGTACAATGCTTCATTTGCAAGGAGTTTGGACACTACGCGAACCTATGTCCCAGTCATCAGACTATGCCGCAAATGATGTTATTGGATAATAACCAAGTTATGATACTACCACAGATGAAGAGGAATGATTAGTGTTCTTATGTTGATTATGTCAATTGAGTGTTGTATCAACAATGTACTTGTTATAATAATTATAGAGTATATAAGGATTGTACTGCAGTACTATTTCATTAAGGACTTGAGATTATGTGGAACAAAGAAAAGTGACTCAATAGCAGGATAAATTTTTGGAAAATATATGGTTGAGAGAATGATAAATCATAATATAGTTCTGATACTGAGGTAGTGATTTTGGAATAATATGTGATTGTTTTGGATAAATTATATTGGATATTCATGACTACCTTGGAACTAATTAATGATTTGTATATTCCATCATTTTTGGGGTTTAAAACATTTTTGGATTAATGAAGTATATCCAGCATTCTATATGGAATAAGGGAGCATGAATGTAATCAACAAGGAATGTGGTAATACATGATGAAGGTATTCATATGATATTACGGGGTAAAAAGGATCTATATTATGATTACCTTCCTTATAAATGTTATAATGTGAGTTTGGACATAAGTATTTTGGATAGTTCTAGTTTGGATTATTTTGGATTTCCATAAAAGGACAACCCAGAGGTCGGGCGACAACCCGTCGCGTCCGGCAAGGCTGCGAGACTTGAACCCGCAACCGAAGGGCGACAAGGGTGTATCACCTACCACTGGCCCATGAGATGTCCTGGATTAAATAATATAGTTTTTATTAAAGGATCATGTAGATGAATTATAAATTCGTTTATTTTGTAACCCTGTACGAATAGTATAAATAGAATTTTTTTACGAGTGAAAGATGAGTTTGTGGTAGAAATTTATTAATGGACAAAACTCTAATTATAAAGTAAGTATATCTCCTTATGATCTTATCCAATATCATAAATAAATTCCTCAATATTAAGAAAAGCAACTTAGAACAAAAATGTTTTCCTAGATGGTACCTTAAATCATCACTAATTTATGGCTTTGGGACTGTTGGCCTTTTCATAGCCGTGTTCTCTACCACTCTCCATCAGATAATTGATGGTTAGATTTTTCTTCCATATCCATATTTTCCTATATGGAACCCTATTATGTGTTATTTTCGGTAATCTTCATACTTTCCACTCTTTTTTTTAAATAGAGGCCTCATTAATTCATTTTTCGATGTGGGATTTCAACTAAGATATTTTGAAACGTCAAAAATGTGTTATCCCAATACCCTATATTTTGTTGAACCGATGGTACTTCAAATCATCATAGATTGATGAGTTTAAGGACCTCAATTATACACTTGTTTGTGATTGATGACCTCAATCACTACCTATAAATATTTACGTTTTTCCTCCGATTATATGTCTCTAATTGTCACCAATGTTCTCCTAATCAAGATCATAATTTGGTGGTGACCCTTTCATTTCTCTTTCCCTCATATTAAGACTAAATTTTAGTAACCCAATTTCCGATGTGGGTTTTCCCACAAATATATGATCTATTTTCAACCTTTTATTTTCGAAGAACAATTTCAAATTGCGAGGACGCAATTTATTGAAGGAGGGGAGAATGTAACACCCCAAGATTTCATAGTGTGTTATTTCTTCAAAATAATTCAATAACTTGCACTACACGCAACACTGAGTTCAATCACACCATGACTTACAAAAAAAAGCCATTCAAAAGAGGTTATGAGTAGTATTATCTAAATTTTAAACTTTATATAATCCTTATAATTTTAGAATACATATTATGAGTTTCTTAGATATAATGCAAGAACAAATTCATTTTCAGTATTGCACTTTTATCAAATTTTAATAGTGAACCCTTTTTAAATACAATATTTTAAACTTTTTGACTAAATGGGGAAATCAAAAATTTAAAATGAAACATCCCAAGCTTCCACGGTACACTTTCTTTGAATAATACAGTAGCGTGTGTTGTACGCAACCTTGAGTTTTAACACACACCACAACCCATCAAACTAGCCGTTATGAATAGTAATACCTACTTTTTAAAATTATATATATTTTATATTTTAAAATGGACTTCATATTTGGATTCGGAATATCGAATTTAGCCTAAGGTGAAATTTTGGTACATTTCGGATAACTTTCATATTTTGATGAATAGTGAAAATTACTAAATTTTAATTAAAAACAACTTTTTTAATCAAAATAATTAATAGTGATAAATTATGAATTTTAGTGGTTTTAAAGTATATTTAGAATATATTTTTACCATTTAATATAATGTTGGTCATTGGACATAATTTTACAATTAAACCGAACATAAACAAGTGTCAATCTTTTGATAGTTATTATCTCTTAAAAACACGCTTTTTGTTTTGACAGCGGGAATTAATTTTAAATTAATTTCTGCCACTTCTGTGTTTTGAATTTAGAAAAATGGATTCCATATTTGGAATCAGGATGTTCAAATTGTGTAAATAGGTACCTTTATTTTTAGACATTTTGAATAATTACTGCGGTAAATATTTTATTTACCATGGTTAAGGGTAAATCCGGTAAATAAGGGTTAAAAAAATAATATTATAATAATACTAAATTACCCTAAAACGTGTCTTAACCCTATTGGTTGATACATGGTCGACCATGGGAATCTTTGGGTCTATTTTGGGACCCCATGGATCCACTTGTAAGTGATAATGACACTTTATTTTAATTAAGTTAAAATGAATACAAAAATGACACAAGCATATATCTTTTAGAAAAACAATTGTTACATAGGGTTATATATGTTGGATTTTAGATTATAAATATTCATTAGAAAGCTAAAAAAAATTTCGTACATAATGATATTTTATTTATAATTTTTAGACATTAAGTAATTTATTTTATTTATGACACAATGATGATGCAGTAATTACTATAATAGTGAAAAATTAAAATAATTGATATTATAAATACCCAAATAAATATAATATGAAACTTTTAATGAATTAAACTAATTTTCTATGATAACATGATATATTAGGATTGATTTAATTGACTTTTTTTGAAGTAATCAATCTGTTATGAGTTTCACAAAAATCAACTATTGAATAGTGTCAAAATTGACATAAAAGAGTTCTTAAAACAAATATTATATTATTAATTGATATTAAATTCCTAAAAATCTAAGGTTCGGCCAAGAGACTTATATCATGATAGGTTCATCATTAATGTACCACATGGGGGTCTATTGGATGTATATAGTATGTTTATTAACCATATTATATAAAAATACAAAGAGACATTGTAAAAGTGAAACTAATTAACTTAGAGTTAATACTTAAAGATAAGGTTAATATAAGTACCCAAACCTGTCTAAATTCTATTGGTTGACTGGTTTTAGACCTATCCCCACCTTATCCTTTGAATAGTCAACTTTGGAGCCATTGGAAACCGAATATGAATTTATTATAAATTAATATTTCTAGATTTTCCAAAGGTACCCCTCACCCCTCTTATAAAAGGGCACTCCTCCTTCTCATTTCTTCACACCTTCAAAGCCTTTTGGTTCGGCCAAACTCTGCCCAAATACTCTCCCAACATCCCTCACTACAATCTAGAGGCCTTAGTTTGATCAGAGAGCCATCCTAAGGATCCCTTTTGATCAAATCAAAAGGAAGAACCCGAAGAAGAGGTAATGATTTCACCACCCTTTTCCAAGTTCCTTTCTTCTTCCACTTCCTCTTTCTTTGTTCTTACCATTCTAAAATAATAACTCCAGTATCTTACATATACTGTGATGTTATTATAAATATGGTACAACCATATTCAGTATTCTATCCACCCTTTGAATAACATGTCACCATACGTGCGTACGTACGGCTTATCGTCTCCACGTCGTGGTGTAATTGTTATTCAATATATTATTATTTGGATGGGTATAATAATGATGTGTAACTCATGTAAATAATAAATATAACTTTTTAATGATTCTGTATATATGATATACCATCCATTAATATTTTATTTTAATATCAAAAGAATGATATTGTCGCTCGTGCGTACGTACGGACTACCGTCTCGACGAACGCGATGAGATTCATTCTCCATCGTATCCATTCAAGTATAATTATCATTTGATGATTTAAAAATGATGTTTAAGGACTTGATATAATTCTGGATATGAATAATATACAACCTATCCTTTACAAACATGTCTTACGTAACAAAACATATAAAAGAAAACAAGTAAGTTAACACCCGAAACGACGATAATTCTAAGATATTATTAACAAATCAATGTTAAAAGATCATATATGATATCATATTAATATATATGATTCTTGTATAATTTAATAACAATTATTTCACCGTTATACAGGAGGTTAACCTACCCCAACCAAGGAAAAGTACAAGGTAAGGGGTTTTCATCTCACTCCTTATTTCTGTGAGATTCATGCCATATTGCCACCATCACCTTTTGTGTGGTGTATGTACTGCCCATAATTATATTACTTGTGTAATACACTCTAATTTATGTGTATTTACATATTCATTGTATGATACCTCATTAATGGGTTGTATGTTTCATATGTTACCAAATTGGTAAGGGTTATTTCACAATCTCTTCATTATCCGAGGTTGTATTATACGTAATAATCTACTGGGATCTCTTTATCATCCACATCCATGTTTCTTCGAAATGTATTTCAAATTTTTTTTACTATTTACAAGAATATGGGTTAAAGTCATTTATACCCTTGTTTGACGTTTTATAAGAGGTTTATAAAGGAATCTTTCCGTCGTTTTCAAAACAAGGTCCTTTTTAACCTTTTCGACAGAATTGAGGTAAGAATGTTTGTTTTTACTTATACGGCGGGTGCAGTTATTTTCCGCTGTTATAAAATCGTCGAAGATTTCCATACAAGCTTATAAGAATATTTTCAAAGAAAATGTTTTATTTTATATGGATCTTAAATGATTTCAAAATAAAAGGAGATACTTCTTTAAAAAGAATTTTGATTTCATCTATGTCAACATCCTTTGATGGATTTTAAGATTATTTGAAGTTGATTTATTATGATACAAAACATCTATATTGTATTGAAGGTTTTGTGATATGTTTGACTGTGGATGTGCTATTTTTATACCATTCATTGTTTATGGTGAAATTATTGACATTTCGTATGCTAGTTTTAATACGAATGTTTATGTTATGTTTAAACCTTTTCATATGGGAATGCATTGGACTTAATAAGTGACGGGTGGAGCCCGCTATAGCTCCTCGATGCATCGGTAGGTCTCATGAGAAAAACTAGTGTCTTGGCACAAGGCCTTGACAAAATCTTATTTGTAGTCTTGGCACGAGGCCTTGGTTATGTGGTTATGATAGTCTGGCATTATGCATTCCAACATTATGAAAGTGGTTATTGATATTGCATGTGATTATTCGATTAGTAGAATATCCATGTGAATAAGTAAATGGCATTATTTCATTTTACTTTTGCCATACTATGTTGAAGTTCAATTTTAAAAGGCTTTTGTTTTAGTAATTCATTGTCTTAAATGTTTATGATTATTTTGAATGTTCCACTGTATTGTTATCCTTACTGGGCATTTGAGCTCACCCCTTTTCTATGTTTTATTTTTCCCAGGTAGTGGAGAAGTAAATTATGAATGACTTGCAGGGATATTATGAGGGGTTAATAGTGTGGATATGAAGACTTTGTTGTTGTAGTAGTTTTTCACTTTGAAATGTAATGTATAACTATATGTTTATATCTAGTGTTTCCAAGTCTACTAAACCAATCGGTCATTCGAGATTTGATCTTTCTTGTGATCATGCTAATGTTATGTAATAATGCACCGACTCTGGGTAACTGGGGTCGGGGCGTTACAGGGAGAGAGAGTATCACCCGATGGTCTGGACGAGGAGGAGGCCTTCATCACGGTATTATTATCCCTGATCACGTATTGTGCCAGCAGAGAATTCATGATAGTGGTAGTCCATCTTTTTCACAGCGTCGTGGATCAGGTCGTTTTCATTCCTTACATCCAGTACTTGAGGATCAGGCTGTGGGACCATCTAGACTGTGAGGTATATTTTTGTATCCTCTACTATTGGATATTATTTGTTTGATATAGGTTCTTCATAATATTATATTTCTGTATCTGTCTTGGGATGTCTCAAACTATAGATACAATATCAGTATTGTGCAATGTACATTGATACACAATTGGGAATATGGAATGATGGTATACGCCAGTGTATTTACTATCCCCTTGAGGTTGGCAGTAACCCTTACATGTGGAATCTCATTTATATCAAGATTAAGGGATTAAATTTCATTATTGGGATTGAATGGTTATACAACAATCACACCTTTGTAGACTTTAATTGTTGCAGGGTGTATATCACACTACCTTAAGGTAGAAGTTACATTTTAAAGGGTGAGTAGGATGTTCAGGCTGGGAGAGCTAGACCAAATCATCATGGTCTTGGTAAAGAGAATTCAAGATTAAAAATGTTTTTGTAGAGGATTGGGGATTTCATCAAACTGATTTCCCTCCATAAGTTGATCGTTTAATGGAAGTCATTCTTTATGACTTTTCTCGATTACCTAATGAGAGATATGTAAGGTTTACGATAGAGCTTGTTTAAAGAGAATATGCAGTGTCCATGTCGCCTTATAGGATGACACCTACTAAACATTTGGATCTCAAGTAGTAGATAGAAGATATAGACTCCCAAGGTATTTTACAACCCAGTAAAAATTCTTGGTGTTCCCCCAAGTTTTTTGATAAAAATTATGTTGTAACTCTGTTTACGCTCCATTCCGTCACATAGTCCAATCAATGGAAAAGTGGAATACCTTAATCCCAATGAGGGTCAACCATTGAATAACATCAAAAATTGAAAAAGGGATGAACAAGGAACTCATCTGGACTGTGTCACACAACTATCTTACGTGCTTCGCAAGTCACTTGCGCACCACATATGGGTTGCACAAGTCACTTGCATTCCCTATTCCTTTTTTCTCCCAAGGTGCCCAGTGGCCTATAAATAGCCCATGTGGGACCTCTATTTTGAGTACCAATTTTCCAAAACTCATATTGAAGCTCTGGTCGCCCAAGTCTTTGTCTGACGTCTTCCGAACACTTCTAAGGTAATTCCGTACCTTGAATGGATGCTCTAAAGAGGAAGAATAAGTACTAAGTGTTAGATCTCTTAAATACATGCGCGCCTAAGTGTCATTCCCTTATGGGAAATGGAAACACTTGAATGCCACCTTGAACTCTCAAGGGAACATGTGCACCAACCTTTTGGAAGCTTCTAGGGATGATACTAAGGGCTTGAGTTCAATGTCTCCCAACTACTACCCTATGGATTCTTCATCACCCAATGTGACTCATGTTGTGTAAGTCTACATGTGTGACTAGGAATTGCGTGCCAGATCAATACCTGTTCTCCTCCTTCCTAATCAACTCTTTTCCTCAAATTCACCTCTCTTATTCACGAAATAGGCTTCAAAACCTTATTCAACGCCATTTAGGGAATGGTTCTTTTGTTGGATTCCATATCTGAGAGGGATTAAATGGGATTCCTTCTCTGGATTAAGCCCCAATTGTAAATTCCTTTAACATTAGGGCTCATTCTTAGGATTAATCTCCATGTTCCGTTAAAATTGGGCCTCCTCCTTAGGATTAAGCCGCAGGTTATAAGTTCCCATTAAGTTGGAATCATCCTCAAGAGTAATCCCAAACCTAATTTTATTTTTATTTGGGATTCCTTCTTAAGAATAGAACCCAATCAGATGTCCCTCTTAATTTTGGCTTCCTTTTCAGGAGTATGTCCCGTGTTAAAATTCCAAATCTCTATTGAGTACAAATACCTTTATGGACCCTGATATAAGATTATTTATTGAACTAAGTCATGATCTTTATTTACATGGGTCATCACACATATGTAATCCCTACATCATTTATCATGACCTCAACTTTCATGGTTCCATTTTCAGGTTTACTGATACCTCTTGTTTCTCACAATGATCATGACTCGCATGTGCTTAGAGTGTAAAAGTAATAATGACATATATTTTTGGGCCATTAACAATGCATAAACCCCATTTTTCTTTACCCGAACTATGTTGACGTTGATCTCTTCCTTAATATTAGAGTATGTAGGAAGCATTTATAAGGTTCAATCCCATCTTTCATTAATTGTTTTCTGTCCCATATAATATTAAACTATATCCTTCCTATAGAACATTGTGCGTTCTGATTCCTTTCTTTTTAACAAGTATATATAGGTAGCCCATCTTTGGGTATGATCCCAACATTGAAATAATCCTTGTCATTTTGAATGAAAATAAACTTCAAGTGCCCCACTGAGTGGCTTTAAAACTAGTTTGGTCATCATAATGACCCAGTGATTTCTATATAATTTATTAAAGGATTCCATTGACTATGATTCTCCAATACATACGACTGATGCTCTATCGATGAAGAACCTCAAATAAATATAAAAGATTATCTAAATCACATTTATATCAGTCATTGATTACCAAATATAAAGGAACACTCATTTTAAAACTTGGGGAATTAATAAGGATTCATGAACATAACTTAAATATATAAGAGAGTCTCAGAGTAGGTAATAATTCCCCTCAAAAAGGTGTGATGAGCCTAACCTCCCATCCTCTCGACCAATGAAAATTCATAAGGTTCATCGATCCACAATTAATGAGCACCTACCTTTGGAAAGTTGGTCCAAATAGATATAAAATTATTGGATGTTTCCAATTCTATGAAAAAACCCATTAGAAACCGATTGGAATGTTTGAACAATAAACAAGAATGGTCATCCCCATTTCCAGAAGAAAAAATGGTGAAACTGTTGTGAATCCTTAACCAAGTTAAAATGATGTTTTACTTATTTCATTAGGCCCATATTAAATTTAATATGAGGTCCAACAATGAAATAAAAAACATATGTGTTCTTCCAAAATATGTAGTCCATCCATGCTTATCTTGATTATGTCTGTTATATCAAACATCCACTCTTTTCCAAGATCTCTCGGCAATACAGAAATTGTTTCTTTAAAGTTAACACTTGTGAATACCTCAGCTGCAACTCCTACTGGATCCTCGTTCGCTCTGATGACAACATGACCTACTCAGCATCTTAAATGCTGGGTCATGAATGCATTGGTGAAGGAATACCATCAACACAGTACCTTCCCAACTCTGGAGGCTACTCAACAAACCCTCCAAGTTAATAACTCACCCCGGTTGTCTGGACATTGACGACTAGTGGTCAATAAGCAGTTGGTACCAACCACCGTTTCCCTACATTTCTGGTCGTTATCCCTATAATTCAACAACTAGTCCCTCCCATATTATAGGGAGGTGAATTAAGAGGTCACTCAAGGCCATAGTTCTTGAAGGCAGGAGTCCTTTCTAAGGACTCCCAGCAACAATATCCGCCAGACTTGTGAAGTAGTGCACTCTCAACAAGATGAGGGTATCACCTCTAGGTGTTCAGCTTAGGTTCCTCAGACCCGAGCACGCATGACGAACAACAAAAGGTAAAACTCGGCCAACCGAGACCATTATCTTACCTATTCCCCCTCTGGGAAAGTCCATCAATATAACTGATAGCAAACAATGAGCGGGCATATACACCCGTCCATCCTGATTTCACTACTCAGCAGGCTTGTCTGGAAGTAATAAAAAAATCTCGATTGGCAATTCTGGCCGAGTACTATAGGCAGGCACATACAACTATTTATAATTCATCAGCTGGACAACATGCTCTACTGAATGCATCCAAATAAGATCTCCAATCTAATATGGTGACAATTGGTACGTAAGAAAATACCCCTGTTTAAAATCACCAATTTTGTCAGCAACCTCTTCTCTCAGTATTGAAGAAAACCTGTCAACCATACATGAAGAAGAATACAAATCAAGCACATACACATTCCAATGTTCATCAAGCCCGCCAACAGTCTCGTTTGGTAGCACCTGGAGAAGTCATTCGGAAAGCTCCAATGACAAATCTTGAGAAAACGCAACAATCTACACTAATGAATAAGTATTGTCTATATCTGTTGACAGGAAAATGAGGACAAGAGCAGGCACATACACCTAATCCAGACATGGAATGGACCTATATTTCCATTTCTGCAGATTAAGTCACAAAGAACATTATGAAAATGGTGAAAGACCAGAAGCAAATCCATGCCTATATTCTAGATACCTGTAAGAATATTTTATCAACTTCAGCGAAATCATAGGAAAAAAAAAGATAAATCTATCCCTATAAGTGGAGTGACTCATCAATATGTCAATTAAGTGCAAAAAAACACCTCTATTCTAGTCCAGGAGGGTCATGGGGCATACTCCTCTATGTCTTATGGACAATCAAGTCAGGAACATACACCCGATTTAAACAGAGATAATCAGCCTAACTTGACCAATTCTCTTGAGCAGGAACATACACTTACCCATTATAACCACTTTCATGAACAAGTGGTATTCAAAAGTGACTAAGAAATCATCAATGAAAAATACCCATATAGAACTATTGAAAAATAAAGAGCCAATCTGCAATAAGTCCTTGCTCAATGCTGGATTTCTTGAAGCCCTCAGACAATTGTCTGTTTCAACTCAATATTCTAATCTCTCATTTCTAGATTCCATAAGTAACAAAAATAATTCTGAAGGTCTTCATCAGATACTTCTTCATGAAGGCTTGCTTCATGACTATTTGGTCAATCTCGAAGTATCATAATCAGATGAGAGCCGCAATAACCCTCTGCATGGCCAAAAGACCAAGGAGTAAGAGGTTTCATCTTTTGTTGTAACCCACCTTGATGGTTCTCACCATGATGATGAATTTAGCTATGAAAGTATTCTCCTCAGTTGTAATTCGCATTGCATAGAAAATTATTCAATGGAAAATGCAATAACGAGAAGTCCCTCTTATACTGAGGAACTTGCAAATGAAAATCCAGTCATGTCTGATTCCTTACCACTAGCAAGTGAAATACTTTATCTATAAGAAGTTAGCCGGAGGTGTATGTTATTCTCCGAACCACCCCTGGGTCATTCCTCATCTAATTTGACCAATGAATTATCTACCAATCTTGTTGAATCTAATGAAGCAAAAAAGTAGCACTATCTTTGGTCCAATCAGGTAGACGAATCTTCATCGAATGACAAAGAGGAAGTGCTGCATATGAGAAAACAACATGTGAAAGGTGAAATACCAGTCATGTTTTGGCCATTGGATGACTCTCAGTATGATATTCTAGAAATGTTGACAGAATATTGTATTCATGATATTCATCTCAACATATGGAAAACTTTTCATCACTTAAAATAAAAAAAATTATCTTATGATAAATATCAAAATCATTTCATGATAATAGAAGGGTTGCAACACCAAATTGACTTGGAATCCCTCTCAGTATTCCGACATCCAATGGTTGAAAAGCAGCACAAGGCCCTTCAGTATTCATGCCTTGGCACATTGAAAAGGTTGTGCCAGCTAATTACTAATTCCCCATATAGTATTCATATCAGGGGATGGGGTGTTCATGGAGCATTCCATTTCACTGTGCTCTCCAGTCAACAAATCCCTCTAAAAGTGGTTTCATGCAATGTAATTGCCAATGAATGGCCGCATCTAACTAGTTTTGTGTGTAATCAAAGGCTTTCTCAGGAACATGCCTCAACTAGTTCTTCCAAAGTCAGGCATATAAATAACAAGTTGTCTACTTACTATTGCATCAAGAAAATGAGAATATCGAACATGCTTATCATTTAGAGAATTCAGATCATCAGGTGACAGAGATGTTAGAAATAATACATCCGTCATCTGAGCCAGGTGATTTGAGTGGATGTAGGTTGATGCATCTAGCCAATTTCAAGACAAAAATCTACATAATTAGGAAGGATTTTAATAAAGTTTCTGGTATAGAAGCTCAAGAACCGCCTCATAATGCTAGACTAGGGAATCTTTTAACTGAACCCTTGGGATCTACAGACAGGATTGGAGAAGTTGAGTAGAAAAAACATGAACTACCCCAGTCCACCAGAATGGGGATATTTTCAAATTCTCAATCACTTCCTCAGTGAAAGTCAGACTTCTCTCGGTTAGGAAATAAGCCACAAGAGGAACAGAAAGCCGAATTATTAAGAAGTTCCCTCCAAATTATGATTCATCAAGATGTTTCTGAGGTATAAAAAAACAAAAGTCAATGTATCATAAAGGACATGGAGGAATACTGTATCGCAGAAGTGCTAACATAAGGGTTTCAATGCGTTACGAATCGATAAATTTCATCAATGTCATTGTCAGTGATACCCCTGAACATGAGGCTCACTCATAAGGATCAGATGAAGATGTTCATGTTCAAGAGGTTGTCCACACAGATATTTAATGAAGGAGGTGTATATACAAGAAGACAGAGGGTTGCTCAAGGGAACGACATTTCTTTGGGAAATTCCCATTCGTAATCCAGAAATCCACATACAAAGGAAAAGGGTAAAAGTCAGGTTACATTCAACCCTTCCTCTGGAGAATTCCAATCACTCTAATTAGAGGAACGATTTATGCAACTTGAATAAGAAATGAAAGAAATTAAGGAGTTTAAATGCATAACCACTTCAAGGTAGTCCTCATCATAAGCATGTTGGAGTTAATCAATCAAGGAAATTTATTGCAGTTACTGTGATGGATCATGAATATCCCCTGTTATATGTACACCCTCACAAGTCCAATACTATGGGTCATACACAACAACAATTGACAAAAATACCATCAGTGGCAGTACCTGTCGCTACACCTATCCAAACTCCAGTCATTGCACCTACTCAGGTCCAAGCTTAACCCGATTTTTCTCAACAATTATTGACTACCACTAAGTCATTAATAGCTTCGCTGGAAGATATGGATGGAAAGCATGCACAAATTTAACCATAAAAGAGAGCTTACCCTGATTTGCTGGATGAAATCCCCCCCCAATCAAATTTTTTGTGTACCACATTCCCCATTTTTAATGGTTCGATAGATCCAGTACATCAATTAACACATTTTTTTCTCATTGTGAATCTATGATTGGAACTCCTCAACAAGAAGAAAAATTAAGCTCATCTATTTTGTACAGTAATTACAAGGACCTTCTTTGGCCTGGTATACAATTTTTCAATCGCGATCAATTACTGGGAGGGATGATCTCCATCAAAAGTTCATTCTTCAATTCAGCTCAACATTTCCAATGATGACAATTTTTGATCTTACCAACTATAATTAAAGGGATAATGGGAGAGTTTCAGATTTCATAACTCGCCGGAAGGGATTAACATATTCCTTAAGCTTAACACTCCCTCCTTGAAATTTTTTGCTTATCTGTGTGGAAAATCTGTGTGATGATTTACCCAAACAATTGATCCCTAGGAAATACAAAGGAGGGTTTCGAGGCCTTAATTCAATCGCTCAGAAGATCGAAGACTCTCTTACAAAGAATATGGCTAAAACTAATGTAATTCAATTAGTTCCAGGAAGAAGAACAGGGAAGGTAGATACTGCTACATTTACAATTAAACAAGCACCAGCACCTGATTCCACTTTAAGACCTTCATCATATCGAAGGACTCCACCTATTCAATGCCAACAAAAATGTACTCCTCGTCAATAGGATCAAAAATATCAAGGGAGGAAACAATTTCATGATTTTATGAACAAATTATATTCTTTCGGTAATGAACAACTTATGGGTAACTTCATCTCAACTCTAGAAAACAATCTGGTTTATTTTCCAGGGCCCAAAAGCACAGACAAGGATGGAGATGATGACCTCTACAACTATTTCTTATTTAATCAGATGTTGGGGAATCCCATTCAAGAGTGTTTTTTCTTCAAATACCTCATGAAAAATAAGGAGGATTCTAGATAGGTAAAACTGAAAGGTTCTTCAGCCCAGGTAGCATGTGTTACTGCTACTGATCCAAAGGAAGACGGAGAGTGGCATTAAGTCAAAATTAGAAATGCACAAAAATATGATGATTGGATGGTCAAGAAAATGATCAAACGAACCCATGCAATTTTATGAAAACAATTGAATCAACTAATTGTGTCTTCTGCTATGAATTCCACAACAATAAACCCTTCATCAGAAAGGGAAATATTCAAAGAAGTAATGTAATTTGAAGAACAAAGAGCAATCAGAAGAAGACAAATTTGTGTCACAGCCTAAATTTTATTTGTCTCTGGCATATTTTATGACATCTGCTTCAAAATAATGGGCACTGCAACACCAAACGGCACTGCCAGATCTGGATAATCAGGTAGAGTCTTCATCAAATTAAAATTTAATCATTGGTTATTTTAACATGATTCATTTAATAGATCCTTATGCCAATGATAGTTTCGATTATGATGAGCCAATGTTCCCTGTATCTAATAGAGGAAATAGAGGAAGAGACCGAGGTCTGGGATACTGGGGAAGAAGTGTATATTCCAGAATACTCTATTTCAATCATACCTATGCTAGAATTGTATATGATGCATAAACTCATGAAAATTCCCTTCAGTGGGCTCAACAAGAAAAATAATTTTCTTCCACACATGGAAGATTCAGTCCTGGCGCAGTTATTTTGGATTATTGGTTAGAGGTTACACCTTCTCCCTCTTAGAAAATAAATAGACCTAGTCAGTCTAATCATCCAAATCCAGAAGTATTTCCAACTCCTACCCTGATACGAGATGCATCTACTTCCAAAGAATCAACTTATAAGGAACTTTCAAAACCACATTTTCGTGATAGGAATCACATACCATTGGACCAAATGTATGATGTCCTGAAACATTTGTCCCAATTACCAGTAGAGTTATCAATTTTTTATGCCATGAATCTATCAACAGATTTTCAGGAGGTTCTCATTGATTCTTTTTCAAATCCTCAAGAATTAAAAATTGAAATTGCTATGGGTGAAGTCTAATATAAAGAAAATGATCCTGTAGAATGCCATGTAGTAATATTTTTTACAGATGATGATGAAGATGATGTTGTACATGGACATATCAGACCTTTTTATATATCAGTAAAAGTAAATGATATAGAAATCTGATGATCTTTCATTGATAATGGATCATGAGTCAATCACATTCCTATTCGTACACTCCGTTGATTGGGGCTCACCGAATATGATTTATCTCCTTCTACATTGATGTTGCAAGGATACGATAAGAATGAACACGAACCTATGGAGGAACATACACTCAGAATTTAGTTTGGGGACATTGTTTTTAATTCAGATTTCATGGTTTTTTGTCAGGACACAACATTCAACATTTTTCTTAGAAGACCATGGTTAAATCAACATGTGGTGGTTCCTTCGTCATACTATCAATGTCTCAAATATTGTTCCAATGGTCAAATTGGATCATTATATGGTGAAAATTACCCATTAAAAACATGTGAATCTCAATACATTGAGGCAGAGTTTTATCACATGGAAGGAATGAAAAAATCCACAGCCAAGAAGGTCACAAAAAATAATGCTCCATGTGGTTTGGAAAAGATTCCAGTAAACCAATTCATATTTATTAGTATATATTATGTGTTTCCTATTATTCAAATTAATGGGATAGACCCAAATCCAAACATTTTTATGTAAACATACATAATGTCAATTATGGAAATCGAGCTAGATAGCATGGGATAAATTGTTGATTGGCTAAGAAATAATGAAAACATCAGTGGAGATGTCATCATTTCGTCTGCTGAAATCCACCAATTCTATATGTCATTAACTGGGGAAAAAGAAGTTATAGAAATACCAGTGGAAAATAATGATGTCAATTATAAATCCATCATCTCCTCTCGATCAACCCTTGAAGACCCTTCATTATCAATAGGGTCAGAAATGGAAACATCTTCTTTAAAATGATCAAATTTTAACTTCTCCCCTGATCATGGAAATTATGCTTTGTCGTATACTTTGTAAGTAGAAGTAGAAGAAGTAACTAAGATTGGGGAAGATGATGATGATCTCAGGGATTCACCCACAACATTTGAATAGGGTATCTCTACCATTGTGGATGAAATCACAGAAATAAATCTGGGTACAAATGAAGATCCACAACCCACATTAATTAGTGCGGCCATGGCTTTCGAAGAGCAAGAAATGTATAGTTCATTTTTATAGAAAAATAGAGATGTATTTGACTGGAATTATACAGAACCTTCAGTTCATGATCCTAATGTTTCCACTCATCATTTGGGATTCTCTAAAGAACATCGAGGATTCAAGAAAGCTGCAAGAAGAACACAACAAAATTATAACTCCAAAATTGATGCTGAAGTTGATAAGTTTATCAAAGCTAACATCGTCAAAGAAGTTCAGTATCCCAAATGGGTAGCTAATATTGTCCCTGTGAAAAAAATAATGGAAAAATTAGAGTTTTTATTGACATCAGAGATCTTAATCGGCATTGTCCCAATGATGATTTTCCAGTTCTGATCACAGAACTCTTAATTGATGAAACAGCTGGTTATGAAGCACTTCCCTTCATTGATGGTTATCTAGGTACAATAAAATAATAATGGCTCCAAAGGATGGAAAGTATAAAACTTTTAGAGCTCCTCAATGTGTGTTTTTCCATCGGGTAATTCCATTTGGCATGAAAAATTAAAGTTCAACAGATCAACGTGCCATGCACCATATCTTCAAACCATTTTTAGGGAAATTTGTTGAATGTTATGTGGATGATTTTGTGGTTAAATCTAGGAAATGTTATGATCACATGGAAAATCTAGATATCATATTCAACAAACTTGAACAACACAATTTGATGATGAACCCATTGAAATGTGCTTTTGGTGTAATCTCGGGAAAATTTCTCAGCATTCTTGTACACCATCCTGGTATAAAAATTGATACTAAGAAGACAAAATCAATCCTTGGTATGTCACCTCCACGAAAATTGAATGAATATAGAGGAAATCATGGACACCTGGCCAATATTTGGTGTTTCATTTCCAATTTGACAGGCAAGTGTTTACCCTTCACCAAATTAATGAAGAAGGGAGTCACCAACTAGTGGAATGAAGAATTTCAAGAAGCATTAAATATTCTCAGGAGATATCTCTTGAGTCCACTAGTATTAATGCCACCCATTAAAGGAATACAAAATTTTCTCTATCTTACAGCTTTAAAGGGATCATTGGGTGCCTTCCTTGCCCAAGAGAATGATGCTGGGAATGGAAATAGCCCTTATTATCTCAGTAGGACTGTGATTGAAGAAAAAACTCGATATCCATGTATTAAAAAGTGATTCCTGGTATTAATATTAGCAGTTCAAAAATTGAGACACTACCTGCAACATCATGAGATACAATTGGTATCTCGCAATAACCCACTCAAGATTATCCTTATCCATCCAATGCTTACAGGATGTCTGGAAAGGTGGGAATTTATTTTTCATCAATTTGATATCCAGTATGTATCTAAAAAGGAAATAAATGGACAATCTCTGGCTGATTTATTTGTTGAACACCCATCTGTAGAAGATAAATATTTAAATATTGAAATTCCTGAGGAGGAAGACTTCTATATTCAAGTTAAACCTCAAACATGGGAAATATACTTTGATGGTTCCTCTAGAATTCCAACAAAAATGGAAATGGAAGATCCTAAATTCAACAATGTTGGGTTAGGAATCATGCTTATTTCTCCGGAAAAGGTAGTGATACCCTATTCCTACTTCTTGATGGAAGGAGGTACAAATAATGATACAGAATATCATGCTCTCATCGTAGGATTGGAATTGGAGATTCAGGGACAAGAGAATCACTTGAGGCTAAAATGTTATTTTTATTTGGTAATCAAACAAATCAATGGGGATTATGCTATTAGAAAATAAGAGTTAATCCCTTTGTGTGATTATGTTAGAATGTTAATGGTGGAATTTTCTTGGAAACTGACATTTTCTAATGTCCCTCAATCACAAAATTCCTAAGATGATGCAATGGATAATGTATCCATAGCCCTGATAGATCAAAACCAGGATGAAACAATCATCATTATTTCTAACTGTCGTGTTGTTTCACCTTTTGTTCAAATCAAAATAGTGGAAATTAATGGAATCATTCCCATTTCTGAACCATAGGGTCATACTATAGTATGTATGACACCTACCAGGGAATACCTTCAATATAGAAAACTCTTACCTTATAGAGCCAGGATAGAACAATTCCGGCGACGTGTGGTCAATTTTACTCTTTATGATAGCACATACCACCAAAAAATCTCTACAATATAGGTTTTGATAGAATTCTCTTCAAATGTATTGATGGTGAAGAGTCAATGGATATCATGAATGATGTAAATTCATGCGTTTGTGGTGCCCACCAGTGTGGACATAGAATTTCTGGTCAAATTCAAATTCTTGGATACTTCTGGCCATCAATAATGCAAGATTGTGTTGATTTTTCTATGAAGTGTCATTCATGCCATGTATGTGCCAACTTCATTCATTAACCCCCAGAGTTGCTTCATATAGATAAATAATCATGGCCATTTTCCACATGGGGAATCGATATAGTAGGACCATATCATCCAACTACATCCAAGCAGTTTAAGTATATTCATACTACTACTGACTTATTTTTCAAATGGGCCAAGGAAATACCTTTCAATGAATTTATTTCTAAAGGAATTGTCAGGTTTGTCAAGTATAACATCATTACCATATTTGGTGTCCCTCATACCATATTGATTGATAATGGCACAAAATTTTGTTCATGCAAGATGAGAAATTTGTATCAAGAATACTACATCAAATCCAACGATTCATCTCGGTATCATGCAGCTGCCAATGGACAAATAGAAGCCTTCAATAAGACTCTTTCAAACATAATTCAAAAGATGGTGGATAAACCTAAGAAATCATGGCCTGAAAAAAGTTTTCATGCTTTATGGGATTATAGGACCACCACCCACACTGCAACACGGTCAAATCCATATTCATTGGTATATGGAACAGAACCATTCTTGCCATTTGATGTTCAATCACCTTCACTCAGAGTAGCCATTTGTGATCAGTTATCGATAGATGAACAATATCATAAGAGATTTGATGATTAGGAACAATTATATGAAAAAAATATTATGCACCCTGTAACACTTGGAAGTTTATCAAAAACGAATTGCACGAGCATTGAATAAAAAAGACTGTCTTCATTCATTCATTCGAGGATAATTGGTATTGGTCCTCAGAACTCCAATGATACCAGGAAAAAAACCTCCAAATCTAGAGCCAAAGTGAGAAGACATTATTCGATACATAATGTCTACTCCAATAGAGCTTATTCATTAATCCCAATGGATTGAGAACTCATTACAACTCCATCCAATACATGATTCTTGATGAAGTATTTTTTGTAACACAAATACACCCTTTAGTCCTTACCGAAATACTTTAAACTACATGTTCCCTTTAGTCATTACTACAAGACATTAAACTACAGGGTCTTGTTAGTCCTTACTTGAAGACTTTAAACTACACAGCCCCTTTAGTCCTTACTCCAACACTTTACACGACATTTTCTCATTAGTCCTTACTGCAAGAATTTAAACATCATGGTCCCATTAGAACATACTGTAAGACTTTAAACTGCATGGTCCATTTAGTCCTCAATGAAATACATTAGAATACATGGTCCCTTTAGTACTCATTGCATGTCTTTAAACTTTATGGTCCCTTTTGTCCTTACTACTAGACATTAAACTTCATAGTCCCTCTAGTCATTACTGCAATACATTAAACTACATGGTCCCTTTAGTCCATACTATAAGACTTTAAACTGCATGGTCTCTTTTTTCCATTCTAGAGGACATTACACTGCATAGCCCCTCTATCATCCAACATGACTTTAAACTGTTCATCCATGCTGCAAAATGTTAAACTACTAAGAACCCCCATATATATGATACATGACATTTAAACTATTAAAAATCACTTATACGTCCCACATGACATTAAACTATGCATCGTTAGGTTTGTTGTTACCCCTTGTTTCTCACACCAAGCAAGGATCACGTGAACTTAGAGTAAGCTTCAACCATAACACCCTCTCTGGGTCGTTAACCACGTGTATGTCCCAACACCATCTTCGGGTTGTCCTCATGTTAACTTTATCACCAAATCATTCCCAATCGAACTACATAGACATTGATCCTCGCCTTTTAGTCTGGTTACGTAGGAAACCATTCGAGGTTCAAGACCAAAACCTATATCTTCACATCGATTCACCTCTATCTCATACGATGTAGATCTGTGACCCCCCCCCCAAACTAATATATTCACATTGGACCATCATCATCCTTTCTATATGACGTTAAAATAAAAAGTCCCCCATTGTCCTTGCTTCAAGACATTCAACTTCATAGAAATACATCCTAGCTATATGATGCTAAACAATGCAGCATTGGTCCATGAATATGACCTTAAACTATTCTCACTTTTTCCTTATAGGCCAATAAAATACAATAGTTTATGACACCCTCACCTAAGAGGTAATCATTATTTAAATTGATCTCCAGTCATGTTATATTCCAAGCACTATGCGCATACATGGAAATACCTGATCTTTTAATCTTGGATGCAACCATTAATGCACTAAAGTCCCCTTTCACCCTTCACATGTATGAACCAAATCATTACAGTGGGTATTTCAGGAACTACATATGGAATGATTCCCATCCTTATTGGTTACGTAGGAACGTTTGAGCATCCCTCGAACCTATCCCCAAGTCATTTGGACTAACCCCCAACTCCACTATTAGTCCCTTGGCTGAAATGTCTCCATGTGAGCACATGAATTTGGAATGAAAACCCTGGTCTTTATTCACATCAGGTTTATAACAAAAACAAAATGTGTCTCTCTCATTATAGTCCGAAATCTACAACCCTATACAAAGATATCCTACTCTCTCACCCCACATGACATTAAACTGTATTTCAAGAACTATATATGGCTTGATTCTCATCTTTGTGAGATATGTAGTGACATCCATCATCTCAATTCAGGACCCAGCCACAACATGAATATGGTCTGCATTGGTCTCTGTATCTTCATTATGCATTGAATAATACCCATTTTTATGTGTCATACTCCTAACCTTAAATACTATCATATAGTTATAGCCCTTTCCATGTCGTATGATTACAAAATGTCTGATACATGAGAATTATTTTTCCTGACCATGCAGTAGGTGCCCTTAGGAGGCTTTGTATAAATAGTCTACATAACAGACTTGTCACCCAAAAGATGCTATTATTTGACTATGAATCCAATACCCTTAAGTGGCCCTAAATAATTCAAACCCCCTAAAAGGTTTGTCAAATAGTGGTAATTTCATTCTTGGGGGGAAAACCTATTTTTTCCTTATTGGTGTTAATGACGACATGTAGGGATACACAAAAATATCCATCCTTAAATTATTTGTCCCATACACTTTTTCATGATCTGAAAGTATTCAAGCCTATGGTATTTATTTCCCTTCCCTATGATTGGGTTAGACCCTGACAAGAGTGACAGTAATCCAATTATTTGAAAATATTTATTTGGAAGATCGTCTCCATATTCATGTACCTCTCTCCATACAACAGAATCAATGCTTTGGAAAATTTGAATATCCATAAACATCCACTGGCTTTTAGTAATAGAAAAGTAAAATTTCTGATAGTTCTTTTTACTGACTATGCAGCATGTGCTGCTAGGTGGCCATACATAATTAGACTACATAAAAGACCTTTCAGCCAAAAGATGCAATTATTTTACTATTTAGCCAATTCCCTTAAGAGGACCTACATAATTCAACCCCCTAATGGGTTTTCCAAATAGTGGCAACTTCACTCTTATGAAATACTTCTTCTAATTCCTTTTAGCACTTTTTTTCATTTCATCCCCCAGATTCAAAATTTCTTAAGTCATGGTTTACATGTTTTTTTTCCATACATGAATGTGGTAATATGTTTTCAATCAAATTTTTAGGGAATCTAGTAAATTTTAAGCCATTCTGTCAACGCTATTCGACCTTAAACGTTATCCTTTTTATGTCCAAAATGCATGAATTTAAACTACAAACAAAAGATAGGGTACTCATTAACTTGGGAACTTGTAAAAGAAAATCAGAAAAAAATGTTGAGGCCCAGCTCACTAAGCGTACATATTTTAGGATTTACACAATACTGAGAAACAAAAGATTCAATGTTTTTGGGGTTGTTTGTATAATCCTAGAAAAAATCAAACTATGCTTACTAGGCATATTGGCTTAAGTAAAAAAATAATAACAATAATATACGTAATTATCATGAGAATTCAGGTACATATGATGGAAGATGAAATGTCTTTTTCATTGATGCACAAGATTAGAAGAACATCCCCAGATAGGAGTGTCTTCTATTTTTCAATAATTATAAGTGGCTTTGAATATAAAATTTCATTTCTTTTACAGCATCCTGAGTTTCATCCCATCCACTTGATGTTCATTCACTTGGCCAGCCTCACACTTTTTATCATGATGGAGTGCCTTCTTGGAATCTACGATGGCTTTCATACCAATCAATTGGACTCCTTACAATGAATTGTTAATCTGGTCTAGTTCCCCAATAAAACATCTAACTATTGGTGAAGATGCATCAGCTGGACAACATTCTCCTTGATCGTATGCTTTATCTTTTTCAACTTTGTAGCATAATCAGCCTCACCTCGAGACACCGCAACCTCAAATTCCCCGATATTGGTCAACTTCCTCGCTCTGGCTAGATCTTGATGGCACTTTTTCTCCTACTCCCTCTTTAATATTACTTGTTTCACTGCGGTATAGATTTATTGATATCCAAAACAAGCATGTCACATCATGATGAACAAGGATGAATGTCATGTGATCTTTGATGACAACTCTTCAAGAAGAACTTCATATATGATCTTCCATAAATTCTCTCATGCCTTGCGATGTGAGAATTGGAGCGCGTTTTGCACCTATGGGTATGATTCAACATCACTATCACAAGGGGGAATATAGTACGAGATTAATGCACTAATGAATGTACCCTTTTATACTCCTTCCCCCCCTAACCCATGGTACTTCACTTTCTACTCCCATTGGGGCTGAGGATGAGGCATCACCTCTGGATCTATCCACAGAAATTAACGGCCCTTCATAGTCAATTGAAAGAATTGGTTAGATCCAAATGATAAAAAATGTTGATTATTAGTCTTGTAAAATACGTAGAGCCAATTATATTATCATATTTTACCCAACGGTAGATCAGCAGCATGAGAAGTCTCCTCCGCATCTTTCTTAGCTTCAACAGTATTTTCAGGATGGATTTCAGGAAGCTCGGTCGGGTTAAGCTCCACTTGGGCTAGCATCTCTATAATGGTAGTGTTATCTATATCCCCTTCAAGCATCAGCAGATCAGCATCTTTCTCAGATAGAATCACACATTTCATCCAACTATGGCCAGATATGTAATAAAAATATTTTACTGGATAAAGGATAACACTTGCATCGAAAATCTTCTAAATCACATGGTAATTTAACATGATCTAAAATTTATTCAAAAGATGCGCCAAGTTTCATCATTTAATCTGGTGATATCTTAGATTCCTGGATAGTATCAGTAGTGGGAGAATTCGAAATTTTTTCCTGGTGACCCTCAACATGTGACCTCCGACACTGAATAGCTTCCTCAGAGAAAATTACGGACTCAGTTGCAGTGGTCACCAAATGTTTTGTTGCAGGTGTTGAGCCTAAAGAATCAACGAATGGATGTTAGTTGATGCCTTAATTTAATGTTCTATGAATTATTGATAATCTAAAAGAATCAGGCTCTTCTCTCCTTGCAGTAGAAATATGAGAATTAGTGGGAATAGAAGCTGGATCTTCTTCTCTCCTCATTTCTTCAGGAGTAGTCAGGTCACCATGAATTTGTGACTATTCACCATCACCTCCCATCATCCTCAGAAGAGGGTTAGTCCTCCCACTCAAAGGGGAAATAGAAGAAGCCCCTGAAATCTCAAAAAGTATGAGCAATCATTCAATGTGTTAGGATTCAGGACTATCCGAAGGACTTACCACTACTGATGAAGCATTTAACTATGGACTTCTTCCTTTGATTCTTATGCTTCTTCTACTTTTTGGGTGTGTTGACATCGTCACTTCTAAATACAGGTATTGAAGAGTGATAAGACCTTTCTAACATCTCTTACATGGATTTTCGGCCTGGAGATACCTTTCCCGGATCGCGAGGAGATTCAATGGCTCCAAGAGCGGTGCCACCAGGACTATACTGTGGTGAAGGGACCTCAATAGTTTCCATCATAGCATACTTAATAATGAAGAAAGTAATTTCCTTGAGTAACAATTCTTTTACTAAAATTAGGATTCAAAGAAAATAATTAAATAAATTTACATCTTCATGAGCCACACAATCATGCCACTCCTCATCTACTGAATCACCAATCCCCTTAGCAGTGCCACGATTCGTCATTTCCGTCACCCACATGGTAAAAGGAATGGAATCATAAGTGGAATAGATGTGCATTTCCAGCACTCTGATGTGAATTTCCATCTCTCGGATGCATGCCCCCACTCCAGGGATATATAGCACTTCACATAAGTCCATCCAGGTGGTTTCAGCATCACAATATAAACTATGACATGTCTTGACAGCCTCTGGTTTCAAATATTCCGCATGTGCACCAGAAGGCCACGAGGAGGGTCCTACAATCTGGGACTTCAACTTATTCCCAGCACCTACAGTCATAGATAAAGGATAAGAAAATTAAACGTGAAACTTGTTGATCTATAAAATAATGCTGACTAAATTACATCAATGATATAACTCACTAGGCGTTAAAGGAGTTGGTCTATGGACTCTAGAAGGAATGTTATATCTGGCATGAGTCCTCTTTGACACATTTCATGCCTCATCATCCCCATCCTGGGAATCCGATGAATCCACCTCGGGTGATGAACCATGGGAATCAGCTCTAGGTGAGGAAGAATCAATATCCAGATAAATGGTTTCTTTCTTGAAGATTCTCTTTTTTGTCCCCACCCGAGGGACCGGATGATTCAGTACCCCTTTATGGTATGATTCTACCCAGTTCTCAGCATTCCATGTAGTCAATTAATCGCCGCTCCCGCAACTGGTAGATCAAAGACTGCCCTGGTTTTCTCCCTTGTTTTCAACAACCATAGTTGTCGAGCAACCATTGGATGCTACACTGACCTAACATGCACAGGAGGGGATACAATAATCTGCTGCAGACATTGGAATTGGGGTGAAAATCCATATGGATCATTGGCCTTGCTTATAATCTCTCTGTCAATTCTGGTGGCTTATACACAATCTCTGCAAGCTAGCATATATGACCTCATTTCCAGGATAGTTGTTCCATCATCAACAAACCGACTGGTTGGACGGTTTCATTAATTAATGTAATTAAATTCCTTGAACATGCTCAGCCTCACCTTCGGATCATAGGTATTGAGGGACCACGGTGAAATTCTGGAAAATTCCTGCACTGATGGCCTAAATAAACTCCCATTAACCTGTACTCCATTCTGTACAGAGTATTTTCTGTAGTGAGTGGAAATCCATCCCCAAAAAACATGGAATGGTCCCACTATTCTCAAAAGAGTCTTACCCATATATACATGGAGAAATATCCTATAAATCTTCTTCAAAATCAGGGGGGAAACCCAAAATTTTTTCACTCTACCAACTTGGATGCAACAATGAATTTCCCTGGCCAAATGCATCCCTTCGAATCCTTAACTGGAAGAATATAAATGCAAAGCCACAAAGATAAAAATCCTGCTAAACGGGTCGTCTCTGGGATTCATTGATCCACTTCATACCCCCACTTTTCAAGCTCTCATGCTTCTAGAGTTAGCCAGAATGTGCCAAAAGCACCCCTATTCTCTGTTATGGGGCATGTGGTGGGACGAGTACTGGTGGGACCCTTATCCATCTTCTTGATGAGAAACATATGCACCCACACCTCTAGATGAATATACTTTATAGAATGAGTTCTGGTGGACTTTGAATTCTTGAGCATGTGGAAAATTTTTAATAACTCTGGAGACAAAGCCTGAGTGTTCTTCAAATCATTCCAAGTCACCTTGGGGGGAGGGGGGATGAATTCATCATACATATCTTCCATATTTGGAGCCCCTGAGATCTTCTAAACATCCCACAAGTTGATGCATACTTCTCTATGAGTCTGATGGAAGGAATTGATTTCTGGGCTCCAATGACTGATTAGCCCTGGCACAAAATTATCATTACTGTAGACATTTTCTTTCCTAACCTAGAGAGATTAATATATTGAAGCTCCCTTCATATCCTCAAAAAAATCTGCATAGGTTTGTTGCACCCAATATTCTCACATCCTAGTTAGTGTCACACCCCTCTGAGACATAAATCCCAACTTTTTATAATCCCTTCTATTGATCCATCTGAGAATTTCGGAAAATAGAGGGATATAAATTCCACTGCAGCTCAGTATTGTGATGTTTCAGATCTAAAGCACATGGGCTATGATGCATTATGTATGACTTCTCTATAGTTCCATCTTTGAAAAATGATCCTACAATTGAAAATTTTTCTGAAGGTAAATTGGTGTAAGTCTGAAACCAGGAATGAGGAATATAATTCATTGATTCTGGAACGTTGACTACTTGCAGATGCCCATGGCCATATAAAATAAATTAAATACTCTTTGGGAAATTTACATGATATTTCCTCAAGTAATTAACCAAATATGAGAGAGATATGTATCAGATATCATAATATTCATGGCCAACAATGTTCATCATATCATATATTCTCTTACTGGCCAACTCATCAGCTAATCCAATTCTTCTGGGAGACATTGAATATGGATAAGGATCAAACAATTAACTCTGGAGTAAGTCTTTTTTTTAAATACTTACGATGAAAACAGAAACAATGTCCAAGGCATTAATGCACAGAAGTCATGTCGCGCAAGTAATGTCGTACAGGTATTGTCATGCAAGTATTGCCATGAATGTCAACATCCTTACTGAAGAAGGGAAACATAAAGGAAAATGATCAACTGAGGAAATGAAGACACTTTCATGACGAGAGATAAAATGCTTAGAATGAAGGATGGTTTTCGCGAAGTGACACCGATATATATAGGCGATCCCACAAACCTATAGAGTAGAACTTGTGAGCCAGAACCTGTGCGCCAATATCTGTGCACCTCCCAACCCCTGTTTCTCATTTTCCTCAAATTCAAATCCACTTTCCGTTTTCAGATCCAACTCCGAGGGGGGAATTTAGTTGACGCTCATTTCCATCGCAAAGTCCAGTGAATGGAAAAGGGGAATACCTTAAGCCAAATGAGGGTCACCCTTTTACGAAAATAAATAATTGACAAAGGTATGAACCAAGAACTTATTTGGAATGCATCACGCGCGTATCTTGCATTCCTCACAAGTCACTTGCATGCCACATATGGGTCTCACAAGTCACTTCCGCACCCTATTCCCTTTTTTGTCCAAGGTTCCCAGTGGCCTATAAATAGCCCATGTGGACACCCTATTTTGATGTTGAATTCTCCAAAACTCATATTCAAGCTCATGTCACCCAAGTCATTGTCTAACATATTCCGAAAACTTATAAGGTAATTCATTACCGAGAATGGAAGCTATAAAGAGGAAGAATAAGGCCTATGTGTTAGAACTCGACAATACATGCATGCCTAAGTGTCCAGCCCTTAAGGGAAATGGAAACACCTGCATTCCTCCTTTCCCTCTCAAGGGAACTTGCGCACCAACCTTTTGGAAGCCTCTAGGGATGATACTAAGTGAATGAGTTCAAATTAACACAAGTACTACCCTATGGATTATTTGATCCCCATGGTGACTCATGTCATGCAAGTCTACATGCACGACTACGACTTCTGCACCAGACAATACTTGTGTGCCTTCTTCCTAATCACCTCCTTTCCACAAATTCACCACTCCTCCTCAATACATGTCCTTCAAAACCTTCTTAAAACTCATTTATGGCATGGATACATTGTTGGATTCTTTGTCTGAGAGGAATTCATTGGGATTCATTCTCAGGAGTAAGTATCAATCATAATTTCCTTTAACATTGGGTCCCCTTCTCAGGAGTAAGCCCCATGTTACTTTAACATTGGTCCTCCTCCTCAGTATTAAGCCCTAGGTTATAAGTTCCCTTTAATTGGGAATCTTCCTCAAGAGTAAGCCCCAAACTTATTTTCTCTTTATTTGGGCTTCCTTCTTAGGGATTAAACCAAATAATACGTTCTTCATAATTTGTGATTCCTTTTCAGGAGTAAGTATAGAGTTAAAATTCCAAATCACTATAAAGTACAAATACCTTTATATACCCTACTCCTAGGCTTCTTTCATGAACTAAGTCCTGATCCTCATTTACTTGGGATGTCATATATATGTATTCCCTACATCATTACTCATGACTGCATCTTTCATGGTACCATTGTCAAGTTTACTAATACCTCTTGTTTCACACACCGATCATGACTCACATGGGCTAAGAGTGTAAAAATAATAATGAAATATATTTTTGGGAAATAAACCATGCATAAACCCCATTTTTCATTATCAGAACTACGTGGACATTAATCACTACCTTAAAAGTAGAGTACCTATGATGCCTTTATAAGGTTCAAGCCCATAATTCATTAATTCCTTTCCATCCCATATGACGTTAAACTATATGATTTCTAACTATCTAGGTGGGTCCTGGTTTCTTTTTTTAAAAGTATACATAGGTAGCCCATTTATGGCTATGATCCCAACTCTAAAATAATTCTTATCTTTTTGAATGACAATAAACTTAATGTGCCCCACTATGTGTCATTAAAACATGTTTGGCCATCATAATGACTAAGAGATTTCAATATAATGTATTTATGGATAGAATTGACTAAAAATATCCAATACATTTGAATTATTCTCTATCGATGTAGAACCTAAAATACATATAAATGATTATCTAAATCTCATATACATCAATCAATGATTTTTAAATCTTACAAAAACTAATTTTCATACTTGGTTAATTAATAAGGATTCATGAACATAACTTAAATCTATAAGAGTGTCCCAGAGTAGGTAAAAATTCACCTCAAAAAGGTGTGATGAGCCCGACCTCCCATCCTCTCAACCAATAAAAATTAATAAATCTCATTGGTCCACAAATAATGAGATCCTACCAATGGAATGTAGGTCCAAATGGATATAGAATCATTGGATGTTTCCAGTTCTACGACTAAACCCATTAGAAACTGATTGGAAATATTGAACCTTAAACAAACAAGGTCATCCCCATTTCAAAAAGAAAAAAAATCTCAGTTTATGTGTGGAATATAGAATGTTGATCTAGGTTACGGTCTAGAACTAGTATCTACTTCCTTGAATAGATGGACTCTTTGATAAGATAAGAACAAAACATGTTTTCATTAAGATAGATCTGAGATTGGGTTACCATTAGGTATACATCACACCATTAGACATACCTATTACAATTTTTCTGTATCTGGTATTGTATATATGTGTATCTTTTTATGTTGTTCGGTATTATTAAAGAACCTTCCATTTTCATGTCATTTTTAATGGGTTTTTCTATCCCTATTTTGACACATTGTCATGGTTTTTGGGGACAACATCATGGCGCATTCGGTTAAATGTAACAACCATGCCAAATATGTTTATATTGTTCTGATTACACTTTGAGAGTGTCAGCTTTAAGCCATGGTTTATAAATGTGACTTTTGGATCAACATGGTCCACTTTTTGGGTCATATTATTTCAGAATTAGGAGTATCTATTTACCCTAAAAATTGTAGTATTGTATTCTCTTGGAGGAAGCAAAAGAAAATGTTTAATATCAACAGTTTCTTGGTGCCCGATAGATATCACATCAATTTCATATTGGTCATCTCACATCATGATTAAACTCTTACTGGACATAAAATAACAATTTTCTAATCATATAGTCATAAGTATGCAAGAATACCTTTTAGGATCTTAATGGGAGTCCTGTCTCGATACCTATTCTGATTCTTCCAAAACCTGGTAATGGTTTTATCATCTTATATGATGGAATAGGAATAGGAATTGGTGTAGTGTTTGTGTATAAATACAATGTTATTTCATATGGATCATGGAATTTGAGGCATCATGAGAGATGTTAGTTGACCCACTACCTCGTGACATCCAATTTTGTCCATGCCTTACATTGCTGGAGTCATTATCTGTAGGGTGAGCACTTTTTGGTGCATACAAATCACAAAATCCTCAAGTATATCGTTTCACAGTGGGACATGAAACTCCAATGTTGAATATGGGTTGAATATTTACAATCATTTGACTTTTTTCATACCTATACACCTATAAAAGGAGATGTAGTTATAGATGCAATGAGTATGAGTACTCAAATGTAGGACGTACAGGAATCCAGTGGTGAATGGAATTTAATGGATCTATTTTCTTAATATCATTTAATGTTTCATGAATGTCATGATCTGTCTTACCTCTCATCATTTATATTTACCTCTTCCCATTTTAATAAGGTGAAGAGTATGTAGTTTTCAGATACTGATGGTTTGGTTCTCCAGGAGAGTATATTAGAAGATAACCCACCTCCAGATTGAAATTTGAATAGAGATGATGTTAGGAATCTAGTTAGATGTATATTTTTACCAACAGATGTGAGAGTGGAGTTGATTAAAGAGTGCCATGGTTACATTGATCATTTCGTATATAAATATCAAAAATGTATCGAGATATGTGTCGCCCATATTGGTGTCCAGGTATGAAATGTTAGATTGCAGGACTCACCACTAGGTGTTCAACCTGTTAGCAGTTGATAGTGGAGCACCAGACACCAGGAGGCTTTTTACAGCTACTTCCAGTTGCAGAATGAAAATATGAAGATGATCAATATATTTTGTAGTTGTCTTACTAAGGACACCAAGGGGTAGCAATGCTATCCGTGTTGTAATTGTATGACTAATGAATTTATCCCACTTCCTTCTTATATGAAAGACATAATATGTTGACGAGATGGGAAGACTGTCTGTCTATGAGATCATAAGACTGTAGAGGGTTCCATGTACTATCAATTTAGATATGGACTTTCAATTGACATTATGGTTCTGGAAGGGTTTTCATAATGGTATGGGGACTTAGTTTCTTCTATGAAAATCTTTTCACACTTTGAATGATTGAAAATTGGAACAAACAATACATGTTTTGGAGGATATTATCCAAGAATGAATTCGTTAATTTGAAGGTTCATTGGATAAGCATATCCCTCTCGTCGAGGTCCCATATAGTAATAGTTTTTAGGGGATGTTTATAATGGATCATTTGATGAAATATATCCTAGGCCATGATATTAACCTACCTACATGTTAGAGGCTGGTGAGGTGTCCCTACTAGGTCCCCATCTCATTCTGGAGACATTAGAGTAGAACATGTTGATCAGGAAGTGTATGACTATTTCCCAGTCTATACAGAAATCTTATGCCAATCCACATTGATGGCCTCTTGAGTTTGAGGTTGGGGATCATGTTTTTATTTGATTATTGACCATGTTTGGTCAAATAAAATTATGTATGAATGGAATGATGTTTCTTCATTATGTAGGGTTGTTTGAGATTCTATAGAGATTCAAGCTGATAGTTTATCAGTTGATACTACCACAAAGGTATCGTGCCATGCACATCGTCTTTAATGTCTCCCATATTTTACAATATCATGCTGTCATATCTCATACATTTTATACAAATAATGATGAGTTAGATGTCAATGTAAAAATTGAGGAATATCAGGTACACATAGTTAATCAAAGCACAAATGCTCTCTAAGGCAAGTATGTCCCTCTCGTACAGGTGCTACGACAGCATGACTGAGTACATGATGATACTTGGGAGAGGAAAGATTATGTACATGCTTAGTGGAAAATGTTGTTCTCATAAAATGTTTCCATACCCATGGAAGGATAATACGTGGGTGAGTTTTTTTAAGGGGAGACACTGTAAGAACACAGTTTGTCACTCATGTATGGATACATTAATTTTCAGTCTAAATGTTTTTATTAGATCAAATATGGATACCTAATTAGTTTATAATGTTTCAGAGGGTTCCTAGGGTTGGTTGAGGACCAAAACCGATATTTTGGGAGAATTAAAAATTATAGCATGGTTTAGAGTAAACTGTGCAGGATTTCCACACAGTTTACCAAACTGTGTGGATGATGTTTTTAAGACATTAAATCCATAAACGGTTGGAAAAAAGCTGTGCAGCCAAACCATGTGAACATCCATTTTTCTTAGGTAACTGTGAATGGATGGAACATAGTTTGATCAAACCATGTGGAGGATGACTCTTAAGGGAGAGCTGTCTCGATCCATTTATGCAGGGTTTGACCAACAAAGTAGAAAAACTATGTGAAAGGGTAAAAACCTATGTAAAATTTCTGAAATGAACATAATGACTTATTAATCTTCTTTATTCCTCATAATCTGAGAACCAACAGTATTTTCCTCCCTTTTTACCCATTTGATGATTTTTAAAGGCCAAATATAGGTTTCAAGAGATCTACTTCGTCTCATATATGATCTATCTTTAGTTCATCACGTTAGATGTGAAACGATAAGAACTCATGTTCTCTTCATCCATTATTCTTATTTCTCTCTCTAAACCTAGTTATCTCCACAGGAGCAATTTTTTACATTTTCTAAGATCTTCTCTGATCCGAGTCGAGCCACGACCCGATACTATATGAGACGTATCGTACAACCCTATGTTGGGCGGTCTATAACGTATCCCTAATGTTTTTTTAGAATGTTTTTGTGGGGCCCACCGATATCATTGAAACCCGTTTCTAAAATTAACATTCCATGATTATACTCATTAGAATCATATGGTTATGACCTTTCCAAATATGTGATGAGTTGTTAGTGCACACACCAACAACATAATACACCCCATGTCAATTGTTACTCCATATTTGGGTTTTTAGTGTTTCGGTATATTTGACACACCGTTAGGGTGTTCCATTGGATAAACTTTCCTAAAATCAGTCTTATTATCTTAATTGGCATGTTGTTCTTGAGAATTGCAGAATAGGATGTACCATGTATGCTCACCACTTGACCCACAAATGGTAAGTGATTCCCAATGGTTGTTAAAATTGAAAATTGAAAATTGAAATGCCATGTATACTATGTTTACGTCATGGAATTAATAAAAATATATTGAATAAAGGTTACATGTCTTTAGCACCCCTTCCCATGTTGATGTAATGTAGCATAGTAAACCTCGACAATTTAATATATCTAAATGGATAACAATGACTTGATTAAATTGTTTCAATAATACATTTCCTATCCACAGTAATGGACGACATGGAATAGACCAATATATAAGTGGTGTTAACTATACATGAACTATCCACACTAATGGAAGGACAAAATTGACCCAAATGAATTATTACCTGATTACGATATCAAATAGGAACAAACTAACTTGAGCTCACCTTGTATTCTGTGAGGAGAATACCTTGGGTCACAGGGACCCCATTCTGATTCAAGGATGTCGTTTTCTTAGGATGATACCCATATAGGCTCTGGTTCATTTCTATTCCTTATATTCGTGGTATATTACCATATGGTTATTTTCATTATTACAGGATACCATGGACGCAGTCCTTGGATCTAGCATCGATTAGTATGTTCTATAGTGAAATCCCATTATGACAATGTCTTTATTATCCCTGTTTTACATTGGACGATCACCTTGGACTTATTATGTGCCTTATGGTGGAAAGACATGGATTACTCTCATTGGATTACAGACTTACCCCTTAGTTAGACTCAAACACTACTGGGTTAGATTTCCAGGAGTTTATGTTCCCATGGTTTTTACCCAAGAACTCCCTCAGTGGATATCATATTCAGGTATCCTTGTTACATCCTGGGTTCTTCATTACTTATATTATCATGAGGTGATGTTAGACATGGCTATGCCGTACGTGGAATATTAAAATTAAATGGAAAATTTTTTAATTAAAATGAAACTCTTATATTTTAAGACAGCAACAGAGCGCTGAAGAAGGTATTGGGTTATATAGTTATATTTTATTGATTTCCATACTTATAAATATGTATATATATATATATATATTATTTCACACTATTACATTCCATTACATGGGAAGAATATTATAGACACTGTTGGTGGTGGCCCACTTAGATTTGTCTCACACCCTCTTAGAGCGTCGTTTGGTACGCAGAGTAGACTATATAGTTACAGGTGCTGACATAGGAAAGTATGCGTATTCAAACACTTGATTGATTACTGTTTAGGAAGGATTTAGATAGATGTTGACTGATATGGAAATCAGGATATTTGGATTTGTCATTTTTAAACTTTACATTGTGGAACATGTTATGCCTATTGTCTTTTACAATGATTCCATGTTTTCTTTTGATATTACATTACATCATCATTTCTCGGTTGATACAGTTATTTTAATTCTCATTTATCTATTAAATCAATTTGTTTCCACTGTTAATTTATATTTCTTTTTTTGTTTACTATACCTTTATATCCCTTAAACTATGCTACACTCTGATAATGATGGAATAGTCTTCCCATAGACTCACACTAGGCCCTCGCTACTAGTCTGTAGCCTTTGGCATTCTGGAAGATGTGCTAAGGCAATGTGGCCCACTAGGATTGGGCCAGCTGTTATGTTGCATTAACATCTAGGTCGTTACAAAAACCGTGATTGAACTATTCTTTTCCAAGAATCACTATTTTCATAGTTTATCATGAAATGAGCATGTTATAAGAAAATATTGTTCCATCTATGCACCTGGCATGTGACTCACCCAACTTGGTTATTTGGATATAGTGCATAGTTTCCACTAACATTGATCAAACTATGGAATCGTATAAATACTTCAAAAATATATCAATACTTTCTTAGAACACATAATACTCTAAAAATTAATTTTAAAACATTAAAATAAAAATATTATTAAATTACATGAAACTAGTTGTGTTACATTTTTTCCAACATTGAGTGTTCTAGCCTCAAAATGTGGGAGGGAAGCATTGCATTAAAAGAGCATATGATGATTTTTCAGCTTCTCCTTCTCACGTATCCATGTATGTTCATGAATTAGACTATGATTACATTAAATATAAACCACATGATAGATCACTAAAAAAAGGTTCTCTTTATTATACATAATATACATTGAATGATCAATCCACATATCTTCCATATAATTATAAACAAGGTCCCATTAAATTACATGTCATGGATCTGGTTGGTACATCTTCAACTAAGATACAACAAAATTGTGGTACCCAAACTAGAATTAGAAGGTAAATGAATTATGTTTGATACATTCCCAATTCAATAATGTATCTAAAAAGGTAAATTTTACCAATTATAACACTCTATTTTCTTACCATAATGATTATTACCTATCCTTGAAGTGATTCACTTGAAATCATGTTATCCCACTTAAAAACAGATTAATCAATTATGGTTATCCCAATATGATTTTTATCCAATATAATTTATTTTCATACCATTTATAATTATTTTATCTTTTCCAAAATTTGGTGTAAATAAATTGTTTTGATAATTGATGTCTCTAAAATTTTCACGAAAAACAAATTCAAGACAGTGATAACCATAAAATTTGTTAAATTGATTTATATCTTTTGATAGTCAAAATATTTTATTTTAGGAGAAATAAACTAATAGATTAATCTCAAAACTCGAGCGAACCAAAATTCATAACTTAGTCCCTAATCATGCCTTGCAAAATTTCTAATTAATTTTTGTATTTTACATCCATTTGATGATTATAAGATGTACTCATGCACATTTTAGATCCATGGGATTACTCAAATTAAATCTGAAACACATTTGTAAAACTAGGGTAGTGGTCGAATTCATTTGAATCAAGTATCACTTAAAATATTAAAACATCAAATATGTTTATTTTTTGATAATTTTTCACCCCTATTTGATTCATTAATAGGTTTGAAGAGAGCCAACATCATGAGATGACACATAATAACAAAAATGGAATTGTGTTTCCAAACCAAAAATGGTGGACCAATGAAAAACACAATTTTCTATAATCATATATCATCATGGGTATAGTTACATATTAATACATAATGGATGGTTTTTGGTCCATTTCCTTGAAATTATAACTTATGTGGCATATCAAGAACAAATTTTCCACCTTATTCATCATTCCAACCCACAAAAATTGTATTCTCAATCAATTATTCTATTTTTAATTATTTGTTGAATATCACATGTCAAAATATGGAATGATTATTTTATAATAAAACAGTACAAAAATACAATATCCAAAACATAACATTAAATAACCTTATGAAATACATTTCATAATGATCTCCCAACCATATAGTTTTTATATCATGGATAACTATTCAAAATAAAATGTATGGGTTTCATTAACGATCTTATCCATGTTCGGAAAAAAATAATTTTGAATTAAAATAAAAAAAACTACATTTATAAATGCAATCCAGAAGCATATCGGTTTTAACCATCATCATTTATCTCTAATACAAATAGTTATTAGGAAACTAATTTTAATAATTCATACACAAGTAACGAGTTAGAAAAATTTTCATACATGGTGGACAAATAATATTAATAAAAAACAATATTGATATTCCATGAAAATTCATTTCTAACATTAAATCCCTATGTGTGGGAATTTTTTTAGAATTTATAATTAAAAAACACCATATAATTTATCAATAAAAATAGTATAGTTATATTTTATCAATGAATTATGTATAGATGCAAACTATAAACCATGTATCAATTAATGTTGATGAGTAAACTACTATTAAAATAATCTATAAGATATATAAAAATCATATATCATTAGAACACACCCCAACCAAGATCTATATGCTTTAAAAAAATACCAAATATCCTCTTCGAAACTCTAAAAACATAATGATATTTATTGAAATAAATAGAATCATAATTTCTTGAAAATAAATTTCTAAATAATACATTCATTGGAAGGAAAATATTCTATCAGTGGAGAAGGTACTGAAGTATCATGGGCACATTAATGCTAATATCATGATATGAAATTAAAAGTGTGTTTCAATGATATTATTATATAGTTTCCAAGATTTTATAAGTTCAATATTTTTATTATATATAAATAATCATTATTAATTGAAGAATTATCCATTGAAACAAAACTTATATATCAATAAGTAAACATTTCAATCCTAATAAAAATTTGATTTTCCCCAAAGATAGCAAACACTATGGCCAAGTATTTCTCATGAACATCTTCAGTTAAAGAATAAAACGATATATATTTATTAGATGATAAAATTAGGGATTCATGATACATATAAAATAACCATGTCAAAACTCATTAAACACCACTTATGAATTTATAATACTAAAAGTAATAAACACTTATTCATATAGAATATGAATTCCCTTGGTGGCTATCATGGTAATTTAATCTACATAAACTCAATGTCAGTGATAAAATGATTGTAATATATTAAAAAGATCCTCTAAGATCCAATAATATAATAAAATGTATTAATAATTCATTGAATATGATTTTAGTTTTTATAATAAAATATTTGATCTTATGAAAATCCGCGTGATGCTGAATTGGTCCATTTTATTTCCATTCAAGATAACTGGTGCCTCCCATATAGATTTACTAGTATTAATGAATCCATTTATTTTGGACACATCATGATGGATTTTAATTTCATAAAATTATATTGGTTCTATCATATAACATTTAATTTAAATAATTCATGTCCCTATGAATGGGTGCATCATATAATAATCTTTTATATCAATTTAAAGCCAATAGAAAACACTAAGGTAGAAAACATGAATTGGACCCACACTATAGGGTAAATATCTATGTTAAAACAAATTAAAATATTCCATAGTAATCAACTTAATATATTATGTTATATTAATTACCTCTAGTACCATATGTCATTCTTTTCTTATATTAAAATATGATTCTACTTTAATGTGATTATTAATTCTAACTGAAGATGTCCAAAAAACCAATCATACATAATAGTCAATTTGGGAATTGAAGGGATGCAACCAAATCATTCAAAAATATAAAATCATATAAATTCAGGTCCAAAATATTAAAAATACACATAAAATTCATCCACATCAATAGTTATAGATCATTTAACACACATAATGTCTTGATACTCATTTTAGTAGAGATGTGTTTTAATGTTCCAGAGAGAAGGCATCATCTCCACATGAAAAATAATATGATAAATATCATGAGAACAAAAAAAAAATTATCATGTAATAAAAGTATATATTAAGATTTGAATTCAAAATAATATTACATGAATCCATCAATGGTCCAGACTGATCTATCTTGATCAGATTATTAGCACTATATAATTACAAACACGTTCACCTTTAAAAACTTATTTATACATTTGGTTGTATTGTTTGAAGAGTAATATTGAACCTATAATATCATTTTCTCACTCTATTATAGATATGATAGTTTTTATGAGTATTTCATAATATTTAATACTATATTTTTTTGAAACATGTAATGTATTGGGAGCACCAAAATTAGGATTATCATGAACACAAAAATTGGGATTTTTCATCTGCTTATAGTCAATAAAATATTAACTTGATTCCATAAAATCTCTATTAATTTTATTTAAATAACAAAAGGATAAAAAATTATAATATATATTTTTTGTTTTAGGAATGGTAAGAATTTTAATGCTCCATGTCTGATGGAAAATACCAATATCATAATTGGTGACCCTATTATTCGTGATCAATATGAAAGAGTTCCCAAAAGTTTCAATAGAGGTGAAATAAATCTGCCAATATAAATCCAATCCAGATAAAATTATTCTATAATTTTCATGATAACCATATATGTCTATAATGTAATGTAGATTACAACAATTTTGTTATGATTCCCTAGTCACAATCTCGATTCAAAGATGTGTTCCACAAAGGATGACAAATAAGCTCCCCCATAGAAAAATCAACCCTTTTTGTAAACATAGATTCATAATCATTCACATATAGATTATCTTATTTTATATTGAAGGAATCTATTGTACTGGATATCATTAATTTGTGCGAATTGATTTATTTGTTGAAAAATTCAGAAATATCCACCAACATAGGGCCTCGATGGAGTCTCTATTGGATAGCTAAATCCCATCATTTTTTTGGAAGATTTAATAATATATAATCCACTAACATTATATATAATGTATCCTTTGTACCTAGGAAATTGATGGTTTGTTTCATTATATTGATCCCAATAATTAATTTATAGGTTCTAAATACATATGAAAATAAGAAGATTATGTCTCTAAAACTAAATGGAATTATATACTTGTTAATAGTCATTATTCTAATTTCGTTTGAATAAATATTTAAAATCTGGAATGATTATCTAAAAAATATATTTCTTCACCTATTTCTAAGCTGAAACCAAATTTTTTACCACTTAATAATGATTTAATACATTCATCCCTATGGTTTTATCTAAAATGTGAACAAAAAACCTATTATTCATTACTCACTTGAACATTATGGAATTAAAAATTAAATATGACTATAAGAAATACACATTACAACAAGAACAACAGAAATTTATAAAATTTACCACTTCTATGAATGAATATATTTTAATGAGTAGTGTAGTCATTATGTAATATCTCACTATCAATGCAAGATATACTGTAATAATTGGTTTAACCCATGATATTGATATGAAACTGAAACAGAAGTATCATAGAACACATTTTACACCCAAACAACCTCTATAACATTATATTAAGCCTAAAAAAGATAACTATTTGTTTTATGTGATCTATTTCATGTTCCAACATTGAAATATAATTACGAACATCTCAATATGAGAGAGGTATCACACAAGAATAATACCATTTATTACATCATGCCCCTAACCCTTTAACGTGATTGGAGATAAACATGCTCTTTGAATTAGGTATCATTCTTAATAAAAATACAACACCAAAAGGCAATGAAAAAACCGTGAAAATAACTATATGATAACTAAAAAATAACTATAATATTATTAATGGAAAAAAATTGGTGTTGAAAATAATGTAATAATGAAAATGTGATAAATACTATACATGAAACCAAAGTACCATCAATTGTGGACAAATAAATGTGTCATCCCTCCAAACACAGTAAGAGATATCTCCAAGACCAGAACAAAAACACTGTAGTAAGCAACTTGATGCTCCACATATAAAATTTGTTATTGTTATTTTAACTATAACATAGTATAAAATCAAATCAAATGGTCAAAAATATCCCATGGATGGGGGAGTATAAACTTATTCGTAATTCAAAAACTATTTCCCAATAAACTACACTATGAAAATAAACGTGTTTTAAAATTTTATATATTTCCTAGTGGAAGAAGATAAACATTTAATTAAAAATCCATTAATTAGTTTAATGAATTTAGAATTTTAATTAATTTTTTTTACCATGTCACACCACATAAAATATTCACATCATGATTAAACCCCCCCTAAATGTAAAAATGCAAGTATAACGTGGACCTCACTATAACTGTGACAATAAATTAATCATTCCACAATGTTTTTTCTTGGGGAACCAATTGATAATGTCACTTTTTAATATCATTTTTCTCACATTTTCCTTAATATCAGTTGCACTTCCAACCATGATCTGTCTTATATATTCATTATAGATGGTATAACATATATCCAAGATCCACCCCAAATTTTATATGAGTTAAAAATGAACCCAAATTCCATTATTTTATAAAAAAACTCATTTTCAGATGTATATACATCGAAGAGTTTTATCAAACCCATAGCATGACCATTTAAAAAAATAATTCTAGTACAAAAATAATAATTTTACTCTAAAAAAAATTAAATGGATTATAATCACCATGAAATAATTTTCAAGGACATGTAGACTCATTATCATCCCACCTTCTTCTCAACAGATAACCATGATTAAGCATAGTGCTAATTATATCATGATTCATGTTAAAAACACCATCCCATAAATATAACCAATAAGAACTAATGATGATAAAAATAATTTCACATATATGTACCTATAACATGTTATATATATTGATATATAGGGGTTTAAAATAGTATATATAGAAATAAAATGGTATAATTATGACATAACATTGATTATAGATCTCATATCCACTTAGACTTGTCAAAACAATAATCTAGATCACATGGAATTTAAAAGGGATAGAATTCCAGGAAAATAATTCATCACCCAAGAAGAATATGAGAAATATTTTTGTTTTCAAGGGCTTAAAAATAATTCAATCCTAATTTGAGGATCAATAAATTCTTGTCACCTTGTTAGGCCACATTATATTTCAAATATGGTCTAACAATACATGTATCTAGATAAGATCTTAATACTCATAAGGTATAGAAAACTATGTCACAACCATTATGTTATGAAATCCCCTGGGAAAGCCCTCACAATTATGTTTCATATGGTTATATATATAACGTTCCAATTTTACTTTTCCCACTATCTATATTAACAGTTTTTCCTCAAACATTAGAACTTTTTTGACAGACTTTGTGCCATCTGTGTTCCTACATAGTGACTCTCATGGCCACCCTCAACCATTTAATTATTATTGATAATGGTCTCTATTAACTATTCATCATCAGTTAACTATAAAAAACTTCAATACTATATATAGAATCATTAAATTTTACAAATGTATTATGTGACCTGAAAATACAAAATACAAGAGTAGCATACCTACGAGTTGGGTTGTTACATCCAAGAAACTAATTTACACCCATCAAAAAATTTTAATCAATAATAAATTTTGTTAATAAATATATATTTGTTATTTTAATTATATCCATAATCAAAATTTTAATAAATTTACACTAAATTCAAATGTTTTTACTCTATAAGGAGTTAGTAAAATGCCATTTTATAATTCAAATATAATGTTTCATTTAATATGAATTTTGTTCAGGTTTTTTGTGTTGATATTATATTTAATTTAAATACAATTAAAATATTTATTTTATCAATTGGTAATAATAATTGAAATCAGCATTTAAAAATCATCCTATGATATTAATTTTTATTTTTTCACAAAAATATAGATTTTATGTGAATACAAGATAATGATTATTTTTTACAAAACCTAATTTTTTATTTCAATAAATAATTAAAATGAACCATTATATTTTGTATTATGGTTTTAATAAATATAATATACCTTTGATTTAACATGATATAATTAATTTCACATGAACCCAAATTTTATTTTAATTTTTTATATGTATATTATTTTGTTTAAGAAATAATTTATCAAAAAAAGTTTTGATTGTGTTTTTTATTATCTGTAAAAATTTATTTTCTATAACCTCAACATATTGAGAAATAAAAAATATAGTTAATAATCTAAATAATATTGATCAATTATTATAATGATCACAATTTTTTTCATTCCATTTTTTCTAGTAACGAAGGTAAAAATATTTGTAGCGTAATATAATTGGTAAAATGAGAAAATTAAGTGTTACACTAACTAATACGGTAAAAAAAATTTATGTTCATTTTGTTGGTCAAAATAATTTTTACCATGAAAACAATTCCATTTAATAAAAAACCCTTTTTTTCCAATACCCCTAAATAAAACTTTTTCTTAATTTAAATCATTCAATATTTAGAAGACTGTCACTCAACTTTATTATAAAAGGGATCCTCATATCATATCTTCTTGAAACCAAATGAATTTTTTTTAAGAAAATATAACTACCCAAAAAACATCTAAATATATATCCCAAAATCATATATATCTTAATCTCACAAATAACACCATACCAATATTTCATTAGGCCTAATCGAAATGATGATTTCAATGTAGAGGTATAACTCTTAGGATGGTGTTTTCATGATTATTTGATTTTATAAATAATTAAAATATAAATTAATCATGACTATAAAATATATTTATCTACCATATAAAAAAATTATTATTTATTTTTCACAACCCTTTTCCATGTCCTTTCCATCAAAGGAGAAATGAAGACCTCACATGTGAGTACATGTGGTTTACCACTTCCACAATGTGATGAGAGTTTTTGTTATCAACAACCAACAATGATTATTCTTATGAATGATTTTTAAAAAAATCATATTAATAATATAATTATGATTAAATATTAATAATATATCATATACCTTTTTACCATTCTATCTATTTGAACATGATAACATCACTTAGTCTAATAGGTGGTTTTCCATCGCCATGAATTGATGTCATTAGTTTTCTAATAATTTCATTCATGATAGGTTAGAAAAATATTATTTATGATGTAAATAATTTAAATTATTTTTTGATATATATTCTTATGATGATTGAATGATAACCCAATTTATCTCAATTGGTCATCTGATGTTTATTTGTGATTCTGAAATGAACATCCAAAGTCATACTACATGAACATAAAGGATTTTGTAATTATATATGACATGTAAATAAATAAAATAAAATAGTTAAAATGATTTATTGAAGATATAATAATTTCATAAGAATGTCTAAAATTAATATATTTTTTCCATACATTTGTTAATGTACGTACATGGTGATTCTGACTCAAGGTAATGGATTTCTCATCTCAATTCCATTTCATTAATTGTTATTCCAATTATAGAATATCTTTTTTTTGGAGTGAAAATTTCTCTATTGTACTATATTAATTTTGTATTAATAAAAATAAAATGGGATTCCAATCCATTTAATGTTATCATATTCAATGTTACATTGAATTATATTTTTCCAAATATTTATGGGAATTTTTAAAATGTTTTTTACAAGGTTTTAGTGTATTAATTCATAAAATATCTAATAAATATATATATTTTTTAATTGTTATGTAATTTTTTTAATGTAATAAAAATATTTTATAAATTCACATAAATTTATTTACATATATAGGATTAGAATTATATCATTTAAATAATTTTTTTTTGAGGAATATTTTAAAATGTGTGAAATGAAATTTTTTTAACATATGTGGATGAAAATGGAATGTATCCCTATTTTCACTATTATTATTTAAAAATATTCAACTATATATATATTAATGTATTTTAATTTAATATATATTTCTAATTATTATATGATTTTCTAAATATTTTAAAAGGAAATTGTAATTTATCATAATTTTTGTGTCATGTCTGAATGTACATCCTTACTGATGTTCAAAAGGAAAATTTATATGTATAATAATGTAAATAATTTTTTTTTTCTTGGGACCTTTAAAATAGTTAATTATCACGTGCTAGTGTGATTTTTTCACTTCAATTAATTATTTAAAAATTCGTTTTTCTTGGGAAATTATTTTTTATGAGTATGTTATTCAATATTTTAGCATTCTTGTAAGGGTAGTTATAATGTTGAAGGGTATATGATGTTCTATTGTACCTATATAGAATATATATTCTTGAAAATTATATTATATATAATTATTTTTAATATATGTTTATATAATTAATTTTTATTTAATGGAATGATTAAGAAAATTTAATGATTGTAATGTATATTATTAAAATAACATGTTTTCATGAGTTATATTGCTTTCATAAGTAATTATATAGATTTTTAATTTTATTATATGAGTAATTAAAAAAATTATTTATATATTAGGTTTTTATATACATGTCATATATAAATAATAATTATTTTATGTAAAAAGTATAACATATCAACATGGAATTTGTTTATAAATGACATGATATTCGAAATATACTACTGGGTTTGATTCTTTTTTTATAACTTAATGTTATTTTTCCTCAGCCCACATTTTCAAAATATATTCATATTTCGTAATTTTTAGTGGATATTATATAATTTTTTTCGCGTAAACAATTTGGATTGAATTTAATACAATTGATCATTTTCTTAATGAAGCTGTAACTGAGATTAAGAATTAATTTTTATTTATAAAAAATTACCTTTTTCGTGGATGATTCAACTTTCTTGTAAAAGTTTTATAATTTTTTTTGATAAATTCTTAAACTAAAAACCTAATAATTTATTTTAATGTGATACTATGATATCAACTACATTAAAATAAAAGTTATGGGTTGTTAAGTGTATGAGTTTATATAGTTGGTAACATTCTATGTCATTTTAAAAAATATATTTGAGAATGTTATCAGGAAATTATAATTCATAATTTTTAGATACCATATTTGAATAATAAATTTGACTTTTATAACACGTGTCAATTAATAGATAGACCTTTTAATGATCTATGTGAAGAGGGTACTATGGAGACATTTTTTTATTTTAATTAATGATTGAGGTATATTTAACAATAAATATTATGTTATATTTTAGTGAAAAATTTATTGGAATAAGAATGATTTTATATTTTGTTGGAATTTTTAATGGATTTTTTAATAAATATGTTGAATATATAATTTTATATGCATTTAAATATGTTTAATTTGAATAAAAGTGACATTACATGTTTGGTAAAATTTATTATCATATAGATAAATATGTGATTCAAATGTGATATATTTAATAGGTTATTTAATATAATTTTTAATCAGAATAGTCTATTTGGAAAACTATATTATTAATGTAAATTGATTTATTTTTTTATACAATTTAATTTTACTTTATTGAAAAATTTATAGTTATATTTTGGATGCACATACGAATTATTGTTTTATTATAGTAATTTAAATTGTATATGGAAAGTAATCTCATTTTTTAGATTAAATTATTTGGAAATCTAAATTATTGGTATTTTTATTGATGATTATTAGGTTTATTCAATGGTAAATATTAATTTTATATGGAAGTATGGCATGGTAATTTTTTTTGTTTTTATTTTAGTCTTGGATATGAATACAATAATGATTTTTGTGTGTTTTATATTTTCGGATGGATGTGGGTTTAATATTATGTTGTATTGTTGATATTTTTTATATAATTTAATTATTTATTCATGTGAATTTTTATTTATATTGGTTGGTATTTTTTCCTTATCTTACCATTTATTATTTTTTTAATCAAAATAAACACTAATAACTATGTTCATTATTACCCATAAATAAATGATTTATTGCATAAAATTACACCTAATATAACATAGTCGATCGATATTTATAGTGTGTTTTGTAATTAGGTACATTACATTGAACATTGAATATGGAATATAATATCTATATTGAAAACTACATTGACATTCTCAAAATACTTCTTCGAAAATAAAACTACACATGATATCGTACGAAACAACATACAAAATTTGTGAAGTATAAATCATAATAAGTTAGTAAATATTAAATAAGTGATACATGTTGAAAAATATGAACATCATTGAAGAATTTATAGAACATAAACAATAAGGCATCACAAAAAACGATAATCATAACATAGGAAATGTTTCAACATCTTGAAATTCTGAATCATAAACAAATGTCAATATTAAATAGCCACGACCTTATGGTGAATAAATTACCATTTAGGAATCAGGTAACCTCATATCCCAACATGTCGTATCAAGGTACTTATAGATAAAAAATTCATTAGAGCTCTATCTAGGTGACCCCATCCTAATCTTTTCATTCTCAGGATCAATTTTGGAACATAGATTTTGAGACATGTATTCATTCATCATCAAAATTTATTAATCAACCATGGAATGACAATTTAAAACATGTTAATACTGAATATATAAGTTAATGTTCATAAATGTGAATATAATAACAAACACCCAAATGGTAAGGTGCAAGATGATGGACAATTCCTGGGGAAATGCATAGAACATGGTTGGGGTGGTGATCTCAATGAGCTTGATCATCTCACATTAATAGTCTATCTAATACATAATTATTTGGATATCATATTGGGATTGGTTATGAAAAAATAATTGAAATTTTATCTCTCTTCGATTCTATGATAAATGGGCTTCGTTGTGAACGATACGTCCAATTTAGACAATATTTTCCATTATGAAAATTGGATTTGTTAAAATAAAAGATTTATACAAACAGTGTGATCTATGTACAATGGATATATTATCAATGGTAAGGATAATTAATTGTCATCTAAATTCAAATGGATAATACAAAAAAAGAAAGATATTGTTTTTTCTTTAAACATATTTACATAATAATACATTTAATTTAAAAGAATGTGGAATTTTGTTTATAATATTTCTTGATGTTAGAATCATCTCCACTATAAAATATAACATAAAATTTTCTTTTCCTACACAAAAAATATAAGGGTACCTATACATCACTACTTCCGCTACTTCCCACACTTCATCATCAAACAGGAGGTTTCTCTACAATACTTTGAATAAAAGAATTTTATTAATACAAATATCTATTTCTCTATGATCTAAGAACATCACTAGATGATCCTCATTAGAAATTCCATTCTCCAAAGGTACCACCGATTGATTGAGTACATGTGAGGTGTCTGGTATGCATTTTATCAAGTTATATGCATGGAATAAATCATGTTCTTGAGATTGGATCAGTGGGAGTTCTAGTTGATAAAAAATTTATTCGATGTGGTCATGTAAATATAAATTGAAGAGGGACCTTGGAATAATATTTCTCTTGTTCCTAAATCTCTACAGATTCATCCATGGATACATTCATGGTAATACCATGTCTCCATCATCAAAATCTACGTATCATCAACTCCTATATGAAAAACGCTTCTATTGAATATGAGAAGAATTAATATGCTGGTAAATGGGTTTATCCATATCCACCATTTCCTTAAATATTTCATTATCTTATAGTTTGTGTTCCCCTACATCATCCAAAAATGCATTTCTTCGGAAAATCTATATGTAATGGGATTCAAGAGATCATTTTTTATACATTATTGGAAATAAATTTTATAAGAGAACTTGAACTGAGTAATATGATGATCCCATCATCCTTTGATGTCAATTAACTATGCTGTCAAAATTTTCTCACGTTTATGTATAGTCATATCTTATTTTCCATCAATTTCAGGGTGATAAGACAAAGATATGTTCAGCTCACTGTTTTGATAATGCTGAAAAAATTTCTAGATCATATAGATGAATATTGGATATCGATCAAAAACATTTATAGTGGTACTCCATGTATCCTCCCCACTTATTTTATGTATTTCACAGGATGTAGATCTTTTGATAAATCCTCTCAAATCTCAATAATGTGTGAAGACTTTGTGAGAAGATCCATAACAACCCTTATAACATTTTTTCATTTTGATGTCTCTAAATGTACTATGGAAAAGTTAATGGTGATGTTCTCCCATTTCTATGTTTGTATGGGTAATGGTCGCATCATACCCTTAGAAATCTTCAATTCATCATTCACATGCCGACATAATAGTATCATTGATGTATATTCAGTGATATTTTATTTCAAGTTATCCCACCAATATTACTCTAGGATATCATGATACATCATTATTTTTCGATGGTGAATGAAAAAATTCTAACTATAGGGATCATCCAATAGTTAATTCATTATCATAAGATTTAGAGTAACACATCATTTTAACCCAATCTATTAATTCCATTATCATTAAAATTTAACTACGATGATTTATCTTTTCAAATAGTTTCCACATTATTTTGAATTCCAATATCATATTTTTGATCATATAGTATCCTTTCCAAAAGATACTACTATTAAATCTTTTCTGAAAGGATTGATGATTTTCCCTCTCTTATGATTCCCATGTCCTTCCTCTTAATTTTTATGATGATTGAATACTCATCAATTTACCTAAATGAAATAATTGGTGAATCTTTTCAACACAGATCATCCACCATGTAATTTTGGAATCTATAATGGAAGTGTATTGATAATTAATATTCCATGAACTAATATAACAATCTTAATTTGTGCATATTAATATATTTTTTGCGAGACTACATATTATAGGAACTAATGATTAGTTTATATCTCACCCATCTCCCCATAAAGATAATTTATCCATATTTCTAATGCAATGATCACATATTCCAACTCTATATCAAGTGTGGTATAGTTTTTCTTGTGAAATTTCAACTTTATTGAGCCATAATAAAGGAAATTTTTTTATCCACTAACACAGATACTAATCCCTTTATCAAGTAATCATTGATGAAAACAAAAAGATTTCTTTTTGTGGGTGTTTTGAGATCATGGGATTTAATAATCCTCTTTTTAACTATTTAATATTTCTTAATATTCACCATTACATGTAAACTAGACCCCATTACAAATTATCATGGTATGAGGTTTCAACAATCCCAAGAATATTTTCACAATTTTTCAGTAATAACAATATAACCCATGGAAAAGTTAGATATATGACATAGATGATGGACCCTTCCATGCTTCGATTGGTTTTGTCTTTGTAGGATTCATATTTTTCCCATTTCATGTGAGGATGTTCCCAATAATATGAGAATTCATTCAACCAGAACACACATATGTGGTACTTTCCATAATTCATATCCTTTCATAAGGTCTTTATCATAATGCTCAAATTATCTATACGGTTCTCTTTTATTTTTGGAGTATATTAGGATATCATCAATAAATACTACCATAAATTAGTCAAAGAAATCTATAATTACTATTATCATCAAAATCATGATGATATCTGAAGAATTAGTTTGTCTGAACAGAATCACTGGTAACACATAATTCTAGTACATTGTTTGAAAATAGGTCTGGGTGATATATTCCTTCATCACCCATATTTTATAATATCCTGAGAAAAGTCCACCATGATTAAGTATTCATCTCTGTCACGAACCAGGCCGGGTCATCATCCAACCCGGCGCCCGACCCGGTCCGCGACATGGCCCGAAGGGCGTTCCCGATCCCCACGGGCTGGCACAAGTGCCTGGGTATCAAAAATAAACTTGTGAACGATTTACCCAGATGAGTAAATATAAAATAGGCAACAAGCTGAAAAAATTGAAACTAAAAACTGACAAACAAACAGACCCTTATACCAAGTTCAGATTTAATGTTTACAACTTGAACCAAAAACCCAAAAGAGACTACATCAAAAGAAACCAAAACTTCAACACAAACCTCTGTGCGACATGATGAGTCACATTCCCAAGACACCGTCATCAAACCAACACAAGGATGCTACTGACAACTCGAACCACCAATGTTAAGCCCGATGCCTCAACCGAGAAAGAAAAAGAAACAAAAACTACATACACCCAAAGGTGTATGTAGGGTGTGAGATAAAGGCGCAGTAAGATACCACCGAGAAAAGGTTCCACGCACAATTATTAAATGACAAATACATTTGCAACTTTAATTAAAGAAAAGAACTAAAATCGTGAACAACATTGGAGAAAACAGATTTAGGGAAAATAGTTTCAAAAAGGAACAACTTAAATTAAAACACACGCACACACAAACACTTTTAAAATAAGAAAAGTGTCACACCGATGAGCGTAAAGTAACCAATGATCACTAATATGGGAGAGGTCGCACGGGTCTTAGCTAGCTCGGGATTCTAGATCTTCATGTCTCTGTGAAACGTGGCTTAGAAGGCCATGACCCTAAGAAAACGTGTCTTAGAAGGCCACGACTCTCAGAAAACGTGGCTTAGAAGACCACGGCCCTTAGAATATCATATGTTTAGTTAGTGTTGCAATCGTTAGTCCTACTAGTGAAACCGAGTCGAGTCACCTCCAGAATACTATCCCACTAGTATAGTTCACCCTCCTAGCTTCCCGGGCTTCCCATTTGTGCTCAAGTAGTTCAGAGTTCATGTAACATGTTATAACAATATACTCAAACCTAACAAGACCCTACTAACACCAAAACCACCATTTTCACAAAGAAAATCCATTTGAAACAACACACACAAATAATATCCCAAAACCAATCCCGCATTACATACACAACCAATTAAAATGACTACACAATCAATGAAAACACATTCAGTACCAGAAACACCATTAAAAGTATTTATTGAATAATTTTCACACACTCCGCATGACTTTAAGAATCAAAACCTTTACACCATTTAAACAAAACAATTCTTTACCATTATTAATTACATAATAAAACTATTCAAATTTTCATATATTGATTTTAAAGACAAATCACTACTTCACACACTAGACCAACTCAAACCCTCCTACATGGCCATGCACACATCTCTCCATCTCAGGGACACAACTTGCATCACACATGAAATTAAAGAAACCACCCCCACAGTTAAATGACCTTGCTTCAGTTAAGCAAACTACCAGAAAACTTGCCAACCCATTTAAAAAATATGTCGCACAGCTAAAAAAAAGAAGATCCACTCAAATACAAATTTAAGATAGAACCCATAACGACACAACACCAAAACACCAATTGCACCCCTTTCACATCCTAACAAAGTAATTGCACACCTTATAAAACACTAGTGAATAGTCTGACATGGGTTCCCACAACAACAACATACTCATACCACTTAAACACACGAACAAACACATTTAAACATACTAAAACTCAAGTAAAAATTAAATCACATCAAAGAAACTAATTAATAAGATAACCTCACAATAAAAAAAACTAACAGTTAACTAGAGATGATTTCAGCATCAAGTACACATATTATGGAAACACGCTACTAAACAATTTTGATAAAAAATAAACATCAATGCAAATCAACTGCACGCCACACAAATTATATAAATAAAACTCTAACTAATTAAACATTAAAATTAACTAATAAAATAATAATTAGACGTGTAACCACTTACCTGGAATGTACATAAACATCGCAACATGATGTGTAAACTCCAATCACCCGCCAGTCGCACCACAACAACTTAGATTAGACGCTAAAAACCAGACATCGAACCCAAAATCATCACAAAGGACCTTAAAATACATGGATAACTAATATGAAATTTTACCAAAGGGAAGAAACAACCATTCGAAGTAAGACACACCTGCGGAAGGGGTTGTGGGTGGCCAACGGAGTTAGATGGGGGGTGCTGGAATTGAGCCGCGCCAAAAAAAAGATGTTGGCTGAACTCCGGCCGGACAAACAAGTGGGGTAAGGATAAAGGAGGGGTTGTTGGATCTTCGTTCGATCCAAGAAGGGTGTGTGTCGAAGCTGTTGAAAGCCTGCAAGGATGGTTCCAAGACCGGGGGGTTGTGCGGCGGTGCTAAACCGGATGTGGAGAGGTGATGCGCGCGAGGGTTTTGGTGCGTCGGAGTAGGCCAGCCGGGTATAGGAGTGGTCCGGTGGTAGCTGGTCCGGCGAGGAGGAGCGAAGTGGAGGTCCATGCCGGAGGGGGTCACGCCGGAGTAGGCTGTGCCGGGGGAGGTCGCGCCGCTGGAGGCTACGACGCAGGAGGCTGCGCCGGAGGAGGCCATACCGGAAGGGGAGATGCGCTGGTCCGCCGCGATGCTGGAGGGAAGTGAGTGGAGGGGCGAGCATCGATGTGGTTCGCTGGAGAATGGGATGAGCGGAGGGCCGACTAGGGTTTAGGAGGGTAGGAGGTCTGCTGGGAAAAACCGAAGGGTGGGAAGGGGAGGGTCCATGCGGGGAGAGGGGGAAAGAAATAGAGGAGGAAAAAAAAGAAAATAAAAAAGAGGAAGAAAAAAATAAAAATAAAAATAAAAATAAAATAGGGAATAAAGGGAGGAAAAAAAATAAAAGTGCAAATAAAATTGTATAAAAATAAAAATAAAATAAAATAAAATAATAATGAAAAGAAGAAAACAATAATCTAATTAATAATAACAAATTTTTTATTACTAATGATAAAAACAATAATAACAAAACCAAAATAATAAAAACCACCTACATAAAACTTTAGCTGAAATAATAATAATAATAATAATAATAATAATATAATAATAATAATAAAACCAACCAAAATAATATCACTATTAACTAAGCATGGACACCACACATGGCCACTTGAGCGGTCGTGTGCACAGTCGCATGCATCGCGCGTTCGCGCGCCTAGTCGCGATTACGGTCGAGCACCCGTAAAAGTTATCAAAATCCTTTTAAAATAGAATCGGTTCAAACAGAAACTCAAAATAAAGACTTAAAATAATTAAATTAAAACGATGTTTTAGTCAGGGTGTGACAATTCTCCCCACCATGACACTTTCTGCCCCCAGAAAGTCCCAAAAGACCCTGTCAACCAAGGGTTCCAAGCGAGACCATGAAAATAATTAAAACCAAACCTCAATCGCCCAAAAACTGAGCATTCAAAACTTCGATGACCTGAAGCATCAAACAACTCAAAACCAAAATGAGAAAAATGAACAACAACTAGGAATTCACCTTGAAACAAAGCTACAACATGGAACACCCCAACCCCTAATGTAGGGATCACCAGGGCCGCTCGAGATCTCCCAGAACGCTCGTCAAGCGACCCACTACTCAAGCTATCCAATTAGCATGGTCGAGGTCGGGCGGAGAAAAAGCAAGGGGGTTGCTCCGCCAAGCGCACATTGAAAACAGAGTCCTCTATAAGCACGTCCTATGGTGGTCTCCCCACCATATTAGGGTTCTCGTAAAACATTGGTTCTTTAAACCAAAACAACTCACATCTCATACAACCTCTAACACAAGCTTGACCTTCAAAGCTCCCTATGTTTAACCAACACAAGAGGGTACATCGGCGAGACCCGCACAGGGTCTCCCCACCATTTTAAAATTTCCTAAAACCACAAAACCCGTGCGGGCATTCCCAATTTACTTTATGCAATACTGATTGAACACTTCATCACGAACCCACCACACGGGCTGACCTGCATTGATTATTCCTACAGTGGACAACACTCCACCACATGGGATAGCTTGGATAGAAGAAAACCCTAACCAGGAGATGAACCAGACAGGCGCATGACAATTCCACAAGACATGAGCATCTCCGACCTCAAGAAGGTTCACAGAGCACATCTAGTAGCTTTACAAGAATATGGACTCCATGAATCTCTTTACGGCCCAAGAGGAACTCCCAAAATATAATACCATGAAAGTAGACAAGGGATCCATGCCCCTCACAACATGAATGACGCTCTCAGAGAGGGTACCGCAATAAAGAAATTCAATCATTTCCCATCCCGTCACTAAAAACATAATTTGGATCAATCTCATCCCATATCCGACGAGTTATTTTTTTGACTGTGCTCAAGCTTCACCCTGAGACCTATGGTTGGGGCCCTGATGTCTCAAGCATCTCCAACCTCACAGTCACCATCTGAACACTTCTAAATGGAACTTCCTCCGCTGGAAAAGTAGCCTGCATACTATTCCTCATGACTCGCACGACCACTCTATTAACATACCAACTGAGAATTACAGTGAACGACTTAGAGTGTCTGATTGACCACACTATAGATGGGAGGTTGAGCGGTCTGTCCAACACGCAACACGAACGGATGGAAGGAGCACTATACGAACAAGTCCCTTTGGTTCACACTCTTCATCAGATGAGGGACCTATTCTTACCACAATATAAACATGACCAACAACTTATACGATTTATAGATTGACGATTCCATGCTACTTATGAGGAACATGGAACTAGATCACAAGAAAGGCCAACACACCTCTTTCGCTGCATGTTGACTGGTCAAGCATCTACGAGATCAACCACCTTACATGCCTTTGCTTAATTAGGTACAACCGTGGAATGAGGCTTGTCTTGAGGATCGCTCACGACATCGTCATTTGTGACGAAAACGGAATGATCACCATTCACAAATTTAGTCCCACTCCATCAGACGTACTCGAGACAATCATACATCTACACAACATTTGGAGTTCCTCCATAACCAGAGACACTTCAATCTTTCCCAACTCAGTAAACGACATCCAACTGAGATTGATGTCTATGAACAGTCAATGCCACATAGCAGAACCCAACTCTGCCACTCCACTGAGAGTCTGGGTCGGGCCAAGAACCGAGAGAGACCTGCTGGAACCACAGAACATTTATAGGGGCATATCACAAACAAGGAACACAAAACAACCTTCCACAAATCCAAACACACCACAAAACAAACATCAACATTCCAGAAACAAATCTAATAATACCAATTTCAAACATCAATTGATTTCCAATGAAAAAAACACCCTTGGAAAACCATGCACCGCATAACCAGCACAAAAGATATTTTGAAAATCCATATTTACTCTAAATGCAATTTCATTTTTTTCCATTTCTAAAAACACTTGAGCACAAAAACCCATTAAAGAAAAAGGAGAACTTTTTAAGAAACAAGAAGCATCCTTAGATATAAATCAACCACCACTGATTTTCCATGGTGCCTCACAAGTATGAATTTTCGTGCCACTCAGGCACCCATCCACACGATCCACCAACTATCCATTAATCAAGTCCACATGCACATGCGAGCACCCATATGAATACCACAAGAAAGAAACAAGGATACACCGCTTTCAATAAAAAATATTCTCAATATCAGAAAATACCTTTTCTCAAAATCATTTAAATAAATTCATGGAAAATTTCAAGAATGATTTCCATTTCAAAAACAGCCCATTTTAATTTCTGATAACCCAAGACATCCCTTTTGAAATTCAACTATTACAAATCAACGCCAAATTAAAAAAACAAGGTCCAAGAGAAACACACCCCAAAATAAAATAAGAGCATCAACAAAGTCTGCTTCCCTTTTTAAAGGAAAAAAATTTCACGCCAAATCCCAAAACTGAAGCAAGACATCACAAACATTAAAGAACCTAGGCAAAGGACTAGTGGTCGTGTCTAACCCGGTTACCTGGTTTAAAATACCATGCCCTAGGTAAGCACCATCCACTATGGGTGTCGAACCATACTCTCAGGCATCACATGGGTCGCTACATCATGTGAGAACACACACAGTACCGGTTTACTCCTATTGTCATCCCCCATCCACAAAGGCCAAATCCAAAAGTTAGATCCCAGACTACCCCTGGTTACTTGAGGATCGTAATGAGAAAGAGTTCATGATGCTCTTCCCGCACATACCACTCGAGTACCGACAATCCTATCTCCGATCTACCTGACACCCCAAATAACAAGAAAAAAACCTCATTTGATACCATTTTGTCATGAAGCAAGTCAGGTCGTCATCTGACCCTACACCCGACCCGGTCCGTGACATGGCCCAAAGGGCGTTCCCGATCCCCACGGGCTGGCACAAGTTCTCGGGTATCAAAAATAAACTTAGGAACGATTTACCCGGATGAGTAAATATAAAACAGGAAACAAGCTGAAAAATTTGAAACTAGAAACTGACAAACAAGCAGACCCTTATACCATGTTCAGATTTAAATTTTACAACATGAACCAAAAACCCAAAAGAGACTACATCAAAGGAAACCAAAACTTCAACACAAACCTCTGTGCGATATGAGGAGTCACATTCCCAAGACACCGTCATCAAACCAACACAAGGATGCTACCGACAACCCGAACCACCAATGCTAAGCCCGATGCCTCAACCTAAAAAGAAAAAGAAACAAAAACTACATACACCCAAAGGTGTATGCAGGGTGTGAGCTAAAGACATAGTAATATTCCACCGAGCAAATGTTCCACGCATAATTATTAAATGACAAATACATTTGCAACTTTAATTAAAGAAAAGAACTAAAATCTTGAACAACATTAGAGAAAACTGATTCAGTGAAAATCCTTTCAAAAAGGAACAACTTAAATTAAAACACACGCACACACACAAACAGACTTTTAAAATAACCAAAGTGTCACACTGATGAGCGTAAAGTAACCAATGAGCACTAATATGAGATAGGTCGCATGGGTGTTAGCTAGCTCGGGTTTCAAGATCTTCGTGTCTCTGTGAAACGTGGATTAGAAGGCCACGAACCTCAGAAAACATGGCTTAGAAGGCAACGACCCTCAGAAAACATGGCTTAGAAGACCACGACCCTCAGAATATCATATGTTTATTTAGTGTTGGAATCATCAGTCCTGCTAGTGAAACCAGGTCGAGTCACCTCCGGAATACTAGCCCACTAGTCTAGGTCACCCTCCTAGCTTCCTGGGCTTCCCGTTTGTGCTCAAGTAGTTCAGAGTTCATGTCACATGTTATAACAATATACTCAAACCTAAAAAGACCCTACTAACACCAAAACCTCCATTTTCACACACAAAATACATTTGAAATAACACACACTAATAATATCCCAAAACCAAGCCCTCATTACATACACAACCAATTAAAATGACTGCACAATCAAGGAAAACACATTCACTGCCAGACACAGCATTAAAAGGATTTATTGAAGAATTTTCACACACGCCGCATGACTTTAAGCATCAAAACCTTTACACCATTTAACTAAAACAATTCTTCACCATTATTAATTACATAATAAAACAATTCAAATTTTCATAAAAAGATTTTAAAGACGAAACACTGTTTTACACACTAGACCAAACCAAACCCTCCTATATGACCATACACACATATCGCCATCTCAGGGACACAACTTCCATCACACATGCAATTAAATAAACCACCCACACAATTAAAATACCATTTCTTCAGTTAAGCAAACCACCAGAAAACTCTCAAACCCATTTAAAAAGAATGTCGCACAGCTAAAACAACAAGAAGATCCACTCAAATACTAATTTAAGATAGAACAAATACCGAAACTATACCAAAACACCAATTTCACCCCTTGCACATCCTAACAAAGTAACTGCAAACCTTATAAAACACTAGTGAATAGTCTGACATGGGTTCCCACAAAAACAACATACTCATACCACTTAAACACACTAACAAACACATTAAGACACACTAAAACTCAAGTAAAAATTAAATCAAATCAAAGCATCTAATTAATAAGCTAACCTCACAATAAAAAAAATTAATAGTTAACCATAGATGATTTCAGCATCAAGTACACATATTATGGAAACATGCTACTAAACCAATTAGTTAAATAAAACTACACCCCACACAAATTAGTTAAATAAAACTATAACTAATTAAACTTGAAAATTAACTAATCAAATAATAATTCGACATGGAACCACTTAACTGGAATGTAGAAAAACATCGCAACATGATGTGCAAACTCCAATCGCCCACCAGTAGCACCGCAACAACTTAGATTAGACGCTAAAAACCAGACATCGAACCCAAAATCATCACAATGGACGTTAAACAATATGGAGAACTAATCTGTAATTTTACCAAAGGGAAGAAATAGACATCCAAAGTAAGACACACCTGCAGAAGGGGTTGCGGGTGGCCAACTGAGATAGATGGGGGGTGCTGGAATTGAGCCGCGCCAAAAAAAAGATGTCGTCGGAACTCTGGCCGGACAAACAAGTGGTGTATGGAAAAAGGAGGGGTTGTGGGGTCTTCATTCGAGCCATGGAGGGGGTGCACCGAACCTGTTGAAAGCCGGAAAGGAGGGTTACAAGCTAGGGGGTTGTGTGGAGGTGCCAAACCGGAAGGGGAGAGGTGAGGCGCACGAGGGTTTTGGTGCGTCGGAGTAGGCCAGCCGGGTAACAGAGTGGTCTAGCGGTAGCCGGTCCGGCGAGGAGGAGCGAAGGGGAGGTCCACGCTGGAGGGGGTCACGCCGAAGTAGGCTGCACTGGGGGAGGTCGTGCCACTAGAGGCTACACCGCTGGAGGCTGCACCGGAGGAGGCCACGCCGGAAGGGGAGATTCCTTGGTCCGCCGCGACACCAGAGGGAAGTGAGGGGAGGGGTGAGCTGCGATGTGGTTCGCCGGTGAAGGGGTCGAGCGGAGGGTCGGCTAGGGTTTAGGAGGGGAGGAGGTCCGCTGGGAAAGACCGAAGGGTGGGAAGGAGAGGGTCCGCACGGGGAGTGGGGGAATGAAATAGAGGAGGAAATAAAAAAAGAAAAAAAACAAGAGGAAGAAAAAAAATAAAATTAAAAATAAAATATGGAATAAAGGGAGGGAAAAAATAAAACTGCAAATAAAAGAGGATAAAAATAAAAAGAAAATAAAATAAAATAATACTGAAAAGAAAGAAAACAATAATCTAATTAAAAATAACAAATTTTTTATTACTAATAATAAAACTAATAATAACAAAACCAAAATAGTAAAAACGACCAGCTTCAAACGTTAGATGAAATAATAATAATAATAATAATAATAATAATATAATAACAAAACCAACCAAAATAATATCACTATTAACTGAGCCTGGACACCACGCATGGCCACTTGAGCGGTCGTCTGCGCGGTTGCATGCACCGCGCGTTCGCGCGCCTACTCGCGATTACGATCGAGCACCCGTAAAAGATATCAAATTCCTTTTAAAATAGAACTCATTCAAACTGCAACTCAAAATTAAGACTTAAAATATTGAAATTAAAAAGAAGTGTCAGTCAGGGTATGACAATCTCCACATATCATACTAAATAATTTCATCAATACATGGAAGAAGATACATGATATTTATCATGATCTAGTTAAGATCGGGATAACAAATGCAATGGCACACTATCCAACCATTCTTCTTGATGATGTGTCTAGGTGAAGCCCTTGGTGAAGCATATGGGAGTATAATCCCATTATCAAAATTATCATGTATTTGTTTAGTTTTTTCCTCATGTTTTACAATATCCATCCTATATGGAGACATAGATATTGAAAATGATCCATGTATATGATATATTGAAAATTAAACATCCTTGTGAGGAGGAGGACTAAACAATTCCTCACGAAACACATCCGCATATTCTCTCAAAATAGGCATACCTTCTAGGATGATCATTTACATAGAATCATTCACTTATGATAAAAATTATTTCCCATGGGGTAATAATATCCATAATTTCTATAATGATGTTAAACAAGACAAATTATCCTCATTTAGTTTGTATATAATAGTTGGATGATTCTCCATACAAAGAGTGATTTCCTTCACATAGGAATTTATGTTGGATTTCTATAGGGATTTCCATTCCTTACCAAGAATTAAGTAAAATTCTACCAAAGGATGTATGACGAGGTTCAATTGTAATTTCATCCCACAAATTTTTTCATAGGAGGAGTTATACACATTGAGTGAAATAATAACCCCATTTTCTGTTTTCATCACCATCAATACATCCATTGAATCTTGGATCTATTTTAATAGTTCTTCTAAACATTCTAAATATGAAGGAATGTGTAGAACTATAATCAAAAAATAACATTTTCAATTATTTAATGAATAAAAATCATACATTTCACCACTTCATTGTTGGGAATCACATCAGTGGTAGTGATTGAAAAATCTCACCCAACCACCTTGTAGGTTTTATTTTTCCTCTAAAAACACATAGAGTTGGGAATTGGTATGAAAATTTCATTGGATTCTTATATTTTTTGAGAGGAAAAATTAATTGACTGTTCACTGGAGAATTTCATTCCTCAATTAAATTACTAAGATTCTCCTATTACTAATTATTAATTATGGGTCATACCTTCATTCACCTAAAAAATTTCATCATCCCCTTCTAAATTTATTGGGGTCTTCTTTACACACCTTTGATGAGTGGGATGATGAAATTTCATAGGACATTTTGAATTCCCATTGGACTACAATAATTGAATTCCAATTTCCACTAAATATTCCTATAATACCCTTGGTATTTTCTAATCCACATTTCATCTATAAGGGAACATTATAAAATTTCTTCATATCTTTATACACCCCTAATCATTATATATTTTTATAGACTAGGCATTAGCTCGCTAAAGAAGTGGTCACCCTTGATTCCATGTGTAAAGAAGTTTATAGAGTTATACTATGAAATCATAATATTTTTTATGAGTGAGGGTAAATTAATTCTCCTTTATTATTTTAGAGTTGAAGGAAAATATTTATTGAAAAATATCTTCCAAAATTCCTTCCACTCCATCAAATATATCTCTTGACCCGGATTAAGATTCTTGATCAATGACAACCGCTAATCAACATCTCCCTCTATATAGTAAATAGATTTTAGAAAATTCTATTTATCAAAACACTGAAGAATGGATAATATATTATAAATGTAGTTGGTCCATTTTTGTGATTTAGTATTAGATGAAAAATTTAATATAAGACCCCTTTTCAAAACTATATCTAGATTGTATCTTGTTCTCTCTTTGTGGGGTTTCAATGCTCCTCCTGATCTATGTTTTTATTCATATCCTGAGTTAGATGAGATTGTATTGTGATAATACATTGGATTATTGTTCCCATTAGATTAGGTATTTCGTTTGGGAAGACATCAAATGTCCAAAAACATTTATTTTATCCATGAATTCTTCTATTTATGGCTATTGGATAGTATAAAAACAAAATTATATAGCTATTTTAATCAATTTAAATCATAAAGGAGAATATATTGATATTTAATGCCTAACATAAAAATTAATTTTATCTCTATTAATTATTAGATTCTAGTCACCATTCTATTTTATACGTGATCAATTTCCTAACAAAAATTTGGATTTATTTTTCTTTTGTTCTCTTAATAATAGATCCTAATGAGCATATGATTTTACCAAATAATAACCCCAAGGATTTTTTATCTTAGTGTGCAGTAAGGTCCATTATGTTTTACTAGGATACCCCATGTATGGCCCAGAACACCCTATTAGATATTTTACTCTTAGGTATATTTGATCCGAAACCACATCCACCTATATTATCCAACTAATGATTTATTTTCATGATGAAATACTTAATATAACCTTACCATAATTTAGGGATGTTTTTTTTTATTAGTCTTATACCTTATGATTTATCAATAGTTCTCTAATAATATTGCCAAAAATAAATAATCTTTTCCAATTATACCATCCATAAAATCTTTTCTCTTTACTGTAGATTAGTATATGATTTAGTAAATATAATTACACATCCTAAAACCCAGATGATAGAAAAGTATATTGTATTTGTGAAATAGTAACATTAGATATTAATAGAATATAGTGAATACAACATCTGCATTGAAAACATATTATCATTCTCAAAATACTCCTTTGAACATAAAATAATAGGAGATATCCTGGGTAAAAATTTATAAAGGGGTGAGATATAATGCCTAGTTATTGATTAAATGGAATATGTGATTCATGTTTGACAATAAGAATATTGAAACGAGATAAATTCTACATGAATAAAAATTAATGATATAGAATTATAATAATTTCATGGGAAATGTTTGAACAACTTAAAAAAATTAATTATTATCTCAAGTAAAGGATAAACATCAAAGAAATCATTGTGGAAAAATTCCAATAATGTGATCAAGTACCCCCTTGTACAAACATGATGTATCATAGTAATAAACATTAAACAATGCATTATAACACTATCTGGAACACCCATCATAATCATATAATTCTCTTCCATAAGAGTTCCATATATATCATTCTACATAGATTCATTATTCGTTATTATTTATTAAATAATCAAGGAGAGTGGATTGAATACATGTTATTCCCTAATAAATAACATTATGTCCATAAATGTGAATACTATTGACATAATAATGGGTATTTTATTCACAATACACATGTCATTTCATGAAAACTCTTGGTGAAATTTCAGAAACATAAAATTATTACTTAAAAATTCCTAAAAATTATTTATAAGAAATAAAATTGTTATTTAGTTATTTGGAAATAAAATATTAATCAGTAGGGAAAATTAGAATAATATAATGAAATTATAAAGTTTGAATTAGATGGAATAATGTAATGATGAAATGTGAATAAAAATGAAGCTTTACGAAATAATGGCTTGGTAATGGTTGTTCATAAATGATTTTGTGAGGCTTAATGAGAGTGAATGGAAGAATTAATATTTTAAACATAAAAGGTAATGTAAGGTTAACATATAATATCATATCCAATAAAAAATGGAAATTAAATTACATGACATAAAATATGTACTATGTGAAAGAGGAGAGTGGAATATCCCTTACATGAGTGTGTGACATAAAAGGTTTCGTAATGGATTCTTGAAAGTTTGAGGGGCCATTTTAAGGAATATAATGAGTGGAGTGAATATAAAAATTTTCTCTATGAATTTTGACATAAGATATATGAGATATTTTTTTGGATTATATTGAAAAAGTGTTGGATTTTTTTTATTATTATTGGTTTTGGCTACTATATAATAAAATATCAAAATATAAAAAATAAACCAATGGATTTTTACATTGTTATTTTCCCAAGGGGGTTTTTATATTATTATAGGAGGCCAGGTTCTGATATTTTTGAAATAATAATATTTGGGCTATGGAGGTAAGTAACACTCTTAAAGAAATGATATTAAAATCTCCAAATAAATTATAAGTCATAGAAGACTCATAATTGATTTTAAGAAATCAAAAAAATAATAACAAATTTATAACAAAACATATATTTGGATGATGATATTATTTCTATTACATATAATATCACTTTTGGGTCATTTATATTTAGTAAAAAATTGTATGTTAATACATTATTTAATTTTTAACCAAACATTTGATAGTCAATAAAAATTATAAAAAATTAACTGTTAAATAAATTATAGATCCTAATTGAAAAAATAATATCCATTTTATGAAAACAAATTTCTAAATATTTGAATATATATGATTAAAATAAAAACTGACATTTATTTAAAATGACTGGCTTTTTAAACTAAGATTTTTCAACCCTCATAAAAATTACAATTGACTTCAAAAATATATATATGAAATTTTGAAGTAAAAAAATATTTAATAATAATAGATGATTACAATATTATTTATTTCACATAAATAATAATTCCAAAAAATATATTTCTCTATTGGATTTTAATATTAAATTAATATATTATTTGTGTTTTATTGAATAAAAATAATATGTAAAGGGTCAATCAGAGGGTGTAAATATATTAATTATTATGTAAAAAATAATATACATACTACTATTGATAATGATTTGTTACTTATTACATTAATAATCTAGAAAATTCCATATTGGTAAGATGCACGTTGGTCGGACATTAATGGAACAGTTCAGTGGACATGGTTTTGGTCGTCATCTCGATGAACTTCATCTTGTCCCATAAATAATTTCCCTCTTTATTAAGGTTTGGGATCTCAGATTGAGAATGGTCAACGTAAAACTACAGATATAATTTCTCCCATGGAATCTATACTATATTGGTTTCATAGGGTATTATCCTACTAGTTGTGGTCATCACATCCTTTGGTTTTGACAATCATATTTTTCAAAGCCATATTTTTATACTAAATGTGTGATCACTAATCAATGAATATGTTATCAACGATAAAGATAGATAAAGATGATTTAAATTAATTATTTATAGTAAAACTGAATATGTTTATCTTTTTTTATATCTATATTTCACATTTAATTAAATATATATTGAAATTTTATTTTTAATAGTTCAGGACATTACAAAAACTAGAGAAATACAATTTTTGGTGAAAATATGATTTTTTTTATTTATATAATGTAATTTTTTTGTCATATTATATATTTTATTTGGTTTTAAAACAATTAAATAACTCTTTTATTTTACATAAAATAAATTAATTCACATGATTGAGAATGACATTTTTATTTGGTATAAGTTCATTGTTTTAATAAAATACAATTTTGAAGATATTGTTCCATTACATATTCTATTATTATATTTATTGAAATTTTATCAACATATAATTATTGAATCATGAAAATAATACTTCAATTTTTATGAAATTGGGTTTTAATTTATTAATGATAACATATTTATTTCAGGGCATTACAAATAGTGACATTAGTAAACATGTTGTCTCCATGGTAGAAAGGATAAAATAGGTTAATTAAGATTAAAAATAAGTGATTAATTTTTAAAATACAATCTTAGTAATTATTATGTTAGAATATTTAATCCATTAAAAAAATATTAAAATTAAAAAAATTTAATTACAAATCCCCCATTAATAATACATTATATTATGTTAAAAAATTATATATTTATAAGTGTTCCACTACCCATGCTTATAAAAAAGAACATCTCATACAATATTATATACAAAAATTATCTTTTTATTTCAACCAATCCGAGAAAAATTACCTTCATAAAATCACTCCTAAATTCATAGTTGTTTTGATATCTCCAAAGGACCATACGGTGATGTCTTATTCTATATGCCAAAATTTTCTATCAATGAAGAGCTGTAAATCATAACAAAATCGTTTGATATTAATTTATTATTATTCCTTCATAAGTATAATTCAACACTTTTCATACAATAACATCACTATATTACATATACATAATTTTTTTTTGGTTAATACCCATTTACATCTTCTTTTCTAAATGACAATTAATAAAAACATCATTTATGCATAATTTATGATTATCACCTCCACAAATTGACGTGTTTCATTTTCCTTAAACACCATTAATGGCCAGTATGATTGATTTTTTAATGAATAAATATTATATTAATAACATAATTATTATTCATAAATGATAATATATCACATAATTGAAGATTCTTCTATCCATTGTAAAAATAAATTTCTGAAATTATATTTAAGTTATAATGGTTATAATTCAATCATATTTATTCTTTCTTATAGGATCAATCAACAAAACCCTATAATGATGGTTATCCTACGAATATTATTTTGAGAATGTAAACCAAACATTCTCAAAACATCGGACATGAACATAACAAATTTATTAACTATATAATTATAATTAAAAGTAAAAATATATTGTGTAATAAAATATAAATTAAAATGGATAAACTCTATTGTAAATTATAAAATTAAAAAAATGGTACTATTAAGGAATTATACTATTTATGTGGTTTGTTATAATCTAGGTAAGGGTTTTATCATTACAATTCCATTTCCTTTAGATATACTACATATCAACCACATTTTTTTGTGTTTAATAAATATCAATATATTTAAATTTTTAAATTCATTCCCTAAAATATTTTTATTTCAAAATAAATTTAATATTCTCACATCAATTTTATTTTGAAATGAAACATTACAAAGATTTAATGGTGTTTATTTTTGAACTTATTTCGAATATTTTGATGAATTATTTCCAAAACATGTCCCTCCATATCCATGTTTATTAATATATTAATGTAAAAATATTATTTAACACAATTTTTTTAATAGGTAATTTTAATCTATACATGAATTTATTTATTCTTGATTAAAAATGAATCTTAAGGTTTTAAATATGTGTTATTTTTAAATAAAATTATATGAATTGTGTTTTCTAATATATACACATGAAATGTAATTTCATAAGAAAATTGTTTTATAATTTTAAAAGTTTTATAAAAAGTGAACTTATTTTTAGAAGAAATACATGTTCATTTATTTTTAAATAAAAATTACTTTTTTTATTAAAATTCTATTCATCATAAATTTTACATGATGATACAGTTTTTTTCAATCTAAATGTTTCAAAAAATATTTTATAAGTATTTATGATTGAAATTTAATATCATTTATATTTTATGTTTGTTTTTTTTCACATTTAAATCTTAATAATAAATAGTGAGCCTAATAAATCACGTTAATTCATTTAGTAATAATTATGTTCTATGGGGAATACAAGTTGGAATTAATTATTATGTTTTTCTAATATTATGATTTATTGTAATATTATTTTAAGAGCTATAAAATGATGATTCAATATATAACCTTCCTGAATTATCTATTATATAAAAATTTTCATGGAATTATTTTTGTTTAAATATTTTTTCTAATGGGATCATAAACAAAGTAATGTGTATGAATGTTTTATCGGTGAAATGTATGTTGTTCTATAAAAAGTTTTCTTTTATTTTCATGTTGTCATATGTAACATTCATGAATATTGTTCTTCAATTTTGAATTCAAAATTTAAATACTTGTAATTTCCGTGAAAAACAATTCATAAATACATGGGAATTTTACGAGTCCGTAGTTTCTGACGGCACTTGATTCTAAGGCCCGGTGTGCCCGGAATCAATTTCTGAAGTATTTTTCGGGTACGTTCAGTAAACGTACATACGAGATTTTAAAACTTTTGAACCGGCTCTCGGAACTGAAATTCGAGGGCACTGTTGAACTCACAGAATCTGTGATTGCTTAGTGAGACCTTCAATGTAGTTGCGTTCTAATGATAATGGAAGTAAGATTTTGGACATTTTTAATTAAAATGAATTAAAAAATACCTAACTATATTTTTATTAAGGTGGTTAAAACCACCAAGTGGTTGTTAATGGTGGGGGCCACTACACCCTAAACTCCCATGGGAGGTTATGTTGGTGGGGCCCACCCACAGATAACCTCCCATTGGAGGATGTCTTGGGGGCGACCACTCTGGTGTTGTTACTTCTATGGACATCCCATTTAAGTGGGATGAAACCCTCTCTTAATTAATTTGTAACTCTCCACCTCCCCATTAATTAATTGTACAACACTCTCCCTTAATTAATTAGAACCCCTCAACTCCCCTTATTTTGAATTTGAACTATCCTCCACATTAATTGTTTGAGTTGTCTCATTTAATTAAAAACTACCCATTGAGTTGTTATGCCAATGAAATAATAGATAAATTCCTCTATTATTTTTCGGGGGCACATTCTCTTGGTGGAGCATTGGAGAACCTTTGGGAGAACATAATTATTCCCATGAAGAACATGAAGAACGTGTCTTCCGCCACCGAAAAATGATGACGCCATCTTCTTCCATCATCAACCGGGAATGAAAAGGGAATCGACATCCTTGATGAACTCCCAAGACATCTCCAACCAACTTTATCCGCATCAAAGAAGAAAATGCCGCTCGTGAAGAACATCGCCAATGACGATGACACCTCCTTTTGCCGCCAATGAGTGACAATCTAAGTAGGGGTTATTTTACGATTGAATAATACTGTCCTTACCCCGCCGTATGTTGTGTGCTTTGAGAACCGAATTATATCACCATAATGAGGAGGGATTAGACTGCACGAAGACGGCCTGAACCTCTCATTTTGTTAGTTCATGTTTGATGACGAAGGAGGTGGTACACTCAGTAACCGAAAACGATCCAGTCGCCAAGAATGCAGGTGGCACAAGGCCACCGGGTCGCCACAAGGGCGTAGCACCACTTTTCAAAACTCAGAACTGAGCCTGACAAGGTGGGACGCAACAGTGCTTGTGGGGTGCGGTTTCATCGCACCGCGCCGGGAGGAGGGATGTGGCAAGCAGGGTGGCAGTGGTCGGATGACGAGCGTGGCGCTGTCGCACCACGCAGAGGAGCGAGAGGTCGCTGCCATGTTGGGCCGCAGCGAAGGTGGTGTGGTGCCGTTGCGCCGTGCGGTGCAGTAGGGGGATGCAGCCAGGGTGGTCCACGGTAGTGGAGCAGAACCACAATGCCATCGAGCCACGGTGGAAGGACCAGGTGCAGGCGGCATCAAGCTGGTCACCGATGACATGAAACTGGCTAGCATCTCATCCAGGCGGACAAACTGGGACCACCCGGGTCCCGTGGCTCACCAAAACTGTCACCTAGAGCTAGTCCCTTTCGATCAGAAATAAGGGTGTGGCACCCCTCCCACGTGTGGCTAGCTAGGCTATGTAGGCTGGCCAGTCGGGCCGCAACGGTCTGGGCCGCCTCAGGTCGTGTCGCGCCTTCAGGTCGGGTTGCTCCCTCTCTTCGAGCCGCACAATCAGGCCGGCCCGACCTCTCGATTCGGTCCACCCCCTTGGATTTGGTTATACCCGCGGACCGGGTTAGACCCTGGTTCGGACCGGGTCGGGCTGGTTCAATCTGATGGGGTTGGACCGGACCCGGACCCGCTATGGCCCGATTGCACCTTTTAGCTCTTTTTTTGGTCTACGGGTGTCCGAATGATGAACCGTCTATAGAAACAGAAGGCATATAGATATATGGTTCATTAAAAATAAACCACTTTAGGTTTTTATGCATTTGGGGTATGGCGGGGATGGTTTGAACCTAAAAACTAACTGGTCCCCCGGAACAGAAATGCCAATAACTCGTAGACCGGATGTCTGATTGACGCGACTTCTGTCGTGTTGAGTTACATATGGTGAGAAGAAACTACAAGATACATCAACTCATGATTGTGTGGTAGTTTATGTATCTACACTTCGTTATAGGAGGGGACCCTCCCGGAATCGAGCGTGTTGTGTAAGAGAACCCTATGTATGACATCGACGAGATAGGAACTGGATCCTCTGTGGGTTCGACAGTGACAGGATTGGACCAGGATCCTTTGTGGGTTCGATAGAGATGAGACAGGACATGGATCCTCTGTGGGTTCGATAGTGATGAGACATGACCTGCATCCTCTATGGGTTCAACAGTGACGAGACTGGACCTAGATCCTCTGTGGGTTCTATAGTGACGAGACTAGACCTGGATCCTTCGTGGGTTCGATAATGATGAGACTGAAGCTGGATCATCCGTGGGTTCAACAGGGACGAGACTGGACCTACATCCTGCATGGGTTCGATAGTAAAGTGACTCCACCTGGATCTTCCATCGGTTTGACATAAATGAGATTGGACCTGAATCCTCCTTGGTTTCGACAGTGAAGACTTTTGTATCGAGATCCCAGGTAGGATCGACACATTCAACAGACTGATGTATTAGGTTTCTACTGATATATATCGTTCGACAGCGTAATATGATTCAATGTCTACAACTAAAAATCTTATAATCTATTTTAATTTTGTTATACTAGGTGTGAGCTGAGTCTTTACCTTCGTGTTTACCTCATGTATGAGATGCATAATCTTAATGACTTAGGTTTATGTATAGGAACATACATATGTACGGGTGGATGTTTCTTTGTGGATGTTCTTTAATGGTTGTTTCTTCATGGATGTGTTGTGTTGAAGCCCATGTGTCTTTCTTATATGAGATGTACCTATGATATACTCCTTGTGTTGTACAATCATTGTGGAGTGTTTCTACACTTGTGGTACGGAATGTGGTTGGGCTCAAGAGTTGGAGCCGGTTTGTGATTGGTAACCTAAGTATATGTATGGGAATATACCTTAGTAAGGATGGTTGATAGTATGCGATTGTATCTTTATATTGTGGTTTATTATTAGTGGATTCTAGGAGACCTTTATGGATCTTGTTGTTCCATAGTGAGTATTGTAATACTCACCCCTACACGGGCTACGCCCACACCTTGTTGTGTTGTGTGCAGATGACAGTTAAGAGTGATCGAGGCTGTGGGTGAGGGATGGGAGGATGCTTGGAGCTGCAATAGATGAGACATACCTCAGGGATGGGTTGTTGGAGATCTATTCCTACCCTTCAGGTAGGATTCCCTGTTGTAAGATCCAAGAGATGATTTCCCTTTTATACTTGTACTTTTCTTGTTCTTCGGCTGGGTTTGTATACTGGACCACTTACTTTCAGAACACCTTTATTTTCTATATTAGTTATTTCTCCTTCTACTGCTTTTTTGTGTTAAAGTATTAAAGGCAATACAATCCCTTTTTATCAGGGATTCTCCTTTGGTTCTAGTCACCAGCCCCTGGACTATGGAAGGCGGGCTTGGGGTAGTCACGACACGTGTGCCGAGGACCGGTCGTGAAAAATTTTTATAAAAGGAGTCATTTGTAATAAATAAACTTGACTTTGATTCATTTAAAAACAATAAGGTTATGTGTTTTTGGTGTAGTTATCAGTTTAGGGAAACCAGTGTTGATGCGGTGGCTGACGTATCCATACACTAGGACTCTGACTTCTGATATCTGACTAAGTGCACGAAAACCCAGATTGTGTATGAGTTTCTTTTGAGAAGTTATCATTGTGATTACTTTGAGTCAGCTGACCAGGTATACTATTGATTTTGGAGCGCATGTTTCTTTTTATAAGTCTTCACTTAGTCTGTCTGAGCGGGTTTCGAGTAGAGAGGGTGATGGTATCCCACCGAGCGACGAGGCCTCGGTGTAGGGCCCCATCATAGCAGAGGCACCAGTGGTACCACTTTCTAGAGAGCGAACATTTCTACCAGGCCCAGTAGTAGATGTTGAACGATGTTTGAGAGTGTTGTATTGGTTCCTGCGATAGAAGCCTATGAGGTTTCAAAGCGAGACATATTTTAAGGCGGCTGGGTACTGAATGGAGTTTGTAGCACGAGTTTTCCACACAGTTGGGAAAACTGCTGACTTGGTGGTGCACCTATAAATTAGTATCTTTCAGGGAGAAGCTGAGAGGTATTGGATCATGATTCTATAGTTTTACGACGAGGTGACCTTCACCTGTGGTTACTTCGAGTGTCTTCTAAGGGTGGATTTTTATCAGAAAATCTATGCTCTATGCGTGCTCAGAAGCTGCTGCACTTTCCTCGCGGAATTTCAACAATAGCTGAGTCATATATTGCAGTCAGTAGGTAGTTGACACAGGGACACAAGAGGGTTAAATATACTGTTAGATGACCTCATGATGTGGCATCGGGGGTGCGGGGAACCCGAGGCCGAGGGAGAACTGAACGAAGAATGTTCTGTTATTCCTACAAGAAACGGGGTAATAGAGATCGTGACAGTCCGACTCACTGCACAGTTGATCAGCAGGCAATTGAGGAGACACAGAGACAGAGGCAGCAGCTGGATCTTGAGCATCAGCTGAGCAGTGGATGAGTTAGTGGAGTGGGTCCTTCAGTGGATGGTGGTTAGAGTCATCGAGCACTACTACCACCACCCCTAGACGGTTCACCTCAATCCCCAAGAGCAGGTGGAAAGAAGCGAGAATATCTCCAGGAATAGAGTCATTTGTTCATGATGCTTCTAGTTTCATTGATGTCATTTTTTGTGGTTGCTTTGTGTCCTTGTACATTGATCTACAGTAATAAATGTAAGTTTTCCTTCTGACATTTTCTTTATTTTCGTTTTCTGTGGTTGATACTGAGATGTTCTAGTTAAAACTGTTGACCTAACCCTCACATTCGATATTCCTACTGGAGGATTCCTAGTGACCCCACAATGATGCCTATAGTGTGAATCATCCCTTGGAGGCTAGAGTAATGGTTCGATCTCAAGGTAGTAGAATCGATGCTTTACGACATCGTCCTTGTCCTGAAATAGTATAGTCCATGTCATAATTGATTGTATTAGGAAAAGGATGTGGTTCATACAGGGGATGAGACCGGATTTCACTTTTCCGCAATGGAAAAATCTTATCAGCTCTTATAGGACATAGGTGAAGAAGGGTGTACTCGATTTCTTTATAATTTGATAGTCTCACCCATAGTTCGTTGATCGAACAGTTTATGGATTACTCTAACATCAATTGTCTCATGTGTGTCTTCTCATAGAAGGACCTGAACCTGAGACATCGGTGTTTGCTTGAGTTCCTCCAGGACTATGACGTTGAGATAGTCTATATTCCTAGGATGAGGAACGTTGTAGCAGATGCTCTCAGAAGGTAATCTGGCATTCCGCTGCTTGGAGAGGTGATAGAGCAGGTGGCCGCGTTGTAGATATCCTTTGTGGATAGTGAAGGAGAATCCTTTCTACAGTCTCTCATAGTCACTCCTCCACTTCTATTGCGTTTTAGGGAGGCACAGTGTGGGGACGTTGACAGTGAGACACGACATGCTCAGATACCCACTGGACAGGCACCTGATGGATTTCTTGAAGTTGGGGAGCACACCTTTCTCTTTGGAGGACAAACCATGGTACCAGTTTCACTCCAGGAGGAAGTGTTGAGGGAGTTCTACAAATATCCATTAGCAATACATCCAGTAGTGGCAATGATGTATCATGATTTCCATCGACATCACTGATGGACAGGTAAGAAAAAAGAAATAGAAGTGTTTGTCTCATTTTGCCTCACTTGTCAGCAAGTGAAGGCGGAGCACCATGTTCCAGCATGATTAGTTCATCCCTTCGAAGGCCCATAGTGTAAGTGGGATGAGATATCCATTGATTTCGTGACGGGACTTCCATGTACATCAAGAGGAAACATCCCAATATGGGTGATCGTTGACACACTCAACATGTCGGCCCACTTCCTACCGATTAGAGAGCAGGGTTTATTAGAGATCATGGGACGCCTCTACGTATGGGAGATCATATGACTTGATGGTGAGCCATCGATATGCTCGTTTCACTTTTCGTCTATGCATGGGGTTGCAGGAGGATTTCAAGACAACAAATTCTCTTGAGAGCCGCCTTCCATCCTTAGATGGATGGTCAGAATGAGAGGACCATTCCGAATCATGAGGACATGATCCGTACATGCGTCGACGACTTCGGTCGCAGCTGTGAGGATCACTTACCCTTGGTCGAGTATGTGTATAACAACAGATTCCACTCCACCATTGGGATGACACCTTTTGAAGCACTTTACGACCGACCTATCAGTTCATCTCTGTGCTAGACTTACCCAGGGGAGTCAGCACTTATGAGACTAGAGATGGTGTAGGCTACGACAGAGAAGGTGTAGATCATCGAGGAACAGGTGAAGACTGCACAGAGCAGGAAGAAGTCCTATGCTGATAGAAGGCGAAGACCACTAGAATTAGAGGATGCCGACCTTGACTTTCTACAGGCTTCACCTTGATGAGGTCTACAAATAATTTTCTGAGGAATGAATTTAACTCTGTGATTCATCGTACCTTTCTAGGTCCTCATAAGAGTATGCGAGGTGTCTTACCGCTTGGCTCTTCTACCTCAGTTTCGCAGGGTGCACGACGTCTGCCACATATCTCAGATGAGGAGATACGTGCATGACCCTTCTCACATCATCGACCATGGGGAGTAGGACATCTATGACTTGGAGACTATCACAGAGGTTTAGTAGAGATTGAGGATTGATAGGAGCGGGTCCTACGTGGATGGTAGATACCTATGGTGTGCATTCACTGGCATTACAGGATCCTCCAAGAGAGCACATGGGAACAGGAGGCTCAGATGCGTGCTCAGTACCCTAATTTGTTCCCTTATTTTGAGTTGTAAGTTACGGGGATGTAATGCCCAGAGGTGGGGATAATGTATAGACCCATAATTTCTGTGATTATTTTTTAAATAATTTAGAATTTTAAGAGTCCAAAGTTTCTAACAGTTCTTGATTCCAAGGCCCGGAGTGCGTGGAATCAATTTTCGAAGTTTTTTTCGGGTACGTTCAGAAGACATACGTATGAGATTTTATAACTTTTGAACCGGTGCTCAGAACTGAAATCTGAGGGCATCGTTGAACTCGCAGCATCAGTGATTTCTTAGTGATACCATCACCACACTTCCATTCTAACGAGAATGAATGTTAGATTTTTGATGTTTTTCATTAAAATGGATAAAAATAAAGTATTAATGATATTTTTATTAAGGTGGTTAAAACCACCAAGTGGTGGTTATTAGTGGGAGCCACCACATCCTAAACTCCCATGGGAGGTTACGGAGGTGGTGCCCACCCGCACATAACCTCCCTTGGGCGGATGTCTTGGTGGGGACCACCCGGGGGTTTTAACTCCATGGGAAATCCCATTTTAGTGTGATGAAACCCGCTCTTCATTAATTTGTAAATCTCAAATTCCACAATAATTAATTGAACACCTCTCTCTTTTAATTAATTAAAACTCCTCACCTACCCTTATTTTTAATTTGAACCATCCTCCCCATTAATTATTTCTGTTGTCTCAATTAATTAAAAACAACCCTTTGTGTTGTTGTGCCAATGAAATAATAGAGAACGTCCTCTATTATTTTTGGGGGGCAATTTCTCTTGGTGGATATTTGGAGAGCCTTTGGGAGAACTTCATTCTTCCCACGAAGAACACAAAGAACGTCTCTTCCACCACCGAAGAACGATGAAACCATCTTATTTATTCTTTAAAAAAGGCAAGAAAAGGGAAGCACCATCCATGAAGAACACCCACAACATCTCTAACGAACATAATCCGTGTCAAAGGAGAAGATGCTGCCCATGAAGAATGTCTCCAACGACGACGTCATCTCCTTCCGCTGCCAACGATCGACAATCGAGGTAGGGGTTATTTTACGACTGAATATTACCCTTTGTGACCCATCACATGTTGTGAGCTTTGAGAACCGAATGATATCACCGTAATGAAGAGGGTTTGGACCACACGAACATGTACCGACCCTGCCTTTTGTTGGATCTTGTTTGATGACGAGAGAGGCGTTACACATGTTGACCGAAAAATAGCTGGCTACAAAGAAAACTGGCGGCGCATGGCCTCCGGGTCGACACAATGGTGTGGCACCGCCATGACGTGCTGAGAACCGAGCCATTGCCAGGCGGGCTGCAGCAGTGCCAGAGGGGCTCAGTTCCATCGCACTGTGATGGTAGGAATGGTCGTGGCCAAGCGCCGATCCCATCAGATAGGACACCGGGGGTGGGTCACCCCCCCCCCTCTAAAGCATGGCTAGCCAGACCACGCATGCCAGCCAGCATGGCTGGGCCACCATTGGCCAGGCTGCCCTCGGGCTGGGCCGCACTCATGCTGGGTCACATCTTCGGGCCGAGCCGCCCCTACGGGTTGGGCCACTCCCTCGCTTCGGTCCGCCCACTCAGGTCGGGCCAACCACTCTGGTCAGGCCTCCCCCTTGGACCTGGTCGGACCCATGGACCAGGTCAATCCCAGGTTTGGACTGGGTCGGTCTGGGACGGTCCTACTGGGTTGGACCGTACCCGGACCCACTATTTCCTGATTACACCTTTTAACTCGCATTTTGGTCTACATGTGTCCGAGTGACAAAACGTCTGCGGAAACGGAAGGCTTAGAGCTGGAAGGTTCATTTGGAATGCCCCACTTTTGGTTTGGACATAGTTGGGGAATGGCCAGGATGGTATGAACATAAAAACCAACCGGTTCCCTAGAACTGAAATGCCAATTACTCACAGATTAGGCATCTGATAGACGTGTTGTATGTCACGTTGGGTTCCTTATGATGACACGAAACTACGGGATACATAAACTCAAGATTACTTGGTAGTTGATGTATCAAAACTTTTCTCGAGGAGAGGACCCTACCATAATCAAGCGTGCTGTGTAGGGGAACCCTATGTCTAATAGTGATGAGACTGGACCTGGATCCTCCATGGGTTCGACATTGACGAGACATGATCTCGATCCTCCGTGGGTTCGACAGTGACTATACTGGACCTGGATTCTCCCTGGGTTCAACACTGACGATACTGAAACTAGATCCCTCGTGGGTTCGACTGTAAAAAGACTGTACATGTATCATCTGCGGGTTCGACAGTGAAGAAACTGGACCAGGATCATCCGTGGGTTCGACAGTGACGAGACTGGATCTGGATCCTCCGTGGGTTCCACATGGACGAGACTGGACCTGGATCCTTCGTGGGTTCGATAGTGACGAGACTGGACGTGGATCCTCCATGGGTTCGACAGTGACGAGACTAGAACTTGATCATCCATGGGATCAACAACAATGACATTTGTATCGAGATCCCACGTCGGATCGACATCTTCGACATACTGTTGTATTAGGTTTCTATGGATATATGTCGTTCGACAATGAATGATGATTCTGTCGCTACAACTAATCATCTTCTACTCTCTTCTTAGTTTTTTATAGCAGGTGTGAACTAAGTCATTACCATCGTCTTTACCACATGTATGATATGTGTACTCTTAACGATTTAGGTATATGTATGGGCACATTCCTAAGTAAGGGTGGATGTTTCCTCGTGGATGTTCCTTCGTGTTTATTTCTTCATGGATGTGTTTTGGTGAATCCCACATGACTTTCTTCTGTGAGATGTACCTATGGGATACACCTTTTTTGATAATTTCGTTGTGGAGTGTTTATACACTTGTGGTATGAAATGTGGATGGGCTCAAGAGTTGGATCCGGATTGTTATTTGTAAAATAGGTATATTTATGGGCATATACCTATGTATGGATGGTCGATACATTGTGATTGTATCTTTATACTGTGGTTTATCCTTAATGGATTCTGGGAGACCTTCGATATAACAACCCATACATTACATACATTGTTAATACTTCAAAATTGAAGCACACTTATTATAACATATGAAAAAACCACAATGCACCGTATAGGTATAGTGTCTTTAGATACTGGGAAACATAAACAACTGGTTCATAAATATTCTACAGTGTCTCCCATTTATTTCATCATATCTAGGGTCCCTTTTGGCATATTCTACTTAATATCCATCTTCCTGACCTGGGGAAAAGAAAACATACAAAAAAGGGTGAGCTCAAATGCTCACCAAGGGAAAATAAAGGAAATAAAAATCATATCATATCTTCTTGAAAATCATAACCTGCAAAAGAGATAATAATATCATAACATGGAATATATCATAGAAGTGAAAATGAGATCCCCATAATCATAACATAAAACCTGAAACTTTGTGGCATGCACACATAATCATGGAAAATCATTTCTTGTTAGTCATGACTCATTGCAACGACTATCTTAGCAGAGAGAGTCCATTTCTGAACCGAGTTCACTCCTCATTTCAGTCCTGTATCACTGAACCGAAATAACCTTCCGTTCCAGCCATGTCTATCTCATGAGATATAAATCTTTACCCAATGCATTGGAGGGAGATATAGATCACACCCATCATAAAATGAATCCTTTCTTATGTGTGCCACATAATCATAAATCATACATCATCTCATAACACATGTAACAAAAATGGGATTTTTGAAACATCATGACATCATAAAACTAATCATATAAGGTAAATGACTTCATAAAAATAATTCCCTCAAAAAATAATCAAATCAATGTAATAATAGGGATAAAAACAGAACCCTATATTATCTTAGATGGAAAATAATTTTGATAATACATTTGAACTCCATTCTTGAGGAAAATATCCTTTCTACTTCAAAAACACTTTTCTTTTCTTAATGTGTCATACAATTATAAACTAAAAGAAGTTGATTAAAAATAAACTTGAAAACTTATAAAGGAATATTCTTGGAAATAATGTTTTAAAAATCAATTCTTTCCGTATAAGTTAAAAAAACATTTTTTCGTACTTTTTTTGGAAAAGTCAAAAAGTACCTCGTACGAAAAACGACAAAAGATTCCTTTCATATCTTTTACAAAAAAACTCACCGAAGGGTGAAATTGGATTTAAACAATAGTATGTGGATGGAAATAATATTACATATTGAGAAAACATGGACGGGGATGATAAAATACACCCCAGTAAATACCAAAGTATAAACAATCTCGGATAAAAATGAGATTGTGATATTTCCCTTACCTTAGGTCCGATTTGCTTTGTACGTGTCCGAAGCTCCTGTATAATGGTTTAAATAATTTAATTGACTTATTAAATAATCATACATATTGATATGATATCATATATTTTCATATTCTTATCTTTTTATTAGTAATATTTCATTGTTACTTGTTACTCGGGTCTTTTTTGCCTTTTGTTCTTATGCGTGTTTTGCCGAATAACTTATTATTCTTCTTTTAAGGTTATAGATACCTTATATCCAGAATGGTATTTATAACAGCCCGAGATTTTATGAAAAATATTCTTTTTTTATTTCACTAATGTCTTGTGTTGTACGCTACACCAAAAGGAGCATGCACAACACGCATCCTTGACTTTCCTTGCATTACACGCAATCACAACCTTCCTCGATAGCGTGTGTGGTACGTAATACTGAGTTTTACGAAATAATGATATGCTATTAAAATATTATTAAAACTAGCCGTTATGAATAGTAATAACCACTTTTTAAATTTTAGAAATTTTAGCTCTCAAAATGGACTTCATTTTTGGATTCGGAGTATCGAATTTAGCCTAAGGTGAAATTTTGGTACTTTTCGGATAACTTTCATATTCTGATGAATAGTGAAAATTACTAAATTATAATTAAAAACAACTTTTTTAATCGAAATAATTAATATTGATAAATTATTAATTGGAGTAGTTTTAAAGTATATTTAGAATATATTTTTACAATTTAATACAATGTTGGTCATTGGATGTAATTGCACATTTAAACCAGACATAAACAAGTGTCAATCTTTTGATAGATATTGTTTCTTAAAAACACGCTATTTGTTTTAACAGCGGGATTTAATTATAAAATTAATTAATGCAAATTCTATGTTATGAATTTGGTAAAATAGACTTCATTTTTGACTTCGGAATATGAAATATAGCTTAGGATGAAATTTTGGCATTTTTCTGAAAACCTTCATTTTTTGATGAATAGTGAAACTACTAAGTGGTAGTTAAAAAACTGAATTTTTCATAAAACTTAATTTTACCGCTTCTGTGAATGGAATTTCAAAAATCTGAGAGACACGGTTGATGTCAGTAAGTAAAATGTGGTTCAATGAGATGAAAATAATTTTTGGTGAACAATAACTTTTTACTTTTATTTACCACGGTTAAAAGTAAATAGGGTAATTAAGGGTAAGAATGATATTAATATTACCCTAACACATGTCCTAATTCTATTGGACAAGTTTATCTCGACCAAAAACAACCTTAAGTGTAAAATATTATCATTTAGGCCCACTTGGATTAGATTAGGACATTTATTATTATTTAATTCAAAGAAGAGTTAAAAGAGTTAAAATCAAAGTTTATTCACTAAAACATTTTTAATATGGGGTTATACATAATATAAATTCGACTATAAATATTCATTAGAAATCTAAAATGATTTCCTACATAATGATATTTTATTTATAATTTTTAGACTTTAAATAAATTAATTTATTTATGACACAACGATGATGCAGTAATTACCCTTTTAAGGAAATATTAACATAATTGATGTTATAAATACTCAAATGAATGTAATTTGAGACTTTTTATGAATTCCACTAATTTTATAGGTTACTATGATATATTAATGTTGATTTAATCAACTTTTTTCGAAAATATAATTCTGTTATAACTTTCACAAAAATCATATATCAAATAGTGTCAAAATTGACACAAAATAGTTTTTAAATCAAATATTATATTATTAATTGTTATTATATTCCTAAAAATCTAAGGTTCGGCCAAATGACTTAGATAAGGATATATATATATTAATAATAAAAAATTTGGGGTTCGTTTGGCAAGTTATAGTAAGTGTATTAACCATATAGTGAAAGAAAACAAAAAGACACGGTAAAAGTTAAATTATTTAACTTAGAGTTAAATCTAATTGATAAGGTTTAAAATAAGATCCAAACATGTCTAAATTTGATTGGTTGATGATATTACAACCCTATCTCATCTAAGCTTCTAATATGAGTCATTTGTGGAGGTTTTCATGTGGGGTTAGATTTATTATAAATTAATATTTTTAAGAATTCCTAAGGTACCCCTCTCCTCCCTTATAAAAGGGCACCTCCTCCCCCTCCTCCTCACACCAATTTGAGCACTCAATATCAGCCAACCCCTGCCAAAATCTCTCCTACACTTCCCTAGAAACATCCTAGAGGTTCTGGTCTTCCTAAAAGACCAATTTTAGTTCCCTAAGAGGAGGTCTCAAAGAGGCACTTCAAAGAAGAGGTAATTACCGTTACCAATTCTTTTGTCTTTATTTCTTCTTCCACTTCTTCTTCTTAGGTTGTTTCATTATGAAGTAATAACATCAGTATCACTCATATACTGATATGTTATTATAAGTATGAAACAACCCTATTTCACCATCTATCCATCCTATGGAAAAAGAAATCACCGCGCGTGCGTACGTACGGAATACCGTCTCCACGTCGTGGTGTAATCTATTTTCCACTACCACCTTACATGGATGGGTATAATGGTGTAAAGAATAACTATACATAGTTATTAAAACATCATATTGATTCTGATATATTGTATAATCCACTCCAATTCAATTCAATATGTATAGAAATGATATCATCGCTCGTGCGTACGTACGGACTACCGTCTCCACGACGCGATAAGATTCATTCTCCATGTTAACCATTTAAGAATGATTATAATGTATATATAAGAAATAATAATGAAATATATGACATTATAAAGCTACTGGATTTATGTATATATATACATATGTATGTCATCTACTTACTTCCATTTCAAGACAATAAGGAAAGGAAAACAGCGTTCATGCATACGTACGGACTACCGTCTCAATGAACGATGTTTTTCATTTTATTTATCTACCTATTATATATATATATATATACTGAATATATATGATATATAAATCATATTTTATATTCTGGAAGTGAGTAAATCATGATATAAGTAATAATGATGTCAAGAACAACAAGTCAAAACACTTACGATAAATGAAACGATTTTACCCAAAACGCTTCTTTAACATGGAATTTACAAAAGAATGGGTAATATAATGTCATAAGTGAACCATATATGATATCATAACAATTAATATGATTCTTTAATAAGTCAATAACATGATTTAAATCATTATACAGGAGGTTCGGACACTTACAAAGCAAGTCGGACCTAAGGTAAGGGAAATATCACCATCTCATTTTTATCCGAGATTGTTTATTCGTAAGTATTTACTGGGGTGTATTTTATCATCCACATCCATGTTTACTCAATATGTAATATTATTTCCATCCACCTAAAATTGTTTAAATCCATTTTTACCCTTCGGTGAGTTTTTAGTAATACGTATGAAAGGAATCTTTTGTCGTTTTTCGTACGAGGTACTTTTTGACTTTTCCGACAAAAGTACGAAGAATGTTTTTTTTTTACTTATACGGAACAAACAGATTTCTACTGTTTTATAAAGCTATATTTTCATGAAGCTTCCTCTAAAAGATTTCATGACTATTTTCAATAAAATCTCTTTCTTTTAAAATTGCATGATGTTTTGTGAAAAGAAATTTATTTTGAAGAAGAAAGGATATTTTCCTCAAGAATTCAATTCAAGTGTTTTATCAAAATTATTTTCCATCTAAGATAATAAAGGGTTCTGTTTCTATCCATATTTTTACATTGATTTGACTATGTTGTGATGGAATTATGTTTATGTATTCTTTTATCATATATGAATTGATTTATGATGTCATGATGTTTCAAGAATCCCATTTTTGTTACATGTGTTATGCGATGATGTATGTTTTATTATTATGTGGAACACATAAGAAAGGATTCATTATAAGATTGGTGGGACCTATATCTCCCTCCAATGCATTGGGTAAAGATTTTATATCTCATGAGATAGACATGGCTGGAACGGAAGGTTATTTCGGTTCAGTGATACAGGACTGAAATGAGGAGTGAACTCGGTTCAGAAAGGGACTTTGTCCACTAAGATAGTCTTGGCAATGAGTCATGACTAACAAGAAATTATTTTCCATGATTATGTGTGCATGCCACAACGTTTCGAGTTTCATGTTATGATTATGGGGATCTCATTTTCACTGCTATGATTTATCCCATGTTATGATATTATGAGCTCTTTTGCAGGTTAAGATTTTCAAAATCTATGTTCTTATGTATATGATGTGATTGATATTTCTTTTGTTTACCCTTACTGAGCATTTGAGCTCACCCTTCTATGTTTTCTTTTCCCCAGGATATAAAGAAAGGTTTTTAGGTAAAAAAGGGAAGATCTTTATGGGAGATATTGAAGATCTTTCCCCACGATTAGAAGATTACGTTCTGAGTTTCCAAAGACACTAAACTATTACGATCCTTGTGTGTGTGTTTTTGTTATGTACTAAGTATTCCGCAAAAGTAATGTAATGTCCATGTACGATAAGCATCGGGTCTCTACAGTTGGTATCAGAGGAAAGGTTTAGTCAACCTTTGGAAACTAGGATGCGAAAACGTTAGTGTGATCCCTAGATATATTTCTAAGGTATGTCTAGGGATGTCCCTAGGGATAAGTATACGTATAGGTTATAGTAATAGAATTACGCTAACGATCATAGAATTAAACCTAAGATGTTGGATATTGAAGGTACTCCCCCTTTATTATGTTGTTTTCCCTGGCATGATTTTTGCCTCTCACACTATTCTTTTTGGGTTTTAGACGATGGATGGAACCCGAAGGAACCGTGTTGATCAATGCAATGGACAATGCAATGATTGCCCTCCTGAACAAACAAATGTTATGGGAGATGGAGTGCAAAATCTTATTGCTATACTTACACAATCTATGAATCATTCTGGACTTCCAAATGAGTAGAGAAAGGAACAATATTCTATTGAGTCCTTCATGACGCAACGTCCACCTTCTTTCAGTGGGTCTACTGATCCATTAGTTGCTGAACAATGGATTAGTACTACTGAAAAGATATTTTCAGTTCTTCAATGTTCTGAACATGATAAAGTCATCTTAGCAGTATATCGTTTGGAAGGTGAAGCTGATCAATGGTGGAATCTTATCAAGAATACGAGGCAAAGAGATGAAATTGATTCCATGGAATGGGACGAGTTCAAGAACTTGTTTTTCAGTAAGTACTTCCCTCGTATTCTTCGAACGAAGATGGAGAAGGAGTTTCTTGAACTAAATCAAAAGGATGATGAATCTGTTGGTATATAAGAAGCGAATTTTACAAGACTTGCAAGGTATGCATCTGGCATTATCATCCAACCTGAAAGTAAAGTTGATCGATTTTTCAGTGGCTTAAAACCAAGTCTTCGAAGGGCATTAGCTATAAGAGACTTCAGTAGCTATGAAGAAATTGTGCGTTGTGCTATCAAGGTAGAAATGGAAGTTGGTGTTACATATCCATCTCATGGTTTTGACAAGAAACGAAAGATGGAGTTCAAGGAGAAATCTCAGAATAATGGTGAAAAGAAGATGAATGTTTCCTTATGCACAAAGTGTAGAAAGAAGCATGGTGGAGATTGTCTTAAAGGGACTAGAAAATGTTTTAAGTGTGTAAAAGAAGGTCATCGAGCAGCTGAGTGTCGAAGTAATGGAAAAAGGGTTTCTAATGATGTGAATAAAGAAAACACTGCAGAGAACACACCACCAACACTTCAATGCTTCAAGTGCAAGGAAATGGGGCATTATGCTAATAATTTCCCTAATCCAAGGGTTAGTGATGATCAACATGAGCAACCACTGAAGGCAAAGGACAAAGGGAAATCACATGCGATCACTATTGGCAATATTGAATATGACAACGATGTGGTGGAATGATTAAGTGTTTATGTAATGGGATTCCAAAATAATGTTGTATCATTGAGTATTGCAATATTTATTGATGTGGTATTCAAAGTGATTGAGATATTTTTTGGAAATTAGATAATATGCGCATAATGAAGACGAGAAAATGAAATGTTTAATAGTATTCATGAGCTCATGATTGGTATAAGGACTAAGTGATATCATAGAATTTTGAGGATTTTGGTATGTGGAAAGTGTTAACTTTTAACTGCACTCATGTTTTCACTAAGGTATTCAAGAGAATACACGATTAAGGACTTTGAATGTTTGGAATGTGACCAACAAGACATATCTTATGATATGTGGGGATCAACGACAGTATTAAATCTCTGGTAATCGTTGTCACTATATTATGAGAGTGGACTGCAGTATTATGTATAAGCCTAAAGATTAGACTGGATTATGTTGGACATAAGTTAGTATTGTTTGAGGATAGAATATTTTCGATATTATTGATGGGATGTTATAGTAACGTAGTTTTAGAAAAAAGGACAACCTGCAGGACGGGCGACAGCCCATCGCTTCGGACAAGGCTGTAGGAATCGAACCCACAACCGAAGTGCGACTGGCCTTTATCGCCTACCACAGACCTACAGGAAGTCCCTGTTTAGTAGAAACTAGTGTTATTATATTAAGCAGTATGATATATGATGTATAAGCCCATTTTAGGAACCATATATGATTAATCCCACTATAGATCGGCTTATGTATATAAATTTTTCTAACCTTTTGAGACAGATGGAATGACCCGTCATTCTATCACATGATCTTCTAACACTTCACGAATAACAAATTCAACTTCATTTATTTAAGAGATGAAGTGGAAATTGTTAATGGCACGAACAACAGTGAGATTGTACCAAAATAAAGTAAGTATTTATTCTAATTCAAATTCTTTAACTTTAGGGAAATGATCTTGAAAACCAAAAATGTTGTCCTAGTTCTCTTATACCTGATGAATCAGATGGTACCTTAGATCGTCACAAATTTATGGATTTGTGATTACTGGCTTTTCCATAGCCATGTTCTCTACCACTCTCCACCAGAACATGATGGTTAGATTTCTCTTCCATATCCATATTTTCGCCTATGTGGAAACCCAGTGATTAGTTTATTTGGGTAATCGTTACATTTCATAATTTAGTTTTTAAAGCCAAGTTTTGGTATTCCTTTTTATGAAGTGGGTTTCTATTAAAGAAACTTTCGAATAGTAAACCATTTATAACCCCGACGAATTTCGAGGGCGAAATTCATTTTAAGGGGGGTAGAATATAACAGCCTGATATTTTATGAAAAATATTCTTTTTTTATTTCACTAATGTCTTGTGTTGTACGCTACACCAAAAGGAGCTTGCACAACACGCATCCTTGACTTTCCTTGCATTACACGCAATCACAACCTTCCTCGATAGCGTGTGTGGTACGTAATATTGAGTTTTACGAAATAATGATATGCTATTAAAATATTTTTAAAACTAGCCGTTATGAATAGTAATAACCACTTTTTAAATTTTAGAAATTTTTGCTCTCAAAATGGACTTCATTTTTGGATTCGGAGTATCGAATTTAGCCTAAGGTGAAATTTTTGTACTTTTCGGATAACTTTCATATTCTGATGAATAGTGAAAATTACTAAATTATAATTAAAAACAACTTTTTTAATCGAAATAATTAATAGTGATAAATTATTAATTGGAGTAGTTTTAAAGTATATTTAGAATATATTTTTACAATTTAATACAATTTTGGTCATTGGATATAATTGCACATTTAAACCAGACACAAACAAGTGTCAATCGTTTGATAGATATTGTTTCTTAAAAACATGCTATTTGTTTTAACAGCGGGATTTAATTATAGAATTAATTAATGCAACTTCTATGTTATGAATTTGGTAAAGTAGACTTCATTTTTGAATTCGGAATATGAAATATAGCTTAGGATGAAATTTTGGCATTTTTCTGAAAACCTTCATTTTTTGATGAATAGTGAAACTACTAAGTGGTAGTTAAAAAACTGAATTTTTCATAAAACATAATTTTACCGCTTCTGTGAATGGAATTTCAAAAATCCGAGAGACACGGTTGATGTCAGTAAGTAAAATGTGGTTCAATGAGATGAAAATAATTTTTGGTGAATAGTAACTTTTTACTTTTATTTACCACGGTTAAAAGTAAATAGGGTAATTAAGGGTAAGAATGATATTAATATTACCCTAACACATGCCCTAATTCTATTGGACAAGTGTATCGCGACCAAAAACAACCTTAAGTGTAAAATATTATCATTTAGGCCCACTTGGATTAAATTAGGACATTTATTATTATTTAATTCAAAGAAGAGTTAAAAGAGTTAAAATCAAAGTTTATTCACTAAAACATTTTTAATATGGGGTTATACATAATATAAATTCGACTATAAATATTCATTAGAAAGATAATAAGATTTCCTACATAATGATATTTTATTTATAATTTTTAGACTTTAAATAAATTAATTTATTTATGACACAACGATGATGCAGTAATTACCCTTTTAAGGAAATATTAACGTAATTGATGTTATAAATACTCAAATGAATGTAATTTGAGACTTTTTATGAATTCCACTAATTTTCTAGGTTACTATGATATATTAATGTTGATTTAATCAACTTGGTTCGAACATATAATTCTGTTATGACTTTCACAAAAATCATATATCAAATAGTGTAAAAATTGACACAAAATAGTTTTTTAATCAAATATTATATTATTAATTGTTATTCTATTCCTAAAAATCTAAGGATCGGCCAAATGACTTAGATAAGGATATATATATTAATAATAAACAATTTTGGGTTCGTTTGGCATGTTATAGTTAGTGTATTAACCATATAGTGAAAGAAAACAAAAAGACACGGTAAAAGTTAAATTATTTAACTTAGAGTTAAATCTAATTGATAAGGTTTAAAATAAGATCCAAACATGTCTAAATTTGATTGGTTGATGAGATTACAACCCTATCTAATCAATGCTTCGAATATGAGTAATTTTTGGAGGTTTTTAAGTGGGGTTAGATTTATTATAAATTAATATGTTTAAGAATTCCTAAGGTACCCCTCTCCTCCCTTATAAAAGGGCACCTCCTCCCCCTCCTCCTCACACCAATTTGAGCACTCAAGCTCGGCCAACCCCTTCCAAAATCTCTCCTCCACTTCCCTAGAAACATCCTAGAGGTTCTGGTCTTCCTCAAAGACCAATTTTAGTGCCCTAAGAGGAGGTCTCAAAGAGGCACTTCAAAGAAGAGGTAATTACCGTTACCAATTCTTTCATCTTTATTTCTTCTTCCACTTCTTCTTCTTAGGTTGTTTCATTATGAAGTAATAACATCAGTATCACTCATATAATGATATGTTATTATAAGTATGAAACAACCCTATTTCACCATCTATACATCCTATGGAAAAAGAAATCACCGCGCGTGCGTACGTACGGAATACCGTCTCCACGCCGTGGTGTAATCTATTTTCCACCACCACCTTACATGGATGGGTATAATGGTGTAAAGAATAACTATACATAGTTATTAAAACATTATATTGATTCTGATATATTGTATAATCCACTCCAATTCAATTCAATATTTATAGAAATGATATCATCGCTCGTGCGTACATACAGACTACCGTCTCCACGACGTGATAAGATTCATTCTCCATGTTAACCATTTAAGAATGATTATAATGTATATATAAGAAATAATAATGAAATATATGACATTATAAAGCTACTGGATTTATGTATATATATACATATGTATGTCATCTACTTACTTCCATTTAAAGACAATAAGGAAAGGAAAACAGCGTTCATGCGTACGTACGGACTACCGTCTCCATGAACGGTGTTTTTCATTTTATTTATCTACCTATTATATATATATATATACTGAATATATATGATATATAAATCATATTTTATATTCTGGAAGTGAGTAAATCATGATATAAGTAATAATGATGTCAAGAACAACAAGTCAAAACACTTACGATAAATGAAACGATTTTACCCAAAACGCTTCTTTAACATGGAATTTACAAAAGAATGGGTAATATAATGTCATAAGTGAACCATATATGATATCATAACAATTAATATGATTCTGTAATAAGTCAATAACATGATTTAAATCATTATACAGGAGGTTCGGACACTTACAAAGCAAGTCGGACCTAAGGTAAGGGAAATATCACCATCTCATTTTTATCCGAGATTGTTTATTCGTAAGTATTTACTGGGGTGTATTTTATCATCCACATCCATGTTTACTCAATATGTAATATTATTTCCATCCACCTAAAATTGTTTAAATCCATTTTTACCCTTCGGTGAGTTTTTAGTAATACGTATGAAAGGAATCTTTTGTCGTTTTTCGTACGAGGTACTTTTTGACTTTTCCGACAAAAGTACGAAGAATGTTTTTTTTTACTTATACGGAACGAACGGATTTCTACTGTTTTATAAAGCTATATATTCATGAAGCTTCCTCTAAAAGATTTCATGACTATTTTCAATAAAATCTCTTTCTTTTAAAATTGCATGATGTTTTGTGAAAAGAAATTGATTTTGAAGAAGAAAGGATATTTTCCTCAAGAATTTAATTCAAGTGTTTTATCAAAATTATTTTCCATCTAAGATAATAAAGGGTTCTGTTTCTATCCATATTTTTACATTGATTTGACTATGTTGTGATGGAATTATGTTTATGTATTCCTTTATCATATATGAATTGATTTATGATGTCATGATGTTTCAAGAATCCCATTTTTGTTACATGTGTTATGCGATGATGTATGTTTTATGATTATGTGGAACACATAAGAAAGGATTCATTATAAGATGGGTGGGACCTATATCTCCCTCCAATGAATTGGGTAAAGATTTTATATCTCATGAGATAGACATGGCTGGAAAGGAAGGTTATTTCGGTTCAGTGATACAGGACTGAAACGAAGAGTGAACTCGGTTCAGAAAGGGACTTTGTCCACTAAGATAGTCTTGGCAATGAGTCATGACTAACAAGAAATGATTTTCCATGATTATGTGTGCATGACACAAAGTTTCAAGTTTCATGTTATGATTATGGGGATCTCATTTTCACTGCTATGATTTATCCCATGTTATGATATTATGAGCTCTTTTGCAGGTTAAGATTTTCAAAAGCTATGTTCTTATGTATATGATGTGATTGATATTTCTTTTGTTTACCCTTACTGAGCATTTGAGCTCACCCTTTTATGTTTTCTTTTCCCCAGGATATAAAGAATGGTTTTTAGGTAAAAAAAGGGAAGATCTTTATGGGAGATATTGAAGATCTTTCCCCATGATTAGAAGATTACATTCCGAGTTTCCAAAGACACTAAACTATTACGATCCTTGTGTGTGTGTTTTTGTTATGTACTAAGTATTCCACAAAAGTAATGTAATGTCCATGTACGATAATCTTCGGGTCTCTACAGTATTAGTGTAACATATATCATATTTATTCATTCAATTAATTTATATAATTACTATGTATTGATGATCATGTAGAACGAGTCGCATCACATCGTGGAGACGGTATTCCGTACGTACGCACGAGCGATGATATTGTTTCCATGATCGTGGAATTGTATTTAAGTGTCTTTATACTATTTCAGTATCAATATCAATTTATAATAATCATATACAGTTACTCATTACACCATTATACCCATCCTTGTAAGGTGATGGTGGAAAATAGATTACACCACGGCGTGGAGACGGTATTTCGTACGCACGCACGCACGGTGATTTCATTTTTCCGTAGGATGGATAGAAGGTGAATTAGGGTTGTTTCATATTTATAATAACATATCAGTATGTAATTAATACTGATGTTATTACTTTATCATGAAACAACTAAAGAAGAAGAAGTTTGAAGAAGAAAGAAATTGAAAAGATCGGTAATGTATATTACCTCTTCTTTGAAATGCCTCTTTGAATCCTCCACTTAGGGAACTAAGAATGGTCTTTGAAGAAGACCAGGAACTCTAGGATTATTCTAGAGAAGTGGAGAAGGGATTTTTTCAGGGTTTGGCCGAGCTTGAGTGCTCAAATTGGTGTGAGGAGGAGGGGAAGGTGGTGCCCTTTTATAAGGGAGGAGAGGGGAACCATAGGAATATCTCAAAATATTATTTTATATTAAAGTCAAAATCGGTTTATAATAGTTCCAAAGGGTCTTATTTCGAAGGTAAAGTGGGGATGGGTCGAAATCCTATCAACTAATAGGATTTAGACATGTTTAGGTTATTATATTAACCTTATCAATTAGATTTAACTCTAAGTTAAATAATTTAACTTTTACCGTGACTTTTTGTTTTCTTACACTATATGGTTAATACACTTACTATAACATGCCAAACGAACCCCAAGTTGTTTATTATTAATATATATATCCTTATCTAAGTCATTTGGCATAATCTTAGATTTTTAGGAATAAAATAACAATTAATAATATAATATTGGATTTAAAAACTATTTTGTGTCAATTTTGACACTATTTGATATATGATATTTGTGAAAGTCATAACAGAATTATATGTTCAAAACAAGTTGATTAAATCAACACTAATATATCATAGTAACCTATAAAATTAGTGTAATTCATAAAAAGTCTCAAATTACAATTATTTGAGCATTTATAACATCAATTATGTTAACATTTCCTTAAAAGGGTAATTACTTCATCATCGTTGTGTCATAAATAAATTAATTTATTTAAAGTCTAAAAATTATAAATAAAATATCATTATGTACGAAATCCTTTTATCTTTCTAATGAATATTTACAGTCGAATTTATCTTATGTATAACCCCTTATTAAAAATGTTTAAGTTATTAAACATTGATTTTAACTATTTTAACTATTTATTAAATAAAATAATATTAAATGTCATAATCTAATCCAAGTGGACCTAAATGGCCATATTATATTTATAAGGTTGTTTTTGGTCGAATTACACTTATCTAATAGAATTAGGACATGTGTTAGGGTAATAGTAATATCATATTTACCCTTAGTTACCCTATTTACTATTAACCGCGGTAAAAAAAAGTAAAAAGTTACTATTCACCATAAAATTATTTTTATCTCATTGAACCACATTTTACTTACTGATATCAACCGTGTCTGTAGGATTTTCGAAATTCCATTCACAGAAGCGGTAAAATTATGTTTTATGCAAAATTCAGTTTTTAAACTACCACTTAGTGGTTTCACTATTCATCAAAAATTCAAAGTTTTCAGAAAAATACCAAAATTTCACCCTAGGCTAATTTCGGTATTCTGAATCCAAAAATTAAGTCCATTTTGAAATATAAAATTTATAAAATTTCAAAAATTGGTTATTACAATTCATAACGGCTATTTTAAATAATATTTTAATAGCATATCGTCATTTAGTGAAACTCGGTATTGCGTACAACGCAAGATATCGAGGAAGGTTGCGATTGCGTGTAAATTAATCCAAGCTAGTGTGTAGTGAAATATTCCTTTGATGATATATATATAACAAAAAAACAAAATATTACTCATAAAAATCTCGGGTGTTACATTCTACCCCCCTTAAAAAGAATTTCACCCACGAAATTCGTCAATTTGTAACAAACAGATGAGGATACTTCTCCCTCATCATATCCTCAAGCTCCCATGTAGATTCTTCAAGTTGGTGGTTCCTCCATAAAACATTCACCAATCGAGTGGTCTTGTTTCATAGGACTTTTTTGCTACGATCTAGAATCTCTATCGGTTGTTCTTCATAAGAAAGATCTTGCTCCAGCGATACAACTTATGAGCTGAGTACATGTGAAGGATCAGGTATATACTTTCTCAGGAGAGATACATGGAACACATCTTGAACTTGAGAAATATTAGGGGGAAGCGCCAATCGGTAAGATACCTTTCCAACACGATCCAGTATTTCGAAAGGAACGATATATCTAGGGCTCAACTTCCCCTTCTTTCCAAATCTCATAACCCTCTTCCAGGGAGATATTCGTAAGAACACTTTATCACCTACTTAAAACTCTAGGTATTTTTTTTGGTTGTCGGCATAACATTTCTGTCGACTATGAGCTTCTCTTATGTGTTGTTGAATAGATTTGACCTTTTCTGCCATTTCATCAACGAGATCAGGTCCTAATAGCTTTATTTCCCCAAATTTATCCCAGCAAGCTGGAGTCCTGCATTTCTTTCCATAGAGAGCTTCATAAGGAGCCATCTGAATACTGGAGTGAAAGCTATTATTATAAGAAAATTCCACCAAAGGTAGGTGGTGATCCCAACCTCCTTTGAAATCCATAGATCAAGCTCTCAACATATCTTCTAGGGTTTGAATTGTTCTCTCAGAATGACCGTCTGTCTGAGGATGATAAGCAGTGCTGAAACTCAAATCTGTATCCAGAGTATGCTGAAGACTTCGCTAGAACTTCGAGGTAAATCTCGGATCCCGATTAGATATAATAGAAAGTGGTACTCTGTGCAATCTTACCACTTCCTTTACATATATCCTGGAAAGCTGATCTAGAGAGAAATCCTCTCTAATAGAAATGAAGTGTGCAGACTTTGTAAGACGATCAACTATGACCCAAATAGCATTATTTCCTTTGGATGTTTTAGGAAGTCATGTGACAAAGTCCATAGTGATGTTTTCTCATTTCCATTCGGGTATGGGTAATGGTTGTAACATCCCCTTAGACTTCTGTCTCTCAGCTTTATCTTGTTGAAAAACCAAGCATCGAGAGTCATATTCAGCAACATCTCTTTTCATGCCATCCCACCAGAAGTACTCTTTCAGGTGCCTATACATTTTCGTGCTTCCAGGATGAATAGAGAATGAAGAACTATGAGCCTCATCCAGCAGCTCCTTCTTTAACTCGGGGATGGGAGGAACACAAACCCGATTCCCGAACTTTATTATCCCATCACAATCAAGGTTGAACTCAAGAACATTTCTCACCATCTTTTGTAACTCGACATCTTCTACATGTGAATCTTTAATCTTCACATGTATAGATGGTTGAACATTCATTTTAGAAAGATAAGATTTTTCCCCTTCCATTATAATTCCAAGATCCATCCATTGTAAATCCATAAATATTGGATCTTTTGTGATCCTCATTATGGATAAACTAGCATGGTCTTGTCGACTTAATGCATCTGCCACCTTGTTTGCTTTCCCAGGGTGGTAATGGATTGAGCAGTCATAATCCTTAATCATGTACAACCATATTCTTTGACGCATATTCAAATCCTTTTGTGTGAAAACATACTTTAAACTTTTATGATCAGTATAAATATCACACCTTTCACCATAAAGGTAATGCCTCCAAATCGTTAATGCAAAGATTACCGCAGATAACTCCAAATCATGTGTTGGGTAATTTTTCTCATGGATTTTCAACTGTCGTGAGGCACAAGCTATCACCATATCATTTTGCATAAGAACACACCCCAATCCCTTCTTGGATGCATCACTGTAGATCACAAACCTTTCTCCACTACAAGGCAGTGTGAGCACAGGTGCACTGGATAAACTTCTTTTCAAATCCTTGAAATTCTCTTCACATTCCTCTGTCCAAACAAAACTAACTCCTTTCCGAGTCAACTTGGTGAGTGGATTAGACAATCGTGAAAAATATTTTACAAAACGTCGATAATATCCATCCAAACCAAGAAAACTTCGGATCTCAGTTACTGTTGTTGGTCTCGACCGTATTTCGATAACCTCTATTTTTGCTAGATCCACAGATATCCCCTCTTTTGAGATTATGTGACCCAAAAATGAAACTTTTTGAAGCCAAAATTCACACTTGGTAAATTTGGAATAAAGATTCTCCTTTCTCAGGGTCTTCAATATAATTCTCAAGTGATCTTCATGCTCTTCCTTGCTCTTTGAATAGACAAGAATATCGTCTATAAAGACTACCAAAAATTGATAAAGATAGTGTCTAAAGACTCTATTCATTAGATCCATGAAGATAGCAGGGGAATTAGTAAGATCAAATGGCATCACTATAAATTCATAGTGTCCATAGCTTGTACAGAAAGCCATCTTTGGTATATCCTCCCTTTTGACCCTTAATTGATGATACCCTGAACGAAGATTAATCTTGGAAAAGTATTGAGCTCCACGTAGTTCGTCAAATAATTCATCAATGCATGGGAGAGGATATTTTTTCTTGATAGTGATCTTGGTAAGTTCTCGATAATCAATTCAGAGTCTCATTGATCCATCTTTGTTCTTAACAAATAGAACAGGTTCTCTACAAGGTGACGCAATAGGGCGTATGAATCCATTATCAAGATTCTCTTGGAGTTTCTTCTTCTATTCCTGCATCTCAATTGGGGCCATTTTATAAGATGTCTTTGAAATAGGAAAAGAACCCGGTACGAGTTCTATTGAAAAATCAACTTCACGATTTGGTGGAAGACCCGGTAATTCCTTCGGAAAGACATCATCAAACTCCCGTACGATGGGCATATTCTTAATCTTGATTTTCTCACCAACCATTTGAGATAAAAAAACCTTCATTTAGTGGAATCAATACCCATAAAATGGAAGAAATTTCCACTGGAAGGTTATGTTCATCCTTGCATTGATAGACGATCATAGATTGATCTGGAATATGAAATGTGACTTCCCTTCTTTGGAAATTGATATGAGCTCTGTATAATGAAATTCAATCCATGTCAAGAATCACATCGAATTCCTCTAAAGGAAGGATCACAAGATTTGCAGGAAGCACTTTCCCACAAACGTCGATCGGAGAAGAATTATAAACTTTTGATGCTATTGATGTGCCATTAGGTGTTGTCACAGCTAACTCAACATATAATTGTTGAGGTAATACGGTGATACCCTTAGAAAATTCTTCATAAATAAATGAGTGGGTGGATCCATAATCAAATAAAACATTTTCTACTTTAGAGTGGATGGTAAGTGTACCTTTCACCACTTCGTTATCATACTCCACATCGCTGATTGAAATTGCATGTGACTTTCCTTTGTCTTTATCCTTAAGAGTTTGTTGACGTCGACCATCATCATCAACCCTTGGATTTGGGCATTGATTGGCATAATTCCCCATCTCCTTGCACTTGAATCATTGAAGTGTAGTAGGTTCATTCTGTGTATCCCTTCCTTTGTTTTCATCATTAGACATCTTCACCCCATTATCGCGGCATTCAAATGCCCGATGACCTTCCTTTCCACATTTGAAACATTTACTTTTCCCTTTAAGACAACTCCCTCCATGTTTCTTTCCACACTTTGAGCATAAGGGAAAGCTCATCTTCTTTTCAGTGTGCTCTTTATATTTTCCTTTGAATTCCATTTTCCTCTTCTTATCAAACCCATATGACTGATGGGTTACTCCAATCTCCATCTCGACTTTGAGAGCACATCGATGATTTCCTCGTAGCTATTGAAGTCCCTTATGGCTAACGCCTTTAGAAGACTTGGTTTTAAGCCACTAAAGAATCGATCGATCTTACTATCAGGTTGGATAATAATACCAGAAGAGTACCTTGCAAGCCTTGTAAAATTTTCTTCATAGGTACCAACAGATTCATCATCCCTTTTCTTCAGTTCAAGAAAATCTTTCTCCATCTTTGTTTGGAGAATACGAGGGAGGTACTTATTGAAAAATAAGTTCTTGAACTCATACCATTCCATGGACTCAATTTCATCCATTTGCCTCGTATTCTTAATAAGATTCCACCACTGATCAACATCTCCTTCCAAATGATACACTGCTAGGATGACTTTATCAGGTTCAGAACATTGAAAAACTGAAAATATCTTTTCAGTAGTACTAATCCATTGTTCAGCAACTAATAGATCAGTAGACCCGCTGAAAGAAGGTGGACGCTGCCTCATGAAGGATTCAACAGAATGTTGCTCCTTCCTTTGCACGTTTGGAAGTCCTGCATGATTCATTGATTGAGAAAGTTGTGTGAGCATTGCTACATGATTTTGCATTCCAGCTCCCATATCGTTTGTTTGCTCAGGGGGACAATCATTGCATTGCCCATCGCATTCCGCATTAACACGGTTCCTTCGGGTTCCAACCTTTGACTAAAACCAAGAATAATAGTGTGAGCAACACTAATTATAATAGGAAAACCACATAATTCAAGAATAAAATTTTCACGCTTAAGGTCTTATCTTAGGTTATTCATGTCCATTTCTAAAACACTATGATTGTGTTCTATTCTTAGACTTATCCTTAGGGTTCTTACTAAGGCTTTCATATCCTAGTTTCCAAAGGTTGACTATACCTTTCCTCTGATACCAATTATAACGACCCATACTTTACATACATTGTTAATACTTCAAAATTGAAGCACACTTATTAAAACATATGACAAAACCACAAAGGACCGTATAGGTATAGTGTCTTTAGAAACTGGGAAACATAAACAACTGGTTCATAAATCTTCTACAGTGTCTCCCATTTATTTCATCATATCTAGTGTCCCTTTTAGCATATTCTACTTAATATCCATCTTCCTGACCTGGGGAAAAGAAAAAATACAAAAAAGGGTGAGCTCAAATGCCCAGCAAGGGCAAATAAAGGAAATAAAAATCATATCATATCTTCTTGAAAATCATAACATGCAAAAGAGATCATAATATCTTAACATGGAATAAATCATAGAATTGAAAATGAGATCCCCATAATCATAACATAAAACTTGAAACTTTGTGGCATGCACACATAATCATGGAAAATCAGTTCTTGTTAGTCATGACTCATTTCCAAGAGTATCTTAGCGGACAAAGTCCATTTCTGAACCGAGTTCACTCCTCGTTTCAGTCCTGTATCACTAATCCAAAATAACCTTCCGTTCCATTCATGTCTATATCATGAGATATAAATCTTTAACCAATGCATTGGAGGGAGATATAGGTCCCACGCATCTTACAATGAATCCTTTCTTATGTGTTCCACATAATCATAAATCATACATCATCGCATAACACATGTAACAAAAATGGGATTCTTGAAACATCATGACATCATAAAACAAATCATATAAGGTAAATGACTTCATAAAAATAATTCCCTCAAAACACAATCAAATCAATGTATGAATAGGGATAAAAACAGAACCCTATATTATCTTAGATGGAAAATAATTTTGATAAAACATTTGAACTCCATTCATGAGGAAAATATCCTTTTTACTTCAAAAACACTTTTCTTTTCTTTACGTGTCATACAATTATAAACTAAAATAAGTTGATTAAAAATAAACATGAAAACTTATAAAGGAAGATTCTTGGAAATAATGTTTTAAAAATCCATTCTTGCCGTATAAGTTAAAAAAACAATCTTCGTACTTTTTTCGGAAAATTCAAAAAGTAACTCGTACGAAAAACGACAAAAGATTCCTTTCATATCTTTTACAAAAAAAACTCACCGAAGGGTAAAATTGGATTTAAACAATAGTAGGTGGATGGAAATAATATTACATATTGAGTAAACATGAATGTGGATGATAAAAACACCCCAGAAAATACCAAAGTATAAACAATCTCGGATAAAAATGAGATTGTGATATTTCCCTTACCTTAGGTCCAATTTGCTTTGTACGTGTCCGAAGCTCCTGTATAATGGTTTAAATAATTTTATTGACTTATTCCAGAATCATACATATTGATATGATATCATATATGGTCATATTCTTAGCTTCTTATTAGTAATATTTCATTGTTACTTGTTACTCGGGTCATTATTTCCTTTTGTTCTTATGCATGTTTTGCTGAATAACTTCTTATTCTTCTTATATGGTTATAGATACCTTATATCCATAATGGTATTAGTGTAACATATATCATATTTATTCATTCAATTCATTTATATAATTACTATGTAATGATGATCATGTAGAACGAGTCGCATCACATCGTGGAGATGGTATTTCGTACGTATGCACGAGCGATGATATTGTTCCCATGATCGTGGAATTGTATTTAAGTGTATTTATACTATTTCAGTATCAATATCACTTTATAATAATCATATATAGTTACTCATTACACCATTATAACCATCCTTGTAAGGTGATGGTGGAAAATAGATTACACCACGGCCTGGAGACAGTATTCTGTACATACGCACGCGCGGTGATTTCATTTTTCCGTAGGATGGATTGAAGGTGAATTAGGGTTGTTTCATATTTATAATAACATATCAGTATTAAATTAATACTTATGTTATTACTTTATAATGAAACAACTAATGAATAAGAAGTTTGAAGATGAAAGAAATTGAAAAGATGGGTAATGGATATTACCTCTTCTTGGAAACGCCTCTTTGGATCCTCCACTTAGGGAACTAAGATTGGTCTTTGAAGAAGACCAGGACCTCTAGGATTATTCTAGGGATGTGGAGAAAGGAATTTTTCAGAGGTTTTCCGAGCTTGAGTGCTCAAATTTGTGTGAGTAGGAGGGGGAGGAGGTGCCCTTTTATAAGGGAGGAGAGGGGCACCATAGGAATATTTCAAAATATTATTTTATATTAAAGTCAAAATCGGTTTATAATGGTTCCAAAGGGACTTATTTAGAAGTTAAAGTGGGTATGGGTCGAAATCCTATCAACCAATAGGATTTAGAAAAATTTAGGTTATTATTTTAACCTTATCAATTATATTTAACTCTATGTTCAATAATTTAACTTTTACCGTGACTTTTTGTTTTCTTACACTATATGGTTAATACACTTAATATAACATTCCAAACGACCCCAAGTTGTTTATTATTAATCTATATATCCTTATCTAAGTCATTTGGCCGAATCTTAGATTTTTAGGAATAAACTAACAATTAATAATATAATATTTTATTTAAAAACTATTTTGTGTCAATTTTGACACTATTTGATATATGATTTTTTTGAAAGTCATAACAGAATTATATGTTCGAACAAAGTTTATTAAATCAAAAATAATATATCATAGTATCCTAGAAATTTATTGTAATTCATAAAAAGTCTCAAATTAGATTTATTTGAGCATTTATAAAATCAATTATGATAACATTTCTTTAAAAGGGTAATTACTGTATCATCGTTGTGTCATAAATAAATTAATTTATTTAAAGTATAAAAATTGTAAATAAAACATCATTATGTAGGAAATCTTATTATCTTTGTAATGATTATTTATAGTCGAATTTATCTTATGTATAACCCCATATTAAAAATGTTTTAGTTAGTAAACTTTGATTTTAACTATTTTTACTATTCATTAAATAAAATAATATTAAATGTCATAATATAATCCAAGTGGACCTAAATGGTCATATGATATTCATAAGGTTGTTTTTGGTCGAATTACACTTATCCAATAGAATTAGGACATGTGTTAGGGTAATAGTAATATCATATTTACCCTTAGTTACCCTATTTACTATTAACCGCGGTAAAAAAAAGTAAAAAGTTACTATTCACCAAAAAATCACATTTCTCTCATTGAACCAAATTTTACTTACTGATATCAACCGTGTCTGTTTGATTTTGGAAATTCCATTCACAGAAGCGGTAAAATTAAGTTTTATGCAAAATTCAGTTTTTAACCTACCACTTAGTGGTTTCACTATTCATCAAAAATTGAAAGTTTTCAGAAAAATACCAAAATTTCACCCTAGGCTAATTTCGGTATTCCGAATCCAAAAATGAAGTCCATTTTGAAAAATAAAATTTATTAAATTTCAAAAAGTTGTTATTACTATTCATAATGGCTATTTTAAATAATATTTTAATAGCATATCGTCGTTTAGTGAAACTCGGTATTGCGTACAACACAAGCTATCGATGAAGGTCGCGATTGCGTGTAAAGTAAGACAAGATAATGTGTAGTGAATGATTCCTTTGATGATATATATATAACATAAAAACAAAATATTACTCATAAAAATCTCGGGTGTTACATTCGAGGGTCTCGGGGTCCCCTGCTGAGTATTGTTATAGTCACCCATGCACGGGCTACGCCCGTCCCTTGTTGTGTTCTGGGAAGACGACGGTCACCAGTGATCGAGGCTGGGGGTGATGGACGAGAGGATGCTTGGTGCTGGACTACATGGTACGTGCCTCAGGGACAAGTTTTTTGAGATCTGCACCTACCCTTGATGTAGGATTCCCCGGTGGACGATACATGTGATGTTTTCCCTTTTTTACTTGTAAATTATCTTATGGTTCTATGGGGTTTGTATACTACACCACTTTTTTTCAGCCCACTTTATTTTCTATTTTAGATCCTGTTGCTTCTACTGCTTGTGTTCAGACTGTGTGTGATACTTGTTTAAAGGTAATCCATTCCCATTTTTTTAGGGATTCTCCTTTGGTGCTAGTCACCAGCCCCTGGCCTAGGGAAGGAGGTCTTGGGGTAGTGAAAGCACGGGACCCAAGGATGGGTCGTGACACATAAAAGTTTTTTTTATTAAAAATTTGGAATAAATTTTGATTTCTCATGAATGTAATTGTTATTCTTGGAATAACTAGTTAATATAAAAATAGGGATAATTTACTTATAGATTTCATTATTTTTTTATTGGAGTTATCAGTTTCATTATTATTTTTGTTCTACAATAATATTTTCATTTTCATTAAATATTTTAAAATATTTTTTTGGACTTAAGGATGAGTATGGACTATTGAAATTTAATTAATCATATTTTTATGTTTCTTCTAAAAAGAATATTATGGGGTTTTAATTATACATGATTTGAAATGTAAGAATCCATGTTTTGTTTAAAAAATTGAAATATTCTTGAAGTGTTTTATTTTTTATGTATTGGTTTTATATATAACTATATATATTACTAATGTAAATATTTACAACTAAAATATCATGAGAATTACAAAAAAATAATCCTTGATATTAAACTCATAATTATTGGTTATTATCGGTATGATTTATTATACAAGTCCCAACAGACTTCGTTTTAAGATGAGATATAGAAATGATATTAAATAATAATACCATTAACTTCATTACCAAATAATTCAATATGAAACCATTGGTATGGGGATCTGATAATATTAAAATATTCTTCTTATATAAAAGAGGACTGAAATTAGAATAAAAATTGTATTTTCATTTCCATAGTGTACCCAGGAAAGCCTGAACCAGGCGAAATCATGATCCCGCTAATTTGTTAAAGAAAAAGTTCAAGTAAAGACAGTAGAAAAAATAGACATTACATTACATCAAAGCCATAAGCACCCCTCTCCCCATCATCAGATAACTCATCATCAGGGTGAGCTGACTCCCATTCAGAAGACTCGTATTTGCACATCATCTCAAGATACATGTTTTTCTTCCGAAGCATTTCTTCAGACAATTTATCCTTGATTGGCTGCTTCCCACTAGTCCCTTTGTCCCTCTTCGGGGACCCTCCTCTTCATTTTCCACTACACCCATTTACAACGAAAGTTTCTTGTGACCCTACATTCTTGTGTGCAGACCTTGTCACTATTGATTTGGGTAGGTCCGTATGGTCTCTCCTTGGCTTCCTCCAGCTCTGAGTTTTTTCCTCCACTTCCTTTCTTAGGGTATCATGAATTCCATTCTTAACAGCATCCAAGTAGGATGTTTTGTTACTGTGGGGATCTTCTTCATATTCAGATCTATCCCCCCACTTCTTTTTATGGGCCAAAGGTGGACTGACATTTCCATCCTTCCCACCCTCCATTTGAGGTATCATGATTGTTTCATCATCACAGTGGATTTTACATTCCTCACTCAATCCACCCAAGCTATCATTTCCCCATTTCTCTCCAACTTCCTCTGCCATATCAATCTCATTTGCATCATTTTCTTCAACATCAACCAGCACTGCAAATTTGTTTATAGAACAGTTAAAAAATTCATTAGGATTTACCTGCACCATGACATCAGGTGTGTTCCTCTGTTCAGACACCAGTTCCACAGGTTTAGAATTTTCCTGCATCAAAGCAATCCCCCTGCCAATGTACTGAAAGTAATTGTTTGATCTCTCCATCTCATGATGAACCTTGGATTCAGAATTCACAGATCCTTCCGTCTTATGTAGATCTGAATCTTCTGTTAACATCATATTTTTTTAGACTCATTCAAAATTGATTCCCCAGGTTGAGACATAGCCACTCCAGTTTTTCCCAGTTGGGTTCCCCTAGCACCATCCACTAGAATCTTCCCAGATCCAGCAATCATAAAGGTTCTATTCATCAAACCCCCTGAAGATACTCCCTGCTCCATGATAGCAGTGACAGTCGGATGAGATTTATCTTCTAGGTGCACACTTGGAACAGGATCAGCCAACGCTGTGCAGGCATCCACTCTTCGTGCAGCTGTTCCACTCTTTCTACAATCATCCCTCTCGTGCCCCTGATTATGAATAAAGGAGAAGAATGGAATCCTAGACTCATAGTAAATATTTTGTGCATACCTGTACTCAGCCTCCACCACGATCCAGACAGTTCCAGGTGGCTTCTTTGAGAGGTCCATCTCCACACAGATTCGTGCAGATGCAGGGTTACCCATGGAGGCTGTCCTCTGATCAGAGAAAATGATGCGCCCGATGGAGTTTCCTGTCGACTTCAGAAGCCCGAGGTTCTGGAACGGGAGAGGAATTCACGGAAACTGCAACCAGATGGCAGAATTTGGGGAATCCCGGTTCATATGATGTTCAAAAGACCACCGAAGAAGATGGAACAGAGAGGCTTTCCTTGGTTTAGACCATGCTCTCCCCAAGTCATCCTCATCAAAGAAGATGCTGAGGATATGCCGAGGCCCAAAAATCCTGACCGATGCCAGATTCATTAAACCCCAATCTTCATTCACCATTTTCCCAAAATCCTCAATCAAAGGGAGACGCCGCACAAACCTTGCGATTAAGGCAGCGGAAAGCATCAAAGTATCTTCAGAAAACACTCGAACAGAGACTGGAACGATGGGCTGACCAGAAATGAATCTTGGAACCCTCGACGCTACCTGTATCTCTGGAAAGAAAAAACCAGATTCAAACATACATCTATTTGCGAAACCAGAGGATGAAGAATCCCCTCCCCCTGCTGCGGGAGGAGGGGACACAACAACCGCCAACGACGATCTAGGTTTTCATCTTGATTCACCATCAGGGGAGGCCTCGAAACCATCGGGAGCGGATTCCATCATCATTTCCATAGATTAATTAGTTTATGATTCCTATTTCCATTATTAACCTTTGGATTAAATAAATGGTTGAAATAATGTCCTTACTCCTTGAAATAAAATAATTATAGTTTGGAGAGAAAATTTGGGTGATCAATTTTCTCATTATTGATGGAGATCTTCAAGTCTCTAAGATAATAATTTTATAGATGTCATCCCTTTCCACATTTTTTACATTTATCTATTCCTTTATGGAATTTAACCCTTGGAAATTCATCATTTTCACTTTTATGGGAGATTAAACTTCATTCGTCCTTTAGTCTTTCTATGAATTTTATGAATAATTTAATATTTCAATTATTATATAAAGAAAACTTATATATTGTGTGTCTATAGCCTCAATCTCAACCTTCAAGTCACATATAATTATTTTACAATAGATATAAGTTTAGATTCTTAATGATTTCTCTAAGATAATTAGGTTTAAGATACCAAAGAGTCCATTAATTTTATAATATGCGTAGATCATTGAACCATAGGCATAACAATAATTTTTTTCAATTTTTGTCATAGGTAATAAATAGTAAATTGACCAGTAAATTTTATTATAATATTTCCATCTACATTTTTTGGATTTTTTATTCAATATAAATAAAGAATAATATATTAAAAATATTTCTAGTTAATGAAGATAATAACATCCTATTCACTAGTATTATTGATAACCATCAACCATTGATTATCTTCCACATAAAAATGATAAAATTAGAAAAAAAATGTTCTTATGGTCCAATCAAATGAAAATAAAAAAAAAATTCAGTTTAACTATTATGTTTCTCAATAATTTTTATTTTTCATAGGGCATAACTAATGAAAATGTAAATTGACTCATAAAAGTCATAATGTTGAGTTACACCTTCCATGCGTTATTTTTTGGTTCGCCATTACTCATTTTAACATTTATATATTAGGATTATTCCATTATCATATCAAAACAAGTTTACGTCCCATATAACATTCCATTTTATCACACAATAAGATGGTAATGTCATTGGTCATCATAGTTGATGATCACATGATTAATTCATGTTATAGTAATTTAATAAAACTGGAAATAAATGTGATGGTTTTAGGGATGAATAAAAAAATGATAAATTGTATGATAATTAATCTAAAACATAAGATGATAAAAAATACAACAAAATATTATTAACACATGTGGTTCTATATTCCAAAATTAACAATTTTCAAATGCCTCATAATAATTCAAAATGACATTTTTTATGTAAATTATATCTCTTTAAATTGTCAGGCCATGTGTACATTGAGGAATTTTTTCATTCATTAGGTGATGATAAAGTTAATATCCACCCCCCCCCCCATTCATGGTATTACTTCTAGATTAACCTATTCCAGAGTATGTAGTCACTTTTTTTCTTAATCACAAATAGAAAAAACACAAATTATATATTACCAATAATTTTATTTATTCTGTAAAACTATTCAATGACTTATTGATAATTATATATAATAAAAATTCTAAATAATCACTAAAAACACCATTCATTACATTTACGGTTTCCCAAGAAAGAAATATAAAAAATAGTAAAATTTTTAGATGAACATTTAGGTCATATCACAATAATTCAAACCCAGGAAACATAGTGTTTTATTATTGTTGGAAAATTTTATATTTATCATATTCTCTCATGAATGACCATTAGAATCTCCTTCAATGACATTATCACATAGTACCTCTACATGTAATATACATTTTTAAGCATTCTTTATAACAATGGGAAATGGAAGAAAGAAAAATGTGAAATCAGATACCTAGTATTGGTAAAAACATGTTATTTAAATCAATTATCCTACATTATAATTAGGTGAATATTTGATTATGATAACATGACCATAAATTAATATTCACAACTAAAAACTCATAAACCAGAAATTATAATTCATGGATGTATTCCTTGAAATAATAAAATGCATGAGTCAAAACACTATTGATTTATCAATTATAAATCATAATCGATAAGACAACATTATATTAATATTTCGTAAATTTTTTTGAATACACATTACAAAATAAATACATTTTGATTTTAAAGGATCACTATTAATATTGTCAGGTGTCAAAAATACCATAATTTATTGGGTTAACTCGTTCTTCCACTAATCATAGAGGACAATAAATCTAAGATAACTATGTTTACTCCACATTCTAGATCATAATATATAAAATAATTTCATTGTTTACCCATTTCATTGGATTTATATATAATTCCTTTAAAACAATTGACACAATGAAAATAGTAAATATATGTCTTGTATGACCATAAAAACATTCCTCATTTAATTATGACATAATTAAACTATAATAATGAAAAAACGTTAATAAAATATTCATGGAACTTCATCATCATAATACACGTGGAGGATGTATATTGATGGAAGAATAACATAATAACTATAATAAATCATAAAAAATATCATATCAATAATTATATAGATGAAAAATACATTTATAAAATCATTACAATTATAAAATGAGAAATTTTATAAATAACAATTATTTTTTGGTATCATTTTAAAGATAAAATATAAAGTAATATTTGGAGTTTTATTTTCATTGTGAAAAATAGAGTGACAAGTAATCGAATATTGATAATGAATAATGGTCATGAATGTGAGAATATTCAGTTGAGCTGTAAAAATAAAATATATTATGTAAATAATTTTATAAAAAGGAAAATGGGTTTGAATTTTTTTTTAAATAATCATATTAATATTTTGTAATGACCATGAAATTTAGAATAAATTAATTTTTTCCGATTTAATTTTAAATTAAAACATTCAAGAAAAAATAAAATATAAACGGACATGAAAGGAAAATATTCACCACTAAAAGGATAAATATCGTTATATTTTCAGGAAAACATTTTTTTTGGTTTTTTGAGGAATTTTTTTTGGAATATAGGAATATTAAATCAGAACTACAAAAAAGTGGAAAATTAAATTTTTTTAGGTCTAATAGATAATGATCATAGATTTTCCCATAATTGATTATTAAACCCAATCAATCACAATAAACTGATACATTATAACATAAACAGTTAATAAATTGAAATTATTTAAATCGTTAAATCATTGAATAAATAACCACAAATATATTTTTAAATAAATAAAATTTAATTATATTCATTATAAATTGATTTTGTGAATAATTTTTTCAAAAAAAATAAACATTGTTTGGAATATAGAACAAATCCGAATGTAGTTAAATAGTTACTGGGAAACATATTTTGAAAGTCCTAACAAGGTTCATAAACTTTCCAAATCTCAATTTATAATGTTAGTAATTATTATAAATATTTTTTTAAAAAATTATTAATACTTATATTACTATCTATTATACCATTAACCCATCTAATTACATATATCATAACACTTTTTCATTAAAAATAATATTTTGGTGTTACCAATTTGTTTTTTCATGCATGTTCATATATTAATGTTCTGTTCCTCTAACATCAGTTATGGTTCCAAGATCATAATTATATAAATAATATGACCAATATTTATTATATAATATTTTAGAACAATCCTCAAAATACGGTGATCGAAAATTATTTACAACATTTTATAGAGGCATTAGTTCTCACGTACATATGGTTGATGATTTCATTGTTTATTTAATTTAATGAAATAATGATAAATTCTAGTTTTAATTTAAATAATTATTATTATATAATAATTAGGATATATATTTTTTAAATCAAATATATATATATATCGATCTATTAGAGTATATTATTATAAATTAATCATATTGCTTTACGGTGCATATAGTTCACAAATATACATTACCAAAGTGTGACATCCTGACTCAGGAGACCCTAAATGATTCCCTGATCTAGTCAGCCACATTCCCTCAATTTCGTATCCACATACAACATAGACTTCCGACTAGAGGTTTGGGTCTCGTATGTCTATCATGGGGATAGTATACCCATTTTGTATGAATGAAACACCAAGGGAAGCGAACAAAAATAGCCCATTGATGAATAATATTAATAACCATAACAATTCAAAGTCATATGATATTCAAACCAAGAAAATACAATACTCAACAAAATTTTAAAACATTATATAAAAATGAAAGTGTTATGTGTCCACAATGCAACTAAAAATAAATAAATTATGACACCAAAGTGGGTCCCGAGCATAATCTGGTTCCCTATCCCAGATCTAATCCCAAATAGAAATATATCCATGATAAATGTATTTATCTTATCCTATTACAACTATGTATCCTCGGGTGCTGATTAGGTGGCCAGAATAGTGTGTGATTATGACTCTGATTGCCACCCCAAATTGTGTAAAAAACAAGACAATTCAAAAGATATTCTATGCATTTTAGGATGCAATAAATACAACGAATAATTAAACCTTTATGAAATTCTAATTTAATAGTTAATCATCACATTAATACCAGTATCAAATCATGTTTTCTATTTGAATCATAACTAATTATTTTCATTTATTTGATGTTGAACATATTGTCAAGAACCCCCAATAACATTCAATGTAGGTCTACATTTCTATCACGCCATATGTTCTTCAATGGAGGTCTTCATACCTAGCACCCCATAATATTATGATTGGATAAATATGGTGATGGGATGCCCTGTCAATGTCCCAACATCTAATCGATCTAGAATGCTTTGTATAATTCCAAAAAAAAATCATCCATTTAATCATTCTTTATTTATCAATAATTATCCACATCATTAAATTACTAATTCAATGATTAGTTACAGATTTCAATGGTTATTAGTTAACTAAACTATTAAAAAATCACATAACACATTTAGTAATTAATCTATTAATTAATTAATAAATGAAATTAACATTAAATAATTAAATATTCACATTGAATTAAACATATAAAGTCATAAACTACAAAAATTAATTATCATAATTAATTATCTTTGATCAACATGATGGAACATAATTAATAATCACAATTAAATATATTACCTAAAAACATAATTTCATAATTAATTTCACCCAATTAATTATATTTACATAATCAATTCAACATCTCTATTACAATATCTTAACCCATAAAAAATATCCAAAACAATAATATATTTTGAAAACCCCCTTCATTTTCACCATGATTCAATTATCAATTACCCTCCAAGGAAACTACAACTCAAATCCACATTCCTAATTACACTTATTTGGGAATTCAATTATTGTGGGAAACTAAAAAAATCATAAAATGACATTCAAATATCAAATCCAAGTCTATGGGAGTTCAATTTATACAACCTACCACAGTTTATTGATGGATGAAATCCGAAGGGAAATCCACAAAATCTGAGTGGCACCACATCATCAATCAAGATCCAAATCTAAAACCATAAATCCAAATTATGATCAAAGGATTTCAGAACATTCACATCAATATCTATATGCAAAATCCTATAACTCAATCTCAAATCATAGATTTAGATCCACGGAAATGATGGAGACCTTCCATGAAAACTCTATATAATGATAGAGGAATTAATTGGACAGGCAACGATATGAAATCAACATACCAAGAAGAGGATTGATGTTCAATATGGGATTTCGATCTTGAATAATGATGTCAGAATTGCATTAGAATCCTTAAATAAGGCTCTAGAAGCACAATGGTTTTTTCAAGCCTGTGCCAGGGTCAAAATATGGGAGTCTAGGGTTGTTCGGAAGGTTTTACAATACATTTTTGGATAATTAATTAGGCACACACAGTTTTTGGGAAGGGAAACATAGTTTGGTAAACCATGCACCAACCGTGCTGACAACTCTGTTTAGATTTTCACAGCTTCCACAGTTACGTTACTCGGTTTGTCAAACTGAGCTCAAACTGTGCAGACCTCTCTATCCATTTTTGAATGCTTCACACAGTTTGGTCGCATGTTTTTCCAAACCGTGCAAAAACATTGAACAACATACAATCATTTAGTTTATTTTATATTCACTAAAATACACCCCAAGAAACTATTATAAAACAAGGGTACATAAAAATATCAAAAAGTACCAAAATAATGCTCGGGAGACTCTAGAAAAGGAATAGATCTTACAATATCCCTACCTTATAACAACTCATCATTGAGTTGCACTGTTAAAAATATATATGATTCCACCAAAAAATTATTGTTCCATTGATCCCTCTAGTCTGATTCTCATTCCCATGATTCCTCTTGAACACTTCCATGTTGTCATGAAACATGAACTAATGGCACAATCATTCCCCATAAACCATTCCCACTACATCCCAACACTTGTATCAGATGATACTCAATGGAAACATCTATCTCGAGGTCATCCTATTCCACCTAAATCACATAATAATTGTTGGGTCTATAGAAATGTAGTTGTGACACATTGAAAACATCCTGCATAGTGCATAATTTTTGAGGAAGGGATTATCGGTTCAACACTGGCTCTATTCTTTCCAGGACCTCATTCTATCCTACAAATAGGGGAACTAACATTCCATGCCACTATATCCTATGATTACTCATTCATGGATACACCCAATGGAATACATGATCACCCTGTGTAAAGTATCTGGGCCATCTCTGTATATCGGCATATGAATTATGCCTTCAATGAGCTGTAGTCATACATTATTGATTCAACTGCATATACTCTGATGTCTCTAGTATGATACTCGGTCCTATCATCTTTGACTCACCCACCTCAAACAAAAATCTAGTTTACTACAAGGTCTACCATAAATTTCATCGTATGGTACCATCTACACATTTTCAAATTGACTATAGTTATAGTCAAACTCCACTAAAACCTAGTGCTTATCCCAACCACCACAAACGTCAAGAACACATTCTCCCCGCATATCCTATAACACCTCAATGGTATGCGCTGACATCACATATATCATGTGTGTGGAAGGTCGTACATAATAGAACTTCTATACAATGTGTCTCCTAAATTCCATGTTATAATAATAATGTAATGCACAAATTGCGATCAGAATCTATAGTCATTGGCAACCTTGGAAAATGAATTTTCTCCTTCTTGTATAGTTCTCACATATTTTCTACTATAATGGCTTCCCTAATAGGTATGAAATGTGCTACAATCATTAAACAGCACACAAAAACCCAAATAACATCAATCTTCTTAAGTGTAGTTGAATGCCCAACCCTGACATCCATAGTCACTTCATCTCACATCCGATCTAGAATATGAAATTTATGCAATAGGACTCTGGGTCATTGATTCACTGCCTTCACCAGTTGACAGATGAAACATCTGGTCACAAATTCTAATATATCCATTTTTTTACCTAGACCTGAAAAATTGCTATCATAGGTCAGGTTGCATTTTTTCACCTTGGGATCTAACACCCACATTGAGCCATGAAATTATTTCATGAGTTCTCTTGCATTCTCAATGGAACAACAACACAATGTTTCTCATAGATGATCACATACTCATCTATTATCATGTTTGAAGGTGTCTCCCAAACTTCAAGGATTTACATTATGTCTAAACACTTCATAACCTCATTATTACTATCCCTGATCCGTCTCAAGAGTATATAGTCCATTACTACAGAAACAAGAATAATCCTCTACTAACTCTCATGATCTACTGCATGTAGTTATTCCACCAATGACATCATCTTTAAATATGTACCTGACTCATATATTAAAAGATTATGAGTTTTACTACTAATGAATTACGACAAAACAATCCCATTTCCATGATTAGATTCTAGTTCAAAATCACCGGAATCTCTATACTCAACCCATCTTTGCTGCTGAATATTTAAGGCGCACTATGAAAAGTAATTCTTCATGCATCTTTGATGCGTAAAAAATGTAACCTTTTCACCAAAAAGAAAGTTTCACCAATACATAAGAACATAATCCACTACATCCAACTTGAGGTCATGTGTAGGGAGATTGTGTTATTGTGGCCTCATCTTCTGAAACATGTAGGAGAAAACTCGATCCCCTTGCATCAACAGAGATATGAGTCTGATCCCAAAAGCAGTAAAATACACCGTGTACTCATTATCTGACTATATTAAGATCAAAATTTGTGCGGACATCATGTGTTTATTCAACTTCTACTAATTATTCTCACATGATTCTATCTGATCAAACATTATCCCATACATTGTGAAACCAAAATGCAGTGCTGATAATCTGGAAAAGACTTGGATAAACCTCCTTTAATAACCTGCTAGTCCCAAAAAGTATTGGATATCAAAGAAATATCGGGATGATCCAAAGATATCACTGCTTTTACTTATTATAGGACCACTACCTCACCTTATTCATAGATTTTATTGACCAAAACGATTACTTTTTCAATCCAAAATTTATATTTATATAGCTTTTCATATTGTAATTCCTCTCTTAGTGTACCCAGAATGATGTCAACATGTTGGGAATGATCATCATGAGTCTTAGAGTACATTATTATGTTTTCCACAAACACCACCATAAAATGATCTCAGTACAGATAATGGATTATATTCCTCAAGTCCATAAATACTACAAATTAATTTTAAAATCCAATTGGAATTACAAAAAACTCAAAAAGCCATAACAAAATTTGAAATCATTTCATTATATATTAGAGGTCTGAAACCTCACCTGATTAAACCCTGATCTCATATCAATATTTGAGATCCCACAAGCCCCCTTTTAATGGTCAAACAGTTCATTAATATGTGGAAGTGGATATCAGTTCATCACTGTCATTTTATTCAACTTACGGAAATCCACACAATAGTGAAAAATCATGTCGTCCTTCTTTTGAAATAATACCGATGATCCTCAAGGGGATGTACATGGACGAATAAACCCTTTATCCTCCAACTCCTCCAACTGCATTTGGATCTCTTGAAGCGTAGTCAGTTCTATTATGTAAGGTGGAATCGATACCATTTTATCCCCCAACATGATCTCTAATGATAATTCCACATCACTCTCAGGTCATAACCATGGAAATGACCTTAGGAAAGACAGCCATAAATATTTCTACTACTAGTGGAAGGATGTCTTTCCTACCCCTTCAATCAACCAAAAAAAGACTACCATCTTGGTCTGTGAGCTCTCCCAATTGCTGGCTAGTTGTTACAACTCATCCTTCATAGATATCCCATTATCCATGAAGAACATTCTAGTCACCCATTGAAGATAAAAAGGACACTATATTTTGTTAATAATCAATTTAAGCATGATATGCGACTATCTAGTCCATACCCATGTTGATGTTGAATCCCATTGTATCAAGAACAATGATATCCCATATAAAACTAGCACTTGTGGTCAAGGACAATGTGTATGATATTGTCCCTAACTACTGCACTTGTGGGAAATAACATGATTAGGATCCGTTGAAATTGTTCCTCTTGGATATCCATATTTATTTCCACTGTCCTGACTGAGGTTCTCGTAATGGCTCTTCAGGCTATCAGATGTCACACTCTATGATCTTCCAGTGATAGTTATATGTCCGGTACTAGAAGCCTCCATTAGGTTCCACTATAAAATGAGTTCTTCATTAACCCCTTATAATAATTTCTCCAGCATAAATATATACACTTGGGACATAATTGCACACATAAGTCCATCATGAAATCAATTTTCTTAATAAATATCATCTTTATCCAAATTTGTAGAAAAACACTATAAATCTATGAAACGATTAGCACATTTCATTATGGTCGTTCATTCATGGATCGGATTCATAAAATCGGAAGCCTTCAATTATCTCCTCATATCAGATAGATGTGCTCCATGTCCTTTTCTAGAATGTCCTTCCATAACATATCATCAATATATATAGTTAAAAGCTGAATTTTCCTACAGTGCTTTGTTGACCCCTATAGCATATAAGCATCCAAAATGACCCCTTTTCATTCACAGTCTCTAAATGTTATAGTATCATCTATATAGATTCAATACAGAATTAAACTCCCTCAAATACACCATATCCAGTAAATCTAGATGGGTGTGGTATCTAAAACTCCCTTTTCAAATCAATCATGATTTTTAGAACCCACCCTTGGTCTCTCTCCTTAAGTTGCACGAAACAAGAAAATTGTTATTGGAACAATTCCCTTTCCTCATCTTGAACCAATGGTTCCTCAAGATCCATATATATATGTTCATTATTGGCCATACTCCTCGGTCACTCCATCAAAATGATTTTTGGAGGCATATCTCATAAAATTAAATCACACATCTTGGGTCTCATATCAAAACCGAATAACATTTATGAAAGATAAGAAATTAACACAGTAATATTAAACAGGTCCTTTTCCGCAATTATCACCACAAGTTCAAGACTTATGCCTTATCACTACCAATAACAGTTATACGTCTATGTCTTGGTTAACAAGGGTTCATACATTCTTATTAATTAATTCAATCATTAATTAATAACATTACCTAGAATTATTTTATTCAACAACTAAATAATTAATCCTACTAATTTCATCAATCATGTTTTTCATTATACATCCATTTATTATCATTTTGCATCATTATTTAAATCTCACAACATGGAAAAATACAGTTCAGGTTCAACAAATTACTCATAACATGATTTCCCGTGAGTTACTAGAATGATGCATGTCACAAAAACCCTATGTTCTTAGAATGATGCATGGAAACTCATGTATCATGCCTCATTATTCCATGAATCATAATTAAACAACAGTTAAAACCAATATCCCATCACACCACTTTTTTATCACCCATGGTTAAGTAATATCCAAATGTAACAACAAACATGAATCCTAATAATACCACCCCAAGAACTCACATTTTCCCCCTACATGGGTTTTCTACACCCACACACGAGCTCATTACCAAGCCTTAAATATTCCAATTCTATGGTCTACCATTCCCAAAACAATAAGACACATCAAGAAGAAGTAAAAGAAATCTACTTTGATACAATATTGTGACGCCTATACTTGGGTGCAGCTAAACGGTACCCCGATTTGGTTTTCCATATTCCCTCAAGAATTCCTCCTTATATAGAAGAGGGTGATAAATAAATGTGTGGGGAAGGTAAGTCGGTCTTATGGAGAATATAACCAATTTTTTCATAATGAAACACCAATAGAAAAAAAACAACCATAACCATGTGCGGAATCTGATAAATATCCAGAATAATATAATGTCATTTGATATTCAAATCAAGTAAATAATATAATCAACTTAACTATATACATGTTATGCCAATGAAATTTTCATGTGTCTACAATTCAAAAAAAAGTAAATACAAAATGACTCCGAATTTATCCTTGATCCATGTCTAGTACCCTCTCCCATGCTCCATTACAAAACAACAACCTATCATTGGTCGTTTTCCTTAACAATTCCTCCATCAACAATTTCTACATGGCTGTCGATCTGGAAGCCCGAATTGGGTGCGAGTATGACTCAGTAGGCCACAACCAATGGTGTCTAAAACAATTCCAATCAATAGATAGTGTATACAATTTTATGAAGTAATAAATACCATGCATAATTAAATATTTATCACATTTTCATTTAATATTTTATAATCACATTAGGAATAGTTTAAATTCATGCTTTCTATTTGAATCATAATTAAACATTATCATTGATTTGCTGTTGAACATCAGGTTAATAACCCCCAATAACATTCATGTTAGATCTCCATTCCTATCACTGCATATCTTATTCGGTGTAGTTCTTCATGACCAACACCCCCAAAATATCATGCTTAGATAACTATTGGGGAGTAACGCCATGTTCAAGTCGCATCCTCTAATCAGTCTAAAATGCCATGTCTAGATCAAAATAAACTTTTACGTATAATAATTTATTAATTCACAAGAATCATCCACAATATTCCATTACTAATCCAACGATTTGATAATTATTTCGAAGTCTATTAGTTATCTCAACAATAATAAAAACACATAAAACATTAATTAATTCATCAATTAGTTAATCAATCCATAAAAATTATCATTCAATAATTTATTATTCTTAATTAATTATCCATAGCATATCTCAACTTGTCAAAATTATTTATCACAATTAATTATCTTTAATCAACATCATGGAATATAATTTATTCTCACAATTAATTTTCATAAATAGAAAAACAACCTTTAACAATTAATTTCCCATAATTAATTTTCTTATCACAAATAAATCAATTTCTCAATTTCAATATCACATCCCACATCCAATATCCTATGAAAAATATATATTTGGACAATCCTCCTTCGTTTGTTCCTTGATTTAATTATCAATTAATCTCCAAAGAAATAAAAAGTGAAATACAAATTCCAATTGACACTAATTTTGGAATTCAATTATAATGGAAAACTAAGAAATTAATAAACACATATTTACATATCAAATCCATGATTATGAGAGTACAATTTACACCGCCTCCTTTAGTTTTCTGAGAGATGGTATCCCAATGTAATTCCTCAAAATCCGAGCAGCACAACATCGTAAATCAAGATTCAGATCTAAACCACTAAACCAAAATTAAGATAAAAGGCATCAAGATATTATAAATTTAAATATATATTCCCGATCATAGATATAGATCTCAACTCATAGGCTATGATCAATGTAAATGGTGGAGACTGTCCATGAAATGATCAAGGAAATATAGAGGAATGAATAATATAACAATATGATGAAATCCACTTATCGGGAAGACAGAGGTTATTAAATAAAGGAATTTGATCTCAAAGAATGATTTTAATATCAAAATTGAATCCCTCTAAAAGACTCTATATTAACCTATAATTTTTTCATGCCGGAACCAAGTTAATAATATGAGAGTCTTGATAGGTTTAGATGGTTTTAAAATAGATTTTCAAATAATTAGTCATGTAGGCATGGCTTCCTAGTTTGGGGCGTACTGTTTGAGAAAACTATGCACTAATCATGTGGAACTCTCTGTCCAAGATTGTACAGTTGTCATAGTTTTCTCACACGATCTTTCAAACTATGTGCAAACTGTATAGAACTATCTATCCATATTTCAATGCCTTTCATTGTTTTGTCATACAGATTGTCTAACCCTATATAGTCTATTGTCCATTCGTTTTTATTTAAAATTCACCCAAACTCACCATAAGTCAATAATCCAAACCTTGGTATAGAAGAAAGGGAAAATGTACCTAAAAACCCAACAGAGATGACTCTAGAATTGGTCAGGATCTTAGCCAATACATTCATTTTCCGTCAGATAGAAATGAGAAAAGAAATGGTTTTTCCATTGTAATTAAAAAATATTACTGTAAATATACTGATATAATTATATAATTTTGTGTATTTGAAAATTTTTAGTATGTATAAGAATAATTTAACAATATATGTTCTATAAGAGAATATACTTTTTTACTTGGGTGTTCTCTTTTGAAAATGCTATATGTATTTTTGGGTGAATATTTTGACATTCCAAAAACATATAGGACATGAAAATGGGTTTTAATAATGATAATTTCAATATATATTATTATCTATTTCATTCAGTTGTCTGAATAAGTGAGTAGTTAGGGTATCCTTTTATAAGGGAGGTGAGAGGAACCCTTTTAAATACCTATAAAATTTAAATAATATAATTTCTTTTTCTTGTGAATGTATATCCAAATGGATAGATTCTAGAATATATGAAAATATATTATCTAAATAGATTCTCTAATGAGATATATATTATTTTTATTTCTAATGAATCATTAAACTATATGTTTAACAATCATGTAATTCCTTTAAACACAAACCATTATGATATTATTTTTACCACTATAACAATTCAATGTGAGTCAATATTAAGTTTAAAACATTACCAAATATTGAAATAAATTATCTCTAAATAACTTATATATTTTCAGATAATCTATTCCAATTGGTGGTAGAAAATAATAATTGTATATTTATAGAAATTATGTAATTTTTTTCAATGAATTATATTTTTGGAATATAAATTATTTAACACTGAAATAAAGTATAAAATTAATATTAGTGAAATTGAATTGATTTTTTTAAAAAATATATTACTTATATTAAACTAAATTATATTCGAAATGATATGGTTCATTATAAATTTTAAATTAATGTAATGTGTCTAATTTTTTATTATAATAAAATATTAATTACGTTCAAAAAATCCTAGAATAGTTTTCAAAATTAATCCTTGATGTTTTTAATGATTTATTTTACTAAAAAGACACTTCATTTGCAAATAGAAAGGTTCTTTTAATTTTGATTCATTCTTATATAATAATGATGGAAAAAAAGTTACCATATTTTAATTTATGATTCAATCTATTGAAATAAAAAATGAATCATTTTTGATAAATATAATATTTTTCCTTAAGGTAATTTTTACATTCATATTCAAAAAATGAATTTAATATTTTCAATTTAAATTATAAAATTATTAAATTGATCATTAAAAATTATATTATAAATTATATATTGAAATAAATGTTTGAAAAACAATTTTTTTATTAGGGATAAATCAATTTAGTATTTATTATAATTACATAATTGATTTTAATAATAATTATTCATTCAATTTAATTTTAATATATTTATTTTCTTAAAAAAATAAATTTTTTATTATGATTTTTCTTGTTTGATTTATAGGGCTCCAAGAAAATCTAATTATATAGGAGGGAAAAAATACATACTAAAATATTTTTATGCTACCAATAGGGTCATGATTAATTTTCATTTTTTAGTCATTCATGCATATTGAGTCACATTCTAATAAATAATTATAAATAAATATACATGTGAATTTTAATAATTTTACATCGTTATTACCTCAATATTATGAAATGAACAAATCACGAGGTGGTTATGTTTCTTATTGAACAAATTTTAGGTTACCTTTACATAATATGAGATTTATATTGTAGTAAAAATAGTATGATTTAAATACCCCCAATATATTTATAGAAAATTAATTTATGGTTAAATATATTTTGGAGGCATGTGATGTTCTAAAAAAATTAGATAAATTAAATTTTATACATTCATCCTTGTTAGTCAGTTTATTTTTGGAGAATTATGATTGGATTAGATATCCAGTATGGTATTGACATGTACCTTCTCTTATGAATATATATAATGTCATAAATAAATGTAATATAGCCGAATACATATTATTTATGGACATACGTCTACTATATTTTCTCATATGATGATATATGATTTAGGTATATAACATTTTATATCTTTTTTTAGCATGATAAGAAATCTAATTTTTCTAGAGGTTTGTCAATAAATATTGTTATGGATTTTGAATTCATGATTATTCAAAATGTTATAAATACAAACATGGATTTAATAAAGGCTATGTGAATATAGAATCTTTTTAGTGGAAATTTTTTTCTATAACTGATATGTTAAGAATTATAGTTTTATGAAAAAGAAAACTGATATTTATTCATTTTTAATTTGAAAGTATATATTTTTGTAATTTATATATGTGAGGAAAATATTGAAGAAAATAATCCCCATAAAATTCATAGCTTCTATCATATGATTAAATTAAATTTAATATAATATTTTTATCTTCATTTAGCATGATTAATTTTCCCTTCAATGACTTCCACACCTTTATAAATAAATACTTAATTAATTATTCACATATTATTAATAAATTCATAGTAATTCTATATGATTGACAATTTTTCACATTCCACATACCCCATTTCTAAAATAGTTCATGAGATTCATGAGAGCAATAATGAACCTTCATATTTTTTTTGGATAATCAAGGTCAATGTATTATTTGAGAATGAATGAGTAATTTCAATGAATAAATGTTTTCTTTTTCAAACAGAATATAAAAAAATAACTGGTCATCATTCCGTATAATTGTTTCCATAATTAATTTTTTTTTCATTTTTTACATCTAGTTTCTTCACTCAATATATCATTTATTAAGCTTGTATTAATTATTCTAAATTAATGGTATATTAGATATCGTCAAACACCATAATTTTACTATTGATTAATAATTTATTTTTTAGTTTGTGGACTATATGAAAACACATTGACATTAAATTTTCATTGTTAATAGAAATAATCATAATTTACATTTTCATTATGCATAGTTTACCTCATCAAAATTTGAATTCTAATGATATAATTTTAATTAATTTCATATTAAAAATATATTTTTATTATCACAAATTAATTTAGATTAAATATAGTTAATTTTTTGTTGACTTCATTAATTTTAATTTATAGTTTTCAAAATCTATTCTATTTACAACACCATGGTCCATATATAAAATTTCTTCAATGATTTCAACTAATTTACGTATCTCCTAATACTTTGTTTATTTTTTTTCAAATGTAGACTAACCATATGTAATGAATAATTTATATAATATAATAATATAGCTTATTATGGTTCATTTAAAATATATTAACCTTAATTTTTAAAACATTAATAAATCATATATCATTATTCTATAAATCATATTCTATTTTATGTAACATAGTGTAATTTTATGAAAACTATTTCTCATTGAAAACAATGAAAAAATTAACATATATTTCAATGGGTTTCATTCACTATAATTTTATAAACTAATTTATAAACTCCTTTGAATTGAAATATCATTTTAAAAAATATATATTTTCCACTCGAAGATTTTTCTATACTACATTAATCATTATATATATTTTTCAATATTACTAAATTTATAAATGATGACATAATTAGATTCCAGTTTAATTTAGGTTTCTCAATGTCCTAAATATCTATTACATATTTATAACTGGAAATTTAAATACCTTCATTAATTATAATTTAAACATATTAAATTCCCTAATATTTATATTCTCATTAAAAAATATAGTATTAATTATTTTATAAATATATTTTTGGAATTTTAAAATGGAATTTGTAATTATAATGTATCTACACATTTTTAGGACATTATAAACATGTTCACATATTTATTTTTGATATATGAATGATATTCATTTCCCATTAATTTTTATCCTCTATCATATTATATTTAATTCTCTAAAATACATGATATGAGTATCATGGTTTTAATCAAACATGATATCTCCACTTAGAATTCATGATTCTATTATATAATAATTTGTTTCTCTATTAATATTCATTTATTTATAAAATTATATCCTTTATTAATTTTAGTTATAAATTTTTAACTAGACATTAATATTTTTTTCTTATTAACCACTAATATAATTATATTTTAATTAGCTCTAACATTCTATAAATTATTATTTTCATCAATATATATATTTCATGAAATTTATATTATATTTAATTCAAATATATCATGTACCATGATCAATATTTATTTATCTATTCAACATGTTCCATCACTAAATAGTTATCTATTTTACTCATGAAAAAAATTATAATTTTTTGTTCTATCCTTTCGAAAACATGAAATTAGTTAATTAAAATCAAAAAAAATATTATATCAAATATATAAAGCATTTATAAATAATATTTTTATAAATATATGTTTTTATAAAAAAAACTCACACCCTTCTATTTTTAGTGTCTATTAATGATTCTAGAAATCTAATTATATATTTAATAACAATTTTAAAATTTATTTAAATTCGATATCTCAAACCGTGTGTCTTTATAGAGTATAAGTAATTAATGAATTGTTGTGGAAAATATATTTAGCTAGAACTAAATTGATCATCATAAATATTAAAAAAAAACTTATGTTACAACACAAAAGAAAAAAATATATAGTTCAACTTTATAAAAATACCATTAATAATGATAGGTTCCACAATTCCTATTAACATTTACCATTTAGTAACCAATCAATTATTTTCTAAAATTATAAATTTCAAATAAAATTCCTTATTAATTATAAGAAGATCAAAGAAAATAATAAATAAAAGAACATCAATATTTGATCATTATTCACAAATAAATATTAATTTTCAATACGATGATACAATATTAAATTATATTATCCAAATGGTTCACATTATTAAATATTTATTCTAGTCATTGTATATAAATTGGAAAATGGAAACCTCATAAATCATATGTGAATAAAATATGTACTATTGATGATGTAACAAAAATGTATATGTATTTTTTTCAATCATTTTTCAATTGATGAAAAAATAGACCTTAAGAAAGATAATTTACAAATTATGTTAAATTAACCATTGATGAAACAAAAAAAATATCCACGTCCAATGTTTTATTTCATTCAATTTGGTTCCTCTTCAAAAAATGAATTCACACTATTATATTGAAAATATCTTCAGAATGATTAAAACATCAACTAACTATATAAATAATTATTTATCATTGTTATTAACTAAATTGAATTCACCACTAACATTTCCAAATATTGATTCCATCTTCACATGATTCATATATTTTTGAATAAAATTTTCAGGTAAAGCACTATAAACGTTCGATAGTCAGAAGAAAAACACCATGGAATAAAACCCATATTTCTATAATCATGAAATCTTTATTTTCTATTAAAATATCCTTATCATCCTTCTATAATTAATGTACTTTTTCAGGTATTAATAAATCATATATCATTGTAGTTATGAAACCCACTGTAGAAAATATATATATTATAATTATTATCCCAAAATTCACCAAAACTAGAGTTATGAAATATTTTTTACTATTTTTATATTTGAAAATTTCAAGTTCATCTTTCACATAACACCACAAAAAATAAAAAATTTCAGATATCCACATAATCTTTATTTGATATTTTAATAGTGATTATGCTGAAATAACTAAAAAAATTTAATCATCAAATCAACAATAAAAGAATAGATTTAGTCATAGGGATAATAAAAATATTGGAAAATATTCATTAAATCATTGTAAAATCATTTCTGAAACATGATCTATACAATTTTTATAATTAAAAATGAAATAAATGTGCATTCAATAAAATATTTTTAAATACATCATTGATTTTATGTTGTGATTTTATAATTTGTTTAAACCCTAAAATAATTCGTATAATCATTAATTCATTGTATTGTATTCTTATTTTAAGGGTAATTTTGAATAATAACATTTAAAATTAATTTTCTATGATCATAAACCTATACAAAAATATTCTTAATTTTAATTAGAATTTTTTTTTGGAATTTTATCACTTTAAATATTATCAAGATAAAATATAGAATGCATTTAAACGATATGAATGAATTGAATTAATATTTTAAATCAAATATAAAAAAAATTTGATACTCCAAAATTTGGTTCTTATTTTTAATTTAGACTATAATTATAATTTAATTTCTTTTTTCTTATTTAAAAATGAATGTTTTCATATGAATATAGTATTAATGGGCTGGAAGAATAGATTTTGGAACGGAATAACCTTTGAAACATATTACATTTCACTGTATTAGTGATTTGTTTTTATTACCATTCACTCATTAATGATTATATTTTTTATATGTTCCAATTCAATAAATAAAAAAATTATATATTGGGACTCTTGTGATATTTATGTACTCATTGGAAAAAGTAGTGTGGGAAAACCTATGTAAGAGGGCTATATTTAATTATTTCCTATAAATATGAATCATACAACACATCAAATATATAATCACAAATAGTATAATAATGATCCAATCATAATGATTCCCTGTTGTTCCACCACTTAACTATTAAGACATCAAGACCATTAGTGATAGTAAAAATATAATATTTCATTACAATGTAATTTAAAGGCATAATAGAAAAGTTTTTGTTCTATTAACCAATTCATTTTGTATGGGGTAGTGTTTCTATTAAAAAATTAAAATGATTTATATAATTTGATAAAATCATGTTCTCATCTTTGTAGAAACATAAATTTAATGTATAAAAATTATCATACATATCGAAATATAATGTTGATAGAACAAAAAATTGACACTAACAAAGAGATGATTATTTCATTTACATAAATGTGCTACATCCTTTGACTATATAACATGCAGTTTATCAGTGTTCATATATTTTCTACATGATATTTAATAAAATATAATTATAAAATTATCACAACATGATAAGTATATCATCATAAATAATGGTTTTTTGATTTTTAACACCTTCAAATGGTTATCTACCACTTCCACCGTTTGCAATAATGAAATTTAAGAGTTCTCTAAGAGATTGTAGGATTATAATTATTCATTAAATAATCATATATAAATTGATATAATTTTCATAAGAAATCAAGATATTTTACATTAATTAAGTCTACTTCAATACATTATTCATCAAAACATATATTATAACACCCCGCCCCTACCTCATTGGATTGAGGAGGTGGTGAGGGATAATTGGCCTTATGCGACGTTCCCAAGATGCCAAAGGATGGAAATAAATGCCGATGGATTCAAGATGAAGTTGGGGAATGATTTTACCTTAATAAAAAACTAAAAAACCATCCACTAACAGCCACTGGATGATGCATTTCAAATAAATTTCCAACTATGCATTCCTAGAAGACAAATAAGTTTTTCCACAACACTGCTGAAAATCAATACAACCCGACATTTCCACAAAACATCATAGTACACTGCAGAATCTAAACAACCAAACACCACCAGCCATGACACCACCATAGCTCCACACCAAGCTCTAAGCTCCAAGCTCAACCAAGGGATCAAAAATCTCCACTAAAGGAGGGATATGCCTTACCTTTTCTCACGTCACAATACACGACATCTGCAAAGACACCAACATTCCAAAGCAGGGGGTGAGTACTAAAACTCGGTAGGATTTCCCCAAATGACATCCCTACACACGCCACTAGGATAAAAATGTTATCACATTTATATAAAATAGTTTATATAAATTGAATCACAAGTGAAACCATATTCATATGCCCAAACATGCCCTTACCAAGCCATCACAACCAATCCAAGCAACCAAGGGGAAGCCAGAAAAACATGCCACAAGCTATGTCATCATTTACACTTTAGCACACAAATTTCCACCTCACAAAGAAATGCAAAAGAATTAACAAAAATGGCAGGAATTCCGCCCAACCCGTTCACCCATTCACATCAGAATAATCAAAATGGTGGGACTTCTTCCCAACCCGTTCACCCATCCACAACTAGTGGTATTTCCTGACCGCTACTCCTATGGTGGTTCTTTCGACCACTATCCATCCCCTTTTTATATTGAGACATCCCTCCCACTTCCATCCAAAATATCATTCAATCCAAACTAATCATAAACCCACCAAGGTCACAAAAATATGAAATAAACCAATTCCATTGCATATCAATCCACTTTAATAAATCACCCATTTATAGAAAACCATTTTCCATGCCAAACAACATTTAAATAAAACAACCCTTTTTTTAAAAACCCTTTCCATTAATCATTTTCTCAAATCAACCATATCATCCCATTTTAAAATCATCATTTTAAATTCCACAATAATTGTATTCCCCCATAAAACACCCTTTCTCCCAAAAATCCCTAAAACATCACCCAATGGATTTGCAACCAATTTTTCATAATAATTCATAATAAATTTCAGTACATTAAATAATTGTAATAAAGATACACTATTTCTAACCAAGTTGAGTCGAGAGAGAAACCACATACTTTTAGGGTTCCATAGAAATCGGCCCACGAACAATCACACCTCACATCCGGCGAACACACCACTGAAACCTCTCCAGATCCCCTTCCCTAACATTCAAAAGCCTTTAAATCGTCATCCAAGGAAACTACAAACCTATATCTACAAAAAACTCATGTAGATCTAGAAAACCAATAATGTGGGAAGAGCATATCTAGAGGAAGGCACAAAGAAACCATGAGAGAAGTCTTACCAGGGAGCAATGACATTCAAAACACCAAGAACTGTCTTCAAAATCCTTCAAAACTAAGGGGGAGATCCCCTATAACCCATGAGAACCCGAAATTATGATTGTGGCTTGAGTGGGAGAAAGAATGGAGTGTTTTACGTTAATCTTGAGGGATCCCAGAACGTATAACCATATTTTCAAGTGGTCGCACGGTTAGCCCGCACGGTTTGGAAAACTGTGTGCTAACCATGCACACGCTAATACCTCGATAGAATGGGTCTGCATGGTTGCCTCGCATAGTTTGGAAAACCGTGCGCAGGCCGTGCGAAGACTACTGTCTCCCTTACGCGGTTTCTAGGATAATCTGCATGGTTTCCACTAACCATGCTCAAACCATGCACCCCTTTAAATGGCTCCAAACTCGTCCAAAACCATTCCAAACTCTCCAAACCTCTTCCCAACTCATCATATGCACTTTAAACACAAAACAATTCACACAAAAAGGACAAATACCTCAAATATGGGGATGTACATTCTCCCAACCATTGGACTTTCCGTCCTTGGAAAATAGTGATCCCGCCCTTTTCCGAAAGAGTGTGGGCCACTGCTCGTCCATCTCTTTCTCCCGCTCCCATGTCTCCTCTTGAATCTGACCATGTTGCCAAAAAACCAGAAATAAACTGATGATTTTACCACGCAATACCATCTCTTTCCTACCCACAACCCACATGGGCACATGCACCAACGAAGCATACATTTCTAGCTCAACAAGATCCCATCAAATCACATAGTCACTTTCCGGCTGATACTTTGTCCACTACGACACATGAAACACATTGTGCACCACACTAAACCATAGAGGCAAAGCCAAATGATAAACCACCTCACAAACACGCTCTAAAATCTCGAAAGGCCTAATATACCTTAGAGATAACTTCCCTTTCTTTCCAAACCGACGATGTCCCAACCTAGTAGAGATCCAAAAGAACACATGATCACTAACTTCGAATGACAACGACCATCGACGATGATCCACATATGATTTATGATGACTCTGAGCTGTCTCCAATCTCTTTATAATCAGCATGATCTTCTTTGTAGTATATTGGACAAGGCACAGTCCAACCATCAAGGACTCGCCCGTTTCAACACAACGTAGTGGAGAACGACATGGCCACACAGAAAATGCTTCAAACGGATCCATCTGTATGGATTCCTGGTACCTTTTATTCTACGAGAACTCAACCAAAGACATGTTCTCCTCCCATGAGCCACCAAAATCTATAACACAAGCCCGAAACATATCCTCCAGAGATTGAATCGTCCACTCGAATTGAACATCTGTCTGAGGGTGATACGCCGTGATCCTAGTCAACTGTGTCTTAAGGGATTGATGAAAGGATATCTAGAAAAATGATGTTAAACTCAGATATCTATTTTAAACAATTGAAACTGGAATGCCATGCCACATTACCACCTACCAGATATTGATTTTGGACAGATCTTCCAACGTATGAGATTCACGGATCGGGATGAAATGGGCTGACTTATTTGGCCTATCCACTATCAACCAAATGGAATCGTGCTTCTTGACCATTCATGGTTGACCTGTAACAAAATCCATTGCTATCTTCTCCCACTTCCAAAAAGGGGTTGGTAAAGGCTGCAACATTCCTACTTGACTCTGATGCTCTGTCTTGACCAGCTGACAAGTCAAGCATGTCGAAACAAACTCACTCACACTTCTTTTCATACTAGCCCACCAGAACTGTAGGTTCAATGCTTTATACATTTTCTTAATTCTAGGATGAAAAACCCACATGGAATGATGATATTCAATGAGAAGATCCTCCTGAAACGCAACTGGTATAACCATCCAATTCTGAAAACACAAAACTGAATCTCCATTCAGTTTCCAACACTCAATGGTCTCCCCACTATTGAGTCTCGACCCCATGGTCACAAACTCAGAATTAGATTTTTGTTCCTCTTTAACCAGGCCAACCAAGTCAAGAATCAAGAAAACTAGAAATAAGACCGCTCTATTGCCTTGGTACTCACATTCCAACCATATACCGGCTATAACCAATATCAACTGCCACTGGCATGATGCATGTTTTACCACCTGAGCATATAATTTTCTACGTAATGCATCCGCCACCAAATTTCCCTTACATGGTGTGTAAATCAATTCAACATCAAAAATCTGGAGATATTCCATCCATCTCCTTTTCCTCAAGTTCAAATCCCTTTGAGAGAAAATATGTTTCAAGCTCTTGTGATATGTAAACACCGTAAATTTCTCACCGAATAGATAATGATGCCATACTTTCAAAACATGGACCATCGCTACCAACTCCAAATCATGAGTTTGGTAGTTCTTCTCATGAACTCTCAACTACCAAGATCCATATACAACCACATTATTCCCTTGCATGAGAACACACCCCAAACCTGATATTGATGCATCACAATACACCACGTAACCTTTTTATGGTTCTGGAAAAACCAAGATTGGTGCTGATGTATGGAGACCCTTTAGCTCCTCGAAAAATAGATAAAACTGTTCATTACACTGTAATGAAATATTCTTTCTTGTCAAGGCTATCATCGATGAAGACAAATGTGAAAAATCACGAACAAAAGCACGATAATACCCAGCTACACCAAAAAAATTCTATATTTAAAACACATTCTTTGGTGGTTTCTATGAGATAACAACCTCAATATTTTTAGGATCCACTGAAACACCTCTTTCAGAAATCACATGGCATAGAAAACGATCTTCATGTATCCAAAAGTCACACTTTGACAATTTGGTATACAACCGACAATCCCTCAAGATCCCAAGAACTATCGACAAGTGCTGCTCATGCTCCACCATTGTCTTTGAATACACCAGAATATCATTGACAAACACCACCGTAAATGAATCCAGATATCTCTGAAATATCCAATTCATTAATTCCATAAACACCATTGGCGCATTTGTTAGTCCAATGGCCATAAACACATATTCATAATGGCCATATCTACTTATTAAATCTGTTTTAGGAATATCCTCCTTCCTCACCCGTAATTGATGATATCCCGACCTCAGGTCGATCTTGGAGAACCACTAAGATCCCCTCAATTGGTTGAACAAATCATCAATTCGTGGAAGTGGATTTATATTCTTTATTGTACCTTAGTAATGTATACAATAATCAACACAGTGCCTCAAGGTTTAATCCGCCTTTTTCACTAATAACACTGGAACTACCCAGAGAGACGTGCTGGGTCGGATAAACCCTTTGTTTACTAACTGTTCTAACTAGACATTAAATTCTCAGAATTCAGCTGGTGCCATCCGATAAGACGAATGTGAGATAAGACTGGTCCCCAAAAAGATATCAATCGTAAACACCACTACTCTTACAGGAGGTAACCGGGAGAATTATTTAGGAAAAACATCCAAGAACTAATCTACCAATTCTGGAAGAACAGTCTATTCAACACCGTCTACTGATTCCAACTAAAATGTCGCCAACTGATATGATAACGTACCCACTGCTAGTGCCAAAAAACCCTTCGCACCCTGCCTTTCATGATTCTATCCTCTAAAAAGATTTCTAACACTATCATGCGTCGTAAAAGCCATTTTTAGTGTATCACAATCAATGTGTGCCTTAAACGCCACCAGCCAATCCATTACCAGGATTACATCATACCCATACATCTCAAGAATTTAGAAATTCCACATGAGCTCAACCTCTCCCAAAACTATACAACATTCTCTACACAAGAAGGCTCAACACTCTCTTTGACCCAGAGGGGTTTGATGTTTTAAATCCAAGGGCATCATTTCTACCATTAAACCCATCAAATCAACCACACATGAAGCAATAAAAGAGTGTGAAGCACCTGTATCAAAAAACAATTACATCAATGTAGAATTCAAAAGAATATTACCTCGTACCATTGATGGTCCCGACTGACCATCCACCACAACCTGCACAGCTCCAAACAACACCTTGGTTGCCACACTCTACTCTTTATTGCCCTGATAAGGTGTCATGGTATTCCGAGAATCACCATGACCCACTTTACTCTGATGATGTGGGGTATTCTTCTTTCCCCGTCCTGTCGAAGGATACGGCGTCTGAGATCACTGAGGAGTGTCACGTGCACTCGACATTGGAGCATTCCGACAATAATGCTGCAGATGCCCCATCTGCTTACAATTATGACATGCTCGAGGTTGTGTCGTACAATCCCACTTGATGTGGCTCGTTGAACCACACTAAAAACACCCTGTATTGTTCTGGGGCTTCAGAGGAAGATTTTCTGATCCTTCAATCGTATTATATTCCATGTTCTTTCCCTGGGAATAAGTTTCCCTCTTTATCTTCATCGAAGCATTAGATTTACCACTATTCCCCATGGGTACCATCATGCTTCCCCCGCCCAGATTTCCCAACAGATCCCGCTCAGCCATCGAGGCTCTATTCACTATCTCTGTGTAATCATCTATACAATGCACCACTATCTTTGAACAGATTTCCTTCCTTAATCCTTCTTCAAAGATCATTTTCATAAATGACGTGCTACATGTTACCTCGGTTGTAAACCGCACTAAGTTTATAAACTTAGCAGCATACTCCATCACAGACATAAGCTATTTCTTCAAAATAAATAATTAAGTCATATGGTTAATTCTAAATGTATTTGGGAAGAATTTTTTGTTAAACAATTCCTCAAATCCTTCCAACTACATACCCTAGTCTGTCCATGCTTGGACTACCAACTCCCACCACTGAAGGGAAAAATCATCCAACATATGCATGACCAACTTCACCTTTAACTCAACCGGTGTTCCCAAGAACTCGAAGATCTTGTACATTCTATTCAACCATGCATCTGCCCCTTCTATATCTAAATCACCCCTGAAGATGGGTGGATAAAGCTTTTGAAACTAAACCGCATGATCCACATGCCTTGGTTCATCCAATTTGTTTCCACTTTCCATAGCTTGGAAAGCTTGCACTATGCTTTGCACTATTTTTTGGTTCACCTAAGGCTCAGGTGCTACCATAATCTCAGCAGCCTCCTCCGGTTGGTCTCTAAGATGCCTACCAAGTGACATTTCTATAAAAACAAAACAAACAACCATGAGTCTCACTTTCATAGACAACACGAAATCCAATTTTAAATCACATTACTCAACACTATCACAACAAGGCTTTTAACCCGTTAACATTTTAAACATGTTCAATGTATCACCATGTTGAAAACCAAACCATTTTCAAAATACCAATTAATTCACATACAAATTCAGACATTCATATCACATCATAAATCATTATACATCAATGAAATATGCATCCTAGTGGAAATTCATTTCTACTATGCATACCAGGCATATCTCATTGGCTACACCCACGTCAATGAGATATCCAATGCATATAAGTGTCTCCAAAACACTTAAAAACCCAACTCCTTGGTAACTTGAATTTCAGCATAAAAGGGTTAGCTATATATTTTTATACTATACATTCCATGTTTTGACAATTCTATGCCTTGCTACCATCCCGAATCGAGGAATGTAACATAACGAATGTCAACACCAAATCCGAGAATCAACTCCAAAGGACCAAATAAACTGATACCACTTGTAACACCCACCCCTAACTCATTTTCATAAAGAGATTGTGAGGAATACTTGGCCTTAAGAGACTTTCTCAAGACTCCAAAGGAAGGGAATTAATGCAGAGGGCTTCATGATATAGTTGGGGAACGATTTTACCTTAATAAAAAACAAACCAAACCATCCACTAAGAGCCGCTAGATGATGCTTGTCCAATAAACTGCCAACCATGCATTCTAAAAAGACAACAATGTTGTTCCACAACACCACCCAAAATCAATACAACCCGAAATGTCCAAAAACCATTAGAGTACACTAGGGAAACTAAACAACCATACACCACTAGCCATGACACCACCACAACTCCACACCAAGCTCGAAGCTCTAAGCTCCACCAAGGGATCACAATGCTCCACTAAAGGAGGGAGATGCCTTACCATTTCCCATGTCACAGTACACGACATCTGTAAAGACACCAACATTCCAAAGAAGGGGGTGAGTACTAAAACTTAGTAGGATTTCCCCAAATGACTTCCCTACACACGCCACTAGGATAAAACCATTCGCACATTTATAGAAAATAGTTTATATAAATTAAATCAAATCTTCAACCATTTTCATAAGCCCAAAGATGCCCTTACCAAGCCATCACACCGAAACCAATCTACCTTGGGAAAGCCAATAAAACATGCCATATGCCATGTCATCATTTAAACATTAGTACAACAATTTCCACCTGGAAAAGAAATGCACAACAAACAACCAAAATAGTGGGACTTTCGCCCAACCCGTTCACCCATTCACACCAAAACAATCAAAATGGTGGGACTTCCTCCCAACTCATTCTCCCATTCACAACTATCAGTACATCTCGACCACTACTCATATGGTGGTTCTTCCGACCACTATCCATCCCCTTTTTATAGTGAGACTTCCATCCCACTTCCATCCAACATTTAATTCAATCCAAACCAAGAATAAACCCACCAAGTTCACCACAATGTGAAATCAACCAATTCCATTGCATATAAATCCACTTCAATAAATCACCCATTTATTGAAAACCATTTTACATGACAAACAATATTTCAATAAAACAACCCTTTATTGAAAATCCTTTCCATTAATCATTTTCACAAATCATCAAATCATCAAATTTTAGAATCTTCATTTTAAAATCCACAAGAATACAATTTCACCATAAAACACCATTTGTCCCAAAAATATCCAAAACATAACCCATGAGATTTCCAACCAATCTCGCATAAAAATTTACAATTAAATTTTAGCACAACAATTAATTGTAATAAAGAACCACTAGTTATAACAAGGTGGAGTCGATAGAGAAGCCACCTACCTTTAGGGTTCCCGAGAAATCGACACATGAACAATCGCACCTCAAATCTTGAGAACGCACCACCGAAACCTTTCTAGATCCCCTTACATAAAATTCAAGAGCCTTCAAATCATCATCCAATGAAACGACAACCCGATATCTACACACAAAAAGTGTAGATCTAGAATACCAAGAAAGAGGGAAGAGCAGATCTAGAGGAAAACAAAAAGAAATCATGAGAGAAGACTTACCCGAGAGCAATCACCTTAAAAATATCAAGAACCCTTTTAAAAATCCTTCCAAACCTAGTGCGAGAGCCACTACAACCCCAGAGAACCCGAAATCCCAAGTGAGGATTGAGTGGGAGGAATATTGGATTGTTTTAGGTTATGCCCGGGGGAGACCAGAACTTATAACCCTATCATTAAGTGGTCGCATGGTTAGCCCTCATGGTTTGGAAAACCATTTGCTAACTGTGCGCACGCTACTGCCTCGAGAGCAAGGGTACACACAGTTGCCTCGCACGGTTTGGAAAACCGTGCGCAGGCCGTGTGAATCCTACTGTCTCAATTTTACGATTTCCTAGAGAATTAAAATGGTTTCCACTAACCGTGCTCAAACCATAAACTCCTTTAATATCCTCCAAACTCATCCAAAACTATTCAAATCTCTCCCAACCTCTTCCCAACTCATCCCAGGAAATTTATACAGATAAAAATGCATTAAAAAGGCCACATATCTCAATCCCGGGGTACTACATATATTCATATATCAATGATGATAATGTAGATTTATTTATATTTATAAACACAATTCTTCATTTTCAAGATATGATAAAATCTATTTAACGAGATAAAATACAATGTAATAATGTATCATTATAATGGATTTACATTCCTATAATCATAAATTATAAAACAATACTTCTTCAAAATAATTTATCTTCAATGAAATTGTAACAACCCCAAATATAGTAACCCATAGAACATGTTAACATTATTTTATCTGGACTATATATTATTGACCACTTCCCATATAAAATTATTGATTATTATTCATAGTTATTATGATACAAACATGACATTGAAATTTCATTTTCAATGTAAAACACATAATATGAATTCATTGAAAATGCCATTATTTCCCTTATTGTATCATTCCAAGCATGAATAGAACTCAACGGTGACATGATCCTGGTTTGATACATCGACTCAAGATCATCTCCCAAAATGCTAGAGTCTCCCGACTAGTAGAGAGGGCCTAGGGTGATACAATGGGTAGAATATGACCCCATAATAGATTGTAACATAGAATAATATCAATAACAGTAAATAGTGGAAGCATAATAATATTTATACTATAGACAACAAGAAGAATATAAAACAATAGTGCCAGAATATCACATATATATTGATGACGATTGAATTCTCCACAAAGCATCCATAATAGTTCTATAATTGTATAGTACAATACGTGTCCCAAAAATACCAAAATGAATACATGTACTATGTCATGATATCACCTTAACCCTCATCCTAGTACCATGATCTGCTACTTGTAAAAATACCGCAAAACTGGATTTCTACAGTGCCACCTTTTAACAGTGCTAAAAGGGCGATGATATAGGGGGTACCTTTATTAGTTCCAAAAAGGTGCTGATAAAGGGTTCTTTTAACATCAATAAAAAACAATGTTTAAAGTAACACTTTCTTTATTCTTTTTGTAGTGATAATAATGGTACCCGCCTTTATCAATTCTTTTTTTATCGATTTTTAAGGGGCCCCCATTACTAGTGTTGTTTTTTAGTGAAAATAAACAGGGGTTTTATGAGAACAACTGCTAATTACGTTATAAAAGGGTATATTTCGAAGAAAATAATTACAAATATTATATATATTAATATATTAAAATATATAAATATATTCTTATTGATATAAATGTAATATATATTTATTAATTTTGTTTTATATAAATATAAATATAAATTTATATTAAATATATATAAATATTAGTGAAAATGGAATAATTTTTTTTAAAAAATCATTTATTAATAATTTTCAAATTATAATCGAATAATAATAATTTAATAACTCGTTGATGATATATAAATAAATATTAATAAAATATATAAAATAAGTGCAAAAAGATAACTAAGACATCAAATGACCATAACTTTTGATCCAGACCTTCCTTTGATCCCTACAACATATCAAATAGAGGAATTTGATAATATCTTTGTGATGTTGATAAAGGTAACCTTATGTATCAAATTTTTTTTGCTTCAAAAAAGAGCCATAAGGACTCCGAAACAGCATTTTTGGTCAAGATATCCAACATTTTTTTATATTTTGATGGAATTTATAACCATTTAAGTTGGAATTACTTCCCTTTTTTAGTGAGGAATGAATAAATTTTATGGTATTACAAGCATATTGATATTATACATTTCAAATTTTATCGATTTTCAAAAGGTATTGTTATTTAAAATCAAATATATAATAATATATACATATTATTTATATTTTCAAAGATAAAAGTATAATTTACTAATTAAACATATATACATATTTTCATATAAAGTGTATTTCTCAAAATATAAGACTTATAATATGTATTTTATTTATAAAAAATATATATGTATATTAATATACATATGAAATGTGTGTTTGTGGGTATATATATATTAGTGTGTGTTTGTGTTAACAATTTGATATATATTATCTATATATTATTACATATGAATATGCATATGAATACAAAAAATGAATGTATAAAATATTAATAAATATTGATATTTAAATTATACATATATATATATATTCACACAAAAATATATATATATATACATATTATATACATGTGTTTGTATGTTGTATGTATGTTTTATATATGTATGTATGGATTTATTGATAATAACACCCAAAAATATATATTTTATTAATGTATTTAAAACTAATCTTATGAATATATATTAATATACGAATAAATAAATATATATTAATATAACTATATATATATACCTATATTAATATATGAAAAAATATATGTAAATATACAAATAAATAAATAAATATATCATTAAATGGAGGAAAAAACAACATGGGGGGAGTGGTACAGGGTTCAGGAACATAGGGGAGAGGTCTTAAGTTCGAATCCTGGCTGAGGGAGAGGAACATGGGTGGGTGAAAGTCAAGTTCTAGTTCTATTAAAGGGGTCCAAATAGCGTTGTTATGGGGTAAAGTGCTAGTAAAAGGTGGATCCCATTAAACAAAATTAAATTTATTTTTGATTTTTTATTTTATCAATGATTTTTAGCGCTAATAAATGACCCTTATTATTAGTGATTTTTATTAGCGCTGAAAAATGGGCCTCTATAAGCTTGTAGGGTCTAAATATGATGTAGATACGCAATATACAAGGGTGGGGGGGGGGGGTTAATTGTCTACTTTAAAAAATTCCTTTGGAACTTATAAATATGGAATAATACGTTATATTGTTTAACAATGTTAAACAAGGTAAATCCCCAAGACCTCTTAGTTCTATAAAATTTCGATATTCCAGAAATATGGTTCTAGAAATGAAACAAAATAGATGTTTACAAGGAAAAATATTCTACCTTAAAGTGCATGGATCCTTACTAATCAATGTATAAAAATATAATAAAGTATTATATAGTTATAAAATCTTTAATAATAAAAATTTAGCAGAAAACAAACATGAATCAATACATGTAACAAGTATGAAATATTTTAACACTAAGAGAAGGGTACACAATATCCTTGGATAGAGGTACCTTTATTTATATTTTGAAGAAAGTATGTCTTACCCACACTAGGGTAAGCCCTCGATTGTAATATCGGAGTCTGTCTTGCTCTCCCCACAAGCCCTCGAACTTCAAGGTAGTCGGCACCTATGTCTTCCTGTCCCCGGAAGCCCTTGATTGTACACAGAGACCATCAGACTCGCACAAAGAAAGCTAAACAAGATGTTTAGTACAAAAAAGGCATGATATTCTCTCCCTATAGAAATCACTTCAACAACATGGGATCTCTAGAGTTATCGACTTTATTCAAATGTGTTGATCTCGTTAAAAACAGCTCCTATTTATAGGAATTTTCCCAAAGGTGTGCTCCCTCCTCTAATGGTAATATTATTCTTTGAATCATGGTGGGCCTTATACAAGTGTAACTTTAACAGAAGTTGGTTAGAAACAGAATGCATGAAATCGTTTCAAAACTATAACAAGGGTAAGTAAAATATAATTGCTCTATCTTATCTATTTTTTAGAGTCTAAGGATAAATAAAGTTAGTTTTTAATGAAAAAATTTGGAGTCTATATTACATGGATATTCAAATTGTGTTTTACAATGAATTAAGAATCATAATTATGTAGAATTTGGAGTCTGAATTCTGAGGAATTCAGAATCGCAATTCTATGGAATTTAGAGTTAGAATTATACAAAATACGGAATCCGAATTCTAAGGAATTTATAACCAGAATTTTAGAGAATTCAGAGTCTAAATTTTAGACAATTTAGAGTCAGAATTTTAGAGAATTCAGATTTGGACTATCAAAGAATTCGGAGTCTTAATTTCAATGAATTTGGAGACTGAATTTTAGATAATTAAAAGTTTGAATTTCAGATAATTCAGAGCCTGAATTTCAGAGAATTGGGAGTTTGAATTTCTGGTAATTTGTAGTTTGAATTTTATAGAATTCAGAACCTGAATTAGGATTATCAATTAATAATACTCTATATCTAAGTATTTATATAATTCTAATGTTTTATATGTGAATCCAATTTTTTCTATTAGGAATAAAAATAGTTATATTTAGAGAAACTAAATTATGAACAATAAAAACATGTAATGATATATTTTCCTTGCAATGGAAAATTTTCCTGAATATGGAAAATCTGGGTAAGGAGAAAATTTCCATAAAAATTTAAGGAAAATAAAATTTTCGTAGAGATAGAGTTTTTGTGATTTTCAAAACACAGAGGAATGGAAAAGTCCTATGAAACACTTATTGACTAAACACAACCCTATTTGAGTGCTGATAAAATGGAATCACCCCCACTAACATTTTATTCTCTTTTATTAATATTGAATTTTAGAGAGTGAAAATCCCTTTTATAGGGCTTTTAATGGCCATATTTACAGTACTATAATCATGGTACAAAATCATCTATTAAACTATGGGGACATTCTCATGTCCCTTTCTACATAAAAATAGTTTGTTTGGGTACCCAATGACATCTTGGGTAGTTTGTGAGATATAATCCTAGTAGGTAACAACCGAAATATCCCTATTATCTTATATATGTAATATAAAAATTCCAAAATGTATTCAATTGACATGGTAGTCAATAAGAAAGTAAATTTCCCACCAAACCTTTTTAACAAGCATGATATACTACCAAACCATACTTGGATTCTTGAAAAACAAGAGTCATCTCTTAAATATATGAAGATATAACAAATAAATATAATGTATATGAAATATTCATAGATCTATACATATCATTTCAACAATGGACTTTCTATATAGTGAAGTGTAAGAGTAACCATGACTGATCCATTGAATCAAGCATACCATATTTCCCACGATCATGTCGTATAACCAACAGATTCCCAACATCCATGACTATATATTAAAAGAAATCATATAACAAAATTTACCACATACATTCGTAATAACAATGTTTTAGAACATCAAGGAATACATACAAGGTGTAGGAGGCCCATGATTCATCATTGATTCACAATTCCATCTTGATGGAAAATCAATAACATCATTGTTTAGAGTACTAAGATCATATATACTAATCATGTCCTCCATAAATCTATGAAATATTGATCCTAGAGGTAGATAGGCCCAATGCATAACACAAATTCAAGACCTGTGGATAAACTCTATCAAAGGCATCCACAACTATGTCAATATACAAAGAGTAACATCCGTTGAATATATTGGAATCAGGAACCTTGGAATTACAAATCTAGAATCCACTACTATATCAAATACATATTAATACATTGATCAATCTATTACATTTTCATTTGACATCAGGACTATACCAACTCATTATTCACAACACACATCCAAAAAAAATTGAATACACCCACTTGTTCTACCATATATATTTAATCCATTTAATCAATTAAACCAGGGAACATAATGATAACAGATATAAAGGATAAAATACCTCTCATGATCAATAATTTAAATTTCCTTTAATTAATTATTGTAATCCTTTAACTATGAATTCTTCAATCTCACCCCTTATGTTAATTAGCTAATTAACCGGGAAACATGAACACCCAATCTGTGGACATAATGGTAAACAAACACCAATTCATATATTGGGTAATGAAATAATTCATTAACCTATTTGAGATCATTTCATTAATATTATTAAAATAAATTAGGTGTATCAGTAGAAATTCATGCGGGCAGAATAATGGAATTTAGCAAAATAAATCATGAAAACCAATGGGAAAAGTATAGACTACATCGTGTATCTTGGTAGATTATTTCTCTTCTAGTATCAAATATTTATTCGATATAGGACATAAAAAAATGAATTACATATGATGATTCTGAAATTCTGTAATATATGAAATCAATTAATTGGAGATTTTAATGTGAATAATGGATGAAGAAATGAAAAAAATTAATCTATTACTCTCTAATGTTAATCCAATGAGACAAGTGAACCATGAATCAGATACGGGATTACATAGTTACCATGATGAGTAGAATTGTATTCCACGATATCATTTATGGTTGTAATTTCGGTGCATTGGAATAAAATAAAACTATGATTGTTTTAATGATATAATTATGTGTAATATTATATATTTTCCAAAATAGGGACTCATGTTGTTTGGCCCCACGATTTTCCAAACTGTCTGCCAGCTATGGATGATCTCGTGTAAAGAAGGAAACCACACTTTTTTTAAATTCAATGTTTGAATGACCATTCAAAAACAATTAAAAATACCACTTTAAAATTTTCATTAAGGTCAACATGGTTAGGATCGTTAAATTTAATGGTTTATTCTAACTATGTCTCCTCCTCGAGTTCTGTTCCCCAAACCTCACAAGGTTTTTAATATTGTATTGCATGCACCGCATTGTTTATGCTAACCAACCAATTAAATTGAGAATACAAAATCTCCGTTCTCATTTATGAGAAATATTTGGACATTCCTGAAACAATTTTGATGATTTTTTGTACTCACATTAGGCAGAATTTACCAATTCTAATGAAAACAAATATTATTTTTACCTCGTATGAAATCTCAGTTACATATAATATTTCCCCATTCAAAAATTAATCCTGTAATTTCCCTATAATGTGAAGTTATTATTCATCTAAGAATAACTCCATCCACTGGTTTCTTATGTTAGCATCTCGCTCCCATTTATCATAATAAAAACGCTCATACATCAAAAACCTTGTAATAGTGGAACCGACATGCCTAAGAGATACTTCAGGATCCAGTCAAAAATGTTAATATCATTCTCCACATAAGAAGAAATTAATATAACTCATTATCATTGGTATGAATAGAAAGATATAGTTTTGGGTGATAGTAGTGTAGCTATGATACATGGAAGATTACGTTCATGGCTCGATACCTCTATGGTAACTGCAAACATTAGGAAATTTTTCCACTTCTTACAATAATCATAAATGAGCCAACATATTGAAGTGAAAGCTTAACCTATCTCCAAATTATCTTTTGTCCCATACTCAATGAATCATATAAGAAGATGTGGTTCCCAACGTCAAATTATTGTGTTTGTCTGTAGTGGTCAATTTATGATTTTTGTTGATACTGCATAATATATTTCTCCTTCTTAATCATCTAGTCCTTCATAGTAATACCCAATACGAGACACCTTCCTAGTAATGATGCATGACCTACTGCTTACCATCATAGGGGGTGATCATCTTGTCCTATCGTACAAAACCTCATATGGTTCCATATTTACCTTAACCTGATAGATTGTCTTATAAAAAAAATAAAACAGTGGAATATTCCTCTCTAACAACCCCCCAAAATCCTTGACGCATGCAAAAATAATTTTATAATCCACCTATATTGTATTCTCCCATAGGCTATCAATAAGTGGGTGGTATGTTGTTCACATAAGAACAGATACACCCATTATCCTATATAAACTCTATTATAAATGAGACCTAAAGCAGGTGTCCCTACCTGAAAATAACATTCTTGGGACCCCATGATGTTGAATGATACTATATATATATAACATCCCATGATCCTATGAATTTATGGTCTCAATGTTTTTAAAGAAATCAGCCCCCTTTAAAAGGCTATGAACAATAACCCAAACCACATCGCTACCTCGACACGACATCATTAAACTAGTAGTGAAATAAATTCTGTCATCACCCCATACACACATGGGAATAAGTAACTACTATAAAATCACTACTAGTGGATGATATCTCTTCTTCTCGTGCATACATGTGGATAACATTGTAACAAAACCAACTACATAACCTTTAATATCTGTCCAGTAGTACAGATGGTGTTTTTCATGTGGCAACATGGTGACTCAAGGATAAACACCCCAAGTTATGGCATGAATCTACTATAAAAAACCCCATGTCTATATCCACTGGAACTAAAAACATCAATGGATATGAAGAATATCATCCTCACCTATATTCCAACAAGGAAGTGGGTCCTCATCATCCACACTCTCATGTATGACCAGGCCCTCTAAATACAATATTTTCTTTATCCTCATCAACATTCCTACTAGGAGGTGGGTACTCCCAATCCACACTCTCCCATTGTAATATGCCCTCATAATCTGATATTTTCTTCATCTACACTCTATAAATCAAGTTAAGTTTCATTTATAAGGATTATAGACATGTCTATCTATGAATATTTATAACTCCATGTGTATCTTATAGAACAAATCTATAATTTTCTACTCGCCACTGGCCTATCGAACTGCTTGTATTTGAGTCCTCATACTCAGTCCATCTACCACTAAATCTCCATTAACACTCATATAAGAATGCCTGACATCAACATAATGTAGATTGATTTTCCACATTTTCATCCTTTAATTCATATAATAGTATGTAAACATTTAATTCGTAATTTTTTTGACTTTATACAACACCAAACAGTCATGGGGTAAATATGGTCTCCAACAGTGTAATATGTGGACAACCACAACTAACATGATATTGTTCATCTTGTAATTCAACTTGTGTGGCCTCATATACCATAACCCATAGCCAATGACTCTATCCCCAACATCAACATTGATCCATGTTTGATACTTGATGCATCACAATACATCGTGTTTCTCCTACCCCACTCTAGTTGTATCACTGCCTATAATGAAGTTGATATCCCAATATTCTTTTAAATGGATATCTCATAGGTATATGTCCATAAAATATTAACACACTTATTAATCAATCATATTAATTATGCTGCTAAGATTGATAATGCTACTATGGAATGCAGGTTATATAAATATATCGCAAACAAATATGGAATGTCAAAGACGTTCATGGGTTGTTTTGGGAAGTGAATTTGATCCATCTAGAAATGAAACATTGTCATCATATATTATAAATTATGATTTCATAGTCTATCCAATATGATATGATGATTTGTTTCATGATCATATCAATTACGAAAAAATACCATGATCTCATCCATAATAACCACAAAAATAATATAGATTATGATGGAAGACAAGATTTATCAACGCCATGAAATACACAAGCACATTGGTGAGAAAACATGGAATTAACAAATATTCATAGAGAATATATAATATATGATGTTATGTTAATGTTGTGTATGTAGTAAAAAAATATACCAAATGATATAAAAATATCAAATAAATTTTCTAGAACAGTCGAGCTCCCCAAAACTAATCAAACAATCCATCTTTCCGTGGAAGGTGATACAGGTTCTGAATGGTTACAGTGTTCAATTTCCAGTAATACACACATATTTTAAATGTACCATCATCCATGTTTATCATAAAGGGATAGGGAAACCAACAGAGAAATATTGGGTCAAAAAACATCATTTTCTCTAAATCATCTAGTTCCACTTGAGCTCATGAATCTCCGTAATATATATCTACTAAAGAATAATTAATACTAGTAAAAAAAGTCCACCTATCACAATGTAAAACAAAACCATTCTATTAATAGGTAAAACAATAAAATTATTCTAATAACACACACCCTAAAATAATAAAACACTTGAGGAATGTTTTCTTAATGTCCTACCTGATCATCCAGATACAAAATATCGATCTGAGCAATCAGTCTGCCCTATCCATGATTCATTGAAATTTATTGGCTCACCAATATATCTCATTCACACTTGTGAGTATATAATTAACCATATAGGGATGTGAATGTAACCTCTGTGTGGTAGAACTCATTGTACACAAGATAACTGATTAGCCAATCCATTTATAGTATGATTTCAAATCATATTATATTAAGTACATACAAATCCTAAATATTGTTACACCAAAAAATCTCAAGGGGGAACTCCTTATGTAGGTTTCCATCATCTATTCTATTTCCCAATCGAGTGTATTTCATCATACCTCTCTAATAAGAAAATATAACGTTCCGATTTATTTTCACCACGACTGTTGATATCAAACAATGTGATTCACATATATAAAAAATAGTGAATATTAAATAGTAGTGGATACTAAGAACATTACACTAACCATATAAACTCAGGTACTATCCTAATTGTGTGTAGGATGTATAGAATAAATCAATATAGAACCAAAATCTAGTGACAAAACACCACTGCCCAAAGTTGGCCCACTCTGATGTCTTAATGTAATTAGAAACTATATCCCTCGGCCATAACCGACATTACCTCGTCCTGATCGACTAGTAATGCTCCAACTCCACGCCCAATTAGAAGATGAGAATCATTCTCTTGAAACGTAAGTAATACGTGACCCCATACCACTCACTCCTAGAGATATTTTTTAGTAAAAATGATACACTTCATCCATCCTACAACAATATGAAAACTCGTCTTGGTTGGGATCCCATAAATTCATAAACTGTCTATTTCTTCCACACTAGTGACTGAAAATCGATCTACAATTAATCACCACATCAAAGGTACTCATTTCCCTAAAAATATAAAAATGTCACTACCTTATATATGAAGTTGATCTACTAGTTCGAGATTCTATACGTCTTTTTCATGTGCACCCAACTTCACCTAGGTTCCACCCTCTTGTCAATTCCAAATTCACAATAGTAATAATATATGTATATATAAAAATGTTGAATTATTATCTAAAATCAAGACAGAGATCTTCATCAATGCTTCCCTTCCTCTATAGCTCGTCAGAAATGAACATTGGGAAACAAAAGTCAACACTATAATGTGTGATGGGTAATAAATAAATATCATAGTGATGAGCATCAAATGCCTGAATTCGCCGTCCTTATTTTCCATTACAATCCTCGGGATAATGTATTCATAAGAGTAGGTTTTGAAATAAACTAAAACATTGTCCCACTGTCTGTCCCCATTGTTCATAACTTCCCACAATAGCTATTCAACTCTGTTAGGAATATAAGTCGCAAGTTTCACTCTCCTTATAGAAGGTGTCAAAAACTGCTTAATGATCACGAGTGAGGTCTCAATCCACATAACAACTGTAGAGACCCGGATCTTAACGTACATTTACAATACATTACATTTTCGGAATACTTAGTACATAACAAAAACACACACATAAGGGTTGTAATAGTTTAGTGACTTTGGAAACTCAGAATAATAATTTTCTAATACTGGTGAACGATCTTCAACATATCCCATAAAGATCTTCCTTTTTTTTACCTAAAACCTTTCTTTATATCCCGGGGAAAAGAAAACATAAAAGGGTGAGCTCCAATTCTCAGTAAGGGAAAACAAAATAAATATCAATCACATCATATTCCTAAGAACATATCTTTTGGAAATCTTAACCTGCAAAAGAGATCAGAATTTCATAACATGGGATAAATCATAGTAGTGAAATGTAATACCAATAATCATAACTTAAAACATGAAACATTGTGGCATACACACATAATCATAGAGAATCATTTCTTGTTAGTCCAGACTCATTTCCAAGACTATCTTAGTGGACAAAGATCCTTTCTGAACCGAGTCACCCTCGTTTCAGTCCTGTTTCACTAAACCGGTATAACCTACCATTCCAGCTAGGTATATCTCATGGGATATAAAATCTTTACCCAATGCATTGGAGGGAGATATAGGTCCCACCCATATCTTAATGATACCATTCTTATGTGTGCCACAAAATCATAAACCATACATCATTTCATAACCCATGTAATAAAAATGGGATTCTTAAACATCATGAAATCATAAAACAATTCATATAAGATAATGGAATTCATAAAAATAATTACATCACAACATAATCAAATCAATGTAATAATAGGGATAAAAACAGAACCATTTATTATCTTAGATGGAAAATAATTTTGATAAAACACTTGAACTCTATTCTTGAGGAAAATATCCTTTCTTCTTAAAAAACATTTTTCCTTTCCTATCATGTCATAAAACATTAAACTAAAAGAAGTTGATTAAAAATAAACTTGAAAACTTGTAAAGGATGCTTCTTATAAATAATGTTCTAAAAAATCCATTCATGCCATATAAGTTAAAAAACAGTCTTCGTACTTTTGTCGGAAAAGTCAAAAAGTACCTCGTACGAAAAACGACAAAAGATTCCTTTCATATATTTTACAAAAAACTCACCGAATGGTAAAATTGGATTTAAACAATTGTTCATGGATGGAAATAATATTACATATTGAGAAAACATGGATGTGGATGATAAAATTTACCCCAGTAAATACCAAAGTATAAACAATCTCGAATAAAATGAGATTGTGATATATTCCCTTACCTTTGGTCCGATTTGCTTCGTAAGTGTCGGAAACTCCTGTATAATGATTTAAATAATGTCATTGACTTATTCCAGAATCATATTCATTGTTATGATATCATATATGGTTCACAGATGACTTTATATTACACGTTATTTTGTAAATTCCATGTTAAAGAAGCTTTTTGGGTAAAATCGTTTCATTTGTCGTTCGTGTTTTAACTTGTAATTATTCATAAGATTACATAGATCATTATTACTTAATTATAGAATATAAAACATGACTGATATATAATATATATTCAGAATATACATTTATATAATAGATCAGTAAATGGAAAGAAATACACTGTTCATGGAGACGGTAGGCCGTACATACGCATGAACGCAGTTTTCGTTTCCTTATTGAGTTGAACGGAATTAAGTAGATGAAATTCATATATATAAACATAAATACAGTATCATTATTATGTCATATATTTCATTATTACTTATTATATATACTTTATAATCATTCATGAATGGTTTAAATTGGAGAATTAATCTCATCGCGTCGTGGAGACGGTAGTCCGTACGTACGCACGAGCGATGATATCGTTCCCATGATCATGGGACTGTATTGGAGTGTATGTATATTATTTCAGAAACAATATCACTTTAAAATAATAATATATAGTTATTATTTACACCGTTATACCCATCCAAGTAAGGTGGTGGTAGAAAATTGATTTCACAATGGCGTGGAGACGGTATTCCGTACGTACGCACGCGCGGTGATTTTGTTTTCCGTAGGATGGATAGATGGTGAAATAGGATTGTTTCATACTTATAATAACATATCAGTACATTGGTGATACTGATGTTATTACTTCATAATGAAACAACCTAAGAAGAAGAAGTGGAAGAATAAATAAAGGTGAAAGAATTGGTAACGGAAATTACCTCTTCTTTGAAGCGCCTCTTTGAGACCTCCTCTTAGGGCACTAAAATTGGTCTTTGAGGAAGACCAGAACCTCTAGGATGTTTCTAGGGAATTTGATATGAGAATTGTGCAGGGTTTGGACGAGCTTGAAGGCTCAAAGATGTGTGAGGAAGAGAGGGAGGAGGTTCCCTTTTATAAGGGAGGAGAGGGGCACCTTTGGAGTAACTAAAAATATTATTTTATTATAAAGTCAAATTTGGTTATAAATAGATCCAAATTGATTTATTTCGAGGCTAAGGTGGGGATGGATCGAAATCCTCTCATAAAATAGGATTTAGACATGTTTAGGTTATTATTTTAACCTTATCAATTAGATTTAACTCTATGTTAAATAATTTATCTTTTACCGTGTCTTTTTGTTTTCTTACACTATATGGTTAAATAAACTTACTATATCAAGCCAAACGAACCCCAAGTTGTTTATTATTAATATATATAATCTTATCTAAGTCATTTGGCCAACCCTTAGAATTTTAGGAATAAAATAACAATTAATAATATAATATTTGTTTTAAAAACTATTTTATGTCATTTTTTGACACTATTTGGTACATGATTTTTATGAAATTCATAACAGAATGATAAGTTCTAACCATGTTACTTAAATCCAGAATAACATGTCATATTAACCTAGAAAATTAGTGTAAGTCATAAAAAGTCTCATATTACATTTATTTGGGCATTTATAACATCAGTTATGTCAATATTTCATTAATAAGACAATTACTGCATCATCATTGTGTCATAATAAATGATAATTATTTAATCCCTAAAAATTCTAAATAAATTCCTATGATGTAGATAATTGTATTAGATTTCTGTAGACTATTCATGTTCGATGTTTCATGAATTTTATCACTAGATTAAAATTATTATACTTATAAGACTTAAAAAAGTGACATGTTGTCACATTCTTTGGTTTTAATAATAATTAAATTATTTAAATTGACAATATTTAATTAAATGAATCTAATCCAACCCTTAGGTGATATGGGTCTATTTTTAGTCATCAAATAGGATTTTGACATTTGTTAGGGTAATTTTAAAATATTATATTTACCCTTAATTACCCGATTTCCCTTTAACTAAGGTAAATAAAATTTACCGTAGTTACAATTCATAATTCCAAAAAATAAAAAGTATCCTATTAACATAATTTTTACCCACTGATTCAAAATATGGAATCCATTTTTTAAAATTCAATACACAGAAGTTGCAGATATTAAATTAAAATTAATCCCGTTGTCGAATAAAAACGGGTTTTTGTTTAAAACATTGCAAAAGATTGAATTGATTTAACCTACGAATTAATGGTAAAATCAATGCTAATGACATAAATTATATTAAATGGTAAAAATATATTCTATTTATACTTTAAAACCATTCAATATTATAATTTAACCACATAAGATATTACGATGAATAAAGTTGTTTTTACTATTCATTAAAATGTGAAAGTTACCAGAATAATATGAAAATTTTATCATAAGTAAATTTTTATTTATTGATTCCAAAGAGGAATTTTATTTTGTAAAATTGAACTTATAAACATTTCAAAAACTATATTTAAAGTGGGTGCACCATCAAAAGGCGGAAAAACTTCATTTTTTGAAAAATACTTATTTTACCCGAAAAATTTATTTTGTTCTTATACCATGTTCTAGAAATGTGTAAGATGAATAATAATGTTATAAAATTCAAAATTTAGTTAATACTATTCATAATGGCTAGTTCATGACAATATTATAATAATATAACATTGTTTATTAAAACCTAGTTTTGCGAACAACACACGCTATCGAGGAAGGACGCGATTGCGTGTAATGCAAGCCAAGTCAAGGTTGCGTGTTGTGAATGAATCCTTCATTGTTTCGTATAACATAATTCAACCATATTTCATTTATACATTTAATATATATATATATATATACTCAATGTTGCGTAGAATAACTATTATCAAAATTGTGTGTAACATGATCCAAGAATAGTGTTGCGTATACTACAAGCTAATACGGTGTTGCATATAGCGCAAGTTAATCTTGGTGTAGAATACAACACAAGACATTAATGAAATTAAAAGAATATTTTTCATAAAATTCAGGGGTGTTACATTCTAGCCCGCTTAATATGAATTTGGCCCTCGAAATTCGTCGGGGTTTTAAATGGTTTACTACTCGAAGTTTTCTTTAATAGAAACCCACATCGTAAAAAGGAATACCAAAACCAATCTTTAAAAAAAAGTATGAAACGTAATGGTTACCCAAATAAGCTAATCTCTGGGTTTCCACATAGGTGAAAATATGGATATGGAAGAAAAATCTAACCATCATGTTATGATAGAGAGTGGTAGAGAACATGGCTATGGAAAAGACAACAATCACAAATCCATAAATTTGTGATGATCTATGGTACCATCTGATTAATCTGACATAAGAGCACTAGGACAACATTTTTGGTTTTTAAAATCGTTTCCCTGAAGTTGAAGAATTTGAATTAGAATAAATACTTACTTTATTTTGGTACAATCTCACTGTTGTTCGTGCCTTAAACAATTTCCACTTCATCTCTTAAATAAATGAATTTGAATTTGTTATTCGTGAAGTGTTAGCAGATCATGTGATAAAATGACGGGTCATTCCATCTGTCTCAAACAAAAGGTTAGCAAAAGTTATTAAATATAAGTCATTCTATAGTGAGATTAATCATATATGGTTCCTAAAATGGACTTATACTTCATATATCATACTTCATAATATAATAAAACTAGTTTCTACTAAACATGGACTTCCTATAGGCCAGTGGTAGGCGATAAAGTCCAGTCGCACTTCGGTTGTGGGTTCGATTCCCACAGCCTTGTCCGACGCGATGGGCTGTCACCCGTCCTGTAGGTTGTCCTTTTTCTAAAGCTATATTACTATAACATCCCATCAATAATATCGAAAAATGTTTTATCCTAACTTATGTCCAACATAATCCATTCTAATCTTTAGTCTTATCTAAAATACTTCGGTCCAAGATCATAGTATAAAGATAATGATTACTTGAAATGTCACATAACAATCACGTGAATGCAATCATTTATCCCCCATATATCATAAGATATATCTTGCTGGTCAAATTACAAACATGTGAATACCTTAATCATTTATTCTCTTGAACAATGAATACCCATTGAACCTTAGTGAAAACATGAATGCAGTTAAAAGTTAACACTTTCCACATACCAAAATCCTCAAAATTCTATATACTCAAACCATGATATCACTTAGTCCTTATATCAATCATGAGCTCATGAATACTGGAAAACATTTCGTTTTCTCGTTTTCCCTTCATTATACGCATATCATCTTATTTACAAAAATATCTCAATCACTTTGAATACCACATTAGACCAATACATAAAAATTCCAATACGTTATGATACAACATTATTTTTGAATCCCATTACATAAACACTTAATCATTCGACCACATCGTTGTCATATTCAACATCGCCAATAGTGATCGCATGTGACTTCCCTTTGTCCTTTTCCTTAAGCGGTTTCTCATGTTGATCATCACTAACCCTTGGATTAGGGCATTTATTAGCATAATTCCCCATTTCCTTACACTTGATGCATTGAAGTGTTGGTGGTGCATTCTCTGCAGTGTTTTCTTTATTCACATCATTAGAAACTATTTTTCCATTACTTCGACACTCAGCAGCTCGATGACCTTCTTTTCCACACATAAAACATTTTCTAGTCCCTTTAAGACAATCTCCACCATGCTTCTTTCCACACTTTGTGCATAAGAAAACATTCATCCTCTTTTCACCATTATTCTGAGATTTCTCCTTGAACTCCATCTTTCGTTTCATGTCAAAACCATGAGATGGATATGTAACACCAACTTCCATTTCTACCTTGATAGCACAACACACAATTTCTTCATAGCTACTGAAGTCTCTTATAGCTAATGCCCTTCGAAGACTTGGCTTTAAGCCACTGAAAAATCGAGAAAATTTACTTTCAGATTGGATGATAGTGCCAGATGCATACCTTGCAAGTCTTGTAAAATTCTCTTCGTATATACCAACAAATTTATCATCCTTCTGCTTCAGCTCAAGAAACTCCTTTTCCATATTTGTTTGAAGAATACGAGGGATGTACTTACTGAAAAACATGTTCTTGAACTCGTCCCATTCCATGGACTCAATTTCATCTCTTGGCCTCGTATTCTTGATAAGATTCCACCATTGATCAGCTTCACCTTCCAAACGATATACTGCTAAGATCACGTTATCATGCTCAGAACATTGAATAACTGAAAATATCTTTTCAGTGGTACTGATCCATTGTTCAGCAACAAGTGGATTGGAAGACCCACTGAAAGAAGGTGGGCGTTGCCTCATGAAGGACTCAATAGAATATTGTTCCCTTCTCTGCTCATTTGGAAGTCCAGAATGATTCATTGCTTTTGTAAGTATAGCAATAAGATTTTGCACTCCATCTCCCATAACATTTGTTTGTTCAAAAGGGAAATCATTGCATTGTCCATTGCATTGATCAACACGGTTCCTTCGGGTTCCAGCCATCGTCTAAAACCCAAAAAGAATAGTGTGAGAGGCAAAAATCATGCTAGGGAAAACAACATTATAACGGGGGAGTATCCTCAGTATCTAACTTCTTAGGTTAAATTCTATGATCGTTAGCGTAATTCTAGTACTATAACCTATACGTATAATTAACCTTAGGGACATCCCTAGACTTATACATACCTTAGAAATATCTCTAGTGATCTCACTAACGTTTTCGCATCCTAGATTCCAAAGGTCGACTAAACCTTTCCTCTGATACCAACTGTAGAGACCCAGAGTTTAACGTACATTGACATTAAATTACATTTTTGGAATACTTAGTACATAACAAAAACACACACACAAGGATCGTAATAATTTAGTGTCTTTGGAAACTCGGAATATAATCTTCTAATCCTGGTGAAAGATCTTCAACATCTCCCATAAAGATCTTCCTTTTTTTACCTAAAACCTTTCATTATATCCTGGGGAAAATAAAACATAAAAGGGTGAGCTCAAATGCTCAGTAAGGGTAAACAAAATAAATATCAATCACATCATATTCATAAGAACATATCTTTTGGAAATCTTAACCTGCAAAAGAGATCATAATTTCATAACATGGGATAAATCATAGTAGTGAAATTTAATCCCAATAATCATAACATAAAACATGAAACTTTGTGGCATACACACATAATCATGGAGAATCACTTCTTGTTAGTCCAGACTCTTTGCCAAGACTATCTTAGTGGACAAAGTCCCTTTCTGAACCGAGTCACCCTCGTTTCAGTCATGTTTCACTGAACCGGTATAACCTACCATCCCAGCCATGTCTATCTCATGAGATATAAAATCTTTACCCAATGCATTGGAGGGAGATATAGGTCCCACCCATCTCTTAATGATACCATTCTTATGTGTGCCACAAAATCATAAACCATACATCATTTCATAACCCATCTAATAAAAATGGGATTCATAAACATCATGACATCATAAAAAAATTCATATAAGATAAAGGAATTCATAAAAATAATTCCATCACAACATAATCAAATCAATGTAATAATTGGGATAAAAATAGAACCCTTTCTTATCTTAGATGGAAAATAATTTTGATAAAACACTTGAACTCCATTCTTGAGGAAAATATCCTTTTTTCTTCAATTTTTTTTTCCTTTCTTAACATGTCATAATAAATTAAACTAAAAGAAGTTGATTAAAAATAAACTAGAAAACTTTTAAAGTATGATTCTTAGAAATAATGTTTTAAAAAATCCATTCATGCCGTATAAGTTAAAAAAACATTCTTCGTACTTTTGTCGGAAAAGTCAAAAAGTACCTCGTACGAAAAACGACCAAAGATTCCTTTCATATCTTTTAGTAAAAACTCACCGAAGGATAAAATTGGATTTAAACAATTGTACATGGATGGAAATAATATTACATATTGAGGAAACATGGATGTGGATGATAAAATACACCCCAGTAAATACCAAAGTATAAACAATCTCGGATAAAATGAGATTGTGATATATTCCCTTACCTTTGGTCTGATTTGCTTCGTAAGTGTCCGAACCTTCTGTATAATGATTTAAATAATGTCATTGACTTATTCCAGAATCATATTCATTGTTATGATATCATATATGGTTCACTTATGACTTTATATTACCCATTCTTTGGTAAATTCCATGTTAAAGAAACGTTTTGGGAAAAATTGTTTCATTTGTCGTTCGTGTTTTAACTTGTAATTATTCATATGATTACTTAGATCATTATTACATAATTATAGAATATAAAACATGATTTATATATAATATATATGTAGAATATACATATATATAATAGATTAGTAAATGGAAAGAAATACACCGTTCATGGAGACGGTAGGCCGTACGTACGCATGAACGTTGTTTTCGTTTCCTTATTGAGTTGAACGGAATTAAGTAGATGACATTCATATATATACAAATAAATCCAGTATCATTATTATGTCATATATTTCATGATTACTTATTATATATACTTTATAATCATTCATGAATGGTTTAAAGTGGAGAATGAATCTCATCGCGTCGTGGAGACGGTAGTCCGTACGTACGCACGAGCGATGATATCGTTCTCATGATCGTGGGACTGTATTGGAGTGTATGTACACTATTTCATAATCAATATCACATTAAAATAATAATATATAGTTATTATTTACCCCATTATACCCATCCATGTAAGGTGGTGGTGGAAAATAGATTTCACCACGGCGTGGAGACGGTATTCCGTACGTACGCACGCGCGGTGATTTCGTTTTCCGTAGGATAGATAGATGGTGAAATAGGATTTTTTCGTACTTATAATAACATATCAGTATATGGGTGATACTTATGTTATTACTTAATAATGAAACAACCTATGAAGAAGAAGTGGAAGAAGAAATAAAGGTGAAAGAATTGGTAACGGAAATTACCTCTTCTTTAAAGCGCCTCTTTGAGACCTCCTCTTAGGGCACTAAAATTGGTCTTTGAGGAAGAACAGAACCTCTAGGATGTTTCTAGGGAATTTGAGAAGAGAATTTGGCAGGGGTTGGCCGATCTTTAAGGCTCAAAGTTGTGTGAGGAAGAGAGGGAGGAGGTTCCCTTTTATAAGGGAGGAGAGGGGCACCTTTGGAATAACTAAAAATATTATTTTATTATAAAGTCACGTTTGGTTTTAAATAGATCCAAATTGATTTATTTCTAGGCTAAGGTTGGTATGGGTCGAAATCCTCTCATCCAATAGGATTTAGGCATGTTTAGGTTTTTATTTTAACCTTATCAATTAGATTTAACTCTAAGTTAAATAATTTAACTTTTACCGTGTCTTTTTGTTTTCTTACACTATATGATTAATAAACTTACTATATCAATCCAAAAGAACCCTAAGTTGTTTATTATTAATATATATAATATTATCTAAGTCATTTGGCCTATCCTTAGATTTTTAGGAATAAAATAACAATTAATAATATAATGTTTGTTTTAAAAACTATTTTATGTCAATTTTGACACTATTTGGTACATGATTTTTATGAAATTCATAAAAGAATGATAAGTTCTAAAAAAGTTACTTAAATCAACAATAACATGTCATATTAACCTATAAAATTAGTGTAAGTGATAAAAAGTCTCAAATTACATTTATTTGGTCATTTATAACATCAATTATGTCAATATTTCATTAATAAGACAATTACTGCATCATCTTTGTGGCATAATAAATGATAATTATTTAATCCCTAAAAATTAGAAATACATTCCTATGATGTAGATAATTGTATTATATTTTTGGAGACTATTCATGTTCTAAGTTTCATGAAGTTTATCACTAGATTAAAACTATTATACTTATAATACTTAAGAAAGTGACATGTTGTCACATTCTTTGGTTTTAATAATAATTAAATTATTTTCATTGACAAAATTTAATTAAATGAATCTAATCCGACCCTTAGGTGATATGGGTCGATTTTTAGTCGTCCAATAGGATTTTGACATTTTTTAGAGGAATTTTAAAATATTATATTTACCCTTATTACACGATTTATCTTTAACTATGGTAAATAAAATTTACCGTAGTTACTATTCATAATTCCCAAAAATAAAAAGTATCCTATTAACATAATTTGTATCCACTGATTCCAAATATGGAATCAATTTTCTAAAATTCAAAACATAGAAGTTTCAGAAATTAAATTAAAATTAATCCCGTTGTCGAATAAAAACGGGTTTTTGTTTAAAACATTGCAAAAGATTGAACTGATTTAACCTACGAATTCAAGGTAAAATCAATGCTAATGACATACCTTATATTAAATGGTAAAAATATATTCTATTTATACTTTAAAACCATTCAATATTATAATTTAACCACATAAGATATTACGATGAAAAAAGTTGTTTTTAATTAAAATATAGCGTGTTTTTACTATTCATTAAAATGTGAAAGTTACTAGAATAATATGAAAAATTTATCCAAAGTAAATTTTTATTTCCTGATTCCAAATAAGAATTTTATTTTGTAAAATTGAACTTATAAACATGTCAAAAACTAGATTTAATGTGGGTGCGCCATCAAAAGGTGACAAAACTGCATTTTTTTAAAAATACTTATTTTACCCGAAAAATTTATTTTGTTCTTATACCGTGTTCTAGAAATGTGTAAGATAAATAATAATGTTATAAAATTCAAAATTTAGTTAATAATATTCATAACGGCTAGTTCATGACAATATTATAATAATATAACATCGTTTATTAAAACCCGATATTGCGTACAACACAGGCTATCGAGGAAGGTCACGATTGTGTGTAAGGCAAGCCAAGTCAGGGTTGCGTGTTGTGAAAGAATCCTTCGTTGTTTCGTATAACAGAATCCAACCATATTTCATTTATAAATTGAATATATATATATATATACTCAATGTTGCGTAGAATAACTATTATCAAAATTGTGTGTAACACGATCCAAGATTGGTGTAGCGTATACTGCAAGATAATACGGTGTTGCGTATAGCGCAAGGTAATCATGGTGTAGAATACAACACAAGACATTAATGAAATTAAAAGAATATTTTTCATAAAATCTAGGCGTGTTACAAAAACTACTTATATACCTACATCCATCAATATCCAGAGAGGAAACTCATTCCAGGACAAACATGTAATGTCATCCCTATACAAATTTGTTTGTTGGTCTACATGAAAATTCTGCATGAAACGATAAAATCTCTCATGGGATAGTATATCTAGGCATGTTTCTGGAAGAACAGTTGATTCCTCTAATGGAACTAATGGAGGTTCCACTGGTATCCAATGTCCCATTGTCTATATATCATGGTTGTCTCTATCCTCATGGTATATTACTAGAGGTTATCATGGTCTAATGCCTCTTCAATTCAGTAGAGACAAATCAATAAAGAAAAAATTCAAGGTTTAGAGGTCAAATATGCAGGACATGCCCAAAATTTTCCAAAACTGGGTAATACCACACATTCTACATATAATTTCAGTACTAGTGAAAACAAACTATTGAAAATTTGTTGGTGAAACAACTTACTCCACTAAAAAATCTAGTATTGTGTAAAGTATCTATCTCTATGTTCAATTTTACATTTAATTATCAGGTCGTTTTCCTTTTTTGGTATTAAAATTTAATTAAATTGATTAATAGAATGGTTCACTGTATTCCCATTCAAATGGTTCTATCCCTAGCGTGAATCAAATCATGGAGTCCACCTAATCCAAACCTCAACATAATTTAGAAATTATAACTCTATTTAAGTTATATGTACTGTGTCCCCTATCACTTAAACATGAAATTGGTAATGCATTATAAATGAAATAGAATTATGCATTGAATGTGAAATTTAACAAGTGTATATATGATTCATGACATGGGATACCCTAACCTCAATTGGTTTTATCGTGATAGGGCATAGGATAATATCAACAATAACAACATAAATAATTTACATCACCCTATAATGGAATCAAATATATTGTATAAGTTAATATCTAGAAAAAAAATTTCTAATAGATGGAAATTTAGATTCTCCAAGATGTCGGGTAGTTACACCCAAGAACATCTCATTACTAAAATCCATTTCTTTTATATGGCCTTTCAAAAATCACAAACTAATTATATAGAAAATAATATACTCTAATATCAATTTATAACATCATTGAACCGAATTCCATAATTTTATTTAGAATGTTTTTAGGGTTTTTGGGGCACATCTCCCTCAGGGCCTCCCTCCTCTCCCCTACATGAAGTGCACACCCCTCATCATGGTCGCATCTTCCGTCGCAGAACCCCCCTGCGTCCGTCTCACCCGCTAAACACCTGCCAGCTGCTACGATGAGTTCCATCGTCCCGTTCCCCACATATAGCAACCTATGTCGCATGCCCGACACTATATCGTCCCATTGCGCACTCGCTTGCTATGTATCCCAGCCCTCAGCCTCCTCGAAGCGCACCCAACACCACAGCTAGTGCCTTCTACCTTGCTGGAGTGCCCCATACCTGAACGTACCCTGAAGACACACACCCTACCTTTGTGTGCAATAAAAAAAATTCAATTGTTGCCCCATTTCGATCCTCGCACCCTATTGGCATTGCCCCGACCCACCATCCATGCCAAGTTTCCACAACCAGGCCTTTGGAAGACTGTCTCTAGTCACAACCCCCCAATCATTATAGAATTGTGATCATAAATGTTTTATTCCTATTTAATGCTTTTTTAGCTAGAGTTTGCATTATTTTTTAATAGAATTTGTTATAATTGGGTTGGATTTAGTTTCTAGAGCGTGTGGGTGAGGTGCGAATGATATCTCGCACTGGCTCCTAGTGGGTGTTGTCATCACGACTTGGTTTCGAGGTAGGTTCCCATTACATTTTCTTTGGAAATTTATGTTTCACCTATTTCCTATTGTTCAAGAAATATATATGGGCTATTCATTATTGTTTATCTTATTTGTAATTTATATATGATGCAAATTGGTAGCCAAATTCTTCATTTGTAAAAAATAATGTTGTTTTATTACAATTACACACACTATTTGTTTAAATAAATGTCTCATTAGTTTGGAACCATTTTTGTGACACTAAGAACATTATTTAATGTTTTAAATATGTTTGTTTGATGTAACATGTTTTTTTCCATCTTATTGCGTGTTAATTATAAACTATTATGATAAACATTACATGAGGCTCTAACAAATGGCCCGGTTGAATTAATTTATAAATAATGTTTTGTATCATGTTTTTTTGTTTTGTTAGCACCACTATAAAAAATGATTTCTTGTGTTGGTAAAAGTGTGTTTTGTGAACAAAAGTTTTAAATGATTTTAAATTAAATAGAATAGATGGGTCTTTTTAAATAATTTGTTGTGCAATGATGAATTGTGATTCAGTTGGTATGTGGGGGTAAACAGAATTCTTTCGATGTGAAAATGGAATGATTTGAAAAATATTTAGAAATTTTTTGAGTGAAAACATTGTGAAGGACGCGATTTTGGAAAAAGAGATTTCATTTTGAGATAATGATTTGATTGAGAAGGTTTAATGGCCAGTTTGGCCATTTCACGAGGTTTGTGAAAAAAATACATTTATTATGAAAACCCTCATTGGGTTATTATCATGCTTCAATTGAATGCAATGGGTGGGGGGACCTTATTGTGGTTTCTTAAGATCCATTTTTATGGTTCTTCAGTTGGAAGTCGTTTTACTTATTCTATTTTAAGGAATGAGAATGGTCCCCGGGGAAACTCAGGGCGCGACATGTTGTGCATTATTAACATTAAATAAATTGTGAATGGATTCTCATCCAGCATCATTTGGCTCACCCCCATTAAAAATACATTAGACTTCGGAATCTGTAATATTGAGAAAATATTATGAGAATGATTGCTGCACTTGAAGGTTATTGTATATACCAGTGGCCCATAGTAGGTGGATGTATTAGGTTTATTTCTAGGGTATTTTCTGTCAGCCTTCCTGAGAAAGGATGGAAGATCATTTGAGCATTTTTATATCATTTTGTATGATGTGTCAATGAGGACGAGGTATCATGTATTTGTGTCTATTAAACAATTCTTGATCTTATAGTATCTCCCATGTCTATTTGGATTTTGATTCTTGCTTTTTTTGATTATGATGCATGTAGGAATACCTACATTTCCCATGCTATGTGATTTATATTGTTCTTCTTTATGTATTGTTATTCATGGAACGTGGTTAGCTGGTTTTGATTAGGTTTCTTGAAATGGTTTCCAAATGAATTTTTTTACCTTATTTATATATATATGAAAATATTGACACCAATTTCCCTTTGAAAATTTCATTGAAATTAATGAAAAGAATATTGATTTAAAAATTGTTTATGACCAATGATTCATAAATTTTTTTAATATTAACATCTCACAATACATAATTTTATATATTTTAGTTAAAACATGAAATTATGTTACTTTTATTTTAAAGGTAGTGAATTGGGAATAGATATCAGTCCAGCCTACTGATTATTAATACTCACGCCTCTAGTTCTTTTCTATTTTTAGTGTATGTGTTGGATCCATCATGGGGTCTCTCTCCTTGGGCGACACTTGATCATTGAGTCGGGGAGTGACATGTTGGGTCACATGGAGTTAGATTGGACGTCGAGTTTGGTTTGCCTTATCTTCTTTAGTCATGCTTAGATTTCTGTTGACTCATTTATTTTGTGCTACTCTTAATATATTTTCGCTACTTCTATTTATTTTCCCAGGGAGACATTTTTTCCACCATCTCTGTCGATGCCCTGGAACTTTTTACCATCCCGGGAGGATCGGGAATGCCTCTCGAGCCTTTCAGTGGATTAGCTTGGTAGACCAGTTCACAATCGACCTAGGTTTGTTCGTGAAAATTTCTATATAAGTTACCATTGATAAATAATAATAATTAATATGAGATAGTAAATAGCCAAAACACAATCAATTTAATTAATTAAAAATTAATAATATGGAAGAAAAAATTGCAATCAAATAAACCCATATAAAAAATCACATTAGTTTGAAACATATCCATGGATATTGTATCTACTGGAATAATCACATGGACATCAATAAATAATGTCTTAATGAGATTATTCATATTGGATGACATATGAAACTATGAAGACCAATGCTAGTACAATTTATATTTATGTGTAGAAACCCATCGAATTCATTAAAATAATATATCTCATGAGACATTTCAATCCATCTACAAGATATCTATAACAGGGACACAATATAACATTCAATGATTTTATGAATTAATTATATGAAATTTAATTTTTTTATATTTTACATTTCATGTGACAATTGAAGTAGTTATATATTTATAGATATTAATAAAATAAAAATAAATTACTTCACAAATGACTAACATGGATTGTGTTACAAGAGATACTGACTTTTTTTTCTACACATTGTACTTATGTGGATATCTCTACCCAGAACACCAATATTGCCTACATTACATGCAACACCAAGTGATAATTATTATATTATATTATTAATATATATTTAAAAAATAGGAATTAAAATTAGTGATATTAATAATAATATAAACATTTCAATTTTGTATAAATTTTATTATATAAATAAAATTTATTTATAATGAAATATTTCTGTTTTGGTAAATCCCTTTTATTATTAAAAATGTCAATTTCTCGAATGAACAAATTTTAGTGATAAAATTTATTTTACATAGATTTAGAAAAATAATTTGATAAACTAAACATCAATTATTAATTTTTAATTTAGAAATAATATTGGGGTGAGTTTTGTGGATTTTTTTTAGTAACATCATTTTTTGATGAAAAGTGTGAAATACTTCCCTTTAGCTAAAAATTGTATTTTCGGATAAAAAATTGTTAATAATTAATGATATTTAATTTTGTTTTAATGTCAAATTAGATCGATTTTACATATATTAATACAATTTAGGCAATAATAATCAATTTAACTTTTTCATTTAATATAAAAACATAAAAATATTTTTAACTTATTTCTACTTTTAAAACCCATAAATTCATCTCATCTATGAGATTTGGATTAAGCTTAATTTTTATGATTCTATGAATTGGATTTTGAAAAAATAAAATGAACCATTTTATTAATAATTTTTTTTAAAAAAAATGATTAACTTATTGTTTTTCTAAAATGATTTTTGAAATTGATTAAAAATAATAACATTGATTAATGTCAAATTAAGAATAATTCATGCCTGAATATTATTCTTATGTTACCAAAATAACCTAAAACTTTTAGAAACCCTATTTTTTCCATTATTAACCAATAACCCATCTGTTACTGATTTTGGATTGTTTTTAGTACTTTCATTGGAAATTACATGTGTACACCATACTTGTTTTCCAAAGTTCATGGCGAGTCCTTTTCCATTCTAACAAATAGACATCACCTCTCCCACGTACTACCACCCCTCAATACTTATAGGTTCATAAAATATCATCACAACAATCTTCCCAAAATCCCTTCCTTCCTCATAGAATCCTTCCAATGTGTACAAGATAATCCATGGAATGATTTTGATAAACCAATAATAGTTACTCAGTTGGGAGGTAATGTCTTCTCTCAAGGTCACTATATTTTTTTCATATCCCCCCAAAAAATAATTATGATATGAACAACTAATAAACAAAATTATACTAAATATACATTTAGGTTTTTATGTAAATGGTTATACCTACACTTACACACACCAATATCTAATGTGTAACGAAAAATCGGTTTTCCTGTATGGAAAATTACTGCATTACGAAACGATGACAGTTCATTTTATCACTACAACCTATCATGGTAGCCATCATGATGGGAAAACTGTTTATATATGATATATTTTATATTTATTACTTATTTATGATTCCTTATTACTATTAAACCACATGTTTTGTTATATTCCATTTGATGTTAATTTGATAATTTCGTTTGAGGAAGTGTGAACCACCGCCCTCTCCAATTGAAATGACACTTTCATACACTGCATGGATAGTTTTAATGATGATATTAGGGAATATTTAAGATATATATCATCGGATAATTTATATTAATAATTATATATATATGTATTTTATTTTCATTCTTTTATAAGCGGTATGAAACAGAAATAATGTTCATTTGTATGCACGACGTATCGTCTCCATTAATTGTGTAATCTATTTCATAAATATATATTATATATATTATTATAATATAAATATAATGCATATTAGTTATATTTATATCATGGTTTGAAATTTGTAAAAAATTATTTAAAGTATAAATACTAGTGATATTTCAAATTAAAACACATGGGATGAAAAAAGAGAATATTCCGAACATAAAACCACAAGATATGATGGTTTAAATGTGTGTAATATAAGGTCATAATCAAACTATATATGGTATTATATATTATAATATAGTTCTTAAACTTATTTAAAATAAATTTATATGTATTATTTAAGTTGTTTGAATACAATGATATTGAAGACGCAAGGTAAGTGGATTTAAAATCACTTTTAAATTCCTTATGATAAATGTTATGCTCTACAATATTATCTTTTATTTAGTGTATGTATATCTCATGATTCTATTCCATGTATCTTATACATAAATTTATTAGTATTCACATATCAATTTTATGAACATTATTTCATTGGTTATAAGTCAAAAGTCAATCCAAATTGGTGAAATATATTTGTCTTAATTTACTTTCTTTGATACTCATGCTTCATTATAGACATTAATTATCTTCATGGTGAATATAATTCCCTTTTACATGGTATATCAGGAATTTTATTAATTTAATGGTATTTTATGCTTCATGAAACTTCATCTTCTTACAAGGAGAGTATGATGCAAGGTTACCATGTTATATTATTTTATTGAGACAATCCTATCAATTTTCAATATTCTTAAGGATTAATCTCACATTGATGAAATATTAAGATCTATATCTCAAGAATTTTAATGAATTTTTTTCTACTATACTTTTTAATTATTTATTCACATATTCCTTATTGGGACCAGGGGTGTTCATTGGATTAAATGGAGCATGGTTTGTGTTTTTTCTCAATCCCCATTAGGTTGTTCTTGTGTTTTGCTTGTAAAATTTTCTTACATTAAAACCTGAAGCATGTGATTAAGGTGGCATGATTTCCCAGTGTATTCCAAATATTTGGGCCTCAAAATTAGGAGTTTAACATAATTTTGGAAAAATAAGGTTTTATGAAAATGATTTCTCGACGAATCATTTTTAGACCATGAGTGATAAATTTCAGACTGCAAATGAGGTATGTGGTTGGACAAGGAAAAATATAAAAGGTAAGATTTTTTGCGTAATAAAACTATGCAGACTGTGAAAGGGGGTACACTAATTTTCAATTAAACATAGTTCATGGGATGAATATGGTTCACTAGGAGGTTCATATTATGTAGAATGAATATTGTTCAGGGAATTTCTTATTGTTGGAAAAAATTATGTGGTGATTTGTTCGTGGAAGATTTGGTTCACGGGATGAATTGTTGTTAGATAAAATGAGGTGATTATCGATTTTCATAAGATTCTGTCAATCTTGACGGATGTGTGGTGGTATGTGGAATGTGTAGGGATACTCATTTATAGGAGAGGAGCGATGCACAATACTCAAATTTCAGTATTGATAATTTTTTCTAAATATATATTTAGTGGATTATATGGATTTATTTGCATATATGAAGAGAAGTAATACATTAATTAAGGTGTGAAACTGATATTTAAGTCCAAGATAAATTCAAATAATTCTAAAGTGATCATGGGAAGAAAAATCCTATAATGGATACATTGATTGGAAATATATATGCAATTTGGGGAATCCCAAAAATATTCATTTAATATTATTTGCTGAATATGGTTTGCGAATGGTGGTTTATAGAACACGGTTCATGGTAGATGGATCATGGAAGATGGTTTAAGGATGAAGGTTCACATATAATAGTTCATAGAGTATTAGATTGTCTGTAGAGAAGAAGAAGTTTGTGAATGTAGTTTTCAAGTGAAGTATATGGTTGCAATTTTCAAAGACATCATGTGGATGTGGTTCATTGGGCAGTGCCATTCACGGGGGAATAGTTCAAGAACTCATAGTACATAAAATTTGGATAAAATGAATGGTTAAAACACGACTTCAACAGATCATCGATCTATTGTTAAGGATGAATGATTTAATTCCAAATCATTTATGCGACCTTCATGTAGATAATCTAATTTTATATTCATCTCAGAAAAGTGAGAAAGGGGGAGTAGAAAAAATTGTTCTAAGGGATGTAGTTTTCTATCCATAAAACCATGAAATAGGAGTGAGCCTAGACCTATGTGGAAATACTAAACTTATGTAATCTCTATCTAGTGAGGATTTGTGATCTTTGGTACTACTAAAAACTTATCAGCGCATTCTCCATATATTATCCCATAGTTTCTAACAATGTAAATTTGATGTGTGGTCCTTCTGCGAGTGATTGATTAAATTACTATACATTTCCAAAAACCATATTTAACCACTTCATCTCAATGGGGATTCCTGATCTATCACATTAAAAACAATACTCCATGATTCACCCCTCCCCTCTCATGGTGTTATGGTGTCTTTCATCAGTACGATTTCTTACACAATGTGGTACATAATATAGTTCCTAATGTGTTTTTATTAAATAAATGATTTAACTTATCCTTAGAAAGAAATATGTCTTCCATTAAAATCATGACGTCCAAAAAATATTTTTAAAAAATATTTTTTTACTATCCATATCATTAAAATTAATTTTTTAAACCATTTATTCTTTTAAAAAAATTTCAATAGAATCTTTTTGTCATTTTATGAATAGAGAAATTTTCTTAAATTTTTTACATTATAAAATTAATGTTCTAGTCACATATTTTGACATGTATAAATTTACCCCCCATAAATCCATTGAATCATTATTTTCAGATTTAATGTTTATATTTCAATGATATTTTATTAAATGGTATTTTCAAGTGAAATATTTTTCAACACCTTCTCATGTTTGTTATATAGGATTTCATGGATAGAGGATTTCAAAATTTTATTATGCTTAGTTTTTATTCTTTTTAAAAAACATGTTGAAAAATATATCCATGATTATTTTATATATTTTTAGGAAAAAATGGGTTTAAAAATGATTTCAATCCATATTTATATTGTTTTAGAGAATATTAAAAAAATGGGAATAAAAAAATATTCATGTATTCTGCATATGTTTTTAAAATATCTTCAAATAAAAATGTTTCTACATTCTTTAGAAGCTTATTTTATTAGTTTTCATAGAAAATGGGTTTCCAAGTTATTTCATGTATTAATTATATTTTTTCAAGGTGTTTTCTATGAAATTTATTTTCATATGGTTTTATGTATAAAAATTTATTGTTTTTCATAGGTTAAATGATATTTTCCATAAGAAACATTTTTATTGATAATTTAAAATTATTTTCCCAATAAGATGACATCTGTTGAAGTTAATTATTCCATTCTAGGAAATTATCTAATGGATCCATTAATATTCATTATATGAATGGGTTATGATTAGTGTCATGGTCTTTATGAAATTTATTTTCCTTTCATAGGTTATATGTTTATGACATATGTTTCTATTTCATAGATAATATGGTTATAAAATCTATTTCAATTTCATGCCTTATTTGTTTATGAAATCGATTTATCTATCATGGGATATATTATTATGAAGTTATTTATATTTCATGGGTTATTCTAGTTATGAATTTATATTGAAACATTTATTTTACCATAAAATCAGATGTGATTACATATTTGGGATGCCAATTTGAAATCATGGTATATGAAATGATTATGAATGTTGTTGTGGAACTTGTATTTATGATTTCAATAAGATCTCTGAGTGTATTATATATCCATCCAATGGGGTGGGTAAATATTTATATCTCATGATATAGACATTACATGAACTATAAATTATATTGGTTCAGTATTATAGTTCTGTAATGAGAAATGATATTGTTTCTGTAATATAGGGATAAAACGAAGGGTGAACACAGTTCAGTATAAGATGGATGGAACAGGCTGTGAACCTAGTATAGTAATGTACTTTATCCACTATGATCACATTGGAAACAATTAATTGACTATATGTATATAATTATATATTCTTTTGTGTCTTCAACAATTCCATGTTTCAGTGATGTATTATAATTTCATTGAAAATGATCATTATTTCCTTATGATTATTGTATTATGAACATCCATTATTTATATTGATATGTTGTAATGTCCCAACATGACTTAACATTCAATCTAGTAGACGGACCAGTCTCCACGTGGCATCAAGTGCGTCTCCCCAAACGCCAGAGGCTACCAACTAGCAGCGAGGTCCTAGGTGAGTCCATAGGGAGACTATGCCCTCATTACCAATGCATCACAGCATAATTACAAACATACTACATCGAAAGATAATAACCAGTAGATAACACATAGACATCAAAAAAAGATAACAAGCAGAATGATCTGATATATGTATATGCGGGATGATTAAATTCAATACAATATAGTACAAGTCTACAAAATCCCCAAAAAAACCAATATGAATCCCATGTCGCATCACAAGCTTCAGCATAGTCTTGTCTGCTCCTACTCCGGGCAGCAAGTCATATACCTGTACTAGGTTTTATTCCCTTCTCATTACCTAAAATCATATAATATGCTTGGGTCCAAAAACATGACCCAAACAGGGTGTGAGATTGAATCCCAATATGCAACCACCAAAGATATGTGCTAATCTGTCAGTGAATATATAAAACAAAAATGTAATATGGAGAGCAGTAAACAAGGAAAACTAGGAAGTCCAACCCAAGCTTGTGCTTTGGCATGGCGTCGCTTGAGGTATCCATTCCATTCATTAATCATTTCATTCAAGCGTTCAACCATTCTGTGAACCTGTTCCCAGAATACTCAATTCGGAAACCAGGCAATGTTAACGGAGAAAATCCACCAGCACACTACAATCCTGTTTCGGGGAACCCCCTAGGTACCCAGCCTCTCTCTAGGTGCGGTAAATTCCATCGCCTTAGCATTTCCCCAAGATCCTATAAATAAGATCCTGGTATCACCCATTACATATCATGCCCTATTGAGTATGTCCATGGAATATCATGTGGGATCCATGATTCACGCGACACTTGAGTAACAAGTCTCGTATGAGTCCATCCATGGAAACTCAGATTGGTTCCATGGTTCACCCATGACTTGGTTACACATTTTAGCAGTTCAAATCATTTTACTCACGTGGGCTAGCAATTCAAGAATGTGCATACCAGGGTAAAGGCACAAAACTACTTCCCATAACCGAGACCATTTCAATTATGATTTCATTATATTGCAATTAAATTCGTATTTAATTTCCATTTTTAACAACCCACAAGGGAACAAAAAAACATGCCTTAGAGGCATCCTGGTTCAAAAATCCTTAAAAAAGTCATTCGAGGAAACGCACCCAAGGGGTGGTTCTTGCCTAAGGTGTACAACCTAACTCAAGAACTTACCATCCTATTCAAATTACCTACAACATGCTAGGTAATAACTGGATTTAATTTCATGTTCAAGAGACACCCCAAAAGTGGGCGCGCCACACTCCAGCATTTATAAATAGCTTGAAAATCAGTTAAAAGCACGAGACCTCCTACCTTAGGCTCATACTAGATAGATCATCCCATATCATGCTCTGATTCATCCTGGTTTGGAAGAAATCTTAAGAAGAGACGATGAAAAAGAAATTGGGGAATAAAAGCCTTAATCCAATCTGCGTTCGTTATAACCAGAAAAATAGAGAAGGCTTAAAAATGAATCTAGGACATAACATTTCAGATGTAACAAGACGAACGACGGTTGAAACGGAGATCTGACCATGGAGAATTCTCAAATCCCCCAAAGCATACTTGGAGAGCTCCCATACTACTGTCTGGTTGAAGAAGAAGGCCTAGGTAAGGTTTTTATTAAAATTTAAATGATTTAATTAAAAATCAATTAAATTTTAAAGCACATCAGGTCGCACGGTTTACCCGTATGGCCTAAAAAACCATACGGAGACCGTGCAGACCTTCCTAGAAGGAAAGGGGCAACCGTACGGCCACCACGCACGGTTTCCTCAAACTGTGTGTAGGCCATGCCCTTGCCTCTGGCAGGCCTGCACCAAGTGGCATGGTTTACCCAGGCCATGCGCAGGGCTTGCGCAAACTGTCTTCCAGGACATTTAAAGCCTAAAACTAGGTTCCATGCTCTGATCAAGCACCAGAAACCTCCGTAACTCTCTCATTCAAGTCAGGCATCCTCAATATTCCTCAAAAGAATAGTTATACTGAAAATAAAAGGATTTGTAACTCATATGAAACCCATGGTTCTTACTATCTTCCCCCCTTACAACAAATCGTCCTCGAATGGCTCTCAGAAGAGTGGTCAAGATTCTTCTGTAAACATCTCTGGCCACTGAGCACTTACGTCGGCCTCCCGCTCCCAAGTCTCATCCTGTAAACGGTCGTGCATCCATAGCACCCATACTAGAGGAACTGACCAGCCTCGGAGAACCTTCGTGCTCCTATCAAAGGTATGAATCAGATGTACTTCAAAGGATGCATCTACCTGAAGCTCAACCTCCTCAAGATAGAAGGTATGAGACGGGTATGAATTGTATCAACGTAGCTGAGAAATATCAAACACATCATGCATAGCTAGGGTACTCTGAGGTAACTGAAACCGATATTCTATCGGCCCAACCCTATCCAGAATCTAAAAAGGCCCAACATATCTTAGCGATAGCTTACTCTATCTCCTGACCCGCCCGTGTCCCAGCCTCATAAAAATACGAAAGAAAACCCGATCGTTGACCTCAAACTCTATAGGTCGTCTACGGAGACTAGCATATGACTTCTGACGAGACTGTGCAGTAGCCATCTATTTCTGAATCAACTGGATCTGCTCATAGGTCTCCTGAATAAAATGTGGTCCCAGTAAAACTGCCTCACCTACCTCTAACTAGCATAGGGGTGATCGGCATGGCCTACCATATAAAGCATCGTACGACGCCATCTGTATAGTCTCCTGATAACTGTTGTTATAGGAAAAATCAATTAGGGTAATGTGCCTCTCCCATGAGCCCCCAAAATACAGGACGCATGCTCGCAACTTGTCCTCGAGCACTTTTATCGTACTCTATGACTGGCCATCAGTCTGAGGGTGGTATGTTGTGCTCAGATGCACCTGTATACCCAGAACCCTCTGAAAACTCTGCCAGAAGCATGACGTAAAACGAGCATCCCTATCTGAAAAAATGGTGCAAGGGACCCCATGGAGTCATACTATCTCACGGATATACAACCTTCCCAGCTCATCCACACTTAAGTTCTCCTTGATTGGAAATAAATGAGAAACTTTCGTGAACCTATCAACAACAACCCACACAACATCGTTACCTCGATGTGACCTCGAAAAACCAGTCACAAAGTCCATCGCAACATCATCCCATTTCCACTCCGGGATAGGTAACTGCTTTAAAATCCCAGCCGGACGTTGGTGCTCTGCCTTCACTTGCTAGCAGGTGGAACATCTAGACATAAAATTAGCCACTTCCCTCATCATACCCAGCAACCAGTACTCTCGGCGCAAGTCACGATAAATCATAGTGACTCCGGGATGAACTTCCCAGACCGAAGCATAAAACTCCCGCATCAACTCTTCTCTAATATCCAATTGAACCCATACACGTCCATGGATACGAAAAAATTCATCCTCGCCTATCGTCCAACCAGGATGAGGGTCCTCACCTGACACACCTTCTCATAGAACTGGGCCTTCCAAATCTGATAGTTGTCTCATCCTTACTCTATCCAGGTTGGTAGAAGTCACAACTAAGGAAAATAGAAAATACCTCCCTTGGATATTCTACACATCATGATGCATATCAGAGAACAAGGAAATAATATTCCATTCATTTCTATCATGTTGCATTGCATGTATTTGAGTCCTCCTGCTCCATCCATTGGCCACTACATTTCCCTTACTAGGCGTATAAGCTAGCTCGAAATCAAAGGACTGTAGTTACTCCACCCACCGTCGCTGCATAAGATTCAGATCACGCTGAGTAAAGATATATTTGAGGATATTATGGTCTATGTACACAACAAAACGATCTCAAAATAAATATTTTCTCCAACAACGCATCGCATGAACAACTACTTATAGCTTAAGATCATGCATCATATAATTCCTCTCGTGTGGCCTCAGCTGTTGAGATACCTACGCCATGACTCTGTCTCCCTACATCAACACTACACCCATCCCAATACCTAATGCATCACAATAGACCGTGTTACTCTTTCCCTATTCTGGCAGTATCATGACTGGTTCTGATGTCAATCTTCCTTTCAGCTCTTGAAAGGCTGCTTCACAAGCATCTGTCCATACCAATTTCACACCCTTCATAGTCAGGTTTGTCATCGGCGTTGCTATGAGTGAGAAATCTTGTATGAAATGACAATAATAATTGGCAATCCCCATGAAACTCCGTATGTCAAAGACATTCTAGGTCTGCTCCCATGAAACCATATCTCTAACCATCTCTAGGTCTACAGACACTCCTGTCTCAGAGATAACATGGCCCAAGAAGTGAATCTGATCCATCCAAAAGTGGCACTTAGTAGGATTTGTATATAGATGATGCTCTCATAGTGTATTCAGAACGATCTCAAGATGGATGTCATGGTAATTTCTATTTACAGAATACAGCAAAATATCGTCCTCAAAAACCACGACGAACAAGTCCAATTAAATATGGAACACACTATTCATCAAATCCATGAAAACCGTTGGTGCGTTCGTGAGACCGAACGGCATAACCAGGTACTCATATAAACCATACCTGCTACAAAAAGTTGTACGAAGTATGTCTGTAGGTTGAAAATTCACCTGGTGATACCCTGACCTCAAATAAATTTTTGAGAAAACCCTAGCTCTTCGAAGCTGATCAAACAGTTCATCTATCTACGGTAAGGGAGATAAGTTTTTAACCGTCAGTTGGTTCAACTTCCGATAGTCCACACACAGCCTAAGAGTCTCATCCGCCTTTTTCTCAAAAAGGACCAGCGAACCCCATGGAGAAATATAGGGTCGAATAAACCATTTTTCTTCCAAATCTTCGACCTGTTTTTGAGCTCTTGAAACTCCGGAATAGCCATCCTGTAAGAAAAAAAGGATACTGGTGAAGCTCCTATCACTAGATCAATGGAGAACTCCACCTCTCTCTCAGGAGTTAAACCTGAAAATTCATTGGGGAAAACATCCCTAAAGCACTCAACCACTGGAGGAAGGTCCATCTGACTCACCCCTGATCTTCCCGAAACAAACTATCGATCTGGGCCGTCATCTCATCTAGCCCACGATACTCTGGTTTTGGTTGACATTCACAGAGATCACACTCAACCTTAAGAGTATAAACTTCACCCTCGGGTGATGTAGAAATCACCCTCCGATGGTAACAATCAATGTAGGCTCGGTACACTACTATCCAGTCGATACCGAGAATGACGTAAAAACCTATCATTTCAAGAATATAAAGATCCCAGACGAAGTGACACCCTAGAACATCAAGGGGGAACCCTCTGCACTTGCATACAACCTCTTCCATAACATCTAGTGGTGTGTCTAGCGTCAAGACGCCATCGGAGGACAACAAAACTAGCCCAAGGCTTTTCACTATAGGTGTAGATATAAAACATTGTGGTGAACCTGTATCAAAGAGGGAAGATTAAATAACATATGATACTAAGATCGTACCACACTCTGTAGATGATCCTGCTCCCTAATCCTCAGAAGTAGGATTCACTACATACATCTGGCCAGAACCACGACCCTATGAAATAACCTCACTACCCGAAGCTAGCCCACTCTAACGTCTCGGTGTACCTTGTGCCTGGCTACCTCTGCCACGGCCACTACCTCGGCCTGATCGGCCAGTTGCACCCTAACTCCCCATCTAATGAGAATCTGCTGACCCTGCTCCTTCATATAGTGTTGGAGCGGACCCTCTATCACTAGCTTCTGGTGGAAAAATTCTAAAGAAACGTTCAATATGACCCATCATGCCATAAGATCGGCACTCGACTGGGTCCCTCGGACACTGTGGCTTCATGGGTCCCTGCCTACAGCACTGGTATCACCTCCGTTTACTAACCTAAGATAGGTTATGACTTCTAGAATCACCATGTGGATGCTTCAGACAATTATTCCTACTAACAGTCACTGCAGTACCTGATCTCGATGCCGAAATTCTCTGGCTCGCACCACCAGACTCTCTTAGGTTACGTTCTGTGATTAGCGCATGGTTCAAAATTCCAGAAACTATAATCAACGTGATTATATTTACCTGAGATCAGATTTCATATCCTAGACCATCCTCAAAATGCCTGGCCCTCGACTGCTCGTCGCCCATTAGGATAGCTGCAAAGCGTTGAAGCTCAGTAAAATGGGCCGAGTATTCCATCACTAATAATGCGCCCTATTCTAGATTCAAGAACTCATGCACTCAATCGGCCCTCAAGGTCTCAAGATAAAAAAAATCATAGAAGGCCGTATAAAGCTCTAACCAAGCCATCTCTCGATGACAATCGGACTGGGTGATCACGTCCCACCACCTCTTGGAGGAATCACGCACCATGTACATAGAGAGCTTGACGCTCCTCTACGGAGGTGTCTTCACATGCTCAGAGATAGCTATTATCGCCTCTAACCAGGACTCTACATCATGTGGTCCACCATCCCCTGAAAACGTAGGCGGATGTTGCTGCAAAAACTCACTCATCAACTCTTCCATAGTTGGGTCAGGTCGCGGTGTTCCCTAAATGGTCTGCATAAAACGCAACAAGCTCTCACAGAACGGTTCCTCAGCACCTGTGTCCTGTAGAACTGCTGTTGTCAGAGCAGGAACAACTGAAGTTTCCTCTTGTTTCCCATGTCCTATCATATATGGAACAAGGCCTTCACCACTCTCCCGACGTTCAACTGGAGGTCTCCCGGGTGGCATGACTCTGCAATGCCAAACAAAAGCCCCATTTAAAGATTTTTAACGAGATTATAAACTCATGAGCACAAGAACATGGAAAGGACAAGTCAGGACCTTCCTAAAAACCATGTCAACCCACAACCTGCTTCTAAAGCCAAGACTTCATAATGATCAGTCACCAAAAACCACTAGAGTCACTAACTCTTTCCCACAAAGAAGTCGGGTCTACCTCAGGCTCTATTTTCAACATTCATTCTTTTACATAACTTTTTTCAAAATCATTAAACAATGGTCCACCATGTTTTGATCCCTGAGGGCCCATAACACCTCATGAATCAAAATATTATGCCCATATAACGATGAAATTCAATTTCATTTAGCATTTGCATCCCATTGGGGCATCATTTTCCAATACATAAGGGCCCATACACCTTATGAATTGAAAGATGAAGTCACTCTTCATTCATTGCACCCAATATAACAAAACAGTAGGCACACCTATCAATCAACTATTGAAACCGTATGAAATAGCTATCACAACACTTATCACAACATCATGCAATATCTAATGAATCCTAGATAGAATGTCATAATTCATGACATGTGATTCCTAAAAAGGTCCCTATATGATGCATGAGATGGAAACCCCTCATCTCATTAGGTTGTAGCGAAATAGAACCCACAATAATATCAATAGTAACCTCAAAAACCATGTGGGATACCCAACGGTGAAATCAGAACAACTGTAATAATTAAAACCAGAAACACAATTCCATACGAGGAGACATGGATTTTACCTATACAAGGGTTTGCAACTCCCAGACACTGTTTATTATCAATTTTCCTTCCCTTCCTACTACTGTCTATAGTCGCCAAATAGTAAGTCAAATTAAAAAATGAAAAACCCTCTGAAACCACTTTGTAATGTCCAAACCCGACTTACCATCCAATCAGGTAGCCGGACCGGTCGGCACCTGGCCCCAGGCGCATCTCCCCAAATGCCAGAGGCTGTCGACTAGCAGTGAGGGCCTAGTTGAGTCTGTTGGGAGACTATGCCCTCATTACCAATTCATCATTGCAAAATTACAAACATACTACAGCGGAAGAGAGTAACTAGTAGATAACACAAAGACATCAAAAATAGATAACAAATAGAAGGATATGATATATGTATATGCGGGATGGCTCAAGTTAATACAATACAATAAAAGTCTATAAAATCCCAAAAAACCAAAATTTATCCCCTGTAGCATCACAAGCCTCAGCTTGGTCCCGTGCACTCCTACTCCATATAGCAAGTCATGTACCTTTACTAAGGTGTTTTCCCTTCTCATTACCTGAAATAATATAATCGGATTGGGTCCAAAATAATGATCCAAACATGGTGTGAGATTGAATCCCAGTAGGAAACCACCAAAGATCCATGCTAATATGTCAGTGAATATATAAAACAGAAGTGTAATATGGAAAGCAGTAAATAAGGAAAAATAGCAAGATTGACCCAAGATTGTGCTTTGGCTTGGCGTCACATAAGGTATTCATTCCATTAATTAATCATTTCATTCAAGTGTCCTACCATTCCATGAACCCGTTCCTAGAATACTCAATTCGGAAACCAGTCATCGTTCAGTGAGAATATCCACCAACACCCTACAAGCCCATTCCGGGGAACCTCCTAGGTACCAAGCCTTGCTCTAGGTGCGTTATAGTCCGTCACCTGAGCCAGTCCTCGAGATCGTATAAAAAAAATCTGGGTATTGCCCATGACATATCATGCCCTATTGAGTCCGTCCATGGCATCTCACTTGGGATCCATGATTCACTCAACACTTCATTAACATGTCTCATATGAGTCCATCCATGGAAACTCTCATTGGTTCCATGGTTCACCCATGACTTGGTTTCACATTTATCAGTTCAAATAATTTCACTCTTGTGGGCAAGCAATTCATGAATTTGTATACAATGGTCAAGGGGAAAAACTCCATCCCATACCCGGGACCATTTAAATTAAAATTTCATTCTACTGAAATTCCATTCATATTAAATTTCCATTTTAACAACTAACAAGGGAAAGTAAAAACATGCCTCAAAGGCATCCTGGGTAAAAAAACCCATAAAAGAGTAATTCAAGGCAACACACCCAAGGGCGGTTCCTACAAAAGGTGTACAACCTATCTTAAGAACTTAACATCCTATTCAAATAAGCTACAACACGCAAGGTAATAACAAGGTCAAATTTCAGGTTCAAGCGACAACCCAAAAATGGGCAAGCGGCACTCAGACATTTATAAAAAGCTTGACAATAAGGGAAAAGCATGAGAAAACCTACCTTAGGCTCATAATAGATATATTGTCTAGTATTAGGCTCTGATTCATCCTGGTTTGGATGAAATCTGAAGAACAGAAGAAGAACGCAAAATTAGGGCATATTCTCCTTAATCCAATCTATGTTTATTATAACCAGATGATTCGAGAAGGATTACAATTGAATAGAGGGACTTACCGTTGCAGATCTAACAAGACCACCGATGGTTGAAATAGAGATAGGATGATGTAGAAGGCTCAAATCCTCCTAATCTTAATTGGAGAGCTCCCTCACTGCTATCAAGTTGATGAAGAAGGAATATGGTAGGTTTTTTTAAAAATTTAATTAATTTTATAAAAATTAAATTAAATTCCAAAACACATCAGGTCGCACAGTTTACCTGAACGGCCTGACAAACCATGTAGAGACCGCGTGTACCTTCCTTGATGGAAAGGGGAAACCGCACGGCCACCACACATGGTTTCCTCAAACCGTGCGTAGGTCATTCCACTGCTTGTGCCAGGCCTGCACCATGAGGCACGGTTTACCCAGGCCATGCGCAGGCCATGCACAAACCATGTTCTAGGCCATTTCTAGCCTAATACATGGTTCCAGGCTCCGAAAAAGCCCCACACACATCCATATCTCCCTTGGTAAAGTTAGGGATCCTTAATAGGGCTCAACAGAACCGTTATACCGAAAAGAAAAGGATTCGTACATCATATGAAAACCTGCATTTTTACATATGTAGTCTCATGGGTATGATCATAAAATATTATGAAAAAGTTCCAAACCAATTTTTTTTGTTATGATTACACATTTATTTTATTAATCCATATTAAAATCTGAGCACACCCTTTTCTTATTATTCCATTCCATAACATAGGAATATAGGTTTTAGTTTTAAGAACTAATGTTGGAAATATTTATGGGTTATGTAAATAATAGTTCACAATTATAAAGGATTTATATTTACATATTTTGGATGTCATAAATATTTTACATTCCTTTGGAATGTATATTTTAAAGTAAAAAATATTCATCTAAAATGATGTAATATCCCTATATATCATGCATTTATATATATAGTTGGTATCAACGGAAAGGTTTAGTCAACCTATAGAATCTAGGATGAGAAAAATTATTTGAGATATGATGGTATATTTCTATTGATATGGATTGAGATGGTAATAAGTATAAGTACCAGGATGTGTTAATTTTTATGAAATGAATTGGAATTTTTTTAACATATAGAGTAAGTGGTTTCATTGAAATAAATCCTTTTCAATATAATAAAAATAAATGTGTATCTAGAATTGATTTAAATAGGGTGAAATTATATTAAAATATCATCTAGTCCTGAATATGGGTAATCTAGTACACTAAAATGGGCTATGATGCACAATTGGTTTGTGAATCCCATGGTTTATTCATTTGGAAATCACAGACTCGTCATGAACCTTCATGATTGATTTTAATATAATTTGGATTTGAATAATCTATGATGAACTTATGTGGTAGTATATTAATAAATTTTTCAGGATTTAGACATATTATTTGTAAATCGTTTCATGACTATGTGGTTTTCTTCATTGATAAGTAATGCTAACACAGTGCTTCTGGTTTTAGTCAATTTCATGAACCAGAAATAACTAGATTGTGGTTGAATGTGATGAATGAATTTCTAATGAATTGTTAAGTGGGATGATCACTAGAGTGATATATTTTTTGATCATTAATAATCATTTATGATGGAAAATTATTGAAAATTTGGTTTTTAACCTACTCTAGGACTAACCTAAGAAAGAATGAAGCATCTCCCTGAGAGTTATGGTAACAGAGACCCTGGAGGATAGAATAATTTATATCCTTTGTGAAATAAATTTGGAAATAATAATTTATCCGAATTTATTATTGGAATAAGAAGATTTTTTTATTATTCAAATGAAAGACACAAAGAAAATGTCTTGAAGGAAAATGAAGACTTTAGTTAACAAAAAGGATGAAAATATTGGAATCCCTAATAAATCATATAATGCTATGTTATTTAAGTTGTAATTATGTGTTAATTATATATCTCAATATCCCAAGATAAAATCTTATATGGGGAACCTAAAAGGGGTGCATGTGATGGTTACATTTTAGATGATGATGATACTAAAGATGAAATGTGAATAAGAAGAGTTGTTGTGTAATAGGATGAGGTAGCCTTTCAAATGGAACGCATATAATGTAGGAGAATAAAATTTTTATGTATTTTCATTCAAGATGTATGTTGTTTTAATGGTAAATTATTTATGGTTTGTTCATTTTCGTTTTTCAATACATATTTACAAGAACACATTTAATGGCCCTATGGAATATAAATGTTATATAATGGAAAGGTTAGGTCAACAAAAAATAAACCATTAAAGGAAAGGTAACCCTTAATATGTTCTCTATGATATGATAATTTTTTCCAGCATTGAAATTTGGTATATGAATAAGTATATTAAACTATACATATTACATTGTAATTAATTAAGGACATTTTATAAAGTATTTTATTCTATCTTGGATGATGTTTACAACATATTGTGCTTATCGAATATATCTAGTAATCTATGGATGAAGGATGTATGAATGTTTCCAAAATAATTTTTGATAATTTTTGTTGTTAACATGTTCCAAAAAAATTACCATAAGGGTATCCACATGTTTAGAATGTGGCAACAAAGAGCTACTTTGAGATATACGAGGGATCAATGGAAACCCATTTTATTGACTTTCTATATATGGTTTTGGATTTTCATATAATATATGGGTTATAAGATTATCTATTCAATAAATATTTATGTATAATGTTGGAGTAAGTATTTATGTATTAAGATTGTATTGAAATTCTTGGTTAACAGGATATTTATTGAATACAATTATTTAAAGTATTTCTATCATGTTATTGAAATTATATTAGTATTTTTTTTATAAAATAAAATCATGTATGTTATGTTATAACCAATCGTGTGTGAATATTCCATGTGTCTTAAACCCATGAATGAATGATGACAGGGATTTCCTTCCTACCACTTGCCTATGTGATATCCTATTTAATTTATAATTATTTTTGATAAAAAATAAATTTATCATTAAATAGTAGTGTAAATTTTAATGTTTTTATATTAATGTATTAAAAATATTCACATTAAAAAATATATATCGATGAATTGTTATACATATAATTCATTTATGGGCCTTATGGTATATTAAAATTGTATTTTGGCAATTGTGGCATCGAGTTTAGATTTTGGAGGTCCATTACATGAAGTAATAGATGAATTATAATTTGATAAAAGAACAAATAAAGACTGATTTTTTATAGATATATATCAACTAATTACATTTCATTATATTTTTGGACAATAATAGAATTAATAAATGACAGGATAACAATCAAAAGAATATTTGTTGTCATAAATCTATAATTTTTGTAAAACCATTGTCCTTATAAATAATCACATATTTCAAAATATGAGGCCCTAAAATTTTCATTTCACATTTACTTTTATCTAATTGATGACCTCAACCAATCTATATAAATACATATGCTTTTCATCCATGTCCAATCATCTCTCCCAAACTACCTATGTCGAAACCTAGTTATATATTACTTTGTGTGACCATTATGGTTCTAAAATTATGTTTTTAATGTTATATTAGTATTAATATTTATTATATGGGTTTCTATGAGTGAATGTTTCAAGTATTAAAACCTTGATAACCGAGAAGAATTTTTAGGGTTAAATTCCTTTGGGGGTTAAATGTAACGGCTCAATATTTTGTGCAATTTGTTTTCAAAAATTAATTTATCATTTTGATATTCAGCATTTAATGTGATTATAGAAATATATATATCTATCTATCTATCTATCTATTCATATATATATATATATATAATAAGTATAACCCCCTTTATCATAAAACCAACTTGGCTAGTGTCACAAATTATATCAACTTGTCTTATGCAACATGCAATAAACAATTTGAAAATATTGTTTTATCAAATGAACAACATTTAATTTTTTCTAAAATATTATATAATTATAAACTATAAATTAAAATTACATATGTAAATATTAATAATTACTTTTGTAACATTTTTCTATAATGTTAATATATAAATAAATCATATTGATAATCAGAGATCGAATTTTCAGTCATGTTTGTTTGTATTTAAAAATATTGTTTTCTCAAATGAACAAAATTTAATAATAAAATAATTTTTAGAAATATATATAATTTTAATTTGAATTTTTTTAATGTTGGTATTAAATTATAGAATTTTATTTTATTTTTCCGAGGAACGCCATTTTTTAATGATTAGTGAAAAAACACAACTTTTTAGGTTCAAACTGCCTTTATGAATAAATAAAAATTCATGTTTATATATATTTTTTATGTCACATTATATCAATTATACCTATATTAATACATAATATTTAATGATAATCAATTTCACTATGAAATTTAATATAATAACCGAATAATCCATCGATCTTTTTTTCACTTAAAAACACATAATTTCTTCATGTTTGCAGGATTATAATTAATTTCAATTTTGTGGAATATATGAATTTAATTTTGAAAAACGAATATAAAAAATTTAATCAGTGTATTATTTATATTCAGATAACATAAAATTAAGTTTTTACAATAAATTATATTAAGTGATATATAAATTAATTAAAATGATTACTGTTAAATTAATTGTAATTAGGGACTAAACATTAATCATAGGGGCCCAAATGACCTCTAATATTGTTTAAAACCCATTTAAATCGGTGTATTCAGCCCTAAAAATCAATTATTGATTTTTTTTGATTTTTAGGAATTATGTTCAGTAATTACTTGTGTACATAAATCTTGTTTTTAACTATTACAACTACGCCATATTCTATACATTTAAAAGGCTAAAAGTTTTCCAACATCCTCACACCAATAAAAAATATTATGAATGTAAAATATAGAATAAATATACATATTAACATCCCGAATTTCCTCTTAGAATCCTTATCTTGGGTGAAGGAAATTCAATGAATCCTTTTTTGAAAAACCAAAAGGAGTTACCATATTATGAGGGAACATCTTCTCTCAAGTCCATTAATACATTTTCCTTATAAAAACACTCAAATATTATTTTTATATCATGATTTAAAAAAACATGTTTCCTTTAAATACCGGTTTAATAATTTGTAAATTTTCTGGACTACACATAGACACACATCCATATAATGGTTAACGGGAAAATTGTTTTTGTGAATGACAAACTTTTGCCTCACAAAACTATGATTGTTAATTTTTCAATTAAGAACAATAATCATGAAAGTTATGATGGAAATTATTAATATATATGCTATATATTATATATATTATTTATTTAATCTATTGTATTAGTATTTGAGACCATATGATTTTACCTTTTATTTGGTGTTAATAATATAATTTCATTTACGGAAGTGCAGAATACATCCCCCTCAATGCAATATGAATCCTTCATAAATAGCATGGATTTAAATAAAGATGGTTATAGTGAATAATATATATATATATATATGATAAAATTAACCTACATTAATAATTTTATTTATATACATTAATATATGTATATATATTTTACTTTTTTCGTCCAAAATGAAAATTAAACATATATAACGTTCAAGTGGTCATACGACCTACTATCTCCATGAATGAAATATTCTTTATTATACATGAATATTCTATAGATTATAATAATACAAATATCATTTATATTAATGATATATATATCATTTTTTATTTTCTAGATATCTATATATAAAGGATAAATACCAATGATTTAACAAATAATGCCACTTGTGAAAAATAAAGCGAATATTACCTAAAGTGAAACTTCATCATAGGATGTTAAACAAGAGGGTATTATAAGGTCATAATAAAAAAAATATTTTTTATATGTACTAATACATTTATTTTAAATATTTATAATAAATTTATATTCAACATGTAAGGGATTTTAATGAGTACGACAAGAGTCATGACCAACTGATAAGGGATATTATCTAACATATTATTTCTCAAAGATACATGTTATTTTCGCTAATCTTTACTTTTTTGTAGTGTATGTATATACTATTATTTTATTACATGTATCTTATATGTGAATTTATGGGTTTCAAAATATTAATTTTACGGTCTTTCTTTCTTTAGGTATATGTTTAAAAAGATACCAAATCAGGGAAATAATTTTGTCTTAATTTTACCTATTTAAGAATCTTTATATATTATACAAATAAATTATCATCAAGGTGTATATAATTAAATTTCACATGTTTTATCATTAATTTCCTTATTTTACTGATATTTTTAGCATCCAAAATATTTTTTATTTCTTGGATAGTGGTGTCCAATGTTACCAATTTATAAGAGTTTATTAAGACAATCAACTTCTTTTCCTGATTTATTATGTTTAGTTTTTATAAAAAAAACATGTAATCTGTGTTCCAAGATATTTATTTAAATTAATTATATTAATATTATTAAACGTTTATTAATATATTGGTATCATTTATTCAACACATTGGAAAATGATATATTTCATTAAATGATTTAATGAATGACGACAATACCTTCTCTTTATTCCAAAATCGATGTTCCTTTTAAAATAATTATTTCAAAAATGGGTTTCTATGTTCATTCAACTAATATCCTAAGATAATTAAATGAAATTTATAAATATTTTTTATGTTTTCTTTCATATAATATTCTTTTTATTTTCCAAATGAGGCATTTTTCACTCAATTTTACCATGTAAAATTAATGTTCTTTTTAACTCGTACAACATGTACAACACAATCCACCATGAATCCTATAAATATTTATTTTCATGGATAATTTTTACTTTTTAAAGGAATGTTTTATAATGTTATTTCTAAGTAAAATGGTTTTAAAAATGTTTTGATTATTATTTTATATTTTTTACAGAAAAATATATTTGACGTGCATTTAATCTTATATTATATTTTTTTTCTTAGAAATTGGTTTCAAAATAAATTCAAAACTGTATTTTATGTTTTCAAGTGAAATGGGATTCTAATTTTCATCGCATAATATTTATATATATTGTATATATTTTCAATGAAATGGTTTTTAAATTGTTTCCAAGCAACCTTTATATGTTTGGAAAATGATTATGAATAAAAAAAATTTTGTAAAATTTTGAATATTAATATATTAGATTTCAAGGAAATGGTTTTAAAAATTATATCATGTCATATTTATAAGTTTTCAAGTTATTTTATATTAACATTATTTTAAAATTGTTTTATGTATTAAAACTACTTTTTCAATGATGATTAGACATTCTCCTCATGAAACATTTTCGAAAGATATTTCAAAATTATTTTCCATCTACGATGACTTCCCAAGATTTTGTTCAAGACCTTATAAAAATTATCTAAATGTACCATTACTATTATATATTTTAATGGTTTATGATAAATTTCATGTTCATTATGAACCGTGTTCTCTTTCCGAGGTTATATGTTAATCAAATATGTTTCTATTTCAAGGGTTATATGTTTATGAAGTCTATTTCTATTTCACTAGTAATATGTTTATGAAATCCTTTTCTCATTCATGGGTTATATGTGTATGAAATATGTTTATCGTTGAAATGATATATCTTTGATGAAGTAATTATGAAACCTGTTCTTTTCCTATGGTTTTAATATGATTACTTGTTTCCGATACCCTTTTATTAGCATTAATTATGATATAATAATTTTTGATCATGTGGAACATGTATGTATGATTTAAATATGAGATATGTGGGACCTATATAAAAATTAAATTAATTGGTTAATGATTTATATATCACTAGATAGACAAGGATAGAATGAGAATAGAACTCAATTAACTATTACAGGGCCATAATGGGAAACAAATTCGGTTCGGTAAAGCATCACTGGAACGAGGTATGAACTCTGCTCAGTATTACATGGATGGACGGGGCTTTGAACCTTGTTTATTAAAGTACATTTTCCACTACCAAGAACTTCGAATCAATTCTTTGAATACGTTGTAAATCAATATATGTACTTATGTGTCTACCATAATTCCATGTTTCATTCCATTGTTATACATTTACATCTAATGTTATTTATTTGTTACGATTCATGTCTTATGATGTCACAATATTTATTATGATATATAATATTCAAGGTATGATCTTCAAATGTTATTCTAATGTTTTATACCCTTTTGTTCATTTTATTCTTACTCATTTATTTTATTTACCTTTACTGATCATATGAGGTCCCCCCATTATTATGTTTCTTCTACCAAATATATGATGAATGAGTTTAGTTAAAAGTATGACTGTGGGAGATATTTATAAAAAATGTGGATGATATTTTCCCAAGATATAGGATTTTTATTTGCATTTCCAATGATAGAAAACTATTAAGTTCATTAGGAATTTATTAATTATAATATACTAAATCTTCATCTAAAATTATAAAATATTCATATATGTCAACCCTGGGTTGGTATACAGACATATATTATTATATGACAAATGGATTCAAAATATATAAGGGCATAAATATAATCAAAATAATAATTCAGATTAGGAAAGAACATAAGAAATGTTAACACATACACAAACCAAATTAATATAATTAGAAACCATCCAATGTAATTTGGTGAATGTTAAAAAAAAGTACATCATAATTCATTATAATCATAATCCATATAATAAATTGATATGTATTATTTTAAAAATGTGATGATGTCATTTTTTATTTTAAATATGTTAAAAATAACTGTAAATCATTTTCATGGTATATGTCCCTTTTTATATGAAGATAATGTTTTTAAAAGATTCATAAAATATTTATAGAATAATCTTATTTGAATATAACCATTAATAAATTTAAATTAATAATTAAAATATTTATTGAACACGTTGTATAAATATAACTACCCTTCCATAAACATGAAAACAATGATCTCATTCAAATATTCAGTATAACACAAAATATGACATGTTTCGAAAACATCCTAATAAATCATATAGTTTTAAAAAAACTTATTTCAATGTAAAATAGAATTTAATATATGATTTTTAAAATTGTAAATAATATATAATCTTTTTTAGAAAACAGGTATTTAGATGAAAATTAATTTTTTACTATTCAAAATAATTAAAGTCGATTTTTATTTATTCCATTTTGATAATTATTTTAAAGTAAAAAGTGTGTAAGATTTGTATTACTATATTAAATATTTCATTAATAAATACATAATAAAAAAATAAATGGATTTTATGATATAAATATCAACAAATTCACTCAATGGAGTCCTAAACAAAAACAATCTAGAATATTAAGTAAATTATGAGGTAAACCATTTCATCCTTGGTAACATCTAAATCATAATCACCATTATTAATTTAATAAAAAAAAATTAAAAACCATGAATATAAAAATAATCATGATATAACTTATCAAAAATTTATTTATTTACACCACAAAAAGGAATAATTTTTGAATATAGTGTGTGTCTAACAAAAGTAAAATTGAGATGAGAAATAATAGCATTATATTTGAAATCACTTACTTGTCTCAAAACCACCTGTATAATAAAAATAATACTCTAAATATAATCCAGATCAATTATCATATATCTTATACCATACTTTGATAGTGGATACATTTTAAATATTTCTGTCAATTATATAAATATAAAATACCTTAATTTTTTTTGTATTGATGATAAATCTATTAATATTAGTTGTTGAAACTGGATAAAACCATTCCTGGAGATGGTAGGTCATTCATAAAAATTAATGTAGTTTCTATTTTTATCAATTTATAGAATGAATGTAAAATAAACAATTATTCCAAATGATTGTATAGATAATATTTCATATATAAAATATATTTTAATATTATAAATCTATAATATCAAATGTGAATAGGATGAAAAGAAACACATCTCCATGTGAAGGTTGTAGTCCCTATGTACGAATTTACGATATTATTGTTTTCAATTGTATTTGAAGGAATGATGATATATTTGATATTATAATGAAAAAATTAGTTTATGATAATAAATAAAAATTATATACATCACATTTATCATTAATTCATTTTACATAAAACATATGTTAAATATTAATCACATTTCATAGTGATGTCATTATCTATCGTACACATGATCATTGTTATTGTATCCCACAAATAGTGATTTGAAATAATTTATTTGTGATATCATAATTATATAACAATATTAATTTCGTAAATATCAATTTTTTAAATCATCATGATATATATAATTTAAAGGTATTGAAGGAAAATTAATTAAATCAGTTTGTGAGGCGGTCTTATATCGTACAGACAATCAATGGTTTCAATTACCATGTAATAGATTTTGAGAAGGATGAATTATATGAAATTAATAAAATAATATATAATCACATAGTAGATAAATTTTTTATTTTATTATCATAATTTACAAATGTTTTAATAACTTACATGAAGAAATAATGAAAATAAAAAGTATAATATTTTTACCATTTTATTAAAGATCGTTAGTATGTTTATATCAATAACAATGTTAAGTGGGATCTCCAATAATACTATAGATTATATGATTTTTAAGTGATGTTATAATACTAATTATTACACATTTTTCAAAACCATACTGTTTTGGAAGTTTGAATAGTGATGGAGAGGGTGTTTCTTTTATACGGGGCGAAGAGGACATAAATGTAATCATTGAAAAGATAAAGTGATAACCACGTTTTCCTCATGTTCAACCCCCCCAAATGGATAATTCTATAACATTATAGGTTATATGTTTTATATATACAAATATAATAGCAATAATAATATTAATTGTCAGTTATAACCTATATATTCTTAGCATAACCCCCTAGTAAACCTAGTTTTAACTCAACAAAATTCCTTAATTTTATTCAATTCTCATTATTTTTAATGAATATATTTGTTTAAAATTTTATATATTATATATTATTATTATTAAAAATATATAATATATATTTTCAGATTAAATTTATAGATGTATGTTAAATAAATTTAACTGTTAGTCACACATGCAATAAATGTGTGGTTTTCCAATGAGAATAGACTCATATTTATAGAATTTTTTGTTATCAAAATTTTATTTTAAATATCCTTAAAATGAACTAAATTCGTTATGTAATAAATTTAATGAAAATATATTTCATTGAAATAAATTATACTAATAATTATAACATTATATAAGTTTAACTAAATGGATTTTTTTCAAAGAAAATAGAACTCTCACTATTTATATAATTATTTGTTGGTCGGAGTGGATACTCAAGAGGGGGGTGAAATGAGTTCCAATTAAAACATTCTGTTAAAATTTTTTCTCTTAAAATCCACCAATTTAAAAACAAAGTTAAACTGTAGTGAATCTATACAGATTGTAAATGTTCAATCAGTTTCTCAAAGATTGATTTGGTCTCAGTTGAATTAATCTGAAGATTAAATTAACTTTCAAAACTAACTTACTGATTTACAATAAGTATAAACACATGAGAATTTAACTATAAAAGTATATTTAAAATAGTGTTTTATTTAAAAGTAATATCAGCGGAATAAGTATATAGTTTACTTATAGACTTAAATTAAAATTCACATCAGAGTACCAAGAGGTTCAGTCTCAAGACAAGACTTAGTCCTCTCAACAATTTATATAAATTTATCCACACCCTGGATTGGGGTAAAAACTGTGAACGACTATCTAGGACACACAAGGACCTCTACCACAGTTCTTTGTGGGAAAAAATAACAATGAACAGGCCACACAAGGACCTCTTCCACAGTTGTCGTGGGTAAACAAGAGTAAACAATTGTGGTTTGAGGATTTTGATATCCTCCATCTCAAGTATGTGTAGTTGTTATAGCTCTTGAGATTATTCATTGAACTTGTGTTCTTGATGTATATCAATGTTCTTCAAGTTCTTCTTTTCATGTATGTGTATGGAAGAATTCTCTCTCTTTTTGTATCTTCGTATCTGTTGTATATTTGTGTGTATCTTTTTTTGTGTGTCTCTTTACTGCAGCTCTATCTTCCTTTTATTCCACGAGCTCTGGAAGTAGGAATGATTACCTTTTCAGAGGTACGAGGTATGGTCCCCTAACATTCCAACATTCAACATTAAATAACATTAATTTCATTAAAAACATCAAAAATGACCGTTAGAGTTAAATACGAATTTATAGAAATTCAAAAGTTTTCATGACTATCGGTGAGTCATGTGATCGGTGAGACATTTTGAATCTATATTGGTTTCGGTAGCATCAGCATCGGTGTATCAGCATCAGTGTCTCAGCATCGGTGTTTCAGCATTGGTGTCTCAGTATAGGTGTCTCAACATCGGTGTGTCAGCATCGGTGTCTCAGCATCGGTGTCTCAGCAGTGGTGTCTCAACATCATTGTCTCAGCATCAGTGTCTCATGATCGTTGGTATCTATTTAGTTCTTCGGTAGCTATCTGTGCGACCATTCATCATCGGTGTGACCGTTGATCATCGGTGCAACCATTCATCATCGGTGTGACTGTTCATCATCGGTGCGAACATTCATCATCGGTGCGACCGTTCATCATCGGTGCGACCATTCATCATCGGTGACTCACGATAATGAGTATCGGTGAGTCCAGATGATGAATTCTTACAAAGTGTCTCTTCAATCCAGAATACTTCCAGGTCAACTGTAACCATACATTGATCATAGATAAACAATTGCAGATATGATTTAAACATATTTAGAACAAGTTGAACAAGATATTAAAAGGAAATAAATAAAAACAATATTTGTGATTATTAAAATAATCATTCCACATAGAGTTCAACAATCTCCCCCTTTTTGATAATAACAAATCAATGGCATAAAAGAAGAGAGAATACAGTATTTCATTCATTATGATCCCCCTATAAAAAAGAATATATTCCATAAGATAAAACATGGTTATAATAGAAACCAGAAAATATATATAACTGAGGAATTCTCCTCTTTCAACATTTCTCCCCCGATGTATACATGCATCAAATAAATAGCCAGCATGGACATTCAGGTCACCCATCCAGACATGATGCATCCAGAGATAATGCTTCCAAAGTTCGCATATCCATGCATGATTCACCTGTTTTGTCTCTGTGATTTCTCTCCCCCTTTGGGATTATAAAAAAGAAGAGATTAAAGAAAGATAAGAAAAAAGATTTCATACCAACAAAGGGTACACATATTAAAAACAAAATATAATAGTTCTAGAAAACAAACACCCTATCAATAAAATGATAGTAACAACTATTTATCTGGGTGTAAGGGAGATTTCCATTTAGCAGTAGAAGGAATTGAAGGTCCATATGGTTGTTGGGTAGAAGCTGGAACCGGCCTTATGGAGAAACGACGTAGGACAACCCGAGCTGGACGAACTGTGGGTTCCAAGGTCACCTGCTGCAAAGACGGTCGTTCTGATGGTTTATGTTGAAAGACTTGTCTAATACTGGAATGATCTTGAGAAACAAACATCTGGCCAAGAGAAACATTTGATGATTGCAGAGTCTCAGCTGTATGGATAACAATGGCTTTTTCCTGCACATAATGGTAGGGTTTTAGCAAGTTTATGAAGTCCTGAATGACTTCTCCACCATACTTCATGGCTTTTTCAAAATCATCCTTATTTTTCATTAAATTTTCTAAAGTGGGGGTAAAACATTTTAACTAATGAAAATGTTCTTTAAAAGCTTGATTCCCTGGAGGGAGTCTTAGATTATCATCCAGTACTTTAAAATGATGATTCAACTCATGCTTTGTGTAGATCTTAGAGAAATAATGATCTACTTTCTCCTTAAACTCCTTTTGAACTTTTGTAGCATCAGGCGAATACAACTGTACCATTGTATGCGCATGATCACTATGCTATTTAATTTTCTTCAAATATTCTAAATCTAAAATCTTCCCAAGATCCACCAGATCTTCTCTAACAACATCTCTTAAGGTATCTAATTCTCAACCAGTGATCTTGGTCACCTTGGCATTGCCAGCCTGAGCAATAACCCGAGTAATCTCAGCTTTTAACTTCCTCAAATTTTCTTTCTTCAAATATTCTATCATATTTCATAACACTTCTATCATACCAGAGATGGTTGTTCTGAACTCACATGAAAAAGAAACAATATTTCTGCATAACTCCGTAAGTGTCTGATTCAAAGAGGTAACATGGCTGCCAATTGATTCACTGTAATTACACAGGTCTGGTTTGATAGGGTTTGCCACTTTTTGAGCCAAATAATTCATAGTAGCATCAGATTAAGTCAAATGAGTAGGATCAGGAATATGAGATAACTCACTTTTCACAGTCTCCCTAACATTTTTAATCAATTCAATCTTGAAATTATCAAAATATGACTGAGAAACTGCCGGATCAGGTCTACTTTGAGATACTGAAGGATCTAGTCTGACATATGTTCTTTCCAAAAACTCGGCAACGAATTGAGCCTTAACAGAATCACTTATTCCTACAAGATCCACATCTACACCTTCCTCTTCCTCTGGGTAGTCTAATCCTAGAACAGCAAGATATGGATTCTCTTCCCATGCTGCTTTGAATGAAGGGTATATAGGTTTCACAAACTGAGCTCGTCCAAAATTTTCAGAAGGGACTTCCTCATCCTCATCACTCACCAACTGTTTTGTCCTCTCAGCTTCATGAATATGCTCTTGGTCAAATGTTTGGGGTTGAGGTTCATTATGGATCACATATTTACCTTCTAAAGGTCAATCATCAGCATCATCATCATTACATTCACTGCCACTGCTACTACCATCACCATCAGCATCACCCTTATCACCATCCCCAACTTCATCATCATTAAGTTATCTCTCATTAGAATTGTTTGTACTTTTGGATTCATACTCTTAAGAAGTTGATGCAGTAGTCTCGCCTTCTTCCTCATCATCTAAAAGCTGTTCAATTTCTGGTAAATTGAGGGATGTACTTGCAGAACCAAATTCCATCCTTCTTCTCTTTGGGCTAACAGTATCAGGATCACTCATTTCATCAAGAGTTGATTCATCCTCTTCTCCAACATTTAGATTCTCATCAGCTTCTTCTTCTTCTTCAGTTCCTTTCTTATTGGATTCACCAGTTTCTTTAGGAAAAACCACTTCCTCTTATTCATCCGAATAGATCACTTCCTCACCAAGATTTAATCTATGATCTCTTACTTCCCTTGGTCTCCTTGGATGATCAGTAGTATTGAAAGACTCATATAAATTTTCTTCATTAGCAACCTAGACTTTATTCCACGGGTTCCAATTGATTTACATTCTCTTACAAATAACTTTTTTGAAACAAAAGCTAACTGATGAGATACACTCATCTCTATCATCCACACAACCTAAGAATTTCAGCATGGAAGAAATTTGTTTAGAATAAATCAGAGTGGTAGATTTCTTTGACGGTTTTATCATCTCAACAATATGCTCGACATAATTTCTACATAGATTGATCTTTTCACCATTCAGAAAAATAAAAAGAAGAAAAACATCTTTATACATTACTGCAGTAAAATCACCTTTTCTCGTACTTACCTGATGTTGAATAAATTTGAACAGGATTAGGTTCTTACTATTCAACTCATCAGCAATTATCCTTCACGATTCAGACTTTACAGTAGAAAATTCCAGGACTAACTCATAAGAAAAGTAATTAGTTGTGGGAGGAATATTACGAGAATAGTCCTTGTATCATCCATTGTGAGGTACTCCTAGACATTCTACCCATAGTTTTGATGAAAATGTAATCTTTTTCCCTTTTACTATAGAATACAATCTCGCATCCTCTACTTCGTACAAATCTATATCCAGGTTTAAATAGAAATCGTGCACTAGCTTCAGGTAAAAGCTTATACCATTATTACAGAACCACTCCTTCCAGACTTGAGATTCTAAAACTTTCAAGAGAACGTACTTTCTAGATAAAACCCTTTCCGACCAAATTTCCTTTTCAGCTATAACTTCTCATTTTTCTAGCTCCAGGTTCAGAGACCTCTGCGTTGTACTGCTCGACTCACCTTGAGCACACTTGATAGGTGAATTTTTTTCAGATTCCATGCTTTGTCTTTTTTTCATGGCCATTTTGAGGTTTTGAGACAATCGAGAGGCTTGGAATGATTCAAAAGGTTCGGGTTATAGAGAAGAGAGGAGATAGTTCGGCGGGAAATGGAAGGTCAACAGTCTTTAGATAATGGAATAGCCACGTGTCATTATTTTTATCATTTAGGGTTATAGATATTAAAATATCAATTTAGTAAAATAACGTCGTTTTTAAACACACACAAAAAATACTACGACCCAATCGGTAGCACTAGTCAACATGACAGATCGGTTTGACAGATTGGTTTGATATATCGGTTTAACAGATCAGTTTCACAGATCGGTTTCACATATCGGTTTCAGAGATTGGTTTCATAGATCAGTTTGACAAAGCGGTTTTACAGATCAGTTTTACAGATCAGTTTCACAGATCTATCATACCCAACTCTCGTTTAATCGAGTTTAACCTTTCACAATTTAAGGGCTTGGTGAAAATATCGGATAATTGATGTTCAATACCTATAAAATCAAGAGTGATATTACCTTTTTGGTAGTGATCTCTCAAAAAGTGATGTCTGACATCAATGAGTTTGGTTCTAGAGTGAGTCACAGTGTCATTGAAATGATAATTGCACTAGTGTTTTCACAATTAATTGAAATATGTTTAAAATCATATCTATAGTCCAAAGGAGTGTGTTTCATCCACAGAATTTGTGCACAATTACTACCAGCAGCAATGTATTCTGCTTCAGCAGTAGATAATGCAACCGATTAATGTTTCTTACTACACCAAGATACCAAGGATTGACCCAACAAATGACAAGTTCTAGATGTTCTATTCCTATCTAACTTGAAACTAGCAAAGTCAGCATCTAAATAACTGATTAGCTCAAAATATTGTCTTTTTGGATAAAACAAGTCTGTGTTTACAGTGTGTTTAAGATACTTAAAAATTATTTTAACATCAAGTAAATGAGATTCTTTTGGGTTATCTTGAAATATTTCACACACACACACACAAAACATAATATCTGGTCAACTAGCTATAAGGTAATGTAAGCTTCCAATCATACCTCTGTAATTGGTTTGATCCACTGGTTTCCCAGCTTCATCTGCATCCAATTTATAGATTTTACTCATACGAGTATCACTTTTCTTAAAACTATACAAACCAAAAAGTTTTAGAAGATCCTTTGTATATTTATTTTAGTCAAAATAATACCATTTTCATTTTTAAAAACATGAAATCCTAGAAAATATATAAGTTCTCCCATTAAACTCATTTAAAATTCATTTTTCATACTCTTTGAAAATTCAGTACGTAAAGAAGGTTTAGAAGATCCAAAAATAATATCATCAATATATATTTGAACTATTAAAACATCTTCAGAAATTATTTTAATAAAATTAGTTGGATCAGCAATCCCTTTAGTAAAAATTTTTGAAATAAGAAAATTACTAAGTCTATCATACCAAAATCATGGAGCCTGTTTGAACCCATTTAAAGGTTTAGAAAGATTAAAAACATTATTTAGAAAATGAGGATTAATAAATCCAGGTGGTTGTTCAAAAAAAAATCTTCAAAAATAAAACCATTTAGAAAATCACTTTTTACATCCATTTGATATAACTTGAAATTCAGATGAGCATCATATGAAAGTAAGGACCTAATTTCTTCTAATATGGCTACAGGTGAAAGGGTTTCCTCATATTCTATACCTTATTTATGACTAAATACTTGTGAAACTATCCTAGCTTTGTTTCTAACTATGTTTCCAGACTCATCAACTTTGTTTCTAAACACCCATTTTGTGCATATTGTTAAAATGTCCTCAGGTTTGTTAACTAATTCCTAGACTTTGTTTATTTCAAATTGATTTAACTCTTCTTACATAGCCATTACCCAAAATTCATCATTGATATCATCATTTACATTTTTAGGTTCTTGCTATGAAAGAAAATCTTGATGTTCAACTTGGTTTCTTAGAAAAGCTCTAGTTTGTGTCCCTCTACCAAGATTATCAACAACAAGATATAAAGGATGATTCTTTAGAATAATGGTTGATCTAGTAAAGGTATGACTAGAAATTACAGCTTCTTCTCTAGGTTCGGGTTCATTATGTACAGATTCTAGAATAAATCCAGAACTAGTTGTCTTTATAGAAGTTTCTTTAGATTTTTCATTAAGGTCCATAACAGATAAATCTTCTTCAAGATTTTCAAGAGATGTTTTTGGTTCATTTGGATCAGTTTCATCAAATTTTATGTGAACATATTCTTCCACACACTTGGTTCTTTTATTGAAAACTCTATAAACCTTGCAGGTTAATGAATATCCTAAAAAGACTCCTTCATCACTCTTAGAACAAAACTTATAAAGATTATCTTTTGTATTGAGAATAAAAAAATTGTAGCCAAAGACTCTAAAGTAACTAACTTTAGGTTTCTATTATTCCACAACTCATATAGGGTTCTTCTTAATAACTGGTCTAATTAAGACTCTATTAATGATATAACAAGCTGTATTGATAGGTTTATCCAAAAAATTAAATAGGCAGGTGATATTCATTAAGCACAGTCCTTGCTATTTCTTGAAGGGTTCTATTTCTTCTTTCTACAACACCATCCTGCTGAGGTGTCCTAGGAGCAGAAAAGATAAGACTATAGTTGTTATTCAAGAATTAGGATTCAAACTCTTGATTCTCAAACTCATGGCCATGATCACTTCTTAGGGTTTTAATCTTAAGTCCACTAAGGTTTTCTGAAGACTTGGAATATTTGACAAAGTAAGAAAAAGCTTCACTTTTTGTGAGCTAAGAATTATACCCATGTATATCTAGAATAGTCATCTACTAGAAAATAGACATAGTGCTTCCCATTTAAACAAGAAAGTCTTGATGGTTTAAACAAGTCCATGTGAATCAACTAGAGAGGTTGAGAAGAAGAAACTTCTTTCTTTTATTTAAAAGAACAATATGTTGCTTTCCATTTTGATAGGGATTACAATCTTTGTCAATCGAGAATTAACATTTAGGTAGGTCTCTAACCATGCCTTTTCTAGTTAGTTTTCTAAGTCAATGGATTTTTCAGGGTCCTAATCTCTTGTTCCAAAGCCATGACTCTTTATGAAAAGCATTTAGAAAATTAACATTTTTCTTAGCTAAAGAATTTAAATCAATTGCATAATGAATTTAATTTATTAAAGCAGAAAAGACTAAAACATTTTTAGAACTAAAAACATTACAAAAATAATTTTCAAATTTGACATTAAACCCATCATCACACAATTGAGAAATACATAACAGATTATATTTCAGTCCATCATCAAATAAAACATTGGAAATTAAAATTGAATCAGTGTTACCAATTTAGCCTAGGCCAGTGATTTTTCCTTTAGAATTATCCCAAATGGTGACATGGACTACATCAATCTTTATTAAACTCTTGAAGCATGAGTAATATCCAGACACATGTCTTGAACATCCAATGTCAAAGTACCATACCTTCTGGTGATAACTCTTCAATCAAGTTTCCTACAAAACAGATTTAGATGGAAAATGAATTTGGTACCCAGATATTCTTAGGTCCCAACAGGTTAGAAATCAAATATTTTGGGGCCTACATTTATCTTATGGGTTTCATAAAATTTACAAAATCAATAAAATTCAAAAGATAAAATTTATTTGATCTATAACTATGTGAATTACTAGTTGAAGCATATGAATGTCCATAACTAGAACTAACAGTATTCTGTCCAGATTTATGAATAAATCTATTCTTAGTATTATGTCTTTATCCATGTTTGTAGCCTATTACAGTAGTGTATTTGGGAGATACATTCTCTACTAGAATTTGAGTTAGTGTATCCTTTCCATTTGTAAACTTTTATAAGTCTTTTCTATGTTTCTCATTTGACATTTTTAGTTCAGTGTTTTCCTTTAACAGTTGAGTATTTTTCTCTTTTTCAATAGAAAGTTCAGTTTTAACAGTAGTAGTGAGAGCATGTTGTTTCTTCAATGATTTTTATTTATCCTTAAGTTCATTGCATGTCTCTTCTAGCATATTACAATATTCAAATAATTCCTCAGTAGTCATGTTTTCAGAATCAGAATCAGATTCTGCATCAACTCCAGAATAATAAGAATTTAAAATAGGAGTATCTGAGGTTACCTCAGATGTGTTGTTCATGAAACACATGTTGACATGATTCTTCTCAAAATCAGACATTTCAAATTCACTTTTACTATCTTCAGATGCACTCCAATTAGCTATCATAGCTTCCTTGTACTTACAGTCTTTGTAATCATATTTCTTCTTGAATTTTAACTTTGGGTATTTTGCTTTAATGTGTCCTTTACTTTTTCACTCGTCGGAAAAAACTTCATCACTTCTATCTGGATTTTTCCTATCCTGCTTCCAATGTCCCTTATTGTCATACTTTCCTTTTTAATTTTATTTTTTGAAAAATTTATTCTTCCGATAAAATTTCGTAAACCTCATGGAAATCTGAACCATATCAGCCTCACTATCTGAATCAAAATCTTCACTGGTTGAACTCTTTGTATGTATTTTCTTTTTCTCCTTGTCTTTTATCTTTGAAGCAGTACTCTTGAAATCCACATATTTTCACTTAGGTTCATCATCTTCATATTTATTTACCTTGAGTTCTTCCTTATACATCATGACCTTACCAATATGTTTATTGACAGGTAGAGCTCCAATGTCACATGATTCTATGATTGAAACAAATGTGCCACTCCATCGGTCTGGTCAACTTCTCAAGATTCTCATGATTTGTTACATTGCTGGAACAACCTTTCCGAGTGAATTCATTGTATTGACTATCTCATTAAACCTGAGATACATATCAGAAATAGGTTCATCATTCTTCATTTTAAAATTATCATATTTAATAGTATAAGTATTTAATCTCTTTTATTTAACATTAGTTGTTTTTTCATGAGAAACACCCAAAGTATCCAAAATTTCAAATTCAGTTTTACAAGAAGAAATTATATTAAACTCCTTATCTCCTAAATCACAATACAGGGCATTCATGGCTTTTCAGTTATTATTGTAAGCAGTCTTTGTAGGTTCATCCCAAGTAGTTCGTTCAGTTTCTGGAATTTTATATTGAGACTCTATAGCTGTCCAGATATCAAAACCCATACATTCTAAATGAATTTTAATTTTATGTTTCCACTGATCATAGATTATACCAATGAGGAATGGTGGCATGTTAGTAGCAGCACCCTCTAGTCTATTATCAATAACTAGATTTTAGAAAGATAATTTAAAGAGATAAAATGTATAACAAACATAAATTTAAGATCTTTAAAGATGCAACTAAAATCACAATTTAGAAACGGAGTATTTCAAAAATCATTAAACAAAAACAAACCCTTTGATACCAAATGTTGGTTGGATTGGATACTCAAGAGGGGGGTGAATTGAGTTCCAATTAAAAATTTATGTTAAAATTATTTCTCTTAAAATCCACCAATTTTAAAACAATGTTAAACTATTTTGAATCTATACAGACTTTAATTGTTCAATTATTTTCTCAAAGATTGATTAGGTCTCTGTTTACTTAATCTGAAGATTAAATTAACTTTTGAAACTGACTTACTGATTTACAATAAGTATAAACACTTGTGAATTTAACTATCAAAGTAGCTTTAGAATAGTTTTGTATTTCAATGTAATAGGAGTGAAATAAGTATATAGTTTACTTATAGACTAAAATTAAAATGCACAACAGAGTTAACCAAGAGGATCAGTGTCGAGCCGAGATGTAGTCCTCTCAACAATTTATATAAATTGATCCCTCCCTGGATCAGGGTTAACAATAGTGAATGACTGTCCCGGCCACACAGGGACCTCTACCACAATTCTTTGTGGGAAACAAAGAAAATGACCAGGTTACACAATGACATCTTCCACAGTTGTCGTGGGTAAACAAGAGTAAACAATTGTGGGTTGAGGATTTTGATATCCTCCATCTCAGCACAGGAGTCAGTGTGTGTGTAAGATATTGAGAGTCCACACACAACTCAAACATGTATGTAATATAATCACTAAGAGAGAATGTATCATAGTGTAGAAATATCTAGTGATTGGCAGTGCATCTCTGGACATGTTGGATTCAGCAGAAATACTTCTAAGTCCATCTCTGGTTTTTCCCCTGAAAAACAGAGTATCGTGATTCACTTCCTTCACCTCCAATGTAGGTGTTCAGCTCAAGTATGTGTAGTCGTTATAACTCTTGAGTTTATTCTTTGAACTTCTGTTCTTGATGTATATCAATGTTCTTAAAGATCTTCTTTTCATGTACATGTATGGAAGAATTCTCTCTCTTTTTGTATCTTTGTATCTGTTGTATATATGTGTGTGTCTTTTTTTTGTGTGGCTCTTTACTGCAACTCGATCATCCTTTTCTTCCACGAACTCTTGCAGTAGGAATGATTACCTTTTCATTGGTTCAAGGTATGGTCCTCTAACATGCCAACAATCAACATTAAATAACATAAATTGCATTAAAAACATCAAAAATGACTGATAGAGTTAAATACGAATTTATTGAAATTCAAAAAGTTTTCATGACTATAGGTGAGTCATGTGATCGGTGAGACATTTCGAATCTGTATTGGCTTCCGTAGCATCAGCATCGGTGTCTCAGCATCAGTGTCTCAGCATCAGTGTTTCAGCATCGGTGTCTCAGTATCGGTGTCTCAGCATCGGTGTCTCAGCATCAGTGTCTCAGAATCGGTGTCTCGGCATCGGTGTCTCAACATCGGTGTCTCATGATCGTCGGTATCTCTTTAGAACTTCGGTAGATATCGTTGCAGCCATTCATTATCAGTGAGGTCGTTCATCATCAGTGTGATCATTCATTATCGGTGCGACTGTTCATCATCAATGAAACCGTTCACCATCAGTGTGACCATTCATTATCGGTGCGACAGTTCATCATCGGTGCGATAGTTCATCATCAGTGCGACCGTTCCTCATCGGTGCGACCGTTCATCATCGGTTACTCAGTAAAATGACTATCGGTGAGTTAAGATGACGAATTCTTACAAAGTGTCTGTTCAATCCAGAAGACTTCTAGGTCATCCATAACCGTGCATTGATCATAGATAAATAATTTTAGATATGATTTAAACATATTTAGAAAAAAATGAACAAGAGATTAAAAGAAAATAAATAAAACTATGATTTGTGATTATTAAAATAACCATTCCACATAGAGTTCAACATGATTTATATATTTCAAAAAAAATCCCAAAAATATCATCCAAATATAATATCAAAATGTACAATTCAAAAAAAGTTTATTTTTTAAAATATTCCCTCTAAAATATTGAAATATTAATTTCAAATTTTTTTTTTCAAACCAAGACGACAACACCTTTTTGAAAAAGTACACTTTTTAAAAAAACATAACTTTTTAATTCTATTGTTTCTTATTTTTGTTATTAATATAAAACTATTCATTTTATTTTATACTTGTATAAAAAAATATTATCTTCAAAATTAGTTACTATTATTCATACCCTCCAACAAAACTAGAAGGTTATATTGATCATAATAAGTTTTAATAAATAATCACATTTAGTTTAGTCCTATTTTTTTAATTGTCAAGATATCAGAGTGATTTAATTCATTTGAAAATTAATATTTATTAATTTATTCAGGTGTTACTATTTCATTGATTCAACATGATTCATGTTATATATTTTTTCAAATATTATATTTATCTATTAAAACAACTTTGTTTTACATTCTAAAGACCTAAAAAAATTTGTTTCTTATAAATTTCATCATGATCTCTATAATCAATCCTTTCAAATTTTAAAATGACCATATTGAAACCCATAAAAAATAAAGAATATAAAACCGCTTCTAGACATGTTATGAAGGTAAGTATGAATTTCATATGGAATAACACATACTATATTTCTTAATAATATACCATTAGTGGAATTTAAAGATATAAACATGGATGAAAAATGTTAAAAAAATATTTGTAGAGTGGTATATTGAATTGAATATATGAAATGGACTGATATTGAGAAGTTAATGTCCAAAAATCAAAAAATATTTGATGGACGAAAACAAAATATGTCCAAAATAATATATGGTATTTGGAGAACATTTTTTTCAAAATACTATTCATATAGATGAAAAATTCATATACTATCTTGATTGAGAACATATGAAAACATAAATATGTGTTATTTTTCTATATCATAGAAACATTTTCATTGTATGTTGTTATTATATCAATTCCCACATCAATTCATAGTCTATTAAATTTGTTTCCAAATGTTTTTGTGATCCACATTCAAAAGGTCACTATAATGGGAAGTATAGAGTCCGAGGCATATCATACCTAGATAGTACATCACTTTACATTAGTATATATTACATTGTACAAAAAAATTCTTGTAAAATGTAATAGTTTTCTTCCTTTGGAAACATGGGTCAGATTATTCTTATTTGATGAAGGATATTCAACATCTTATGTAAATATATTCCCCTTCAGTAATGATACAAATTTTTTTTATAACCTGAGTAATGTAACAATATATTGTCTGTGAAATAATGATCACATAGGTTAATCGTAGGATATTCGTAAGATTATTAGAAACATAAATTTATGGGAACCCATGCATAAGTTATGAAAATAAACCCATATAAATCAAAGATCATAATATTGATTCATGGAATAAATATTGGTTTTCCATAATTCATGAATCAAAATATAATAAAATAGTCTCAACTATGATAGAACAAAAATGCAATTAGACACATAATTTGTGTCATATACATTGGTTTACAGATATTATATCAATGATACCTACCAAGACATTCATAAAATGATATTCTTGGGATAATATTCCATGTAACTTAATATATATTTGAAGGAACTGCCATGCACCCTCTCATTTTCGGATTAGGAATAACTCTCATGTACTCCCTTATAGTAGTCATGGGAAGACATCCCATGTACCCTTTTTTCAGGTTTGGGTTTTAATCTTGTGTAGAGTCTTATTGCGTGCTTTGGATTTCCGCTCGTATGCCCTCTTATTGTGGGATTCAGATCACCCCACATATACCCTTTCCTCTTATAGAAAATTTACCACAACCCATTTTATTATGGTTAGATATACATACCATGTTTCACATATTGAAAAATAAATTTATGTGTACCAAATGATCATACAAATCATTATATCATATCTCATGAAATGAAATGTGTATCAGAATAAATTTATCAAATCATAACTTGTGGAAAATTGTGATGTATTTTTAATCGTTTTATAATTTTATAAACAATTAAAAGAAGCATGTTTCCAAGTATTTTCCCCATATAAAATCTCTTAAGATATAAATTGGTCAGATAAACAACAAGTCATCAACACAAAAACCATTCATAAAAGGTAAACAAGTGGAATCCTATGATCATATCCCCAATAATTCATAAGAAATGTAAATGAAAATATTATTATATTGATAATATCATTTAAAGTCTACATGATAAATTTTTTAAGGGAAATATATTTTCTTTGATATTATTTTAAGAAAATACAAAAAATTATAAAATGCCTATTCATTAAAATAAACAATGAAAAATATAAGGCAATCATTAGAAATAATTTAAAAACATTCTAAACATGAATCTATATAAAAAACATCCAAAATAATTTTTGAAAACATATATATTTCAAACATATTATTTAGAAACATAAATTGCATGATATAATGTATGTAGTAGTGATGGATGTGGCTAATTCCATAAATTACATATATGTAGAAATGATGATTATTTCATATTATCTATAGATTTTATAAGAACCTTGATTTGAAACCGAAAAAAAATTACGATATAAACAATTTGATAAAAATTTAAAACTTGGGTAAAAATTTTAAATTAAAAAATCAATGTTGATCATTTTTTAAATCATGATTATGAATCATGGTTATGGGACAAAAAAATATCTAGACCATGATAGAAGTATATTCATATATTCTCAATGTAATATTCATGTATTTCATAATTACTAAAAAGTTGAATAGTGTTACCAATATATGAAGAAATAATTAAATTTTGTAGGATTATAACTTCCACGAAAAATATTTAGTGATGTTTGAGAATATTTCATAAACGGATGTGTAATCTTAAATAATGTTTATAAATGATGATATTGTTGTAATAAAATCATACCACATTTGTGACTATGATTCAAAATACCAATGAAACAATAAAATTAAATGAATATTATAAAATGATGAATAAATTTATATTAATGAAAAAAAAATTAAAAGGGGAAGTATATACCCCTTATAAATGAGTATATGTGTATAAAATAACATATTTCTCATGGAAGGAAAATTGACAAAAATTTCCGTATACAATTTTTGTATCTTTTGAACCATAAAACCCATGAAATATATATACTAAAATGGATATATAACTACCAATTAGTTTTATATTAATAATAATATAATTCATTCATAGGCCATATATACTTATAATATAATTAATGGATGGTTAATATATCATGTGTCTCACAAAAGTATAATGTGCCACATAAATCACATACTATATGAGTAACTATTTAATATTGAGATCCATAAAAAATAATATCAATTGAAAACATTAATGAAAAATATATAATAAATTCAATTTATAACATTTCATATACAATTATATACCACACACAAAATATACACCTTTTGATAATGACAATAGTGTCAATGAAATAAAAGTGGGACTAGAAATATATTTACCACAGGTCATCAATTATATTGAACTCATTAAATCCAACTATATAATAAATTTTATATTATAGTAAATCTAATAACAAACCATATATATTTAAATCATAAAATTAATAATTTTCTTATTATATTTTATGACCCATTTATTGACAATTCTGTGATGAAGTTAAGTTTCACGTAATAACAACTTCGTTTTTTATATATTTGGATTTGTGATAATTTTTCCTTATATTTTATTTATTGTTGAATAGTATCTAGATTCAAAATAATTATATTAATATAATATATATATTTTTATATATATTTTTTATCATATGTACAAGATTTTAATTATAAATGAAATAAATCATTCATGGGAATGGTAGGTCGTATGTACACATGAATAATGTTTTCATTTTATTATCATACTCAATGAAATAACTTTTTTTGATATATTATCATTAAAAAATATTTTTATTCCATATTTAAAAAATATTTTTTTGACCCTTCAATATTACATACTATGTAAATTGTGACTGAATCACATTGCTATGTAAGGTGGAAATATTCCATACATCTAAACAAAATTATTGTATTCCCACAAAATGCAAAGCAAGATAAAATGATTAATATTAGAACTATTAAATAATTACAGCATAAAAGTAATAATAAATATCATTTTTATAAAGTGTCCTGATCATTATTTAAAAAATTTAAATGTGGTGTTCGATAAATCAATGACATCGGTTCGCAAGACAGTAGTATGTCGTATACAAAAAAAAAGATTTCATAACCCATTAAATAGATTTTTTTGTTTGTTATTTATTACCCTTAACATGAATACATAAAATAATCTTCAAGATAACTATTTTTTATATTCTCATTATATAATAATAAATTAAGGTGTGTAAGGATGACATAAGACAAAAAGGATTGTTGATGAACATTACATCATCCTCGAGTATCTCATTCTTCTTTTTAAAAAATATGTTTCATTGATTAATGGTTTCCTAATGCATGTATTAATATATCAGAAAATGGAAGTGGAATGTGATTTGGGAATTCATTTTAAAAACCATTCAGAATGATTTACTTATAAGATTAATTTGAATATCCTATTTTAAACATAATGAGTCATAGATTAAATTATGTTTCATAACATAGAAATCCTATAAGTGAAATTTCATTATTAAGTGGTTCCAAACTAAGATAAATGCTTCTTATTCAATTCATTGTGGTTTTAGAAAATGGAGGGTCTTACAAAAAACTATATGGACGTTGAATTTGAAGGAGTATATGATGATTAGATTCCAAATTGAAAGACCTATGGGGTAAAGGATGTTGTGATCATGCCTTATTAGTTTTCAAAGAACATGAAAAACAACATATAAGGTAACAATCTCTCAGAATCCGTAATGAATAGGATAATGTGGGTTTATTAGAGTTTAGGTAATGGACATCTTATTGGAAAATATTTGTTTCCTTTCTTTTAATAATGTTGAATGAATCACTTAATTGAATATACTATAGGAACAAGATGGATGATTTTATTATGGAACGAAGGACATAATGAACCTTATTTAAATGGAAAATAAATTGTTTAATTGAATTTTTTTTATGTTTTTGATCCTTTCTATAGTATTATCAATTAAATAGTTATTCAAATGATGAATAAATTATATTTATTGAAGTGAATGCCTTTTGTAGAATGTTCTTGAAAAAATATAGAAAAGGTTGTACAACTAATGTTTTTTCTAACTAATGATGAATACACCACCATTGAAATATGAATGGAATGTGTTGTTTTAATAGTAATATTGAAAATAAATATTAAATTGAGTTTGATAAATGATAATACATGATTCATATTTCATATTTTTTTAGAGTATGTATTAAGTAATAAGTTGATAAATCTCATGAAATGGTTTAAGTATAAATTTTTATTATTGAAGATTATATGATATGGAATTCCAATAAAATATTTTAATAATCATGAAATATATAATTATTATTAGAATAAGTCATTTTCAAATTTTAGGGGATATGATTGGTAGTGTTAATGGGTTAGAAAAGTGATTTAATTCAATGATGATAATTTGAATAAGGTTAGATAGCCTTTAATATGGTCATAATGCAGATATAATGATGATTATATAAAGATATATTGGATATAGAGAAGTAAATATGATGATACTAGTCACCATGGAATCGATTATGGATTTTTTATTATGTGGTTTATTACATAATAGATGGAGAATGGAAAATTTTATTTTGATTTATGGAATATATCCAACATTATGTGGAATAAGGAAACATGACTATTTTCAATAAATATGTACATTTATTGTAGACATTACCATGTTTTAAAAGAATTTATGATGAGGTTTTTCACATGATTTCAATGTAACATCTATGTGTTAACTTTTTATATATGGTTGATCAATGTTCATATGATTTTGTGACATTCGTCCAACTATATTTTACTATATTATTTGATAATAGTTATATGGTTAACCATTCATGAAAAATATATGTTACATGTATGGAGAAATATTCATGTAGTGAGAATGTATTGAAAAACATGGTTAATATGATATTTAGTGCTAAAAAATATTTGATGTATACCCTTAATATTGTTGAAATTAAATGTTTGTGGTTTTAGAAATGCACATCATGTATGTTATGAGATAAAAAATAATGTCTAATAAGGCTACAGGTATTCAACCCCAATCATAAGGATGATAGAGGTTTCACTTGTACCAATAGACTACCAGATGTCTTGGTTAATATTTAATTTATCTTTTTTAAAAAATATTTATTATGAAACAAAAGTCTCTTTTATGTTTAGTTATTAATGTATTAATCCTATTTATTATGACGAATTTATAGTGAAAAATATGTATAATTTTCATTATTTTATGGGCCTTATGATATGCTAAATATTTATTTTAATAATATAGGATTCAAATTTAATTTATTGAATTAAATTTCTTGATGCAATTGCTTAATTTTAAAATGATAAAAGAAAAATAAAAGAATTTTTTTATATAAATATATATTTCTGGTATATTTACTTATATTTTTGGTCAAAAAAATAATTACCCAATGATAAGATAATAATAAAAAATAATTTCTTTCATATACAGAAATTTTTTTATACAAATTTTATTTTAAATGATCTTATATTTATGACTTTTAATCCCTTAATTTTTCTTTTATAATCCTTATATTTGTTGTTTATGACCTCAAACACTCCCTATAAATATTTAAATTTATCTTTCATGCTCAGTCTCACTCCCAACAATTATTAATTTCAAAGGAAACCTTGTCATTTGTTACATTGGGTGACCATTATATTTATTAAATAGCATTTTTCTGGGATGTTTTGTTATTATTATTTACAATGAGGATATACATGAATGAAACATTCAGTTTTTAAAACATTAATAACCCAAAAGAATTTCTCAAGAGAAATTCATTTTACTGGAGTAGAATGTGAAACCCTGAGGTTTTGTGAATTTTTTTTCCCAATTATTTAAATATTTTTTATAATTTTCAATTCAAGAAACAATAAAAAAAATTATATTAAATCATTATTTTTGGGTTACATTATATGAATAACTATGTTATTCATTCACTACACTCACCGAAAATTTTATATTTCTCTACACTACACAACGTGGATAGCTTGTGTTTCTCACAAGAATGACTTTCCTCGATAGTTATTGTTACATGAAATAACATGTTTTTCAAAATAATAATATATTATTTAACAAAACATAACTATTATATTATTACTAAGAACTAAATTATGAAAAATCTATTGATTATAAATATATAAGATGAAATCACACTTTACCAATTAATTAGGAATTTAAATATAAGAACTGATTTAATATTAAGGATATTTATTAATTTATATGTCCCAAATGTTTTTTGATAATAAATTAAATTAATTATAATTTGTAACACCCCGAATCTAGTTACTCAGAGTTAGTGCATTATTTTAATACATTAGCATGATTAAAATGAATAAAGTCCTGAAGGACCGATCAATTTAGATGTCTTGGAAAATAGATTACATACATGAATGTTACATTTAATTATAAAATGAAAAACAACAACAATATTTTCTCCATTGACCACATTCACATCACTTAGATTATCCATGAAAGTCAATGACAATATACTTGTTCGCATCATGGGAAAACTAAAACAAAGAAAGCGGTGAGCTCAGATGCTCAGTAAGGATAAACATATAGCAGAAACATTAATAAATAATCATAAAAAATTAATGCAATGTATAAAACTAAAACAAAATCCTTTTAAACATAAACATCAGAATAATATGGAAATGATAAATCAAATAATTCCATTTACTTAATGACAATGATATTATACTTTTTGAAGAATCACATGTATTATCAATAGCTAATTTCACAATGATGGAATTCATAATGTCAGGCTTCATAACCACATAGTCAAAACATTGAAACAATACTACAAATAATATTTTTTTAAGGCCTTATGCCAATACACTAGTTTTTCGCATGATACATACTGATGAATCAAGGAGAAATATCATGCTCCACCAGTCACTTACTATGTCCAATGCATTCCTCTTATGAAATTGATTTTACATTAAATAAAAATTCTTATCAAAACTAGAATATAAAATGTCAATAAATTATCCATAATCCATGAATGGTATAAAAATAACACATCCACAGTAAAAAAATATCACAAATAATTCATTATAATATGGAATATTTGTATCAAAAAAATATCTCAATAAGGAATAATATCATGTAAATGATGTTCACACAGTTGAAATTGATTATTTAAATTATTTGAGAGAAATATTCATTTTTCATGAAATAATTTAAAATAAATATAAAATAATTAATTTAAAAGATAGTATTGAATCAATGTGTCCCATAACACATTAAAACATTCAAAAATAATTATCATTTTAAAAATTTCATTTCCATATAAATAAATCATTAAAATCATTTTTAAATTATGAACATTAATGAGAATGGGTCACAAGAATAATTATTTAAAACATTTAAAGTGATGTTTTAGTAAATTATATCTTAACAATAATCCTTTTGAAAATACATTTATGAAACATGGACATGGATAATAAATATTTCCTAGTAGATACTTATGTAAAAACAACCTCGAATAAAAAATATATTATAAAATTAACCTTTACATTTCACTTTCCATTGGTGGAGGGTACATTTAACCTCTTATATAATGACCATAGTATGTTATTAAATTATAAAAAAACTATATTCCAATTTATTATATCATACATGATTCAGTTATGATATTATACTACCGATTTAACAATGATTTCCATGTTTAGTTAACATTTTGGGTAATAATCGCTTTCCTTATCGTATGTGTTTTAACTTGTTATCCTTGATCACATCATTTAGACCATGTTTTAAATACATCCATAATATAAATAATTATTTATATATATTATTTATTTAGAATATAAATATTTATAATGCATAGATATATGAAATTTAAGCTACCATTTCTAGAGAAGTTAGGTCGTACGTACGCATAAATGATGTTTCCTTTTTCATATCATATTGAACGGAAATAAGTGAATAAGATGTTTTTAAATACAAACATACATACATACATACATATATTTATATATCCAGTATAATTATTATTTAATATATTAAATATTTATTAATAATATATATTATTATCATTATCGTTAAATGGTGAACATGGAAATAAATCACATCGCGTCGCGGGGACGGAAATCTGTACGTATGCAAGAGATACAATATCATTATATTGATGTTGGAATCATATGAAATTGGATTTTATATCATATATAAATAATCATTAACATGTTATATTTATTATTTAAATCAGTTATACTCATTATTATACTCATCCAAATAATGAAGAGTTTGAATAATAAACTACATCACGAGGTGGAGACGGTAAGATGTACATACACACGTATGGTCACTTTGTCATTCATATGATGGATAAAAATGAATATGGTTGTAATATTTTTATAAAAACATCATTTATATATATGATACTGGAGTTATGATTTTATAATGGAATCACCCAAGAAAGGGGAAGTGGAAAAAGAAAAAAACATGAAAGAGGTGATGAAATATTTACCTCTTCTACGGGTTCTTCCTTTTTGATTTGATCAAAAGGGCTCCATAGGATGGGTTTTGAAAAAAAGTATGGTCTCAATGATTAATTAAGGAAATATAAGAGGATATTTGGGTATGTGTTGTCTTAGCCAAAAGGATTTGGAGGTGTGAAATTAAGATAAGGGGAATTGACCTTTTATAAGAGAGGTGAGGGTCACATTAGGAATAGATTGAAATATTATTTTATAATAAAATAATTTTCGGTTAATAATAGATCCAAAATGAATTATTTCGAGGATAAGGTGGTGATGGGTCACAAACCTCACATTTGATATGTTTTATACATGTTTAGTTAATCATATTAACCTTATCTTTTAGATTTAACTCTTAGATAAAAAGTTTGACATTTAACATGTCTCCTTTTATTTTTATATTATATTGTTAATAAACATACAATAACAATCCATGATGACCTTATGTGGTTTATTATTAACATATATATCCTTATATATAAACTATTGATGAAAATTATATATTTAAAAATATTATAAAAATTAATAATATAGCATTTGTTTTAATAACTCAATTATGTCAATGTTGACACTATTTAGTATTTGTTAATTTTGAATGCCATAAAAAAATTATCACATAGAATAAAATTTATTTAACCAAATATAACATTTAATATTAATCTATAAACTTAGTTTAATTCATCATAAGTATAAATTTACATTTATTTATATATTTATAGTATCAATTATTTTAATATATCATTAATAAGGTAATTACTACATCATCATTGTGTCATGAATAAAATAAAATATTTAATGTCAAAAAATTATAAATAATATACCATTATGTATGAATTTTTTTTAAATATCTAATCAAATTTTATAGTGGAATTTATATTGTGTGCATCCTTATAATAATAAGGGTTTCGTAATGAAACATTGAATTTAACTCTTTTAACACTTATTTAAAGAAACTAATAATAAATGACCTTATCATATCCAAGTGGACCAAAGAGGATAATATTTTATTCCTAAGGATTTTTTTGGTCGAATTATACTTATACAATAGAATACAGAAATGTGTGGGGGTAATTATAATATCATTTTTACCATTAATTACCCTATATTACTATTAACCATGGTAAATAAAAGCCAATAATTAATATTCACCAGAAATAATTTTCATCCTACTAAAAAACATTTTACATACTGATATTTAACTTGTGTCATATATTTTTGATATTCAACTCACATAAGTGGAAAATTTTAGTTTTATACAAATTTTCAAATGCTCCTAGAAGGTTGGTAAAAGAGGTTAAAATGTTCAATAAAATTGTATTCAACTAATTTTTTTTAATGACTCCAATGAATTATATTGAACATATATAAGTAATATATATCTATGTTGAATTATAATTAATTTACAAAATAAAAATTTATTTAAATAAAATGATGGTTTTAAATTATAACGTATTGTTTTTACTATTCATCAAACATTGAAAGTTTTCAGAAAAATATCAAAAATTCACCCTAAACTAATTTTGATATTCCTAATTATAAAATGAAATCAATTTTACAAAATTCTAATCATATTTGTTCCATTTATTAATTTAAAATTGATTCCCATTGTCAAAATCAAAAAGCGGGATTTAAAAAAGTAAAAACTATCAAAAAATTGATATGTATTTATGAAAAATTTAAATGTGAATCTAATTATAGTGACATATATTGTATTGAATGGAAAAAATATAATCTAATTATATTTCAAAACAATTCCAATGTATAATTAATTATTATAAATTAATACTTTTAAAATAGTTGTTTTCAATTAATTCTTTTTATTTTTCACTATTCACCCTAATATGAACGTTATCAGAAAAACACAATAAATTTATCGAAACTCAAATTTTATGTCCATAATCTAAAAAAAGATTATATTGTAAAATTGAATATATAAATGTTTAAAATATTGGATTTAAAAAGGGATATTCTTTAAAAAGCGATAAAATTTCATTTTCAAAAAATTACTTCCTTCATATAAAAAAATGAATTTTTTCTATTCTTATTTCTAAGAAACAAAAAATATGGATGTTAAAATTTATATGAAATATATAAAATGTAAAATGCAGATATTATTATTCATAACCACTTCTGAATAGATAGTTTGGTATGTCGTGGTGCACTCAAACTCAGTGTTTCTTATAGTGCAAGTTATTGAATTATTTTGAATAAATAATGTACTATGAAATCTTGGTGTGTTAAATTCTCCTCTCCATATATAAATTGCATCATCGCTATTTGAAATAGTTCTTCGAAAATAAAAGGTTAAAAATAGAAAAATACCTTTGTGGAAAACTCACATAATAAATAATGTTATTAAAATATTGTTTAATAAGAGAGAAATTGAAATGCAAAATTCACCACCATATTATGATCATGAATAAGATAACATTGGTAGAAATTAGAGACACACATTTGGATGGGAAAAATGAATATTTATAGTGAGTGATTGAGATCATAAATAACAAACATTTGTTTAATTGAGGACCTCAAATCCATCGATCTATGGTGATTTAAAATATCATCAGTTCAACAAAACATAAGGTATTAGGATAACATATTTTGGATATTAAGATCCCATCCTTAATGTTTAAGAATTAATTTCTACACAGAATAAGATAGAAAAATATATATACTATACAAGTATAGTTCCAACCTTCAACTAATTTCTAACAAAAATTAATCTTTCAATCCAAAACAATATAGAATTCATAAATATTATATTTATCCTAATCATATAGAGTTACAAAATTAAGGAATTTATAATTAATTTGTGAGAAAATTAAAATACTACATTATTTAAATTCGGACATCACATCTGCCAGTGGTAGGTGATCAACACATGTCGCCCTTTAGTTGTGGGTTCAAGTCTCACGGCCTTGCAAGACGCGACGGGTTGTCGCCCGACCACCGGGTTGTCATTTTTTTGACAATATAAAAATAATCTCAAGTATTTATTTGAAATTAAAAATAGTATCCAATGTCAATATAAATTGATTCCAACCTTTATACTTATCCAAAATATTTATGTCCAAACTCACAGTACAAAATTTATAAGGAAGGTAAACAAAATGAAGATATTTTTTCACACATAGTAACATGTGAATACCTTCATCATGTATTCTATTAAAACACTGCAACACCCTAAATTACCATAAAAAATATTGAATTTATTCATGCTTCCTCATTCCTTATAGTATACTGGATATACTTCTTCTATCCAAAAATGTTGAAAAATCCAACAATGATGGAATATACAAATCATTAATCAGTTTCAAGGTAGTCAACAATATGAAACACAATTTTTCCAAATCAATAATATAGTATTCCAAAATCACCACCATATAATAAGAAATATATTATGGTTTATATTTCTCTCAAACATATATTTTACAAAAATATAACCTATTATTGAGTCAATTTTCATAGTTCCATAGAATCTAAAGTCTTTAATGAAATATTATTCCATTACAATCCATTAAAAACCTATAATTCTTATTATATGTAATTCATTAATACAATAATAAAACTACTAAATAATTTAATAACATCATAAGAAATATAATCATTCAACTTCATATTCGATAGTATCATGGATTGATTTTTATCCAATAGTAGCATTTGGGGTGTACTATGATGATTTGGACATTGCATCACGTAGTGTTCCAACACCATGCCGATGTAGCATTGTAAATTTAAAAACTTTTTCTTCCACTTTAAATTACGTACATGGTGTCCTTTTTCTCTACACTTATAACAAACTCCCATTCCCTTCATGGATTTACCAAGGGGATTTCTTCCACAATTATCACATATGGGAAAATCCTTCTTTCCCCTCTTCCCTTTATACATATTTCACTCTTCCATCCTTTTCTTCTTTTGCATCCCTACAAAGCCATAAGACTTAGAACATTCATTAATTATCTTATTAACACATGATATTATTTCTTCAAATGATGATAATACATGGAAGAATATTTAATTTATAAATGTTGGCTAAATACCATGAATGGTATGACCCATCTTACGCTTTGGATCATGCATATTGCTGGAGTTCTCATTCCTTCTACTGGGATCTATTTATAATCAATTTCATACACTATGATTGTATATGAATCACAATGTATAATTCCAAACATGTACAATACCTAACGTAAATTGAAAGGAGTATGCATATAATATATATTCATAAAATGTTTTCTTCGATAAGGTATTCACTCTTATAACCATCATAATTTCTTTTAACGAAAATTTGAATTATCCTAAAAAAATCCCCCGGCTGTGTCGTAACCTAGAGTGCAGCAATGCCCATTGTCATGTACAAAGATTCCCTAGGTTAATCCCAAAACTCCTTGTTAGAGTTTTCACTACTAGGTAAATCTGTTCTAGAGCCGCATCGACCATCCTGTTTCCAGAAACAGATGCATTTCTTGGAAAATTCATAAAATCTCTATATTACCAAAATTCTGGGTTCTTTTCTATATTAATTCTCAAATCCAATCTTAGTGCAATGTTCTCTAATAAGAGTTTATCTAAATCTATTTCCATTGTTGTTTCTAAAATTCCTCTGATACGATCTATAACACCCTGACTCATGTTACCCAGAGTCGGTGCATTATTTAAATACATTGGCATGATTACAAGAATCAAGTCACGAAGAACCTATTTGTTTAGTAGTTTTGGAAAATAGATAACAAACATGAACTTTACATTACATTATAAAATGAAACAAAATACATCATTTTCTCTATTGAATACATTACCATACCTTTGAGTATCCTTGCATGACAGTGATAATATTCTTCTTCGCATCCAAAGAAAAATAAAACATAGAAAAGGGTGAACTCAGATGCCCACTAAGGATAACAATATAGCAGAAACATTCATAAATAAGCCTAAACATTTAAGTAAACTTGTAGAACTAAAAAATAATTTTAAACTTAATCATTGGCCTAATATGGAAATGATAAATAAAATAATTCCATTTACATAATCACATGAATATTCTAATAGTAGAATAATCATATGTAATATCAATATACAATTTCATAATGATAGAATGCATAATGCTAGACTTCATAACCACATAGTCAAGGCCTAATGCCTAGACTATTTATAATATTTTGTCAAGGCCTTATGCCAAGACATTAGTTTGATGAATCGTACCAATACATCGAGGTGCCATAGCGGGCTCCACCCATCACCTACTATGTCTAATGAATTTATCATATGAAAGGGTTAAAACACAACATAAAAATTCGTATTAAAACTAGAATACAAATTGTCAATAATATTTCCATAAACCATGAATGGTTTAAAAATAACTCCTCCACACTCAAACATATCACATAACTGTAAATAATATATGAAAGATTTTATCATAATAAAGCTACCTCAATAGAGAATAATATCCCATAAATGATGCTGACATAATTGAAATTGATCAGTAAAAATCATTGAGAGAAATATCGCTTTTTAGGAAATCATTTAAGATTTATATAATGTATGTTTCTTAAAAGATAGTTTTGAATCAAAGTTTCCCATAAACCTATGAATCTTTTTAAAGGAATTAACATTTTAAAACATTCATTTCAATATAAATAAATCCTTAAAACCATTTTGAAAACAGGAACATTAATGAGAAAGGTTTAGAAGAATAAATCATTAAAACATTTAAAATGATGTTTTAGTAAAAAGTTATGTAAAATAATTCCCTTTATAAAAAACATTTATGAAATAAGGACATAGATAATAAATATTTCCTAGTAGATATTTACATAAAAACAACTTTGGATAATAATGATTTTGTGAAATTACACTTACCTTGCACTTTCCATTGGTCGAAGGTACGTTTAACATCCAGTATAATGAACATAGTATGTTATTAAGTTATAACAGAACCATTTTCATTTTTATTACATCATACATGATTCATTTATTACTTTATACTATCCATTTAATATATATTACTATTGTAAATTTCCATTTTATGTAATAATAGTATTCTTTATTGTACGTGTTTTAACTAGTTATTCTTTATCGTATCATTTACATCGTTATTTTAATACATCCTGAATATAAAAAATGATTTATATATCATATATATTTAGAATATAAATATTTATAGAAGATAGATATATGAAAATGAAGGTACCATTTATGGAGACTGTATGCCTTACATAAACATAAACACGATTATCATTTTAATATCGTATTGAACGGAAGTAAGTAATTAAGATAAATGTAAGTACATATATATATATAACTCCAGTATTATTATTATTTCATACAATACATACTTATTAATAACATATATTTTTATAATCATCGTTGAATAGTAAACATGGGAATGAATCAATCGCCACGTGGAGACGGTAATCCGTACGTACGCACGTGCAGTAATATCATTATATTGATTATGAAATTTGATGTAAATGGATGGTATATCATATATAAAGAATTATTAACATGTTATATTTATTATTTACATCTTTTAAAATCATTATTATATCCATCCAAAAAACTAAGTGTTTGAATAACAAATTATACCACGACGTGGACACCGAAAGTTGTACGTACGCACGTAAGGTAAATTTTTCATTAATTGGATTGATAATAATGAATATGAATGTAACTTTTTTATAATAGCATTAATTTATATAGAAGATACTAGAGTTATTATTTTAATATGGAAACAACAATGAAAGAAGAAGTGGAAGTAGAAATGAACTTGAAAGAGGTGATGAAATATTTACCTCTTCTTCAGGTTCTTCCTTTTTGATTTGATCAAATGGGCTCATTAGGTAGGATTTATGAACAAAGTAAGGACTCTATGCTGATGGATGGAAATATGGTAAGATATTTGGTTAGGGTTTGGCCGACTCAAAAGGATTTGGATGTGTGAAATTATGATAATGGGAAGATCCCTTTTATAAGAGAGGGAGGGTCACTTTAGGAAAAAACATGAAATATTATTTTATATTAAAATAAATTTAGGTATAAGATGGATAAAAATGAATTATTTAGAGTATTAGGTTGGTATAGGTCCAAAAACACTGATCCAATAGGTTTTTTACAGGTTTTGGTCATCATATTAACCTTATCTTTTAGATTTAACTCTAACTTTAATAGTCTGACATTTACCAAGACACTTTGAATTTTTATATTATATGGTTTATAAACATTGTATAATAGGCCAAAAGAACCCCATTTGAATAATTATTAATATATATATCCTTATCTATGTCCCTGGGCCTAACCTTAGATTTTTAATAAAATTATATCAATTAATAATATATTTTTTTTAAAAACTCTATTATGTCATTTTTTTCCACTATTTAGTTTTTGATTTTTTGAAATCCATAAAAACATTATCACTTAGAATAAAATTAATTTAACTAACCCTAACATGAAATATTAACATATGAGTTATATTAATTCATCAGATGTTGCAATTTACATTTATTTGGAAGTTTATAATATCAAATATTTTAATATTTTCTTAATAATGTAATTTCTTCATCATCATTGTGTCAGAAATAAATTAAATTATTTAGTTTCTAAAATTAATAAATTACATAACTTTATGTAGGATATATTTTTATCTTTATAATGAATTTTTATAGTCGAATAGATATTGTTTATAACCTTATATTAAAAATGGTTTAGTTATTAAACAATGAATATAACTCTTTTGACACTTCTTTAAATAAAATAATAATAAATGTCCTAATCTAATTCAAGGGGACAAAATGGGATCATATATTATTCATAAAGTTGTTTTGGGTAGAATAATAATTTCCCAATAGATTTAGGTAATGTGTTAGGGTTATTATGATATCCCTTTTACCCTTAATTACCATATTTACTCTTAAACGTGGTAAATAAAAGCCAAATGATTATATTCACCAAAAATTATTTTCATATTATTGAACTAAATTTTAAAAACTGATATTAACCATGTCTGTTGGATTTTTAAAATTCAACTCCCAGAAGTAGTAAGATTTTGTTTTATGCAAATTTGTAAATGCACTTAAAGGTGGGTGAAAGAGGTTAAAAAGTCCAATAAAATTTTATACATATATTTTTATTATAAAATGACTCCAATATTTTACATTTAACACTTATAGGTATTATATACCTTTTATGACATAAAAATAAATTTAAATGAAATAATTAATTATTTAAATAAAAAGTTGATTTTAAATAATAACACAATGTTTTTCACTATTCATAAAAAATGTAATGTTTTCACAAAAATATAAAAAATTCACCATAAGATAATTTTGATATTCCAAATTCAAAAATCAAGTCTATTTTAACAAATTAAAATTCTAGAAGTATCATTTATTAATTTAAAATTATTTCCTGTTGTCAAAATCAAATAGCGGGTTTTTTAAAAAGTAAAAACTATCAAATATTGACATGTGTTTTTGTCAAATTTAAATGCAAAATTACTTATAATGACCTGAATTATATTGAATGATAACAATATAATATAATTATAATTCCAAACCATTAAAATTTATAATTGAACCCTATAAATTATTTCGATTAAAATGTTGTTTTCAATTAAAATTTATTATTTTTAACTATTCACCCTAATATAAATGTTATCCGAAAAAACACTATTAATTTATCGAAACTAAATTTTTATGTCCTCATTCTAATGAAGAAGTTTATTTTTTTCAAATTGAATTTGTAAAAGTGTCATGTATTGGATTTTAAAAGTGTTCTCCTTTAAAAGGTAGTAAAATTTCATTTTCTAAAAAATACTTCATTTAAATGAAAAATGAATTTATTCTTATTTTATGTTTTAAAAAACATAATACGGATGTTAAAATTTATATGGAATATATAAAATTTAATATGAATATAATATTATTCATCATTACTTTTGACTATATAGTTTGGTATGTCATGATGCGCTCGAAATTGGTGTTCCATATATCGCAAGTTATTGAATTATTTTGTAGATATAACATACTATAAAATAGAAGGGTGTTACAAAATTAGTTAGTGATATTAAATTAATATATATGTTATATACTGAATTCAGTTTTTTTGATATTTATCCAATAGATTTGACAGAGATCCAAAAGAACCAACCCAATTTTATAATAAAAAAAGTATATTTTTTAAAAGAATTTTTACCTCATTTTAATGGAGAACCCATATTAAATACAGTTTTTTGAACTTTTATATATTTAATAGGTCAAAATAAACTTCATCATTGTAATATAAACATATAAATCTGGTAAGGATAAATTTATTAAATATTTAGGTATAAATATTGAAATTTAATTCAAACATGATTTTTAATTTAATTTAATTATATGATTTTATTATATAATAAATTTTCCTAAATTTTTTTTAATTAATATTATTAACAATAAATTAAATTATTTTAATTGGAATAAATATCAGTTTTAAATTGGTTATAAACACATAGCATTCCTTTGGACATTTTGTACTTTAATAACTAGTGTTGTTGTCCTGTTTGCGGGATTAATTTTAAATTAATTTCTCCCACATATATCTTTATAATAAGAAAAATTTTATTTCATATTTGGAATAAGAAGAAATTATAATTAATATATATATAAAATTTCTTTTGGAATAAAATTATTAGTGAATGCTGTAAAAAGTAATTATAGTTTTTCCAGAAAAATTAAGCATAACAAAGGAATAAATCTTAATTATAAGGGCCCACATGACATGGGAACTTTTAAAAAACCAATAAGATTTCCATATTTCATCAATCAAACATATATTATTTATTCTTTATGGGTTTTTATGAATTCATTTTTTTCAAATTGGGGGTAGAACTAACTTGTTATCAATAATTCTAATCATGTCCTTTATATTCCCATATATGGCAAACACCTTACCCATATACTAAAATGTATAATCCACATAGGATATGACATGATAACTCCAATAAACATAAAAAATCACTCTTATCCTACATTAATCCTCCCTTGGGGTTAAAATATTTCCAAAAGAACAATTTGGTGTAAACCAAAAAGAGCTACCCGATTAAGAGGTAACACCCTCCCTCAAAAGTAATCCATTTAACACAATTATCCACTCCTCAAACAATTATAATTACATAAATTTATAACAAATCTATAATAAAATAAAACTAATAGGTTTTAATGATATTTTTTATACCATCACATACACACGCATCTTTCTAATGGGTAACAAAAATATTGTTTATGTGAATTATGAACTACACCATTACGAAATAATAATTGATCATTTTTTCTTTTATTTCCTCTTAGGGTGGTGATAATAATAGGAAATATATTTATATGTTTCACATAAGATATATATATTTTATTTATTTTTATGAAATTTTTATTTAGAACATTCCTTTATTATTTTTATCTTCTATAAATACGATAATTTCGTTTAAGGAAGTGTTAATTACCGCCCACTCCAAATGATGTGATATATTATAACAAAACATAGAATTAATTAAGGTTATTATTAATGAAACTAAATGTCATATATCACATGATAATTATACAATAATTATATTATATAAATATGTATATATACATTTATTTAATTTACTTTCATTCTTTTAGTACGTCTATAAAATAGAAGTAGCATTCAGGCATACGTACGACCTACCGTCATCGTAAACTGTGTTTTAGATTTCATAGATATATATTCTCTATATTATTATAATATTAATACAGTTAATATTAATGATATTTATATTGGTTTTTAAATTTTTTAAATCATTTTATAAGAATAAGGTCAGAATATATAACAAATTAAGACACAAGATAAAAAATGTGAATAATACCTGAAGTGTGATATTAAAATGGAATTATTACCAAGAGGGTAATATAATTATATAATATAAAATGATATGGTATTAGAGAAAAAATATCATTTGGGAAAATATTTATCATAAGATTACATTTTTGGACATGTGGTTTGAATGAGTTCAATGAGATTCAAGAAACAATTTAATCGAATTTCATCTCACTTTCATTTTCATTATATATTTACTTTATTCACCGCCCATTAATTTTGTGTTGTGTGTTTACATCCAATGGATTTTTTTTTATTATGATTCAAAATATCGGTATTTACAATTCATTTTTATTATATTTTCTTTTCATCGAGTTTTTTTTGGAAATGGTACAAAATCAATAAAGTAAAATTGTCTCAATTTTCATTCATTGAGATGTATTCCATGTAATTTACCATTATTTTCCAGGATTTTCATATACTACCCATTAAATTAAATATCATGAACTCTAATAACTCGGACCATCTTTTCAGGAATTTTTTCCATTTCTCTGGAGTTTTTGAAATTATAGGAGTTTCTATTAATTTTTTAAGTACACACCTTGTACTTTATAAGTACATGTCATGTTAATTGATACCACTTGAGACCATGTTTTGGCCATGTTTAGGACACACACACACCCATGTAGGGGTGACATAGTGGCCTCTTACTATGGAGTATGTAAAATCCTAGTACACGCCAAGTACTCCAAATGTACACACCATGTAATTTCTTTTTTACATTAAACAGGATGGGATCGCGTGTTAACCCCATAAATGTATTCTTCTCTAGCTTCTTCGACCAAGAGTGAGGGTATGGAAGTAGTTTTTCTCTGAGTCTCCAAGCCTCCGTCTATTTTCCAAATCGACCGATGTCGATTACATTGGAACCACAGCGGTAAGCTCTTCTTTCTCCTAGAGCTTCGTTTTCAAATTTCACTTCTTTCTAAAGTTATTGTGGGTTTATATATTTGGATGTTTTATTTTTTCTATGACCTTCAATGAATATTCAAGCCCTATGGCTCATGTGTATCGATCTCCAAGCATCTCGGTAGGTGGTTTGTGCCTTTATTTAGAAATTCTTTGAGTATTTTATGAAAATTCCAACAATATCCTTGAACATGGTATTTTCATGTTTCCTTTTTCACCCATTTTTTTACCGGATATTCTAATATTCCTATGTGGAGAAATTTTCATCTGAATGGGGTAATTTACTGTGCTTTGGATGTTTTTCCCATGGATGTTTGCCTATTTATGACCATTTGGCCTAGTTTTTTCTATTAGGATTTTCCAGTTCCATGTCATTTTTATAGGATGGTGTGACTTTTCATCCATTTTGAGATGTTGTAGAATGCTTTCCAAGTAGTTATTGAGTATACTTTGGCTGTTATGCAATGTGATAATTGCTGAACATACATAGGGCTGTGAGAACCTAGTGTAGTAGACCATAGGGGGAATGAACATAAGGGTTTCTCTAGAGTGTCTTAAATTTACGATGTGAGACCACATGGTGAATTGATGTTGAGTGCTTCCTCGGAGTGTCTGTAGTTCCACGTCGTGGGACACATGGGGAATGAGACGTTGAGTGCTTCCCCAGAGTGCCTTTAGTATGATATAAGACTATAGAGGAAATTGACGGTGAGTGCTTTCCCAGAGAGTCTATTATTTCTTTAGTTGAACCAGAGGGATGGGACTGTGTGTGCCACCCAGAGGTTTTTCTAGTACTCTTTGGTTGAACCATAGGGGTTAGGCTATGAGAACTACCCAGAGGGTTACCTGTTTGTTCTACTTGCTTGAGTGGCTGTTTACTAGTTTGTAAATTATATTCTAGAAACTGTGGATTCATTATTTTTTAATACATCCCTGTTTACTGCTTCTGTACTTTTACCTACCATATATTCACTAAATATTAGGCACAGATCTTTGGGTGGTGGCCTATTGGGACTCTGTCTCACACCCTATTAGGGTCATACATTTGGAACCAAACATATTATATTGTTTTAGGTATAGATAAGGTCAAGAACCCTTCTATTTTAGGTACTTGATTGCACTGGAGTTGGGGAGAATAGCACCAGGTCGAGGCTTGTGATGATGAGGAGTTGCTCATATGTTTTACTTTTTTACTTTTTTTAGTATTTTTTGTATTTCCAGTATTGTGACATGTTTGGCTGCTTTCCTAGACCTATTTATTCGTGCATTGTTTATATATTTATATGTTTCTCTCATTTTTTCCTTTATCAGTCTTCTATTGTTTATTCTAGTATGGATGTTTTATGCTTCCTCTATTGTATGTGTTGTTACTTCTGTTCTGTAATCTTCCAATGAGGGCATAGTTTCCCCCCTATCACACCCAAGGTCCTCGCTACTAGTCGACATCCTCTGACATCCGGGGAAACGCTCTTAAGGCCATGTGACCAACTGGGTATGAGGCGCATCTGTGTGGCTTCCATAACCAGGGCATTAAAAAGTTGTATCACAAGAATTCTTTTCTACTGACATCTTATTTAGAGCCTATATCTAGGTATAGGACGGAATTAGTACTTTGTAATAAGCTATGACATGAGTAGCTATCCCGTGTTCAGGGAAAAGCCAATCTACCTTGTTTACTGCATTCTCTTTTGGTTTTGCAATTATTACGTTAGATTTGATTTCACCTTGAGTGACTCACATGATGTGTGTTGTTACTGTTGATTTTATTGAGGCTCTATTTCTGTTGCCACCCGATTAGATGTGGGTATGCTATCTCATGAATCATATAAGTACTTTCTAGAATGACATGTCATGAATTTTTCCATGCTATCTAGGATGCATTAGTATTTCATTTTTTTTTTGTGATAGATGTTGTTTAAAATATGAATTTTCTTGCAATAGTTTCCTTGATTGAAATACATATTGTTTGATATGGAATTGTTTGTGTAGAGATTTACTGGAATGAACGCCAATTATTGATTCATGAGGTGATATGGGCCCTCATAAATCAGAACATGGTGTATCATTGGTTTTTCCCCTTGTATATGATATGTATGAGATTCCAAACATTCATTCTTGGGGAGTATAAGCCCTCATGGATTAAAATTTGGAACCCTAACTCTTGTTATTCTGTGTTTTCTGGGCTCCGGTGCAGTTTCTGAGGCTGCTTCCTGAAAAAAACACAGAATACACAACATGTACTTTAATAATACATGCCGTGTTATTTTCAAACCATGTTGCTGAATGTGGGGGAAGAAACACGGTGCTCTAGAAAATCATCAAGAACACACCATGTACGTTAAGTACACGCCGTGTGGTAGTGACAGTGTGTCTACCCATGTGACTAACGACACAGTTGGATAAAATTTGACATTACACAACGTGTCCTGTTTGTAGACGTTGTTCCTTGTAACCTATGTACCCAGACATGTCACGAAAAACACAGTTCGAGGAATGCCTTTAAGTACCCACCATGATCACATGGAGCACACCGTGTAGAGTGATCCATGTAGTCGGCTGTGTATCTAACAACACGGGATGGTGTCATCCTTTCTCCTACACGCCCTTCCCACCTGGAACACGTTGTGTAGTGTCATCCACGTGTCAGGTCATGTCGCTAACAACACGGGCCAGGTAAGGAATGTCTATTACACATCGTGTCTTCCTTGAACACGCTATTTTGATTTTTCTTAGAGAAGTCGTGTGGCTAGACCATGTTGAAAGACTCGGGAAGGGAAGATGATTCAAGTACATGTCGTGTGTTAGGAAAACACGCCGTGTGTTTGGGGTGCTACAAGACCAGTTCTGATAGGAGTACATGCTCATGTGAATGATTTAATGGAAGATGCTGTGTAGGGAAAGAACACGCTGTGTTGTAATGTTTTGCATAACTTAAATGCCGTCATTTCCAAATTCCTTCTTGTTCCTTTAGTTTTTAGTCCTTGTTAATCCTGATCTAAGGTGTGCTTTTGACCTTTCAGAGCCATGTCACCAAGACATCCTTCAGTTTTCCTTTAGTTGCAGGGCAGTTATCAGAGGCTAGATATAGATGCTCAAGGACTTCCGGAAGATCCTCCTATTGTGCGAGCCTTCGTACCAGCATTCATATCACTTGCAGGCACTGATGCACAGTTTAGGGAACGTTTTCTGAGGATGATGCAGACCATCTAGGGATCTCCACCTCTTGCCTCAGCTATGGTATACTTGACACTGGTTTTCTAGCAGCTTCATCCTCCCACCTTCTCAGGGGAAGGAGGGCCTCAGGCTGTAGAGTAATGGCTAGAATCCATGATGACAATATTTGAGCATCTGGAGACACCTCCAGAAAGGAGGGTCATTCTCGCTACCTACATTCTACGAGACTCTACCAAGAGGTTGTGAGACATGATCTCATAGGTTGGTCATCAGCATTTCATGGCATGGTAGGAGTTTTAGTGCACCTTTTTTGACTACTTCTATTAGGAGACCCTAAGGGCCGACCGATCCCAGGAGTTCATGATACTAGAGCAGGTTAATCTATACGTTATGGAGTATTCCTCTTGTTTCACTGATGATTAGAATTTCACCAACCTCTAGGGAGGAGATGGGTTGTTCTGGCCAAGAAATATTGAGGATAGTCTCAGACGGGAGATCCGCTCACTGGTAAATATCTTCAGGCTAACTTCCATCACTTCCATTGTCAATCAGGCCATGATTGCAGAGCGCAATCTGAGCGATTCAAGAGTTGAGAGCCATGTTAGTTCCGCTCCTAGATTTAGTGCTTCACCAGAAGATATTAGGAAGTGTTGTATGGATTCCAATCTTGGTGATTTGAGATGGTGAGACAGATCTTCAGGATTCCAGGTGGTATGCTACCAGTGCATAAGAGCTGGGAATATGAGTCTGTAGTGCCAGAGAGACCCCGTGGAGTGCCGATATTGTGGCAAGATGGGTCACATCTAGTGATTCTGTTAGGTTTTTTCACCAGCAGCTGGTGAAAAAGGTTTATCTATGTCACCCCATTTAGGAGCACCGCCACCAGTTTCTCAACAGTCTGGAAACTGGAGTTCTTTCGGCCGTTTAGGCTGAGGTGGAGGTCATGGCCAGGGTGGTCAGTCGGCGGTCTATCAGTGACAGTAGGGAGGATCATCTCAGAGCAGGCATGCAGGGTCACATGGCCGTCGAGTAGGCCAGACATTTCCGATGGAGCAGACCCAAGAGGAGCAGAATCCCAGAACCTCTACAGTTTGAGATACGATCTTAGTAGACTCAGTTTATTCTTCTGCCCTTTCCTATACATGAGATTCCCATATAATTATCTATGTTACTATTGTGGAGTGCCTTGGGCTCTGTATCTTTTCTTATGTCGACATTTTTACTCTAGACACACCATTGGGGACTAGGAAAACTTGTGTACGTCAGTTCAGAGAGTGCCCTATTGAGGTTGTGGGGTACATATCTTATGGGACCTTTATGTCCTAGAGATGAGAGGCTATGATTTCATTCTTAGAATGTAATGGATAGTTCCCTTCCCAGTATTTGTCGACTGTTCCCATTGTAGGGTGAGTTTTGTATCACCATAGGGTGGATCCTTTCATCATAAGGGCGAGTGGGATGTCTGGGAAAGTAGTGCAGGTCTAGAGAATCATGGTTTGGGAGAAGTTACAGCCCAGATGGTTAGTATTTATCGGGATGACCAGGTGAAATCACAGTTAGGCTTTCCCCTAGTGGTGGATCATTTCATAGGTGTATTTCCAAAGGAATTTTTAGGTTTTCCTCTAAAGCGTGAGGTAGACATCTCAATTAAGATCGTTCTAGGAGTGGCACTGGTGTCCATTTCTTTTTATAGGATGGCTGCACCTGAGTTTCAGGAGCAACAGACGCAGTTGGAGGAGTTGCAGGCGAAGGGCTTCATCCGAACCAATATTTCTCCTTGGGGTTCGCATTCCCTATTTGCGATGAAGGCAGAGAATACCCTTAGGCTTTGTGTGGATTATCTGAAGCTGAACCAGTTGATGGTCAAGAACCGATATCGCTTGCCTAGGATTGATGACCTCATTTATTAGCTTCGAGGAGCCCTGATGTTCTCAAAAATCGATTTGAGGTCTGGTTATCATCAATTGTGTGTTAGACCATCCGATATACATATTATGGATTTCTGGAGTAGGTATGGTCTATATGAGTATGTGGTTATTCCATTCGGTCTCACAAACGCGCTTGTAGTTTTCATAGCACTGATGAATCGAGTGTTCCATCCATACATAGACTCATTCGTGGTGGTCTTCGTGGATGATATCTTTTTGTACTCTCACACTCGACATGACCATGCTACCCATCTTCAGATCGTTCTGAGTACACAGAGGGAGCATCAGTTGTATTCTATGCTCCCAAAATTCCACTTTTGGATAGATCAGATTCACTTTTTGGGCCACGTTATCTTAGAGAGAACAGTATCAGTGGACCCAGAGTATGTGAGAGCAGTAGTTTCATGGGTCAGATCAATGCGTCTTTGAGGTGTAGAGTTTTCTAGGGATGGATGGATACTATAGACGCTTCATACAAGACATTTCACACCTAGAAGAACCACTGACACGTATGACCAAGAAATGGATGATGTTCTTATGGTCAACTTCTTGTGGGTCAACCTTTTAAGAGTTAAAAGGGAGGTTGACTTCAGCACTGATACTAGTCTTGAAAGATCTTGTAAAGATCTATACAGTTTACTATGATGCATCAAGTATCGTCCTGGGAGCTGTGCCTATGCATGAAGATGGAGTCGTTGCATACTGGTCTCAGCATTTGAGGCCACATGAGTGAAACTACCCGACAGACAATCTAGAGATAGCAGTTGTTGTTCATGCCTTATCCTATAATAGAAATTATCTTCTGGGAGAGAACATTGGGGTTTTCACCGACCACAAGAGTCTCAAGTACATCTTCACTCAGCGTGATCTGAATCTGAGACAGTGTAGGTGGGTCAAATATCTTCAGTCCTTTGACATTGAGATTGTCTATATGTCGGGAAAGGGAAACGCATTGGGTGATGCGTTGAGCAGGAGGGCTCATATACAGGTAGTTCAGGAGGCCAGTAGTGAGTGGCAGCTTATGGCATTGTTTTTTGAGATGCATTTGGACGTGCACGACAGAAAGGGGTAGACATTCCTATCTATTGTAGCATTTACCTCTACACTTCTTGATTGGGTACGAATGAGGAAACTATCATATTCTGAAGGCCTTGTCCTACGGGGAAATGTGTCAAGATATAACCATGTTCTTGGATGGATAGTAGGCAAGGATGATATCTTTCATTTCCATGGATTCATATGGGTTCCAGCAGACATACACGAGGAGTAGATGTTGGAATTTCATTTCTTGTTTTGGGAATATCATCCCGGCATCACGAATATGTATCGTGATCTACATCGTCAGTATTGGTGGCCAGGTATGAAGAGGGATGTGGCTGGTTTTTTCATGAGGTGTTCCACTTGTCATTATATGAAAGCAGAACATCAGTGACCAGTAGGTCTTTTAAAGCAGTTTCCCATTCCAGAGATAAAGTGGAATTATGTCACGATGGACTTCATGACCGGGTTGCCAAGGTCAACTCGAGGGAATGATTCTAGTTGTGTTTTCATAGATAGGATTACGAAGGTTTCTATCATCTTGTCGATTAAAGATTCCTTTAGGATTGATGAGATTGGATAGTTTTACATACAAGAGAATGTACTTCTTCATGGATTCCCACAATCCATTATTATAGATAGAGATGCATTTTTTACTTCTCGGGTCTGGCATGGGCTTCAGAAGGCTTTGGGTACACAGGTACTTTTGAGTACAACATACCATCCCTAGACCGATGGCCAGTCTGAGCGTACGATTCAAGTGCTTAAGCATATTCTCTGAGCTTGCAATATGGATTTTGGAGGTTCTTGGAAGAATCATATACCTCTTGTGGATTTTTCATTCAATAATAGTTTCTAAGTAACTATTCATATGGCACCTTATGTGCCTTTGTACAGTAGACCGTGCCGATCACCCTTATGTTAGATGGAGGTTAGAGAGGCATCTTTGCTAGGTCCTCTTATTATTTAGGAGACCACTGAGTAGATAGATTCGATTCAGAAGAAGATGGCATCGACACCGTTTCGACAAAAAGTCTTATGCGGATTAGCGGACACGACCTATGGAGTTCGAGGTCGGGGATCGGGTTTTCCTACTTGTCACACTGAGGATGGAAAACAATAGGACTCATGGATAGGGTATGATTTTGATGAGGTTCTTAAGGAAGTTTTAGGGGATAGAATGATTTGGGACGGTTGCCTAACGGTTCCAGTTACCTCAAAGGTATCAGGCTATCCACGACATCTTCCACTTTTCTTAGCTCTGACGATACTTTTCAGACCCTTTCCAGGTCTTTCAACCTGAGGAGGTTGAGCTCAAAGTGGATGCATTTTTTGAGGAGAAACCTATCCAGATAGTCGATCGCATTAAAAAGGTTATCCATGGCCATTTTTTCCTCTAGTATGGGTGCTATGGTAGCACAGGCGAGTACAGGATGAGACGTTGGAGAGAGAGGCCGATGTACGATCGTAGTGGCCGGAGTTGTTCATGATTTCTTTTTCTACTCCATTTAAGAAATATGGGGATGAATTTCTTTAAGGGGTGATGTTTGTATGAACCCGAACCCTCTTTTTAGGAATGTTTTTCATTTTTATGTAGTTTCTGAGAAAATATGTGTTTTTGGAAGTTGTTGAAGTACACGACCTGTACTTTATAAGTAAACTCAGTTTACATTGATGCCGCTTGAGGACATGTGTTGGACATGTCATGACCACACACAGGGACATGTATGGGTGACATGGAGGCCACTTATTGCAGTGTACGGAAAATCCTAGTACATTCCATGTACTCCAAAAGTACACTCCGTGTAATTTTTTTCATTAAACAGGCTAAGGTCGCGTCTTAACCCCAGAAACATCTTCTTCTCCAGCTTCTTCAACAGAGAGCGAGGGTACAACCAAAAATATTATTCGAGCCCCCTAGCCTATATCTGTTCTCCGAAACGACCATCGTCGATTACGTTGGAACCACATCGGTACGATCTTCCAACTCTATGAGCTTCGTTTAACAATTATACATCTTTTTCATGTTTCCGTGGGTTGAGAGTTTTGGACGTTTTCATAGATCTATGACGATACAAGAAGATTCAATCCCCATGGCTCATGTATATAGATATCCTAGAATCCAGGTAGGTGTTTTGTGCCTTTATGTATAATTTCATTGAGTATTTTGTGCAAATTCCACCAATACACTTGAAAAGGGTATTTGCGTGTTTCATGTTTACCCTTGTTGTTTACCTTCTATGCTTATATGCATGTGTAGAGAAGTTTTATTTTGAATATGTTAATTTACTGTGCTTTGGATGTTATTCACATGAATGTTTGAATTTTTATGACCGTTTGGTCCAGTTTCTCTTATTAGGATTTACCAGTTCGTTGCCTAGATTATAGGATGGTGTAACTGTTCTTCCATGCTAAGATAATGTAGAATGCTAGACAAGTAGTTCTCAAGGGTACATTGGTCATTATGCGATGTGATACTTTCTGACTTTAAAGAGGTATGTGAGAACCTAGTGTAATAGACCATAGGGAGAACTGACGTAAGGGATTCTCCAGAGTGTGTTTAATTTATGATGCGAGACGACAGGGGGAATTGATGTCGAGTTCTTCCTTAGAGTGTCTGTAGTTCCTCGACGCGGGACACATGTGGAATGAGACGTTGAGTTCATCCCCAGAGCTCATTTTATAAAATACGAGACTATAGGTGGAATTGATGGTGAGTGATTTCCCAGAGAGTGTGTTCTTTCTTTAGCTGAACCAGAGGGGATAGACTATTTGTGCCTCCCCGATGGTTGCTAATACTTGATGGTTAAACCATAAGTGTTAGGCTGTGAGAACTACCTAGAGGGTTACCTGTTTGTTCTACTTGCTTGAGTGGCTGCTTACTTGTTTGTAAATCTTATTCTAGAAACTGCGGATTGTTTGAAGTTTAATACTTCCTTGTTTAATGCTCATGTAATTTTACCTTCCATATATTCACTGAATGTTAGGAACAGATCATTTGGGTGTTCCCTACTGGGAATCTGTCTCACACACTGTTTGTGTATTTATTTTGGGCCCAAACAAATTAAATTGTTTCATGTTTATATATGGGAAAGAGCCCCGATACTTCAGGTTCTTGATTTCACTGGAGTTAGGGAGAATGAGGCCAAGACGAGGCTTGCGATGTAGAAGAGTTCCTCCTCTGTTTTCCTTTTTTGCTTTTTTTATACTGTTTGTATTTCCAACATTGTGACTTGTTTGGATACTTTTATAGACCAATGTATTAATGCTTCATATATATATATATATATTTCTCTTGTTGTTTCCATTATCAGTCTTCTGCTGTTTACTCATGTATGGATGTTTACTGCTTCTGCTATTGTATATGATTTCACTTCTGTTGTGTACTCTTCCAATGAGGGCATAGATTCCCCACTATCACACCCAAGGCCCTCGCTGCTAGTCGACAGCCTCTGGCATTTTGGGAAATGCACTTGATGCCATGAGACCAACCGGGTACGGGGTGCCTCTGGATGGATTCCGGAACCGGGGTGTTACATGAACCAAATTTGATTCATGATATTTTAATCTTACTGTAATTTAATTTATTTCTATAGGATGTAGGGATTATATTTACATAGTAGTAAGTATTTAAAAAAAACAATATCATCACATTTCATTATTGTTTATGTTTTTTATTCCGTTTTTCTAATATTATGTTCTATCCTCGATGAAATATCGTGAATTTTCATTCAGTTTATATATGCATGATATAAAAATGTAACATAAACTTATTCCACTCACTTGTACGTATGATAGTTAATAATGTTTTTCTACGAAAGCTCGACATTACACTCCCTTTGGTCATAAATCATTGTTCTTTCAAAACCATGTTTAATTAAATGGTTACCAAGAAAATTATATTGTTATATTGTAATCATTAAAATAAATTTTTATCCTCTTAATTTTAACAATGATTACAAGATATTATTCTTTTCTCTTTCTGAACATTTAATATTAAAATCTTTTTACCATTGAAAAGTAAATTTTAGTTTTACCTTGTATTCCATGTAATGATTTACCCTCAATCATTTATGTGAATATTCATTTTAATGTTTAAAAGGTAAATTTTTATGAACATTATTTTATAAATAATTTTCATTGAAATGATTTCAAAATGATATCATGATTTCATTATATGTTTTTAATTTATATTTTATGTAAAGTGCTCTTCAACGGTTTTCAATGAGCCATTAATAATTTTTCACAGAAAAATGTTTTAGATTTTTTTTCAAGCTCCTTTAATAAGTTTTTTGGGAAATTGGTTTTTAAAAAATTATCATTCTCCTTTTATATAATTTCACAGAATATGGTTTTGTATAATCTATTAATATATATTTTAATATTTTCATAGAAAATGATATCGAATTTTTTTTTAGAATAATATATATTTTAACAAAGAAAATGGTTTAAAAAATATTTCCAAATAAATATATATTAGTTTTCAATTTTATTTACATGAAAATGATTTTCAAACGTTCTTATGTTTTAAAGATCTATTTTTAATGGAGAAATGATATTTTCATCAAGAAATGATATCAAAATATCCGTCTATGTAATTTTTTAATCTATCATGAAATATGTTGATTTTACTTGTACCATTAATAGAATGATCCAATAGTTTCATTAATATCCATTGTTTAATGGGTTAAGGTTTGATGGAATAATTATTATGACTCTTGATTCTCTTCCATGGGTTATATGATTATGAAACCTGTTTCTTTTCATGGGTTGTTATTCGAAAAAATGATTATGAAACTTATTTATTTTTCATAGGTTATGATGTGATTTAATGTTAATGATACACATTTAATTTAATGGTATTATGATAGGATATCTATATAACCCATCTCTTTTTATAGGTCAGGACATGATGAATGTTATATAGTATTTTGGAACATGAATGATTGATATTATTATGAGTTGGATGAGACATATATCTTCCTCCAATGCATTGTTCAATTATTTATATCTCATGAGATCATAATGGGAATCATATTGATGGGATTGATCTATTATATAATGATTGCAAAAATATATTCCATACAATGAAAGGACCGTGACTATGGATGATGGTGTGTGCCTCCCAGTACGTGTAGTCACCATAAATATAGAAGTTGGGGAATCTCTATCTACTCTAGGAATATGGGGATACTCGATACATAGTGGAATGGGGAAACCCAATGCATTAAATGGAATGAACAGTGATTGGGGATGATGGTGGTGACCACCCAGTAAATATAGTTTCAATGAAGTCTCCTAATAAATTTTAGAAATGTGTCTTTTCATAAAGTGAAATATTTAAAAGGTTTATATATCAGACAATTTAATTCCTTATTTCAATGAAATTATTTCATGGAAATTGTAATTTATTTCCTTATGATTCAGGTATATTTTACTATAATGATTTATTCAATTATTCATATTACAGATCCTATGAGATGTAGGGTACAATCTTCTAATATGATGATCACGTTATCTTACCCCTTTGTCCTATTTATTGATACATTTCTCCCTTTTTTACCTAGAATAAATATACGAGCTCAACCCTTTTTATGTTTTCATCTATAGGTTATGAAGACATGTATGATGTTTGATTAGTATAAGAAGGGTGTGAGTGAAGAAGAACATAGTGAGGGATATTATAGATAATTTATGTATGATTGTTAACATTTACATGTTTCCAATGGAACTAACATAGTACATTAATTTGTGTCTGATTTTCAATGGGTTGATTATTCCATAAAATTTATGTAATGTGAATTTATTTTATGTTTGGGTAGTTATAGTTGGTATTACCAGGAATTCATAATAAAAAAATGGAATCTACCAGGAGTAAACATTACTGAGATCCCTAGGGATATTTAAAATGATATATCTAGAGATTTATCTTTGGATATTTCTAAGATGAAAAAATATTTAGATGAATGTCATGGAATGATGGTGAAAGATTGAGTGAATGGTTTTCTAGAAGTACAACTCTATCTATATAGACAAAGTGGATGTGTCTTTAGATGGAATTTACCTGGCGGTATAAAATCATAACCTATGTCTGATACCAAACTTAGGGAAATCTGGTACAAGACAGTGAGCATTGTGGAACAACTAGTTTGACACTCCTGGGAGATATGTCTCTGAATGTAGAGACCCGAAGCCTGACGTACATAGACTTTACATTACTTTTGCGGAATACTTAGTACATAACAAAAACACACACACAAGGACCGTAATAGTTTAGTGTCTTTGGAAACTCAGAGTATAATCTTCTAATCGTGGGGAATGATCTTCAACATCTCCCATAAAGATCTTCCTTTTTTTTACCTAAAACCTTTCTTTATATCCTGGGGAAAAGAAAACATAAAAGGGTGAGTTCAAATGCTCAGTAAAGGTAAACAAAGGAAATATCAATCACATAATTTTCATAAGAACATAACATTTTTGGAAATCTTAACCTGCAAAAGAGAGAATAATTCCATAACATGGGATAAATCATAGTAGTGAAATGAAATCATAACTTAAAACATTACTCATTGTGGCATACACACATAATCATATAGAATCATTTCTTGTTAGTCAAGACTCATTGCCAAGACTATCATAGTGGACAAAGTCCCTTTCTGAATCGAGTAATCCTCGTTTCAGTCCTGTTTCACTGAACCGGTATAACCTACCATTCCAGCCATGTCTATCTCATGAGATATGAAATCTTTACCCAATGCATTGGAGGTAGATATAGGTCCCACCCATCTTATAATGAATCCTTTCTTATGTGTGCCACATAATCATAAATCATACATCATCACATAACCCATGTAATAAAAATGGGATTCTTAAACAACATGACATCATAAAACAATTCATATAAGATAAAGGAATTCATAAAAATGTTTCCATCAAAACATAATAAAATCCATGTAATAATAGGTATAAAAACAGAACCCTTTTATTATCTTAGATGGAAAATAATTTTGATAAAATACTTGAACTTCATTCTTGAGGAAAATATCCTTTCTACTTCAAAAACATTTTTCCTTTCATAACATGTCATACAACTTTAAAATAAAAGAAGTTGATAAAAAATAAACTTTAAAACTTGTAAAGGAAGCTTCTTGGAAATAATGTTTTAAAAATCCATTCATGCCGTATAAGTTAAAAAAACATTCTTCGTACTTTTGTCGGAAAAGTCAAAAAGTACATCGTACGAAAAACGACAAAAGATTCCTTTCATATCTTTTACAAAAAACTTACCGAAGGGTAAAATTGGATATAAACTATTGTATAAGGAAGGAAATAATATTACATATCGAGGGAACATGGATGTGGATGATAAAATACACCCCAGTAGTTACCAAAGTAAAAACAATCTCGGATAAAAGTGAGATTTTGATATTTTCCCTTACCTTAGGTCCAATTTGCTTTGTACGTGTCCGAAGCTCCTGTATAATGGTTTAAATAATGTTACTGACTTATTCCAGAATCATATTCATTGTTATTATATCATATATGATCCACTTATGACTTTATATTACCTGTTCTTTTGTAAATTCATGTTAAAGTAGCGTTTTGGGTAAAATTGTCTCATTTGTCGTTCGTGTTTTCAACTTGTAATTATTCATATGATTACTTAGATCATGATTACATAAAACATGATTTATATATATATATATTCAGAATATACATATATAATAAATCAGTAAATGGAAAGAAATACACCGTTCATGGAGACGGTAGTCCGTACGTACGCATGAACGCTGTTTTCATTTCCTTATTGAATTGAACGGAATTAAGTAGATGACATACATATAAATAATTCCAGTATCATTATTATGTCATATATTTCATTAGTACTTATTATATATACTTTATAATCATTCATGAATGGTTAATCATTGAGAATGAATCTCATCGCGTCGTGGAGACGGTATTCCGTACGTACGCACGAGCGATGATATCATTCTCATGGTCGTGGAATTGTGTTGAAGTGTATATATACTATTTCAGTATCAATATCACTTTATAATAATCATATATAGTTACTCATTAAACCATTATACCCATCAAATTAAGGTGGTGGCGGAAAATAGATTACACCACGGCGTGGAGACGGTATTCCGTACGTACGCACGCGCGGTGATTTCATTTTTCCGTAGGATGGATAGAAGGTTAATTAGAGTTGTTTCATATTTATAATAACATATAAGTATATAAGAAATACTTATGTTATTACTTTATCATGAAACAACTAAAGAAGAAGAAGTTGAAGAAGAATGAAAATTGAAAAGATCGGTAATGGATATTACCTCTTCTTTGGAACGCTTCTTTGAATCCTTCACTTAGGGAACTAAGATTGGTCTTTGAAGAAGACCAGGACCTGTAGGATTATTCTAGGGAAGTGGAGAAGGGATTTTGGCAGGGGTTGGCCGAGCTTGAGTGCTCAATTTGGTGTGAGGAGGAGGGGGAGGAGGTGCCCTTTTATAAGGGAGGAGAGGGGCACCTTAGGAATTCTTAAAAATATTAATTTATAATAAATCTAACCCCACATAAAAACCTCCAAAAATGACTCATATTCGAAGATTAGATGAGATAGGGTTGTAATCTCATCAACCAATCAAATTTAGACATGTTTGGATCTTATTTTAAACCTTATCATTTTGATTTATCCTTATTTAATCTATTTAAGTTTATTTGTGGTAATAAAATTCTAAATTTTAAATTATAACAAATAATTACTTATTTGTTGTGAATATTCCATAATTGTTTACTTTATAACATTATAGACCATATAAATATAAATTTATAATTTTTAAATATTTTTGTGATTTTTAAACAATTTTATAATATGTTATTTTTGTAAAATAACAATAGTGTCAATTTTGACACTATTCATTTATTTGAATTTAAATAAAATATATACAGAAGATATGTTCGAACTAAAAGATTTAATATATTAATAAAAGGTCATATGTATCTATAAAATTAGTGTATCACATTAAATAGTTCATATAATATTTATTTAATTATTTTTAAAACCATTTATTTGGTTTATCTCTTAATAAAATAATTACTACATCATTTTTGTATAATTATTTAATATACTTATTTGTTGTATAAAATTTAAAATAAAATTATATGATGAAGATAAATATATTACCTTTCACAATAATACTTGTACTCGAATTTATCATCTTAAAATCACAATATTTAAATTGTTATATTTATTAAATTATGAAGGTGACAACTTTGGCATCATTTAAAATAAAATAATATAAGTGTCATAATCGCTTCTATAAGGCTCCAAATGGTCAAATATTCTACCATTGGATGATTATGGTTTACATTTACATGTCCAATAAGTTTTTGTTAGGTAGTTGTGCATTTTATGGTCACTATTAGTTTAAAAAAACATTATTCTTGATTTTTCACTAGATAAACAATTTCTGCATCACTATTGTGTCATAATTAATGATAATTATTTAATCCCTAAAAATTATAAATAAATTTATATGATGTAGATAATTTCATTAGCTTTCTGTAGTCTATTCATGTTCGAAGTTTCATGAAGTTTATCACTAAATTAAAATTAATATACTTATAAAATTTAAGAGAGTGACATGTTGTCACTTTCTTTGGTTTTAATAATAATTAAGTTATTTTCATGGACAAATGTTCATTAAATGATTCTAATATGACCCTTAGGTGATATGGGTCGACTTTTAGTAATCCAATAGGATTTTTACATTTGTTAGGGTAATTTTAAAATATTATATTTACCCTTAATTACCCGATTTACCTTTAACTATGGTAAATAAAATTTACCGTAGTTACTATTCATAATTCCCAAAAATAAAAGGTAGCTTATTAACATAATTTGGACCCACTGATTCCAAATATGGAATCCATTTTTTTAAAATTCCATACACAGAAGTTGCAGAAATTAAATTAAAATTAATCCCGTTGTCGAATAAAAACGGGTTTTTGTTTAAAACATTGCAAAAGATTGAATTGATTTAACCTACGAATTCAAGGTAAAATCAATGCTAATGACATACATTATATTAAATGGTAAAAATATATTCTATTTATACTTTAAAACCATTCAATATTATAATTTAACCACATAAGATATTACGATGAAAAAAGTTGTTTTTAATTAAAATATAGCGTGTTTTTACTATTCATTAAAATGTGAAAGTTACCAGAATAATATGAAAAATTTATCCAAAGTAAATTATTATTTCTTGATTCCAAAGAAGAATTTTATTTTGTCAAATTGAACTTATAAACATGTCAAAAAATAGATTTAAAGTGGGTGCGCCATCAAAAGGAGGCAAAACTGCATTTTTTTTAAAAATACTTATTTTACCCGAAAAATTTATTTTTTTCTTATACCATGTTCTAGAAATGTGTAAGATGAATAATAATGTTATAAAATTCAAAATTTAGTTAATACTATTCATAACGGCTAGTTCATGACAATATTATAATAATATAACATTGTTTATTAAAACCTGGTATTGTGTACAACACACGCTATCGAGGAAGGTCGTGATTGCGTGTAATGCAAGCCAAGTCAGGGTTGCGTGTTGTGAAAGAATCCTTCATTGTTTCGTATAACAGAATCCAACCATATTTCATTTATACATTTAATATATATATATATATATATATACTCAATGTTGCGTAGAATAACTATTATCAAAATTGTGTGTAACACAGTCCAAGAATAGGGTTGCGTATACTGCAAGCTAATACGGTGTTGCGTATAGCGCAAGGTAATCTTGGTGTAGAATACAACATAAGACGTTAATGAAATTAAAATAATATTTTTCATAAAATCTCGGGGTGTTACATTCTACCCCCCTTAAAATGAATTTCGCCCTTGAAATTCGTCGGGGTTATAAATGGTTTACTATTTGAAAGTTTCTTTGATAGAAACCCACATCGTAAAAAGGAATACCAAAACTTATCTTTAAAAACAAAAGTATGAAACGTAACGGTTACCCAAATAAACTAATCACTGGGTTTCCACAAAGGTGAAAATATGGATATGGAAGAGAAATCTAACCATCATGTTCTGATGGAGAGTGGTAGAGAACAAGGCTATGGAAAAGCTAGCAATCACAAAGCCATAAATTTGTGATGATCTAGGGTACCATCTGATTCATCGGATATAAGGGCACTAGGACAACATTTTTGGTTCTCAAGATCATTTCCCTAAAGTTGAATTTGTTATTCGTGAAGTGTTAGCAGATCATGTGATAGAATGACGGGTCATTCCATCTGTCTCAAACAAAAAGGTTAACAAAAGTTATTAAATATACATAAGTCATTCTATAGTGAGATTAATCATATATGGTTCCTAAAATGGACTTATACTTCATATATCATAATGCTTAATATAATAAAACTAGTTTATACTAAACAGGGACTTCTTGTAGGCCAGTGGTAGGCGATAAAGGCCAGTCGCACTTCGGTTGTGGGTTCGATTCCCGCAGCCTTGTCCGAAGCGATGGGCTGTCGCCCGTCCTGCAGGTTGTCCTTTTTCTAAAACAACATTACTATAACATCACATAAATAATATCAAAAAAAAAGTTCTATACTTAAACAATACTAACTTATGGTTAACATAATCCATTACAATCTTTAGGCTTATCTAAAATACTTCGGTCCAAGCTCATAGTATAAAGAAAATGATTACTTGAAATGTCGCCAACCAAGCATCTGAATACCATCATTTATCCCCCATATATCTTGTTGGTCACATTCCAATCATGTGAATACTTTAATGATGTATTCTCTTGAAAAATATGAATACCCATTAAACCTTTGTGAAAACATGAATGCTGTCAAAAGTTAACTCTTTCCACATACCAAAATCCAAAAATTCAATATACTCAAACCATGATATAACCTTCTCCTTATATCAGTCATGAGCTCATGAATACTATCAAACATTTTATTTTCTCCTTATCCCTTCATTATGCGCATATCATCTACATTCCAAAAATATCTGAATAACCTTTCATGGATACTGGTAACATTATTCAGACAACAATGTAACAATCCTTACATGTCTCTTTATTCCATAGTGCCATGAGATTACTTATACAACATTACACATGATAAACATGTAATCATTCCACTACATTCTTAAACCATTGACCGAGCTTCAACAATTCTTTCATCTCACATATCATTTGTAGTCTCTTCATCATCATCCACATAAATACTTCCCATAAGACCATACTGATTATCTTCATGAGAGTTTCCCTTAGGGCATTGGTTTGCATAATTCCCGTACATTCCACATTTAAAACATTTAACCATTGTTGATGTCGTAGCAATACCATTATCCTCATCCATGTTGTTAACTGAACCTTTTCCTTTGCATTTACTTGCTTTGTGTCCTTCTTTTCCACACCCAAAGCATCTTCCAGTTCCTTTGAAACATTCTCCTTGATGCCTCTTCCCACATGATTTACATAGGGGAAATTGAACTTTCTTTCCTCTATGATCATCATGAAACTCCATCTATCTCTTATTAGCCGAGTCAGGAAACTTACCAAATTTTACTTTATTGATCATATTATGAGATTGCTGATTTGGCATAATAATGATGTTTGGACTTCCAAATCCCATTTCATTATGAAGAATATCATTCCATTGTCCATCATATCCTCCATTATCGTGAATCATCTTGTTTCCAGCCATTTTCTAAAACCCAAAAGAATAGTGTGAGAGGCAAAAATCATAATAAAGGGGGAGTAACTTCAATATCTAACATCTTAGATTTAATTCTATGATCGTTAGCGTAATTCTAGTACTATAACCTATACGCATACTTAACCTTAGAGACATCCCTAGACATACCTTAGAAATATCTCTAGGGATCTCACTAAAGTTCTCGCATCCTAGTTTCCAAAGGTTGACTAAACCTTTCCTCTGATACCAACTGTAGAGACCCGAAGCCTGACGTACATAGACTTTACATTACTTTTGCGGAATACTTAGTACATAACAAAAACACACACACAAGGACCGTAATAGTTTAGTGTCTTTGGAAACTCGGAGTATAATCTTCTAATCATGGGGAAAGATCTTCAACATCTCCCATAAAGATCTTCCTTTTTTTTTACCTAAAACCTTTCTTTATATCCTGGGGAAAAGAAAACATAAAAGGGTGAGCTCAAATGCTCAGTAAGGGTAAACAAAGGAAATATCAATCACATAATTTTCATAAGAACATAACATTTTTGGAAATCTTAACCTGCAAAAGAGAGCATAATTCCATAACATGGGATAAATCATAGTAGTGAAATGAAATCATAACTTAAAACATTACTCATTGTGTCATACACACATAATCATATAGAATCATTTCTTGTTAGTCAAGAATCATTGCCAAGACTATCTTAGTGGACAAAGTCCCTTTCTGAATCGAGTAATCCTCGTTTCAGTCCTGTTTCACTGAACCGGTATAACCTACCATTCCAGCCATGTCTATCTCATGAGATATGAAATCTTTACCCAATGCATTGGAGGGAGATATAGGTCCCACCCATCTTATAATGAATCCTTTCTTATGTGTGCCACATAATCATAAATCATACATCATCACATAACCCATGTAATAAAAATGGGATTCTTAAACAACATGACATCATAAAACAATTCATATAAGATAAAGGATTTCATAAAAATGTTTCCATCACAACATAATAAAATCCATGTAATAATAGGTATAAAAACAGAACCCTTTTATTATCTTAGATGGAAAATAATTTTGATAAAATACTTGAACTTCATTCTTGAGGAAAATATCCTTTCTACTTCAAAAACATTTTTCCTTTCATAACAGGTCATACAACATTAAAATAAAAGAATTTGATTAAAAATAAACTTGAAAACTTGTAAAGTAAGCTTCTTGGAAATAATGTTTTAAAAATCCATTCATGCCGTATAAGTTAAAAAAACATTCTTCGTACTTTTTGTCGGAAAAGTCAAAAAGTACCTCGTACGAAAAACGACAAAAGATTCCTTTCATATCTTTTACAAAAAACATACCGAAGGGTAAAATTGGATATAAACTATTGTAGAAGGAAGGAAATAATATTACATATCAAGGGAACATGGATGTGGATGATAAAATACACCCCAGTAGTTACCAAAGTAAAAACAATCTCGGATAAAAGTGAGATTGTGATATTTTCCCTTACCTTAGGTCCAATTTGCTTTGTACGTGTCCGAAGCTCCTGTATAATGGTTTAAATAATGTTATTGACTTATTCTAGAATCATATTCATTGTTATTATATCATATATGATCCACTTATGACTTTATATTACCCGTTCTTTTGTAAATTCATGTTAAAGTAGCGTTTTGGGTAAAATCGTCTCATTTGTCATTCGTGTTTTTAACTTGTAATTATTCATATGATTACTTAGATCATGATTACATAAAACATGATTTATATATATATATATTCAGAATATACATATATAATAAATCAGTAAATGGAAAGAAATACACCATTCATGGAGACGGTAGTCCGTACGTACGCATGAACGCTGTTTTCGTTTCCTTATTGAATTGAATGGAATTAAGTAGATGACATACATATAAATAATTCCAGTATCATTATTATGTCATATATTTCATTAGTACTTATTATATATACTTTATAATCATTCATGAATGGTTAATCATTGAGAATGAATCTCATCGCGTCGTGGAGACGGTATTCCGTACGTACGCACAAGCGATGATATCATTCTCATGGTCGTGGAATTGTGTTGAAGTGTATATATACTATTTCAGTATCAATATCACTTTATAATAATCATATATAGTTACTCATTAAACCATTATACCCATCCAATTAAGGTGGTGGCGGAAAATAGATTACACCACGGCGTGGAGACGGTATTCTGTACGTACGCACGCGCGGTGATTTCATTTTTCCGTAGGATGGATAGAAGGTTAATTAGAGTTGTTTCATATTTATAATAACATATAAGTATATAAGAAATACTTATGTTATTACTTTATCATGAAACAACGAAAGAAGAAGAAGTTGAAGAAGAAATAAAATTGAAAAGATCGGTAATGGATATTACCTCTTCTTTGGAACGCTTCTTTGAATCCTTCACTTAGGGAACTAAGATTGGTCTTTGAAGAAGACCAGGACCTCTAGGATTATTCTAGGGAAGTGGAGAAGGGATTTTGGCAGGGGTTGGCCGAGCTTGAGTGCTCAATTTGGTGTGAGGAGGAGGGGGAGGAGGTGCCCTTTTATAAGGGAGGAGAGGGGCACCTTATGAATTCTTAAAAATATTAATTTATAATAAATCTAACCCCACATAAAAACCTCCAAAAATGACTCATATTCAAATATTAGATGAGATAGTGTTGTAATCTCATCAACCAATCAAATTTAGACATGTTTGGATCTTATTTTAAACCTTATCATTTTGATTTATCCTTATTTAATCTATTTAAGTTTATTTGTGGTAATAAAATTCTAAATTTTAAATTATAACAAATAATTACTTATTTGTTGTGAATTTTCCATAATTGTTTACTTTATAACATTATAGACCATATAAATATAAATTTATAATTTTTAAATATTTTTGTGATTTTTAAACAATTTTATAATATGTTATTTTTGTAAAATAACAATAGTGTCAATTTTGACACTATTCATTTATTTGAATTTAAATAAAATATATACAGAAGATATGTTCGAACTAAAAGATTTAATATATTAATAAATGGTCATATTTATCTATAAAATTAGTGTATCACATTAAATAGTTCATATAATATTTATTTAATTATTTTTAAAACCATTTATTTGGTTTATCTCTTAATAAAATAATTACTACATCATTTTTGTATAATTATTTAATATACTTATTTGTTGTATAAAATTTAAAATAAAATTATATGATGAAGATAAATATATTACCTTTCACAATAATACTTTTACTCGAATTTATCATCTTAAAATTACAATATTTAAATTGTTATATTTATTAAATTATGAAGGTGACAACTTTGGCATCATTTAAAATAAAATAATATAAGTGTCATAATCGCTTCTATAAGGCTCCAAATGGTCAAATATTCTAACATTGGATGATTATGGTTTACATTTAAATGTAAAATAAGTTTTTGTTAGGTAGTTGTGCATGTTATGGTCACTATTAGTTTAAAAAAACATTATTCTTGATTTTTCACTAGATAAACAATTTCTGCATCACTATTGTGTCATAATTAATGATAATTATTTAATCCCTAAAAATTATAAATAAATTTATATGATGTAGATAAATTCATTATCTTTCTGTAGACTATTCATGTTCGAAGTTTCATGAAGTTTATCACTAAATTAAAATTAATATACTTATAAAATTTAAGAGAGTGACATGTTGTCACTTTCTTTGGTTTTAATAATAATTAAGTTATTTTCATGGACAAATGTTCATTAAATGATTTTAATATGACCCTTAGGTGATATGGGTCTACTTTTAGTAATCCAATAGGATTTTTACATTTGTTAGGGTAATTTTAAAATATTATATTTACCCTTAATTACCCGATTTACCTTTAACTATGGTAAATAAAATTTACCGTAGTTACTATTCATAATTCCCAAAAATAAAAGGTAGCTTATTAACATAATTTGGACCCACTTATTCCAAATATGGAATCCATTTTTTAAAATTCCATACACAGAAGTTGTAGAAATTAAATTAAAATTAATCCCGTTGTCGAATAAAAACGGGTTTTTGTTTTAAAACATTGCAAAAGATTGAATTGATTTAACCTACGAATTCAAGGTAAAATCAATGCTAATGACATACATTATATTAAATGGTAAAAATATATTCTATTTATACTTTAAAACCATTCAATATTATAATTTAACCACATAAGATATTACGATGAAAAAAGTTGTTTTTAATTAAAATATAGCGTGTTTTTACTATTCATTAAAATGTGAAAGTTACCAGAATAATATGAAAAATTTATCCAAAGTAAATTTTTATTTCTTGATTCCAAAGAAGAATTTTATTTTGTCAAATTGAACTTATAAACATGTCAAAAAATAGATTTAAAGTGGGTGCGCCATCAAAAGGAGGCAAAACTACATTTTTTTGAAAAATACTTATTTTACCCGAAAAATTTATTTTTTTCTTATACCATGTTCTAGAAATGTGTAAGATGAATAATAATGTTATAAAATTCAAAATTTAGTTAATACTATTCATAACGGCTAGTTCATGACAATATTATAATAATATAACATTGTTTATTAAAACCCGGTATTGTGTACAACACACGCTATCGAGGAAGGTCGTGATAGCGTGTAATGCAAGCCAAGTCAGGGTTGCGTGTTGTGAAAGAATCCTTCATTGTTTCGTATAACAGAATCCAACCATATTTCATTTATACATTTAATATATATATATATATATATACTCAATGTTGCGTAGAATAACTATTATCAAAATTGTGTGTAACACGGTCCAAGAATAGTGTTGCGTATACTGCAAGCTAATACGGTGTTGCGTATAGCGCAAGGTAATCTTGGTGTAGAATACAACATAAGACGTTAATGAAATTAAAATAATATTTTTCATAAAATCTCAGGGTGTTACACTGAAATTCACAGACACTACAAAAATGATTGTGAATAATTGTAATAGAATAATGCTATGAATAACCTAGGATTAAAATAAGTTATTTTGTACTCAAAAAGATTTAATATTGTAGATATCTAAAAAGAAACTTTTCATGATTATGTGGTTCATGAACATGATTATAGTTTCTTATTCAATGTTTTTATGTCATATCCAGTGAAGGTAATTATAAGAAACATGATTTCTATTGAATGTTATTAACAATTTGATGATAATAATTAAAAAAATAACCACTATAGTGAAGGATGTTGTGATTATGCCTAATAAATTTTTATGAAACATGATAAAAAATTTGTGCCTTAACCAACTATGAAACTCACAAAATAAGATAAGGATTGGGTTTGGTGACATATCAAAAAAATAGAGACCATATTGGAAAGAATATTAGTTTTCCTTTGTGTTCTAAATGTGGAAAGAATCACCTAATTGAATGTCTTACATGACCAATATGGTGTTTTGATTTTTGAAAAATAAACACATGATGAATGTAAAAACAAATGGAAAATAAATAGTTTCGTTAATAGGATATATGATAATGTTGGCCTCCAAATAATATTATCAATTGATGATTTATCTAAATTTGTAATGAATGGTAATAATGAAAATCAATTTCGTATATTGAAGCCTCCTAATGAGAATCAGAATGGTGGTATAATTGATGGTTTTTATTTTGAGGATGAAGAGACCACAAATGAAATATGAAATGTATGTGTTGTTTTAAATGTACTGATCACAAGAATGATAAATTGTGATTGATAAATGATAAAATTCATTAAAATTTTATATTCAATGAAATAGGTATTAAGGTAAACATATATTTTGACCAACAATATTAGTGAATGTAATAAAAATTAATTGAAATTAATAAGGAAAAATTAAGTGTAATTTTAAACTAAACCGTTTACTTATCATCCAAATTACCTATCCCCTTGTCCAAAAACTATTGTTGGGTGATATTTCTGCCATATACAATTACATTTCTCTTGGTTTCCCTTTATGAAATTTTTTTATTTTAGAACATGTGTTCACCTGACTTGTTACTAAACATTCTACGTGATTCATTACCCCCCTATAAAATGCCACAACCACTGCCCATTCTTAGATCCACTCAAACAACATAGGTTTAAAAAATATTCCAAAATATATTTTCCATAACCCTACCCTTTATATTTTATCCTATATTTTGGAAGGAATCCATATAATTAAGCCTTAAAATATAAACCAAAGTAAGATACATTATTATGTTGTAACAACTTCGCAAAAGATATATTGTTTAATTTCAATTCTACAACCCCTAAAATCACCTTTTTATAAAGTTATATAAAAAACAAATATCCTCAATAATATTGAATGTTTTTATGTAAATGGTTCATCCTAAACATAAACACATATCCATCTAATGTTAAAACCAAATTAATTTTGCGTATGGCGAACTAAGACCTCACGAAATGATGACTGTTTAATTATCCACTACCACCATTGAAGGTGGAAATAATGATGGAAACTATATATATCTAATATATATGTTATTTATAATTATTTTATTATTATATAATATTTTTTTGACATGCCATTATGAATTCCATCTTTTGTAAACATTATAATTTTTTTGAGGAAGTGTGGACTACTGCCCTTTCAAAAAGATATGACTCATTCAATCCAGACATGAAACATAAAAATAATGAATTTAAAAACATTATTTCATATATATAACATATATATTATACTATATTTATAATATATATATATATATATAATTTATTTTCCAATCTTTTAATATAACAATGATATGTATGTAGCATTCATGCGTGCATATTCCCTACCGTCTCAATAGATGATGGAATTCCATTCTAATATTCAAATTTTATATATTAATATAAATTAATAAATAATTATTTTATTATATAATTAAAAATTTATTAAATTTTTTATCTAATGAAACTTGTATCTAATTAATGATCATAACAAATAACATGATAAAACATAATTGAAAAATCATTGGAATTAAAACACTAAAAAGTCAATTTTATGAACGAATATTAACCAACCGGTAAAAAAAATATTACAATAAGTTTGTATATGATGGAATAAACATGATTTTTATTTTGGTATAATTTATTAACATATTTTAATCCACTATACATGATAATGAATACAAGACATCAAAAAAGCATAAGGTAATAAATTTCATCTAAATTGACATTCAATTGAGCTATATTTTTTAGTTATAAAACAATTAACTTTGATACTAAATATCTATTACCCATTTAAGTGTAAAATATTGAATATAATTAGACTCTTGATATTTTATTTTTCATTTAATTCATGAGTAATTATTATTTAAATGTTTTTATATGGTATTGTACAATTGGGAAAGTTGAAAGATTTTTTTTCCTGAATATTTATTAAATTTTAAAAACCCTTGATATTACATTTCCTACTATAAGTTATTATTGATAAATACATATTTTTTATTCTATATTGATTTATGATATGGAAAATAGTTTTTTAATTAAATAAATTAGTTAATTTTAGGAATTCATCGGATCAGTATGACATGGGTTCCTCTCTGTATAAGGTAAGCCCTATGAGTTGATGGCAGGTTAATGAAGGCCCATCGATGAATAAATAATATAATGGGATGAAACTATATTTGATAAAACCATCACATATATATCCAATATTATATTTACTATATTTTTAAAGGTAATAACATTATAGTTATGGTAGGTTTAACAAAATTTTTTTTGAACTTGAATGTTTTAAAAAATCTTGTGAAAATTCATGATGCTAATAGTTCCATGTAACTTGGAAACATGGTGTACAATAAATAATAAATTAAATTATTTGGAAAATAGTATTTATCCTTATGTATCAATGTTATCTTTCATTTACAAATCATTGGAAGTATTTTTTTCTTGGTTTTTGATTAGGGTCATATGATTCTGTTTCTTAACTTTCTATATTGATATTTACATATCTAATTATTTGAATGTAATGTGTAATAAATAATTTACATTTCAATGTTAATTTATTATAATTGATTCAATACATATTTCACTTTACTTACACATTATGGTCATTTGATATCACCCTTATTTTTAATCATTTCTCAATGGAATGATGAATTAATCCTTGAATAAGATTTCTATGATGTAGTTTATTTAATTTAAATATGTATAATTTTTGTAAGATCTATTTCCCAATGTATAATTGGTATCATACATGTAATATATCATTCATAGAATTCTAAAATTATGGTTCCTTTAGGATTTTATTTCATGTAATCATTCCAATGTAATATGATAATTTACTATCTAGTGGATTATTTGGTGAGGGGTGGGGGTACAGTTGGTATCAAATGATGTTTAGAAACAATCATGGAAACAAGAAATAAAAATAATTTATTAGTAAACATAACCCTAAGATATAAATTGGGGATACGTATAGAAGATATTCCTAGAATTGCTTAAAGTAGATATTATGAGGGTATTCCTTGCAAGACATCTCGGTCTGAATAATATAATTGGACATGGTTATGGAATATATTTTTCAAGGAGTAAGAACTCGAATGTTTTACGGGCCTATATTTGGGTAACCATGTATATAACAATGGTTCATAAATAATACATGGTTTACACTAAAAGGGTATATTATTTGGATATTTCACATTTTCTATACGTACCATTATAACAGATTTGAAAGTAAATATTTCCACAAAGTAACCATAACTGATGAATATATTATTTTTTATTCCTAAATTTATATAATGGACTATCACATATTTGGAATTATATAATATGAGATAATCTAGTGTATCCATTTTGTATAAATTGTTCCAAGATGTATAAATGGTTTCAATACTCATAGAAAGTATTGGTTTTTTCTTGCTAATGAAACCAATACAACAGGTAATAGAACATATCAAATTATAGATATAATTGGGAAACATAATCCAGTTATGATTAATATCCACACTAAAATGATGAAACAAGTTCCATAATGAAAATATCATATACTGGATCCCTATTTGTAACAAATTCCCTCATCGTTTTGTGTGACTACTAATCCAATTATAACATGAAAATGGATTAAATATCTAGAATTATGTTTGGATTTGTGATGTGGTGAATATAAAATGTTTACACTTGCAGTTTATTTTGTCAAATTCAATTCTGATTAGTGGTTTCCATTGATCATTAATAAAAAGGTGGAATAATAAATTTAACACATGGAATAAAGAGCATTTGAGTATACATTCTTGATTAATTTCCTCATGAACAAAAAATTGAGGTGAATAGATACATTCATTGATTAAAAAAATATGAACGTGACTCAAATTATGAGGATAAATTTACAATGATAACTATTTATACTATAGCCTATATAAACAACAAAGAGGGCAAGATAGATTACATCCTTTAACTCCATTATCCAAATATTTGATGTGAATTGTTTTGTGAAACCTTTTTATCATATGATGAATTAATTTAATGTATTATCAAGAAAAAGCAATAATTCTTTATTTAATACATATTTTAAGTGAATAAAATTAAGAAAAGGATGGTGGATCACATAATGGATAATGGAAGGAATATAATGCTATATTTTTTTCTTTTTTCAATTATAAAAGAAAACACTGTGGTACAAGTTTTATATGACTTGGTGAATTTATAAATGTGGTGAAAAAGGATCACAAGTTTGTGATTGTATTTGATAGAATGATAATTAAAAAGTGAAATAATTATGCTATAAAGATATAGGTCTATATTAAATTCAATTCCATTAATTTCTATGAAAAATAACATAGAATAAGGAAGGGGATTAAGGTTAGGCATTTGTTATTTATACTATTTATATGGAAAGATTAATGTCCCTAAATATTTTGGATACATTATGAATGTTATAGAAGTATTTTATGACTTATGTACTAGTTATTAGAATTATGAAATATTTAGTGATTGAAGTAAATTGATTTTTTGTTAATAATTTTAGATAAATCGTAAATGGTGCCAAGAAATTTTATTCGGTAGAATGTTAAAATTTTGGAAACACGCATGATTGATGGAAATAAAACCCTTAATATGTTATTAATATTGAGATATGGGTGAATAAGTAATTTATTTTGATATGTTCTGAATACCTTGTAATGGTTAATGACTTTTCATTATGTTGTATATTCTACCATTGATGGATTTTACCAAAATTTTGGATTTAAAAAATATATCCAATAACATGTGTCCTACATAAGAAATAAATATGAATTCCTGTTTTTTATATGTGTAAATGTTTATTTGAGTTATAAACATAAAGAAATTTGAAACAAGGTGATGTTATTAATAAAAATTTTTTATGAAAATTCAATGATTCTTTATGTTTATTAAAGATTAATGATAAGTATATTTTGGAAATTCAATGAATATCATTCAAAATTGATAGGGTAATAATCTGTATGAGACTTTACCAGTTTAAAAAATGGGTTAAGATGATCATTGGATGTCATTTTAGAATTTAATATATTACTTCACCATATGTCACATTATTTTCTAAGAGATTCAGTAGAAATATATCAAATCAAAGAAAAAGTAAAAGATTATTTTTATAGAAACATATATTTACTTTTATTATTATTGAGTGAAGGAATTACTTATCTATAAAAATTTTTTGCAGAAAAATATGTTCGCTTATTAACACGAATTTTGAGGACATAAATAACCCTTAATCACGCCTATGATATATGGCTTTTATGGGAAACAACTTCAATTTGATTATGTTCTTGAGAACTCTCCCTAAAAACATGATTTTGGGTCTTTTTCTTTACTATTTATGATTCCATTTTTTACATATTTTCTACTAAAATTCAACCTAGTTATGTTATAGTTGTACATTCGTCTTCTCTCTCTCTCTCTCTCTTTAAGCGTATGAAATATTAACCCTAATTACATTGTGGGTCAGTGAATAACAGTTTATTTTCAATCACTCTTTCACTACGATCATGCCTAAATTGCGACGATGCAATTTTATAATGGTGGGGAGAATGTAACACGATGAAATTATAATGTAGGAACTTTATATTCAATAACTAGCATGAAACATGACAACAAGCATGTAAGAGGATATAAGACCATTATAGAATTTAATATAATTACTATATTAATTATATTTTATATATTTAATTGTTTTCAATTAACACAACACTATGTTAGCAATCATTACACTCAAGAGAGACGTTTGTCGATATCTAGAGATACACACAAGGCTATGTTTTATTGAAACATAATATGCTATTAATATATTAATATTTTATATAATATGATATAAATAGTCTTCATTAATTGGTTTAAATAACTTATAATAGATTATTTTTTACATGTACAAATAATGAATTTGTTTTTTACTAACTTATGTGGAATAAAGTAATAAACTATTAGATATAAAAAGAAATATTTTTATTTTTATTTTAAAGGTGTATGGTATTAATAAATATTTTTTATTTTAATTAATGAATTAATTTACTAAAATATATATTTTATATATTAAATAAATTATTTTTAATGTTCATTAATTATGTCTAATATGCATAAGATAACAAGAAACCATATTTTACACATAAGAACCAATATTTTTTTAGTGGAAATTTTATATCCTTTTTATGGGGAACCCATATTAAATATTATTTATTAAATTTTAATTAATTTAATATCTAAAAATAAACATCATATTTTAATTATATAAATTTTAATTTAGTTGTGGTGAATTTTTTATATTTTTTTTGCAAACACATAAATTTTTAATGAATAGTTATGAATTCTTCATTTTAGATAATAATTTCTTTTCCTACTAATATATTTGTAATGTTAAATAATGTTTTATTTGGGGTTTTAATGTTTATTTATATAATATTTTTATAAATATATACTTTTTTCAACTTTTATAATCATTTATACATTGAATTATATCATAAAAACATGGAAATCACTTGGATATTTTAACATTAAAAAATCTGGTTGTCTGTAACACCCCGAGATTTGATGAAATTTATTCTTTGAATTTTATTGATGTCTTGTGTTGTATGCTACACCAAAATTAGTTTTTGATATACGCAACACCGTATTATCTAATATTATATGCAAACACTATTATTTGCTTGTGTTGCACGCAAGAGCAACCTTCCTCGATAGCGTGTGTTGTACGCAATAATGAGTTTCACTAAAAAAAACTATATATTGTTATAATATTATTATGAAATAGCCCTTAAGAAAAGTAATAACTACATTTTAATCTTTATGACATTATCATAAACATTTTATAGAACATGGTATAAGAAAAAAATAATTTTTTTGGGTAAAATAAGAATTTTTTTTAGAAAATGCAGTTTTGCCGCCTTTAGATGGCGCAACCACATTAAATTTAGTTTTTTATATGTTTATAACTAAAATATGACAAAATAAAAGTTTTATTTTGAATTAGGATATAAAAATTTACTTTGTATAAATTTTTGATATTTTTCTGATATGTTTTTTTATTTTGATTAATAGTAAAAATACGCTAAATTTTAATTTTAATTTTTTTTATCGAGATAATTTAAATGGATAAATTATAATATTTAATGGTTTTATAGTTTAAATTGAATATATTTTTACCATTTAATATAATTTAAGTCATTAGCATTAATTTTACACTGAATTCATAAATAAAAACATTTCAATCTTTTGCAGTGTTTTAACTTTTAAAACTCGTTTTCTCAACAGCGGGATTAATTTTAAATTAAAAACTGAAAATTTTGTGTTTTGAATTTGAAAAAATGGATTCCATATTTGGAATCAGTAGGTACAAATTATTTTAATAACATATTTTTTATTTTTAGGCTTTATGAATAGTAACTACGTTAAATTTTATTTACCTGAGTTAAAGGAAAATCCGATAATTCAGGGTAAATATAATATTATAAAATTACCCCTACATTTGTCTTAATATAATTGGATTATTATATTTTTCCCTAAATCATACTTTGTTCAAAATTTAATCTAATGGAACCCACTTGTATTTGATTAAGACCTTTTATTTATTTTATTTAAATGGAAGTGAAATATATCTCACTCAAACTATAATAATTAGATTATTTTTAATATAATGTTATAAGGAATTTAAATTAGACTATAAATACTCATACGAAAGATAAAATGTTATTATCTATCATGGTAATTTATTTGTAATTTTTAAGAAATATTTAATTACCTTAATAGCTTATACATTAAAGATGTAGAAATTATTAATTTATTGAAAAATCAATAAAATAGTTTTTATTAAAATAAAAATTCCTATCAAAAGGACCATAAACTTGAAGAAACATTATTTGTCGAGTATAACTATACCCTAGTAATCCAAGGGTATATTTTTGGACAATTTGGATCCTTATAAAACATATTAAGGCATTTATATTATATTTTTTTAAATGATGTCAAATATGTCACCTTCATAATTTAATAAACCTAACAGTTTAAATGTTCTGATTATAAGATGATAAATTGGAGTAAAAATATCATTATGAAGGTATTATATTTATCTTAATAATAGGAATTCATTTTTAATTTTTACAGAAAAATAAGTATATTAAATAATTATACAATAATGATGTAGAAATAATTTTATTAAGTTAAATATCAAATAAATGGTTTTACAAATATTGAAATAAATTTTATATGAAAAAAATAATTTGCTCCATGAATTTTTTAGATGAAAATGACTTTTTAGAAATCTAATTAATATATTTTTTTTCAAAAATATCCTCTATGTTGTTTTTATTTAAATTCAAATAAACTAATAGTGTCGAAATTGACAATATTGTTATTTTATAAAAATAACATATTATTAAATTGTATAAAAATAACCAAAATATTTAAAAATTATAAATACAAATTTAAATGGTCTAAAATTTCATAAAGTACCAAATTATGGATAATTCATCAAATATAATTAATTATTTATAACAATTTAAAATTTATAATATTATTACCATGAATAAAATTAAATAGATTAAATAATGATAAATCATGTTGATAAGGTTTAAAATAAATTTCTAACGTGTACAAATTTTATTGGATGAGGATATTAAAACCCTTTATTATCTAAGATTCATATTTGAGTCATTTTCAATGTTTTTATGTGGGGATTGAATTTGTATTAAATTAATATTTTTGAGGTTTCCAAAGGTGCCCCTCTCCGCTCTTATAAAAGGGATCCTCCTCCCACTCTTCTTCACAACACATTGAGCCTTCAAGCTCGGATTAAACCTGACCATTTCTCTTCTAAACTTCCCTAGAAACAATCATGAGGTTCTGATTTTCTCAAAAGACCAACTCTAGTCCCTTAAGGGGAATCTTAAAAGAGGTGCGTTGAAGAAGAGGTAATCTCTTCTACCGATTCTTTCAAGTTCATTCTTCTTCAACATCTTCAACTTTAGTTGTTTCATTATAAAGTAACAACATCAGTATCAATAATATACTTATATTTTTGATTAATATGGAACAACACACTTTCACCTTCTATCCATCCTACAGAAAACAAAATAACCGCGTGTGTGTATGTACGAAATACCGTCTCCACAGCGTGGTGTAATCTGTATTTCCACCACCACCTTACTTGGATGGGTACAATGGTGTAAATAAAATATATATATATGGTTATTATAACATCATAATGATTCTGAGATATTATATCATCCACTCTAATTCCATTCAATAATTATGGGAATGATATCATCACTCGTGCGTACATACGGATTACCATCTCCACGACGTGATGAGATTCATTATCCATGTCAACCATTCAAAAATGATTATAAATTATATATAATGAATAATAATTATATATATAACATAATAATTCTACTGGATTTATGTGTGTATTTATATATGTCATCTACTTACTTCCATTCATGTCAATAAGGAAAGGAAAATAGCGTTCATGTGTACGTACAGCCTACCATCTCAATGAACGGTGTGTTTTATTTCATTTATCTATATATTATATATATATACTGAATATATATGATATGTAAATCATTTTTTACATTTTTTAAGGAATAAAATCATTATATAAGTCATAATAATATCATGATCAACAAGTCCAAACACGTACGATAAATGAAATGATTTTACTGAAAACGCTACTTTAACATGAAATTGACAAATGAATGGGTAATATAAAGTCATACGTGAATAATATATGACATCATAAGAATTATTATGGTTATGTTACAAGTTAATAATATATTTAAATCCACTATACCAGAGTTTCAGACATGTACAGAAGAAATTGGACCTATGGTAATGGATAACTTTTCCAATCTCATTTTTATCGGATAATGTTTTTTCGTAAGTACTATGGTTATATTTATCATCCATGTCTCTATTGTCTAAAAATGGTTTCATGTATGTTTAAAAAAAATTATAAAAAATTACTTTTACTACATGGTATGTAGGAAATCTTTCTTTTGTTTACCATAAGAGGTACTTTTTGACTTTTCCGATAAAAGTACGAGAAGAATGTTTTTTAACATATACGGTATGAAGAGATTTTTACGGTTTCATAAAGCCTTATTTTAATGAAGCTTCCCCAAAAATATTTAATGATTATTTTCAAAAAAATAAATTTTTTAAATTGCATGGAATTTTTTGAAAATAAAATTATTTTGAAGAAGAAAGGATATTTTCCTCAAGAATTCATTTCAAGTGATTTGTCAAAACTATTTTCCATCTACGATGAAATTATTTTGTATGATTATGTTTCAAGTATAATGTCTCTATGATTTAAATGATTTCACTTTTCTTATGATTAAATGATATCCATTTGTTTTACATTGATTATGTTATGATGGGATGATGTTTATGAAACCCATTTTATTCTTTGGGTTATGATTAGTGATTTATGTTTATGTTGTGGCACACATAAGAATGATTTGATTATTTGATGGGGGGACCTATATATCCTACCAATGCATTGGGTAAAGATTTATATGTCATGAGATATACATGTCTGGAACGTCAAGTTAGTCTGGTTCAGTGATATAGGACTTGAACGAGGATTGAAGTTGATTCAGTAAGGGACGTTTTCCACTAAGATGGTCTTGGTAGAAATGTCTTGGCTACTATGGATATCATATTATGTGTTTAATGGTTTTATACAATTACATGTTTTATTCCCATGCTATTTTATCATGATTAATTTTCCTTTATGATCTATTCTTTATGTACTGCCATGATTTATTTCTCATGATTTTGTTGTTTAAACATTATGTTCATGTTTTTTTAAAGTTCAAATATATATGATATGTTTTATTTTTTCCATTCTTACCCTTATTGAGCATTTGAGCTCATCCTTTATATTTTTTTCCACGGGATTTAAATAATGGTGTTAGGTAAGAAAAAAAAGGGGAAGATCATTATGGGAGATGTTGAAGATTCTTCACCATGATTAGAAGATTATGTTCCGAGTTTCCAAAGACACTAAACTATTACAGTCCTTGAGTGTTCGTTCTTGTTATGTATTAACTATTACACAAAAGTACTGTACTTTCCATGTACATCATGATTTGTTCTCCATAGTTGGTATCAGAGGTTAGGTTTAGTCATCCTTTGGAAACTAGGATGTGAAAACATTACTGATATCCCTAGAGATATTTTTAAGGGATGTCTATGGATATCCCTAAGGTTAAGTATAAGTATAGGTTAGAGTTCTAGAATTCTGGTAACTATTAGAGAATTAAACCTAAGATGTTAGATATTGAAGGTACACCTCCTTGATTTTGATTTTTTCCTCTCACTCTATTCTTTTTGGGTCTTAGAAAATGGATGGAAACAAGAACATTCAAGATAATAGAGGATATTTTGGACAATGAAGTGATATTCATCATGATAAAACAAACAAAATTGGATCTGGAAGTCATCTTATCATTTACATTTCAAATCATCAATCTCATAATATGATCAATAATCTAAACTTTGGTAAGTTTCCTGACTATGGTAATAAGATAAAGATAGTGTTTCGTGATGATCATAGAGGAAAGAAATTTAATTTCCCTCATTAAAATCTTGTGGGAAGAGGCATCAGGTATAATGTTTCAAAGGAACTGGAAGATTCTTTGGTTGTTGAAAAGAAGGACACAAATCCAGTAATTGTAAAGGAAAATGTTCAGTTAACACCATGGACAAGGATAATGGTATTTCTAAGACATCCACAACGGTTAAATGTTTTAAATGTATAACGTACCAGCATTATGAAAATTAATTCCCTATGGAAAAATCTCATGAAGAGAATCAACATCGTCATATGGGTAGTATATATTTTGCTGGTGAAGAAGAGACTATAAATGGTATATGAGATGATATAAGTGTTTAGGAATACAATGTTGAAGCTCGGTCAATGGTTGAAGAACGTAGTGGAATGATTTCATGTTTATCAACAGTAATGTTGTATAAGTAATTTCATTGTAATATGGAATAAAAAAACATATAAGGATTGTTACACTATTTTTTTACTTATGTTTTTTAGAAATATATGTTGAATGGTAACAGTAACCATGAAAAGTGATTGAAATATTTTTGGAAAGCAGATGAAATTAACATAATGAAGGATAAGGAGAAAATGAAATGTTTGATATTATTCATGAGCTCATGACTGATATAAGGACAAAGTGATCGCACGGTTTGCGTATATAGAAATTATGGGTTCAATCATTTTTTCACAAAGATTATATGGTTATACATGATTCAAGAGAATACATGATTAAGGTATTCACATGTTTGAAATGCGATCATCAAGATATATCTTATGATATAAGGAGGATAAATGATGGTATTCACGTGCTTATTATGTAACCTTTCAAGTAATAGTTTTCTTTATACTATGACCTTGGACAAAAGTATTTTGGATAAGCATAAATATTGTAATAGATTATGTCGGACATAAGTTAGTATTGTTTAAGGCCCGGACATTTTTTTATATTATTGATGGTTTGTTATAATAATGTAGTTTTAGAATAATGGAAAACCTCCAGGACGGGCATCAACTTGTCGCGTCAGAAAATGTTGCAGGAATCAAACTAAAAACCGAAATGTGACAGGCCTTTTTCATCTACCTATGGCCTACAGGAAGTCCCTGGTTAGTAGAAAGTAGTTTCATTTTATTAAGCGATATGATAGATGAAGTATAAGTCCATTTTTGGAATCATATATGATTAACCTCACCATAGATGGAATTATGTATATTTGATAACTTTAGATAACCATTTTTTTGAGACATATGGAATGAAAAATAATTCTGTCACATGATCTGTTAACACTTCACGAATGAAAAATCCAACATCATTTCTTTATGATATGAAGTGGAAATTGTTCATGGAATCACCAACGATGAGATTGTACCAAAATAAATTATGTATTTCTTATATTTAAAAATTTTCAACTTTAGGGAAATGATATTGAAAACCAAAAACGTTTTCCTAGTACCCTCATTTCCAATGAATCAGATGGTACATTATATCATAACAAATTTATGCCTTTTTGATTGTTGGCATTTTCATAGCCATGTTCTATACCACTATCCATCAGAACTTGATGGTTATATTTCTCTTCCATATACATATTTTCACCTATGTTCTCATTTTTGGAAACCCAATGATTAGTTAATTTGGGTAACAATTACGTTTCATAATTTAGTTTTTAATGTTAATTTTTGGTATTCATTTTTACGATGAGGGTTTCGATTAAAAAATATTTCATGTAGTAAACCATTTATAACCTCGACGAATTTCGAGGGAGAAATTCATTTTAAGTTGGGCAGAATGTGACACCCCCAGTTATTATGAAGAATATTATTTTAATTTCATTAATTTCTCGTGTTGTATGCTACAAAATTTTTTTTTGTGCTATAAGAAACATTGTATTAGCTTATATTATATGAAAACACTATTGTTGGCTTGTGTTCCACGGAAGAGCAACCTTCCTCAATAGAGTGTTTGTACACAATACTGAGTTTCACTAAAAAACATTATATTGTTATAATATTTTTATGAAGTAGCCGTTATGAATAGTAGTAACTACATTTTTAAGTTTATGACATTATGTTACACATTTTATAGATCATGGAATGAGAACAAAATAATATTTACGGGTAAAATAAGTATTTTTACAAAAAATGCAGTTTTGCTGCCTTTTGATGGCTTACCCACATTACATTTAGTTTTTGACATGTTTATAAGTTTAATTTTACAAAATAAAATTCTTCATTTGAATCAGGATATAATAATTTACTTTGGATAAATGTTTGATATTTTTATGATATGTTTTTTATTTCGATGAATAGTAAAAATACGCTAAATTTTAATTAAAAACAACTTTTTTCATTGAGATAATTTATATGGATAAATTATAATATTTAATTGTTTTAAACCATAAATGTAATATATTTTTACCATTTAATATAATTTAAGTCATTAGCATTAATTTTAACTTGAATTCATAAGTAAAAACATTTCAATATTTTACAACGTTGTAACATTTAAAACTCGTTTTCTCAACATCGGGAATAATTTTAAATTAAATACTGCATATCTTTTGTTTTTAATTTGGAAAAATTTATTCCATATTTGGAATCAGTAGGTCCAAAATATGTTAATATGCTACTATTTATTTTTAGGCATTAGAAATAGTAACTACGATAAATTTTATTTACCATAGTTAAAGGTAAATCATGTAATTATGGGTAAATATAATATTATAAAATTACCCTAAATATTTTATTAATATAATTGGATGATTATATTTTTCCCTAAATCATAATTGGGTCGAAATGGAATCTAATGGAACCCACTTGTATTTGATTAAGACCATTTATTTATTTTATTTAAAGGAAAGTGAAATGTGTCTCACTCAAAATTTTATATTTATATTGTTTTTAATATAAGGTTATAGAGAATATAAATTTGGTTATCAATACTCATTTTAAAGCCACAAAGTTTTTATTTATCATGGTAATTTATTTATAATTTTTATGAAATATTTAATTACCTTAATATCTAATACATTAATGATGTAGAAATTATTTATTTAGTAAAAATTCAATAATATAGTTTTTATCAAAATTAAAATACCTATAAAAAAGAAAATTAACTTGACCTAACATTATTAGTAGAGTATATATATTCCATAGTAATCCAAGGGTATATTTTTGGACCATTTAAAGCCTTATAAAACTAATTAAGACATTTATATTATTTTATTTTAAATGATGTCAAAGATGTCACCTTCAGAATTTAATAAATATAAAAATTTAAATGTTGTGATTTTAAGATGATAAATTTGAGTAAAACTATTATTATAAAGGTATTGTATTTATATTCATCATATTATTTTATATTTAATTTTTATGCCAAAAATAAGTATATTAAATAGTTATACAAAAAAGTTGTAGTAATTATTTTATTAAGGGAAATATCAAATAAATGGTTTTACAAATATTGAAATAAATGTTATATGAACAAATTAAAGTTATCCATGAATTTTTTAGATGAATATGACATGTTAGGAATCTATTGAATTTTTTTTGAATATATCCTCAGTGTGGATTTTATGTTAATTAAAATAAATCAATCGTGTCGAAATTGAAATTATTGTTATTTTATAAAAATAACATATTATTAAATTAATTAACAATCAATCAAATATTTAAAAATTATAAATTGAAATTAATATGGTCTAAAATTTCATAAATTATCAAATTATGGATAATTCACAACACATAATTAATTATTAATAACAATTTAAAATTTAGAATATTATTACCACAAATAAAATAAAATAGATTAAATAAGGATAAATCAGGTTGATAAGGTTTAAAATAAATTTTAAAAATGACTAAATTTTATTGGATGATGAGATTAAAACACTATATCATATAATATTTGGATTTGAGTCATTTTTAATGTTTTTATGTGGGTTTTAATTTATATTAAATTAATATTTTTGAGGATTCCAAAGGTGCCCCTCTCCTACCTTATAAGAGGTCACATACTCCCTCTCCTCTTCACAACACATTGAGCCTTCAAGCTCGGCCATAACCTTCACATTTCAATACTCGACTTCCCTAAAAACATTCTCGTGTTTTTGTCTTCTCAAACTACCAAGTCTAGTCCCATAAGAGGAAGCTTAAAAGAGGTGCGTCGAAGAAGAGGTAATCTCTTCTACAGATTCTTTCAAGTTCTTTCTTCTTCAAATTCTTCTTCTTTAGTTGTTTCATTATAATGTAATAAAATGAGTATCACTAAAATAAGGATATGTTATTATAAATATGAAACAGCCCCATTTCAACATCTATCCATCTAACGGAAAACTAAATCACCGCGCGTGTGTATGTACATAATACCGTCACGACGTCGTGGTGTAATCAGTTTTTCCACCACCACCTTACTTGGATAGGTATAATGGTGTATCGAATAACATTATATGGTTATTATAACATCATAATTATTCTTAGATATTATATAATCCACTTCAATTCCATTCAATAATTATGGGAATGATATCATCGCTCGTAAGTATGCGTGGATTACCGTCTTCACGACGCGATGAGATTCATTCTCCATGTTAACAATTAAAGAATGATTATAATGTATATATAATGAATAATAATGTTATATATAACATTATAATTCTACTTTATATATATATATATATGTTATCAACTTACTTCGATTCAAGTCAGTAAGGAAAGGAAAACAATGTTCATGCGTACATACAGCCTACCGTCACCATGAACAGTGTGTTTCATTTCATTTATCTATCTATTATAAATATATATACTGAATATATAAGATATATTAATCATTTTTTACATTATGGAATTATTTAAATCATGATATAAGTAATAATAATATCAAGATCAACAAATCCAAACACTTACAATAAATTAAACGATTTTACAGAAAACACTGCTTTAACATGGAATTGACAAAAGAACGGGTAATATAAATTCATAAGTGAATAATATTTGATATCATAAATTTATTATGGTTCTTTTATAAGTTAATAATTTGTTTAAACCCACTATACAAGAGTTTTAGATAGGTACGGAAGAAATTGTACCTAAGGTAATTGATAACTTTTCCAATCTCGTTTTTATCCGAGATAGTTTATTCGTAAGTATTTAATGGGTTTATATTTATCATCCATGTCACTGTTTTCTAAAAATTATTTCATGTATGATTAAATACCTTTTTATCCATTTTTGACTTTTACTATATGGTATGTATGTAATCTTTCTTTTGTTTACCATACGGGGTACTATTTGACTTTTCCGAAAAAGTACGAGATGAATGTTTGTTAACTTATATGGCATGAACAAATTATTACGGTTTCATAAATCCATATTTTTATGAAACTTCCTCCACAATATTTCATGAATATTTTCAAAAAAAATACTTTCTTTTAAAATTTCATGGAATTTTTTGAAAAGAAAATGATTTTGAAAAAGTATGTTTATTTTCCTCAAGAATTCATTTCATGTGTTTTGTCAAAACTATTTTCCATCTAAGATGAAATTATTTAGTATGATTATGTTTCACGTATAATGCCTCTATGATTTAAATGGTTACACTTTTCTTATGATGAAATTATATCTATTTGTTTTATATGGATTATGTTATGATGGGATGATGTTTATGAAACCCATTTTATTCTTTTGGTTATGATGCATGATTTATGATTATCTTGTGGCACACATAAGAATGGTTTCATTATTTGATGGGTGGGACCTATATCTCCCTCCAATAAATTGTTTAATAATTTATATCTCATGAGATAGACATGGCTGGAATGGAATGTTAATCTGGTTCCGTGATACAAAACTGGAACGAGGAGTAAACTCGATTCAGTAAGGGGCTTTCTCCACTAATATGGTCTTTCCAGTAATGCCTTGGCTACTATGGAAATCATATCATATAATTAATGGTTTTACAAAATTACATGTTTTATTCCCATGATATTTTATCATGATTAATTTTCCTTTATGATCTATTCCTTATGTACTGCCATGATTTATTTTTCATGATTTTTATGTTTAAAATTTATGTTCATGCTTTTTTAAAGTTCAAATGTATATGATTTGTTTTATTTTCTCCACGATTTCCCTTACTGAACATTTTAGATCTCCCTTTATATTATTATCTTTTCCCCGGGATTTAAAGAGATGTTTTAGGTACGAAAACTAAAGGTGAAGATATTTATGGGAGATGTTGAAGATATTTCACCATTATTAGAATATTATGTTCCAAGTTTCCAAAGACACTAAAATATTACAGTACTTGTGTGTTGGTTCTTAATATGTATTAATTATTTTTCAAAAGTAATGTAATGTCCATGTACATTAATCTTGGGCTTTTACATTGTCACCCCACTTACTTGATGAATATTAAATTTATTTATTCCACTCTATGATTTCTATTGGTAAATACGGATCCCATGTTTTATATCAGTAAAATATATAATTTTTAATAAGATCAACATTGACATTGACCGAAAATATTTGTGAAATTAATTAAAAAGGAATTGTCCACATGTCCAACAACTATTATGTAACCATTTCTCTCCATTTAACCTTATATTATAATGTTTTTTAAGACATTTTTATGGATGAAAATGATACAATTATCTTGTTTCCTAATATTCCAAGTGTGTCTGTTTCATTCATTATAAAAGTACAGCTCATCTCTCCTTTCCTCACACATCGCAAGCCACATAGTTCTGAAATATATTTGACCACATATATTCCTAGCATCATTCCCATAAATCATGAATCCTTTTGTTGTGTTGGAATATTTCCAAGGAATCTTTTTGGTACAAACCCAATGAATTGTTCCAATAATGTTTTAATATCTTCTCTCAAGATCTATAGTTTCATTTACATTACACACAACTAAATATAATTATTTTATTATTATATAAAACAAATTAACATTGATATATTATTATTTTTTCATGTCAGTGGATAGACAACCAATTAAAACACCTATATCTAATGGGTAACGAACAACATGCTTCCGTGTACAATGAAATACATTCTCCTGAAATAATGACTGTTAATTTTTCCATTACCACCTATCATGGTGGAAACTATTTTAATTACCCATAAATTCCCTAGAAATGTTATTTCTTACATACATGTGAATTTTACGATTCCATGAAACTGACAGCGCATGATTTTGTACTTCGGGGTGCCTAGAATCAATTTTTGAAGTTTTGTTCGGGTACGTTCAGTTAAAGTACGAGCGGGTTTTTATAAATTTTGAAATAGTGCTCGGAATTGAAATCGGATGGCACCGTTAAACTTGCAATGCCGGTATTCACTTAAGGAGACTTTCACTTTGACAACAGTGGGTCAAGAATAATGGTTTGTTTTGTGGTTATTGTGGAAAATAATAAAATAAAGTGAGCATCACATTATTTTTATTTGAGCAACCACGTGGGTGTTTGGAGGTGGGTCCCACAAGATCTATAACCTCATTATGGAGGTTGGAAGTGGGGACCACCAGGCCATAACCTCCCATGACAGGTTATGGTGGTGGGGACCACCACGCCTCAACCTCCAATGCGGGGTTAATTTGGGGGGGGGGGGGACCACTGGATACCACATAACTTCCCAATTTGAAGATTAGGGGATGAGACCACCTGACACCTATTAAATGATAGTAGAGGAATACCTCTCAAACCACTCATTAATGTTGAGGAACCTATTGTGATTCCTCCATATTAAATTTTTCAACAAACCCAAATAATGGGGCCAAATCCTCTAAATATAAGAATATTCTAGAAAATGTTTAGTTTTGTTTTTGAAATATTTCCAATGAAATAATAGATTTTATAATCTATAATTTGGAATATCTATTCTTTTTTGGGAGATGAGATCATGGAAGAAAAGGTTTTCTCCAACGAGGAACCTTATGTTCTAACGAAGAACGAAGAACACATTCTTCCAACAAAGAACTCCATCAATGATCTTCTCGAAAATCTTCCTCTGACACCTACCGACGTGAAGTGTCTTCCATGACTTACGTGCATGATTGGGATTGGAAGTGTGTGATAGATGCGATGAACGGAGACAACACTATCTTCTTTCCCACAACATCATTGATGAACGATGAACAAAGGTAAGAGGATAATTTGAGTAATACTACATTCCTTTTTCTCTTCGTCGGATGGAAAGGAATCATTGTAGTGGTTGTAAAACAATTGATGTTATTTCTTCTTACATCTTGATTCGACAAATGTTACAACCCTAAATGCGGAGGGTGCAGACAAAACCAACATGTCCTGACCCTCTATAATTCTTGTTTGTGATAATATTCAGCATGACGATGAGGCGACAGAACGACGAAGGCAACGACCGCGCTACATGAGGCCTCCACAAACTGAGCCGCCATTGTGTTGCTCCGACCGAATCGGCTCCACCACCTCGGGCCGAACTGCACCGCCCTCAAGCATCCGAGTTGCGTCTTCCGTGCTGCCCATCGATTAGGCCAACTGCATGCCCGATCTACCCTGGCCTCCTGCGCGCCTTGTCCAAACCCCTACGTCCTTCGCCGACTAGAGCCTAGCCTAGCCAGCATGCCCAGCCGATGCCTGACCACCCGTCGGCCCGCTGGCCCTCTTGGTGCCCTACCTGGCTGCCTCCCAGTGTGCTCACGCCCTTCCCGGCCACGTGGCTGCACACCTGACCCCTACCCAGCCACCCGAAGGACTGGCCATGCCCTACCCGGTGGCCCGCCGGCCCGCCCGGCACCATGCCCGGTAGCCTGCCGGCTTGGTCGCGCCCCACCGGCCTGTCTGGCCGCCCAGCCTCCCATGCTTCCACCTGACCGAGGCGGAACCCTATCCGTGCAAGCCTCCCAAGCCGGCCCATGGCCCCCCTTGCGGCGCCCTAAACGAATCATCCCGGTCTCTCCCTCCATGCATAGTCACGGTGGTCTGCACCCTCGCCGTGCTCCGAGCCGAATCAACCCCGATCCCGGCCAGAACCGCCCACGCGTCCTGCTGGATTGGGCCTAGTGGGCCAGGCTGAACCTCATAGGCCGACTTGCCCTATTTCCCGGGATATATACAACAGGTTTGATCGGGTCAAACCAGAGTAGTCTGGCCCAGACTCGGTCCGACCGGGTCGGACGGGACCCGAGTCCACTACCAACCCAATACATTCTTTGGCCATATTTTTGGCATTGGACGTCTATTTGATGAACCTTCAATGGTGCTGGTAATCATGAAGAGAGGTGGTCCCTTTGACTATACACCACTGGAGTTTGGGATATAGTTCAGATACAGGCAGGTTGGATCATACACGCATCCAACCGGGCCCCAAGGAATAAAATGCTAATAAATCACAGACCGGGAGTCCGATTGGCGCACCATATATTTCATTGAGACCTCGAGGATGTGGTAGACCTTTGAGATGCTTCTTCATGGTACATTGTGAAATTTGGAGTATCTACCAATAGCTCAGGTAGTGGATCCTTCCGGTGATGAGTGAGAAGTGTTCAGAGACGTATTAGCTTGCTGAGACCTGACGACTGCTGACCATTTTGACTCGGAGTGACTCTACTAGCCCAGCAGAGAGTGCCATGGTGTCGCGGAATACCCATAGTGGGGAGCGCCTTGGAGTCGCGGCTAACCCATGATACTCAACAAGAGGAGTACCTCATCAAGATATGAGGTGGAGAACCTTGGTGACACTGCATGCCCATAGTGGGGAGTGCCTTGGTGACATAGCAGACCCACAGTCCTCGACATGAGAAGTACCTCAGCAGTCCAAGGATAGCGGGAAGCACTATAGTGTCGTGGTAGGCCCACTACAGTCGATTGAGAAAGAGTTTTCCAGTAGCCGTGGTTTTGATAATTTTAATAAAATCCTGGTTGAGCTGAGTAAGTTACTTTTGTGTTTACAGCATGATTTATATGGATTAAATGATAACTTAGATATATATATGGGAATAATAATATTTGGGGTTATATGTTGATTTCATACTTTTTGGTTTATCTTTGTTGGATTTTTTTGAGATGAGGAGGGTCTTGGAGTCCCTACCGAGTATCGTTATACCCAACTCAGGGTGGGCTATGCCCGCACCTCGTTGTGTTGGATGCAGACGAAGGACATCGCTGATTGAGTCTGAGTATACGAGGACAAGATGATACCTGGAGGCAAAACATACGACCTGTCGGTACCTGGAGGAGACCGATAGACATGGAGGGCTGAGGATGCTCTGATTATATACCCTTCAGGTAGGATCCGTGGTGGACGACCCAGGAGAATATTTTTATCATTCATCTATTTTTCAATTTTCAGTTATTCTTGTACTTTAAAGTTGGGTTTTTATTTCTGGCCCCCTTTACTTTTCATCACTCTCTTATTTTACACTTTTACATAGTGTTTGGTATTCAACTGCGTGCTCTGTTGTGTTTGTTTATAGTTATAAAGGCAACGCCTTCTCAGTTTAGGGAATTACGCCTTTGGTGATAGTTTCCATCCCCTGGCTTATAGGAGGTGGGCTTGGGGTAGTCACAGCCCGGGCCCCAGGGGATGAGTCATGAAAAATTGGTATCAGAGGAGTCAATTATACCACACAAATTAGGAATCTGATTATTTTTTGTAATGAAGTAGTTTTAAGGGTACTGATTGAGGTTTTTAGTTCAGGGATTCTTGTGCTGGGACGCTTGCCGACGTATCCATAGAACATGACACTGACTACTGATTTCCGACTGCGTGCAAGAAAAAACTAATTGCGTGCATGATTTCAAATGTTTTCATTAATTCAGCTCAACCCGGTCAGCTCACCAGGTATAATCTTTGACCCTATTGCATCTGTTTCTTTTAGGATGCCTCCCTGTGGATTACCAGCTAGTGTTTTGAGAGTTGTACGCACAAATGTTCCACCGAGAGATGAGGCCTCAGTGCAAGGCCCTTTTCTAGAGGAGGTACCAATGGTACCACTCCACATTGGGCCACCGATGCCACTAGCCCCAGCAGTAGACGATGCATGATTTTTGAGCACGTTTCATGAGTTCTAGCACTAGAGGCCACCCAAATTCAGGGGAGAGATGGACTCATAGTTGTATGAGTAATGGATGGAGGCTGTGGTGAGAGTCTTCCGACTGGCGGGGACACCAACAAACCTCATGGTGATACTTGCTACAAGCCTTATACTGGATGCATTGGGAAGATGGTGGAGCTTGATGCTCAAGGTCCATAACGCGTTGACACTTCTCTGGTCAGAGTTTGAGAGCATGTTTCAGGTAGAGTTTTTCCCATCGACTCTCTGCGCAGTGCGCATTCAAGAGCTACTTCAAATGCATTATGGAATCATGACGGTGGAAATGTACTCAATGATGTTCACCAACCTCACACACTACTCCACTGATAAGGTGAGGGACCCATTCTTCATGACTCAAACCTTCTGAGCAGGGAATCAGGTGAGAGATCAGAGATTTCGTGATCTCACTCAGCATCCCGACGCAGTCAGGGGTGTTAGAGAGAGACCACCTAGTGGAGCGTTTCCTTGCTGAGTAGTCTCCAGAAGTGAGAACCACCACCAGTCAACACATAGTGAAGTCTTATTCTCCTGGAAGTAGAAAATTGTCATAGATGTCCAAGAGGTCTATACATATAGGTGGACAACCGCATGACTCAGGATAGGTTGTGTGGGGCACCTGGAGTAGAGACATATAATCCAAGAGAGGGCAGTGTTTCGCATGCGGTCGGCAGGATCACATGGATATTGACTATCTGACCCACCGTTCAGATGATCAGAAGATTGTCGATGGACCGCCAATGTAGTGGTAGATATTTTATAGAGGTTTTCCGCAGGGATCATGAAGATGTGGTAGAGGATATGGCCGTGTAGTTGGTGGTGGATGACATTTCGAGGTGTTACCGCCACCACCACCAAGCGGTCCACCATGACCAGAGGGAGTAGGTGGACATGGGAGAGCACAACATCAGGAAGCTAAGGCATATTATTACGACACTCCAGAGATGATTCTAGGTACAATATGTGTCTACTCCACCTCACCTGTAGTTCCCATAGCCACATGTTACTGTAACTCTTTCATTACCACTGCCCTCGTTCAGAGCTCGAAGATTCTTATGGAGCCGTTGTCTTGATCCTTACGGGTATATACTCCTACAGGAGGAGACTCGATGATTACACACTGGTGCTGGTAGTATGAGCTTACTTTAGGAGGTTGTTTCCCCCAGAATCCTGGGATGACCACCATGATGGGAGGTTCAAACGTTCCGATCAGTTTCTAACAGGATTGTTCAAAGAACCAGAAACATCCAATGATTCCACATCCATTAGAACCTACATTCCAAAGGTAGGTTCTCATTAGTTTGTGGACTGATGAGGCTTAGGAATTTTCATTGGTCGAGGGGATGGGAGGTCGGACTAATCACACCTTTTTGAGGGGAATTATTGTCTACTCTGGGACTCTCTTTATAGATTTAAGTTATTTTTGTGAATCCTTATTACATTATCATGTATAAAATGATCTTTCCTTCAGAGCTGACAATCAATGATCAAATATGTTGGAAATTTAGAGAATATTTTATATATATTTGAGTTTCTTCATCGATAGAGAATCATCTGTATTTATTAGAGATTCTTGGTCAATGGTACCCTTCGACACATTTATATAAAATTATCTTGGTCATTATGATGACCACGCTGGTTTTAAAGCCACTCAGTGGGGAACTAGAAGTTTATTAGCATTCAGAAGGACATGGATTATTTTAATGTTGGGATCGAACCCGTACACGGGCTACCTATGTATCCTTTTTTTAGAAAAGGAATCATAACCCACATAGTTCGAGTAAGTGAGTATGATGTTTATGATTGATAACTCAAAGAAGGATGTCATAATTACTTTTACCCTCTAAGCTCACGTGATTCATGCTCAGTGTGAGAATCAAGAGGTATTGTTAAAAATTAGACAATTGGGCCATGAAAGATGAAATCATAACAAAAGATGTGGGTTTATGTATGTATGACTGCCCAGATAAATGAATGATAGGATTTACTTTAGGGAAGAAATCCAGGAACAGGGTCCACAAAGGTATATGTGTTTCATGGATATTTTGAATAGTCTAACTTGGGGCATAATCCTGAAAAGGAGGCCCATGTTAGGAGAAGACTTATGATTGGGTTTTACTTCTGAAAAGGAATCCGAGATCAAAGGTAAATTAGGACTGGTTAAGAGAAATTAAGACTGGGGATTACTCCTGAAAAGGAGGCCCAGGTCAAGGATTATGGTTTGGGGCTTACTCCTGAGGAGGATGCCCAAATTAGGGTACTGGGGCTTACTCTTAAGGAGGATGCTCAGATTTGGGAACTATAAGAATTGGGGCTTACTCTTAAGGAAGATGCCCAAGTTAAGAATTATGACCGGTGCTTTCTCCTAAGGAGGATGCCAAGGTTAGGGGATCTTGGGATTACTCCTGAGGAGGATGCCCAAAATTTAGAGGACTTATGACTGGGGATTATTCCTGAAAAGGAGACCCAGGTTAAGGATTCTCTCATTTTAAAGGACGAGGTTAAATGAATCAAATCTCAATATTTAGTGACATAAAGATGTGTAAATCACTAGATTTTGAGAGATATTCCACAGAATTCCTTTCAGATAAGGAATTCAAATCAAGAAATCATGCCATAAATGTATTTGAAGAGTGTCTTGAAGACTGAATCTTGAATAGGAAATGTGTAATGGCTTAAGAGGGGTGAAATGGGAAAGAAAGGCATCCAAAAAGGAAAGGGTGCAAAAGTCCTGGAAGGCGCGCAGGTACTGTGTGGGCGTGCAAGTCCTGGTCATGCAGGTATACTCCTGTGTGACACGTTTGGTACTTGCGCGGTGTTCAATCAGCAGGGTAATACTTGAGCGACCTTTGTTTAAGGCATTAAGAATCCTTTTGAGGTTATTCTAGAAAAGGGGCGCACAAGTTCTATTGAAGGAGTAAGGCGGCGCGCAAGTGTGGCCATTTCCATTAAGGGCTGGCCACCTAGGCGCACAAGTGATTATGAGTTTCAACACATAGACCTTCCTCCCCCTCTTTGGATCTTCCTTTATAGGTAAGAAATTATCATAGAAGTGTTCCAGAAGCTTTGAGAAGAGACTAGGGCACCGGGAGCTCAAATCTGAGTTTCTGGAAAAATTCCTTTTCAAATGGGGGGCGCACAGGGTCTATTTATAGGCAGGGAGAAGACCCCGGGCGGTTATCACTTAGGTTGCGCAAGTCACTTGCACGACCATAATGCGTCGCGCAAGTGGACTTGCGTGACTATGAAGAAACTTGGGTGACTTATTGGAAATCGTCTCCTTGTTCATCCATTTGTCGATTTTTGATATTTTATTCAAAGGATGGATCAATTTGTGCTATGTAGTTTCCCTTTACATTTCTTTGGACTCTGTGATGAAAAAGGAGCATCAACAAAATTCCCCCCTTAGAGTTGGATTTGAAAGAAATGAGGATTTCACTCTGAGGAAATCGAAGACATCCAAAGGAAAGGTGGCGCGCAAGTCTTGATGGCACAGAGGGCGGCGCGCAAGTGAGCATCACGCAGGACCTGGGTGCACAGGGTACGACACAAAGGGTTCTGGATGCATCTACAAATAGAGGGCCTCACTTCCGTACAAATCATCCGGATTTCCGGATTTCTAACCATCGAGTTCTCGCCGTGCCAGTCACCTTAACCACACAGGTTGCTCTATTTTTTGGTGTTTCCTTGATGGCCCGCTGCTGTCAAGGTATCTTGACTTGCACGGTGATACCTGCGCATCAAATACTTGCGTGTCACATTCAAACTAGCGCGCCAATTTTTAGAGTTTCACGCCTTAATTCCTTTTCAATTATTCTGAATTATTTCTCAAATTTTATGAAAAATAATCTCATTTAAGTGTTAGTTTATTCAACTTTTGTGCAGATTCAATGGCTCCCAGGAGAATTGTAACGGCTAACAAATTGGCTAGCAAGCGAATTGATGACATGATGAACATCATTGGCCATGATAACTATGATATCTGCGATAGCACTTTCCTAGATTTGGCTAGGTACTTGAAGAGATATCATCTTAATTTCCCATAGAGCAACCATCTTCCTCTGTGTAGTCATGGTCATCTGCAAGGAGTCAATGTTCCAGATACAAATAACTATACACCTGAAATGAAGCTACACTACTAGTCTTTTATTTCGGTTATGATGTGCATTAATATCAAAAACAATGGTGTGAACATTCAAATTCTCTATCCATGCCATTTCCTTGCAGATATGAAAATGGAAAACCCATGGGCTGAAATGTTTTCCACTGTCGGTTGGTGGAGAGAAGACAAACATGGTATTAGAGCAATATCTGAAAAGAGTACTCTCTTCAAATGGATCTTTATTTCCAATTCTCCATTCTCAAATCCATGTATCCATCTTCCAAGTCTCTTGGATAGAAACAGAGTCATTGTTTGATCAGCAGAAAATTTTCTCAAACCGCACTCAAGAACATTCTTTTAAAATTGTTCCAAGAAGAGATGGTATCATTGTATCTCTTATTGTATCTAGTTGAATTAATGAATTCCAGGTGGTTGCTAATGACGATCGGGATGCCGTAAATCAAATGAAGAGTTATGTTGAAAGCCTCTTGTAATTCTTGAAAAAAAAGAGAAGAGGCTCCAATCTGTGGATATCCTTCTAACACTTGGACATCAATGAAAACACATTCACTTTCACTCATTTGTACTTGCATTCTCTTTTTCTAGAAGCTTTAGATTATACCTAAGACAATGGAAGTTTAAATTCATGCACATTGGACATAAAGAGGCTAATGTCTAAGGTTGAAATAGTTTTGACCGAAATTGATTAGAATTGACTCAATTCCTTGACAACTCATCTGAAAACATAGTTCCATACTAATGTATGAGGGAAAAAATGTAAGCAATGACTTAAGAATATTTGAATTTGAGTAATGATATGAAAAAGTGCTAAAAGGTATTATAATTAGTAGTTTCCAGGAATGAAGTTACCAATATTTAACAAACCCATTAGGGGGTTGAATTATGCATGGCCACCTAAGGGAATTGTCTCCATAGTTAAATAAAATAGTATCTTTTGGCTAACAAGTCTGTTATGTAGACTGTTTATGCAAGGCCGCCTATGGGCACGTGCTGCATAGTGAGGAAAAAGAACTCTTAGAAATTTACTTTCCTAGTGCTAAAAGTCAGTGATTGTTTATGAAGATTCAAATAATCCAAAGTATAGAGATTTTTGTATTGAAAGAGGTACTTGAATATGGAGAAGATATTTCCAGACAAGATTATCGAATAACGGGATGAATATCACTCTTATGAAGGTCTGACCCAAACATAGGGAAGAAGAATATAAGCCAAAGACTTGAACACTTTCAGATCATGAAAAAGGATGTGGGACAAATATGTTAAGGATGTATATTTTTTTGCGGATCCCTACATACTATCATTTAAGAAAAACAAAGACAAAAGAGGAATTCTTCATATGAATGAAGTCGCCACTATCTGACAAACCCGTAAGGGGGTTGAATTATGCAGGGCCACCTATGGGCATTGGCTTCATAGTCAAAAAATAGTATATTTTGGCTAACAAGTCTGTTATGTAGAATGTTTATGCAAGGCTGCCTATGGGCACGTGCTGCATAGTCAGGAAAAAGAACTCTCAGAAGTTTGACATTTTTGTGACTAGAAGTCATGAAAAAGGGTTACGAGGATCTTAAAATATTTAAGGTTAGGATTATGACACATAAAGATGGATATTGTTCAATGTACACAGAGATACACAGATTAATGCTAACCATAATCATGTTCTGGCTGGGTCCTGAATTGAAATTTTGGACTTCACTATGTATCCCATAAGGATGATAATCAAGCCATATGTAGTTCTTAAACTATAGTTTAACGTCGTGTACGAAAAAAGGATTAGAGATCTTAGTTTAGGGTCATAGAGCTTGGACTATTGTAAGAAATACACAGTGTGTGTCTTCATTGGGACTTTTCTTCCAAAGGAATAAAAAATGGAATTTGGGGTTAGGCCCAAAGACTTGGGGCTGGATTAGAGTTACACTCGAAAATTCCTACGTATCTCATAAGGATGGTAATCAATCCCACGTAGTTATGGAAATACCTTTTGTACAAATTTGGTTCGTACATGTGAAAGGGTGAAAGGGGAATTTAGTGCAATAATGGTTTAACCCAAGATAAAAGGTTCGAGCATTGCCATGTATGAACGTAGTCTTTGAAATGAAACATGATTAAAAAATCAATGAAAATAATGGTTCCCTCTCATGTGAGGGTATCAAAGAAATTTGTAGTTTATTGTCATACTAGACAAATGTTTTGTATAGTTTAACGTTGTATAACAAGGACGAATGTAAACCAATTTAAAGATATTGATTGAAGGGGTGGTTTCACAAATCAACATCATATGAGATGGAGGTGAACCGATGTGAAGAGATTGGTTTTGGGCTTGAACCTTGGGAGTTTGCCTACATACCCAGCCTAGAAGGCAAGGATCAATTTCTGTGTAGTTCAATTAAAGAATGAGTTAACGATCAAGTTGTTCTTGGGGACAACGACCTAAAAATTGATGTTGGGACTTACACATGGTTAGTATCCCAGAGAGAGTGATATGGTTGAGGTTTTCTCTAAGCTCACGTGAGTCATACTCGGTGTGAGAAACAATAGGTATCAACAACCATAACGATGCATAGTTTAACGGCATGTAGGATGTATGAAGGGACTATGCAGTTTAAAGTCTTGCAATTAGGACTATTGGTGCTGCACAGTTTAGTGTCATGTAGCAGGGACAAAAGTACAGTTTAATGTCATGTAGGACGTATCACAGACTTTCTGTACAGTTTAGCGTCATGTAGTTAGGACGATGGGGACAATAGATTTTAACATCATGTTGGACGAAAGGGGGACTGTGAAATTTAATGTCATGCAGTGAGGAAAAAAGAGTACACCATTTAACGTCATGTTGGACGCATTGGGGAATTGTTTCCCAGTTTAACGTCATGTTGGATGAAAAAGGGACGATATAGTTTAGAGTCATGTTGGACGAAAGTGTGAATAGTTTAAGGTCATATGCATGGACCGTGGATGGTGCAGTTTAATGTCATGATGGACGGTGGTGTAGTTTAAGGTCATACATGATCTTTGATGATTATGTAGTTTAACGTCTTTCCGGACGTAAGGGACTTTTATACAGTTTAGCGTCATGTAGTTAGGACGTAACAGATTAACATCTTGTTGGACTTAAGGGACTTGCAAATAGTTTAGGGTCATATGCCAGGACCATTGATGATGCATATTAAGGTAATACATGACCTAATGTCAGTTTATGGTCATACATGACCATTTAGGGAACTTTTTCACAGTTTAGCGTCGTGTGAGATGAATGTACAAATAGTTTAAGGTCATATGTATGGATCATTGATGTATAGTTTAATGTCATATAGCAAGGACGAAGTACAGTTTAATGTCATGTAGGACGTATTAAAGGACTTTTGTATAGTTTAACGTCATATAGCAAGGACGAAGTGGTGCTGCACAGTTTAGTGTCATGTTGTAGGGACATAAGTAAGGTACTTTGCAGTTTATTCAAAATACTTCTTCAAAAATCTGGCATTTGTTGGAGTTGTGATGAGTTCTCCATCCATCGAGATTAATGAATAACCTCCATTGGAGTAGACCCTATGTATTGAATAAGGTCCTTCCAATTTTGGCTCAATCTTGGGAGGTTTCTTTCCTAGTATCATTGGAGTTCTGAGAACTAATATCAATTCTCCCTGAGTGAATGAACAAAGACGAACTTTTTTGTTAAAAGCACGTGATATTCGATTCTGATAGACTTCCAAGTGGTGAAAAGTGCACAATATTTTCTCATCTAACCGTTCCAATTCATTCAATCGCTTTTGAGATTTCTCATCTGTAGATGACTGATCGCAAATGGCTACTCTGAGCGAGGGTAGTTGAACTTCAATAGGAAAGACGGCTTCCGTTCCATATACTAATGAATATGGAGTTGACCGAGTTGAAGTGCTGGTGGTAGTCCTATAAGACCATAAAGGATGAAAGAGTTTATCAGGCAATGACCTCTTATCTTTATCCACCATCTTTTGTAGTATATTTGAATGACTCTTGTTAAAGGCTTCTATCTGGCCGTTGGCCGCTGCATGATACAGAGATGAATGGTTGTATTTGATGTTGTATTCTTGATACAACTTCTTCATCTCAGATGAACAAAAATTGGTTCCATTTTCCATCAATATGGTATGAGGGACACCAAATCTGGTAATGATGTTAGACTTGATGAAGCCAACAATGCATTTAGAACTGACTTCCTTGAGAGGTATTGTCTCTACCCATTTGGAAAAGAAGTCAGTAGCAGTAAGAATATACTTAAACTGCGTGGCCGTAGCCGAAGGGTAAGGCCCCACCAAATCCACCCCCATGTGGAAAATGGCCATGAGTATTTAGCTGTATGAAGAAACTCTAGAGGTTGATGAATGAATTTGGCATGTACATGGCATGAATGAAACTTCTTTGTGAAATCAACACCATCTCATATCATTGAAGGCCAAAAGTATCCAAGCATTGGAATTTGATCAGACAGTCTATGTCCAGACTGGTGGGCACCACAGACTCCAACATGCACTTCTTTCATGACATCCATTATCTTTTCACCATCACTGCATCTGAAGAGAACTCCATCAAAACCACGTTTGTAGAGAATTTTCTCTAGGTGATCTCGGCTATCATAAATAGTAAAATTAACCACACGTCGCCGGATTTGTTCTTTCTCAGCTCTATCAGGTGGAAGTGTTCCATTTTAAGGTATTTCCTGATAGGTGACATCCATCCTATAGTATGACAATACGGTTCAGGAATGGGACAAATTTCATTAATTTTTTTTGTTCTGATTCGAACATAATGTGAAATTGCACGACGGTGGGCAATACTGATGGTTGTCTCGTCCCAATTTGGATCTTCCAGAGCTGTGGCTATATTAGCCAGCATATCAGCTAGAGCATTTTGTGATCTTGGGACATAAGAAAATATTGGTTCCAAAGGGAATTCCGCCATTAACTATCTAACATAATCATACAAATTAATTAGTTATTCTTTTCTGATGGCATAATCCCTATTGACTTGTTTGATTACCAGGTCTGAATCACCCTTCACCTTTAAGTGATTTAAATGTGCTTGAAGCACTAATTCCAAGCCTGTGATAAGATATTAGTATTCAGATTCATTATTGGTACCACCTTCCCACAATAAGAATGAATAAGGTAACACTGCCTTTTCTGTAGAAATGAGCACAATTCCTAAGCCAACATTGTTAAATTTAGGATTTTCCATTTTCATCCCTATTGGACTTCTGGAAGAACCATCAAAATACATTTCCCATGCCCGAGGACTTTCTTGAATAGAGAAGACTTCCTTATCAGGGAGTTCAATATCTGAAGATGTGTCTTCCACTGAAGGGAGTTCATCCAAGAAATCATCCAGAGCTTGGCCCTTTATCACCTTTTGAGACACATACTGAATGTCGAATTGAGGCAAAATAACTGCCCACCTTGCTATACATCCTGTAACGACTGAGGATGAATTTGAGCGGGTTATTGCGAGATATCAATTGGACCTCGTGATGTTGCAGGTAGTGTCTCAACTTCTGAACTGCAAAGATTAATGCCAGGAAGCACTTCTCAATACTTGAATACTGGGTTTCTGCTTCATGCATGGTTTGAATGAGATAGTAGAGACTGTTTTCATTCCCAGCATCATTCTTTTGAGCAATAAAGGCACCCAATGATCGCTCTAGAGCTATCACATATAGGATAAGTGGTCTTCCTTGAACAGGTGGCATGAGTACTGGTGGACTCAAGAGGTATTTCTTGAGAATACCGAATACTTCTTGACATTCATCAGTCCAGTGGAAAGTGACTCCTTTATTCATCAATTTTTAAAGGGTAAACTTTTGCCTTCCAAATTGGCGATGAAATGCCGAATATAGTATACGTGTACTTGAATTCCTCTTAATTATTTCAAATTTTGAGGAGGTGACATACCAAGGATTGACTGATTCTTCTCATGATCGACTTCAGTACCATGATACGATGCATGGCACGCTGATAAGTTGCACCTGCATTCTTTAAGCTAAAGGGCATTACCCGGTAACAAAACACACCCTGACGGGCTCTGAAGGCTATTGATTACTCATCTTCTGGGGCCATTTGGATCTGATTATATTCATAATATCCATCCATTAAGGAAAGTGCTTCATAGCTAGCTGTTGCATGAATTAGAAGTTCTATAATCAGAACTGGGAAATCATCCTTAGGACAATGCCGATTAAGATCTCTGAAATCGAGGAAAACTCTAATTTATCCGTTATTTTTCTTTACAGGGACAATATTAAACAACAAATTGGGATATTGAAAATATTTGACGAAGTTAGATTTGTTAAGCTTATCCACTTCAGCTTTTAATTTTGGAAGAATAAGTTCGGTGTGTTCTTTAATGACTTGCTTAAATCCTCGATGTTCTTCTGGTAAACCGAAATGATGAGTAGAAACATCAGGATCAAGCTCGGGCATTTCTGTATACATCAAAGAAAAAATATATTTATTTCTCTCTAGAAAAGAAATATACATCTCTTTCTCTTTAAGGGTCATGGCTGAACTGATTAATGTGGGGCGTGGATCTTCCTTTGTACCCAGATTTATTTCTCTTTGTTCATCCACAGTGGTAGAGATACCCTTTTCAAATGTTGGAGGAGCATCTCTGAGATCTTCCTCCTCTTCTTCATCATGCGTTATTTCTTTCGTGTCTACTTTTATAGTATATAACAAAGCATAATTTTCATGATCAGAAGAGATGAAAAAATTTGCATATCTTTAAGAGGAAGCTGCCATTTCCGACTCGATTTATGATGAAGGGTCTTCTTTGGGTAATAAAGAGGAGAAGATGGATTGAGAATCGACATCATTATTCACCTCCAATGTTGCTATAACTTCTTCTGGCCAAATTGGCGAAGTATAGACTTGTTGGATTTCATTAGATGAAATGATGATGTCACCATTTGTGCTTTCATGACTGCTTGGTAGATTACCAATTTCTCCCATGTTGTCTGGCTCGATCGACGTAATTGACATTATGGATATTTCCATAAGAGTATTTTGATTTGAGTATACCTTGTCAATTTGACTGATAGGAAACACATAATCTGTACTCACATGTGTAAATGGATTTACTGGAATCTTCTCCAAACCATATACAGCATTAACTTTGGTAATTTCCATTGTTGTGGATTTCTCCTTTCCCTTCATGTGATAGAATTCAGCCTCAATGTATTGAGACTCACATGTCTTGAATGGGGCATTATCACCATATAATGTTCCAACTTGACCATCGAAATAGTATTTAAGATATTGATGTTATGATGAAGGGATAACCGCATGCTGATGTAGCCAGGGTCTTCCAAGCAAGACGTTGAAAGCTGAGTCTTGATCAACAATCATGAAATCCGAATTGGATACAAGATCTCCAAACAGAGTTCTGATTGTAACTTCTCCTAGTGGTTCTTGTTCATTTTTATAATATCATTGTAACATCATGGTAGAAGGAGATAAATCAGATTCTGTGAGGCCTAATCGATGAAGTATACAAATGGGCATGAGGTTGACTCTTGAACCATTGTCAATGAATGCTCTTCGAACATCCATGCCATTGACCTTTCCAGATAAGTACAATGGTTTAATATGTCCATGCACAACATCATCTTCATCTTCATCAGTAAAAGTATTATTGCATGGAATTCTGTAGGATTATTCTCTATGTGATAGACTTTAGCTGCAACAATTTCACTTTCAAACTCCTGAGGACATGACAAATCCTTGATGAGTGCTTCTTGAAGATCTTTTGACAGATTCAGAGAATCCCGAATTGATAACATGGCTGGTACATGGGCCAAGTGTTTCAATATATCATACTTTTGATCCAGAGGTCTGTGTTTCCCAACAGGAATATGTGTTTTAGCAGGTACATTCGATGCATATGCTGTGGAAGTTGATGCATCTTTTATTGGGATATGAGTTGGCAATATTCCTGGTTTTTGAAGACTAGACTGATTAGATCCATTTACTTGCTGAGATGAAGAAGATGAAGCCTTCAACTGGTCTTCTGAAAAAAACTGTTCCAGGACTGAATTTTCTATTGGTAGAAGAACTTTCTTGTTCTTTCTGATCTCGTTGAGGGGCTTTACAATGAGTTTCTGCTGCGTACACAGTTCTAGCAGGGGTGTAATTAGAATTGTGGCTTCTAAATGATCCATGTCTTCCCCTGTATCCTGATCCCCTGTAACTTCCTCTGATTCCTCTGTTTGATATTGGGAATTCAGGCTCATTGAAATCGAAACTACGACTAGAATATGGATCTTTTAATTGAATCATATTAACAGAACCAAATATTAACTCTTCGTCTGATGAAGACTCTCCCTGATTAGCCTGTTCAGGCTATGCTGTTTGGTGGGGCGGTGCCCGTGGCTTTGAATTAGATGGCATGAAGTCCGCCAAAGTGAAATACAACTTAGGCTTTGACACATACTCATCCTCTTCTGATTCTTTTTCTTTATTTGAATCATGCCGTTTCTTTGAGGACTTTCCCTCTAACGAAGAGGGTTTTGCCGCAACATTCATGGTAGAAGACACAATTGGTTTCCTTAATTGTGTTCACAATATAGCATGAGTTCAACTGATTGTCTTTCTGACCATCCAATCATCATACTTTTCTGCATTTTTGCTTTTGAATTCCTGCCATTCACTTTCCTCTTCTGGAACTGTAGTAGTGACACATGCTACCTTGGATGAGGAGCCTTTCAATGTGACCTATCCCGAGTCGACCATTTTTTGCAGGAGGTCTTTGAAGACAAAACACTCCTAGTTGGGATGCCCCAACATTTGATGAAAAGAGAAATAATTAGGACTGTCTTCATATCCTTTCATTTTTGGCCTTTTTGGTATTGGCAATTGAAACAAATTGTTTTCTAGAGCCGAAATGAAATAACCAGAAACATGTTCATTTTGGAAAGAGTATTTTTTCCTCTTCAGATCCTCAAATTGTTTTCGTCTTTTATCTTTTTGATCTTCTGAATGAAATGGACATTGCTGTTGGCGCTCAGAAGTTGGAGCCCTTTGAGAAGATGAAGGTTTTGAGGTAGAAATAGGTACAGCTGCTTGTTTGAGCATAACTGTAGCAGTTTCTACTTTACCCATTCTCTTTCCTATAGCTGATTGAATTACATGAGATTTAGCCTTCGCCTGTATAAGGGAATCTTCAATATGCTGAGCGATTGAAGTAAGGTCTTGAAACCCTCCTATGTATTTCAAAGGGATTAATGGCGTGCGCAATTCATCACACAGATTGTCAAGAATTCTGCATGAGGGAGTGCTAAAATCAAGGAATATGTTAATCCCTTCCAGTGAACAATAAAATCAGAGACTCTTTCATTCTCACTTTTCATACAGTTTATAAGATAGAAAACTGTTGACTTTGGAAAAGTTGAGCTGAACTGACGGAGAAATTTTTAGTGAAGATCCTCCCATCCGGTAATTGACCGGGATTGCAAGCTTGTATACCAAACAAAAGATGGTCCTTGCATGGTTCGCACGAAGCATCTGAGTTTCACTGCTTCTTGATGCTCTGGAGTTCCCATCATAGGATCGCAACAAGACACGTATTGCGTCAAATGTTGTTCAGGATCGCCTGATCCATTGAAAATAGGGAATAAAGGGTTCCCAAAACTAGATGGAGGAGAAATTGAATCTAACCATTTGGGGTAAACTTTCTTTTCTGGTTGAACTTGTGCATTCTTCCCTTACATAGTTTCTAACCATTCTGTTAATGACTAAATAGTAGTTATTAACTTTTGAGAAACATCTGGTTGAACATGGACTTGGGTAGGTGTAATGGATAGAGCTTGGACATGTGTGGCGATTGGTGCTGCAACTGATTGAAGCACTACCAATCGTTGTTTTACTTGACCCATAGGATTAGACCTGTGAGGGTTTACTGATAGAGGAGGATATTCTTGATCCATCTCAGTAGCTACAACAAATTGCTTTGGCTGACTGACTCCAACATGCATAAGAAGAAGACTATTCTGATGTAGTTCTGCATTCAACCTTCTTAATTCCTTCATTTCTTCTTCCTGTTTTGCTATCCTCTACTCTAGTGAAAGTGATTGACCTTATCCAGAGGAAGGATATGTAACCTAGTTCTTTCCCTTCCCTTTTTTGGATACTTTTCGGAGAGGGGGAAGTGGTTTACTCTAAGTATTACCTAAGTTTTGAGTAATCCTTTTACTTCGTGTACGCGCACCTTCTTAATTTTCGTCGGTGCATACATCTTCTTGAGCAGTAACCTCTTCATCTGAGTCCCCTGAGTGAGCCTCATTTGGTGGATCAGCAACAACGGCATTGATGACATTAATCAATGCATAATTTATCTCATCCATTCTATCAGCATTTCTGTGATATTGTCTTCTTCCATGTCATTGATGAGACATTTCTTTTTGTTGATTAGATCCCTCAGGAACATCTTGGCTGACCGTAATTTTGGAGGGAATATCCTGATAATTTGTCTCTTCGTTCCTCTTGAGGTTTCTTCCCCAATCGAGAAAGGACCGACTTACTCTGAGGAGGGCATTGATGATATGAAAAAGTCCCCTGTCCGGTGGCCTGGGGCTATTCCTGATGTTCTCTCTCAACTCCCCAAATCCTTTTTGTTGATTCCGAAGGTTGGTTTAAAAGGGTCCCCACTCTGGTGAGCTGGGGTGATTCTTGACATGTTATGTCTGATAATTTCTTGAAATTACTCCCGATCTTGTGAAACATATTCCGAAAATTAACTGAATACATTAACCTCTATCCAGTTTTATCACCCGGATCAAAAGACCGTTGGATGATTTCTGACACTTCTGTCACTTGGTGACGTGCTTGCTCCAAACGAGAGGCATGTTCAATATTCTCGTTTTCTTGATGCAAGAGTAATTTGACAACTTGTTCTCTATATTCTTGATTTTTAGAGGAACTAGTTGAAGCCTGTTCTTGGGAAAGATTTTGATTGCAATCAAATCCCCTTGACTATGGCCGGCCATGGGAAATAACATTGCAAGAGACCATTTTTGGTGGGCTTTGCTAACTGGAGAGCACCGTGAAATGCAGTGCTCCATGAATACCCCATCCTCTGACATGAATACCATATGGGGAATTGGAAATTAACTAACACAATCTTCTTAGTGCGCCAAAGCATGAATGTTGAAGGGCTCTCTGCTGCTTTTCAGCCTTCTGATATCGATAGACTGATAGAGACACCAAATAAATCTGATGTTGTAACCCTTCTATTATCTTAATATGATTTTAATATTCATCATAAGATAATACTTTCTTTTTCAACTGACAAAGAGTTTTCCATATTTTGAGACGAATATCATGAATTTCATCTTCCGTCAACATTTCTGAAATATTATACTGAGAGTCAGCCAAAGGCCAAAACATGACTGGCACATCACCTTTTGCCAGTTGTTTTCTCATATTCAGAATTTCCTCTTTATCATTTGATGAATATTATTCTACCTGATTTGACCAGAGTTGGTGTTTCTTTGTGGCTTCATTGGATTCAACAGGATTGGTAGAGAAATTATTGATCAATCTAGAAGATGCATGACATAGGGGTGGTTCGGAGAATGAATTACACCCTGGGCTATCTTCTGATTGAGAAAGTATTTCACCTGCTAGCGATGAAGCTTCAGACATGACTGGTTTCAAATTTCCATGTGCCTCAAGATAAGAGGGCTTTCTCGGCACTACATTTTCCACTGGAGCACTTTCCGGGAAATGTGCAACACTACTGCAGAGAGGAATTTCGTAGCGAAATTCATCATCATGGGGAGGACCACCATAATGGTTTACATCAAAAGATGAGATCTCTTGCTCCTTGGTCCTCTGACCACACATAGGGTTCATGTGGCACTCATTTGAAAATTAAACATGGAGATCGACCGAATTTTAATGAAGCAATCCTTCATGAGGAAGTGTCTGTTAAAGACCTTCGGAATTAATGTTCCCACTTTTGGGAACTAAGGGAGTAGAATATTGAATTCCAACAGATAATTGTCTGAGGGCTTCAAGAACTCCAGCATCGAGCAAGGCCTTGTTTACTGATTGGATCTTGATCTCCTGATTGTACTAGGAGGGTCTTTTTCTTAGACGCCTTCTTACTCACCTAGGAAACCACTTGTTGACAAAAGTGGCTGCTCTAAGCAGGTGTATGTGCATGATCAGGGAAGATGGTCAGGTTAGGCTGGCGATCTCCTCTAAAATCAGGTGTATGTACCTGACTTGGTCGTCCATATGATATGGGGGAGTATTCCCCATAACCCTCTTGGACTGGAACAGATGTGTGTGTTTTTTCCGGAGTGAATTGTTGATTTATCACTCAACTGGCAGGGATAGATTTATGTGTCTTTCCCTGAGATGCTGCTGATGTTGTTATAATATACTCACAGGCATCCAGAATATGAGCGGGGATTTACTTCTCCTCTTTCACCATTGATAGAATATTCTTGGTGACTTCAGCTACCAGAACAGGAATATACATCCATTCTGGGCTTGGAGCAGGTGTATGTGCCTGCTCCTGTCCTCCTTTTCCTGTCAGTGAATCCTGAAAGTACTCAAGTGTGGGGGCAGAGAGTTGAGTCCGCCTCCTATTTGTTGTTGGGGTTTTCTGACTAACTTCTCTGAATGCTACCATGTGAGACTGTTGGTCGGCTTGATTAATACCAGCAAGTGTATGTTCCTACTGGTTTCAATTCGCCAAACGTTGTTGATGAGATCCATCATATGTAGTCAGACGAACCTGCTGACTAGCTGATGATGTATAAAAAGGTGTATGTTCTTGCCTATATTACTCCACCGGAATTTCCAGGCGGTATTGGCGCGATTCTTCCAGACGAGTCTGCTGGATGGCGGGTTTAAAATGGGACGGTTTATGTTCATGCTTGTTTCTTGCCACCAATTTAGCTTGGTGGACTTCTCCGAAGATGGCAGAGATGAGAACCTGCTCATTTTTTGACCGGATTCCACCTATGGTGGTTCGTCTTGCTTGCTCGGGTTTGAGGAACCTGAGCCGAACGCCTGGAGTCGGTACCCTCATCATGTTGAGGGCACACTGTCGCACGAGTCTGGCGTAGATTGTTGGTGGGATCCCTCAGGAAGGACTCCTGTCTGTTTGAATTAAGGTCTTGAGGAACCTGCTCATTCACCTCCCCGGAATAAGGGAGTGAATGGTGATTGCGTTCCGGGGATAACGACCCAAAACGGTAGTCAGCACCGCCTACTTCTTGATCATTGGTCATCGTTGTCCGGACTACCGATGTGAGTTGTTTACTTGGAGGGCTTGTCGGGAAGCCTCCAGAGTTAGGATGGTACTGTGTTGATTATACTCCTTAACCAGTGCATTTGGTACCCAGCGTTGAAGACGCGGAGTAGGTGATATCATCCTAAGGGCGGATGACAATCCAGCAAGAGTAGTAGCAGTGGCATTTGCAACAGTAGTATTCATAGGTGTGAACTTGAGAGAAACCATTCTAGAAAAGGAGAAGATCTTGGGAAAAGAGTGCATGTTTGATATAACAGACGTAATGAAGATAAATTCAGCTACTACATCTTTTGGATGAGCACATATGTCAATGATTGTTTTTGTTTTCCCTCTCATTGCGTTTTATATAGGGGCCTAAAAAATAGGTAAAAAATCATTTTAACTTGGTTAAGGATTCACTTCGGGTTCAACATTTTTGTTTCCCTCGGAATCCGGGGATGACCGCCTTGATGGGAGGTTCAAATGTTCTGATCGGTTTCTAAGGGGGTTTGTTCGTAGAACCAGAAACATACAATTATTCCACATCCATTCGGACCTACTTTCCAATGGTAGGTGCTCATTAGTTTGTAAACTGATGAGGATTAGGAATTTGCATTCGTCGAGAGGATTAGAGGTCGGACTCATCACACCTTCTTGAGGGGAATTATTGTCTAATCCAGGACTCTCTTTATAGATTTAAGTTAATTTTCGTGAATCCTCATTACATTACCAAGTATAAAATGATCTTTCCTTCAGATCTGATAATCAATGATCAAATATTTAGGAAATTTAGATAATTTTTTATATGTATTTGAGGTTATTCATCGATATAGAATCATCTGTATTTTTAGAGATTCTTGGTCAATGGTACCCTTCGACACATTTATATAAAAGTCTCTTGGTCATTATGATGACCATGCAGGTTTTAAAGCCACTCAGTGGGGCACTTGAAGATTATTGTCATTTAGAAGGACATGGAATATTTTAGAGTTGGGATTGAACCCGTAGACATGCTACCTACATATCGTTTGAATTAGAAAAGGAATCTGAACCCACGTAGTTCGAGTAAGGGAGTATGATGTTTATGATTGATATCTCAAAGAAGGATGTCATTGTTACTTTTACCCTCTAAGCTCACGTGAGTCATGCTCGGTGTGAGAAACAAGAGGTATTGGTAAAAGTTAGACAATTGGGCCATGAAAGATGCAATCATAAGAAATTATGTGGGACTTCTGTATGTATGACTGCCCAGATAAATGAAGGTTATGATTTACTTTAGGGAAGAAATACAGGAACATGGTCCACAAAGGTATATGTGCTTCATGGAGATTTTGAATACTCTAACTTGGGGCTTACTCTTGAAAAGGAGTCCCAAATTAGGAGAAGACTTGTGATTGGGTTTTACTCCTGAAAAGGATTCTCATATCAAAGGTAAATTAGGACTGGTTAAGAGAAATTAAGACTGGGGATTACTCCTGAAAAAGAGGCCCAGGTCAAGGATTAAGGTTTGGGGCTTACTCCTGAGGAGGATTCCCAAATTTGGGGACAAGGGCTTACTCCTAAGGAGGATGCCCAGATTTGGGAACTTTAAGAATTGGGTCTTACTCTTAAGGAAGATTCCCAAGTTACGAATTATGACTGGGGATTACTCCTAAGGAGGATGCCTAGGTTAGGGGATCTGGGGCTTTCTCCGGAGGAGGATGCCCAAAATTTTGACAACTTATGATTGGGGATTATTCTTGAAAAGGAGTCCCAGGTTAAGGATTATCTCATCTTAACGGATGGGGTTAAATGAATGAAATATTAATCTTTAGTGACATAAAGATGTGTAAATCACTAGGTTTTGAGAGATATTCCACATAATTACTTTCAAATAAGGAAGTAAAATCATGAAACCATGGCATAAATGGGTTTGAAGAGTGTCTTGAATACTGAATCTTGAATAGGAAATATGTAATGGCTTAAGAGGGGTGAAATGGGCAAGAAGGCATCCAAAAAGGCAGGGGCACGCATGTCCTGGAAGGCGCGCAGGTACTGTGTGGGCATGAAAATCCAGGTCACACAGGTATACGCCTGCACGACACATTTGGTACTTGAGAGGTGTTCAATCAGCAGGGTAATACTTGAGCGACCTTTGTTTAAGGCCTTTAGAATCCTTTTGAGGTTATTCCAGCAGAGGGGTGCGCAAGTTCTATTGAAGGAGTAAGGCGGCGCGCAAGTGTGGCCATTTCCCTTAAGGGCTGGCCACCTAGGCGCACAAGTGTTGATGAGTTTCAACACTTAGTCCTTATTCCCCATCTTTAGATCTTCTGTTCTAGGTAATAAATTACCTTATAAGTGTTCCGGAAGTTTTGAGAAGAGACTAGGGCGCCGGGAGCTCAAATATGAGTTTCTGGAAAAATTCTTTTTCGAATTGGGGCCGCACAAGGTCTATTTATAGACAGGGAGAAGACCCCGGACGGTTATCACTTAGGTTGCGCAAGTCACTTGCGCGACCATAATGAATCGCGCAAGTGGACTTGTGCGACTATGAGGAAACTTGCGTGACTAATTTGCAATCTTATCCTTGTTCATCCCTTTGTCGATTTTTGATATTTTCTTCAGAGAATGGATCAATTTGTGCTAAGTCATTTTCCATTACATTCCATTGGACTCTGTGACGAAAAAGGAGCGTCAACAGAGGCAAGACCTTCAGTTCAGATCTCTTGGTAGCGGTGTCGATGCCTTAAGATGTCAACTTAGTTATGGACTGGTTATCTAAAATCCATGCTTAGATCAACCGTATTAGGCATAAGGTGCAGTGTGTATACACGGATGGGACCTGGTTTATCTTCACCAGTGATAAAGGTTCCTTTTCATCCCAAAAGAGAATTACTTAGTGGAGGGTGGAACCGATCACTAATCAGTTGGTCTGCCTTACCCTCGAAGCAGTTGATGTGGAGAGTTCGATGTATCCTGTAGTGGTCGACCAGTACACGAATGTTTTCCCTGATGATTTTACAGGTATACCTCCTCTGAGAGAGGTATACTTCAACATTGATTGTACCCCTGGACGACACCGATATCTATACCAGCGTATCAGATGGCTCTCGCAGAGCTTCGTGAGCTGTGGGTACAACTAGAGGACTTCCAGGGGAAGGGATTCATCCAAACCAGTATTTCTCCCCTAGGAACCCCGATTCTATTCGAAAAGAAGCTGGATGGAACCTGGAAGCTTTGTGTTGACTACCGTCGCCTGAACAGGGTGACCATGAAGAACAATTACCCACTCTCGAGGATTGACGACCAATTTGATCAGCTAAAAGGAGAACGATGGTTCTCAAAGATAGACTTCAGATCAGTATATCACGAGCTCATAGTTAGAGATGAGGATGTGCATAAGACGACCTTCATATGTCGATATGGCCACTATGAGTTCTGGTTTTTGAATTTCGGCATAACCAACACACCAGCAGTGTTTATGGGACTCATGAAAAAGAATTTCCCATCCTTACCAGGATCAATTTTTCGTAGACTTCATCAATTACATTCTGATCTACTAGACTATTGAGGTGGTGCATTCCTACCATTTCCAGGTAGTATTGGACACACTCTGAGTAAACCAACTTTATTGTAAGCTCTCAAACTGCTAGTTTTGGATTCGAGAGGTTCACTTCCTGGGAAACGTCATCTCAGAGGATGGTGTTGTCGCAGATCCCGTGATTATTGAGGCGATACTTGCTGGGGATCCACCCTAGAGTGTGACGGAGGTTCAATGATTCCTGGGATTGGCCGGGTACTATCAGAGGTTTGATTTAGACTTCTACAGAGTTGCATCACCACTATTATCCTTGAAAAAGAAGGGGAAACCATTAGTGTGGAAGGAAAGATGCCAGCAGAGCTTTCAGGAGCTGAGGTAGAGTCTGAATATTCCCCCCATCATGAGGCTTTCAGAGGAAGGCGTAGGGTACATAGTCTATAATGATGCATCAAAGACCCGAATCAGGTTTTTCCTAATGCAAGAGCAAGCTAAGATCGTGTAAGGTTCATGGAAGCTGTGACAACACGAGCAGAACTATGCTGACCATGACCTTGAGTTATCAGTAGTGGTCTTCACCTGGAAGATGTGGTGACACTATCATATGGGTGAACTATTTACAGAGTACTCTGATCATAAGAGTCTCAGGTATATCTTCTCTCAGAAAGACCTGAACCTAAGACAATGGAGATGGCTTGAGTTTCTCCAGGACTATGTCTTAGAGATAGTCTATACTCTTGGAAGGTGGAATGTTGTAGCAGATGCACCCAGTTGGAGATCTGGTATATAGCTTCAAGGTGAGGCGATGGAGCATATGGACGCTTGCAGATATTATTTGTGGATAGAGATGGAGAATCTTTATTTCAGTCCCTTAGAGTCACTCCCCCACTTCTTCAGTGAGTCAACAATGCACAACATGGGGACTCTGACTGTGAGGCACGACGTGCTCAAATATCCACGGGGCATGCACCTAATGGATTTTTTGAAGGTGTGGATCATGTCATCCTCTTCAGAGGACGTACTATGGTAACTGTCAACAATCAGAAGCAGGTTTTTCAGGAGGTTTGGTGGTCCATGCCTCCCAGACGCCCCCACCTCACATTGAAACCTGAGTTTCCTTCCCCCTGGTGTCAACCCAGAACCTCTTGGTACCTCTCCTCAGTTGGGTCCTGACCCTCCCTTCCTAACCATGGTCCCTTTCTCAGAGCCTTATGATGTTTTAAATGTGATTGCTTCTAGTGAATCCTCCAATAGGAATATCAATGGTAAGGATGTGGTTCGGTCGTCGTGTTATGTCTCCCCGTGGACTCCAGGACCTTCGATCCATATGGAGTTCTCCCCCTGTGTTTTTTCTGGCTTTCAGCACCCCTCCACTTTTGGCCTGCTGGTGACTATTTTGGGCTCCTCTGGGCATTTGGTCTTGGAACCCCCAGTTTTGAAGCCGATGGTCTCATCTTCCAGTGATGGGCACCCTGATCATCACGAACCATAACAACCTTGGCCCATCATCAGTGCACGGTGATGTCCCCCAGCAAGGTGCCTCCCTCTTCCCTTTATGTGGTGCGCTTGCCCCCCCCCCTTCTATTCCTGGCCCCCAGGACCCCTCTACTCCTCCCGCGGCCCAAGTTTCACCCTATAACATTACTAATCTCACCAGGTCCCACTCCATGCAAAGGGTCCCCCACCCATCTAAATAGATCTCTAGAGCCATGCACCATGCAGCCAAAGCCAGGGACACATGATTCTCTCAATGATATCATTTATAATCTGGAATGCCCATAGCCTGGGTGCCAAGGCATAAATAGACTTCTTGTCCATCAAATCTATGCCCCATAGAGCCTCAGTTGCTACTGTTTTGGAACCCAAGAAATATCCCAAGAAATTTGGTGATTTCTCAAGGAGGATCAAACTTAAGGCCTAGATGCATACTTCCCCTACCAATCAGCATATATGGATCTTCTAGAATTCTTGTTCTACTGTCATCATGGTTCCAGACTCAGACCATAGTATCACCATTGACATCACCTCTGGTTCTTCACATTTTCTTTTCACCTTTGTGGATGGTAGCTATGATGCAAAGAAAAGAGAGATTTTGTGGTGTGACCATGAATATTTTGTTCCGCGTGATACTCCATGGTTCATAAGAGGTGACTTTAGCATCACTGCAGGCCCAGATGAGAAGAAATTGCATGTTGTTTTCCCTCTCACCACCAGAAAGGACTCTGTTGGATTCATGGGATGCAAGGGTCTCATCGATTTGGGATTCACGGGACATAGGTTCACTTGGTGAAAAAACCAAATAGGAACCTGATGCACCTTGTGCCAACCTGACCGTCGTCTGGCCAATGTTTAGGCTGTCTCGGTGTTTCCAAATTCCAATGTTACTCATTTTATCAGAAGCCTTTCAGACCACTCCCCCATTTTGGTCTCCCTCTCCCCGCAGCAGGATAGAACACATTTTTGTGTCTTTTACCACTCCTGAACCAGCGTTCTGATCTCCCACAAGGCAGTTAGGGACTCATAGTGCAAGCCGCCTCAAGGCTCGAGCTGGATTACTTTCAATAACAAACATAGAAGACTGAATAGGGATATCCATATTTGGATCAGTGGGAACCCCCCGATACAATGATATGATTACCCTTTCTAAGGAGATCAAAACTATTGAAACCCACATGGAATCCATGTGGCGTGATGACCTGTTTGAGATCCTTTCTTTCAAGAAGGCCAGTTTGGAGGAAATGATTCTCCGTGAGGAAATGATGGCTCGTGATCATGCTCGGATCAGGTGGCTTCGGGAGGGGGACCAGAATTTGGCTTACTTACATCCATGCATCAGGGAAAAGCGAAGATTGTCTAGGCCAAATATTCACCTTGCAGATGGTAGCTTCACTGATGATAGGAACCGGGTAGGGAACATGGATGAGGCGCACTTCAAGGATCTATTGGCCGGCCCTAACCCCCACATGATGGAGGGATATCCTAGCAGCTATGAGGAGTTTTGGAGTTGGTTCCTATCATCCTCCCCAGCCATGATAATGTCATTTTGGAAGCTATCCTGAAGGAGAAGACGATTCATGAGGCTATGGTGAGAAAAAACTCAGAGAGTGACCCTAGGCCAGAAGGCTTCCCAGGTACTTTCTATAGGGATGCTTGGGACCTGGTGAAGGGAGACCTGATCGAGGTAGTTCAGGACCTCTTCATGGGAGGCAGCCTTCCCCATGTGGCATGCATGACAAATCTAGTGATGATTCAGAAGATCATTGATCCTTCTTCCATCCATCATTACAGACTGGTGAGTATGTGTAATGTCCTATATACAATTCTTGAAACAATCATAAATATGAAACTAGAGGATCACCTCCCAAATGTGACCATGGTTGATTATCATTGCTTTGTTAAAGGATGATCCATTCAGGGGGTGATTGCTCTGGCCCAGGAAGTTATCTGCGACCTCAACATGAAGGTTCATGGTTCAAATTTTTCTGTTAAGCTGGACATGGATAAGGCTTACGACCGCATGGAGTGGAATTTTATCATCAAATTCCTTTATTTCGTGGGTTTTTCTACTTGGTCTATTGACTTAATTTTCAAGTGTATCAGCTCTGCATGGATGGTTATCTTCTTCATGGGAAAAAACCATGGTTTCTTTAAGACGACTCGTGGTCAGTGCCAAGGGGACCCTCTTTCACCGAGTATTTTCATCATGGCCCAATATCTCCTCATTCGGAACATCAATAGGATGATCAGTAGAGGGACCATTTCTCACTATCGGTGCAGGAAAAGACACACATATATATCACACATCATGTTCGCTGATGACACAATTATTTTTATAAATGCAAACAAACGGTCCATCCGGGGATTAAACAGGATCGTGAAGGACTACTGCCACTGGAGTGTCTAATGTATCAAATGGAACAAGATCACCATTTTTATCACGAGTTGATTCCCATACTCCCGAAGTGAATCTCTTAGCATCCGGTTGAACATGAAGCAGGGATCTTTCCCGATGACCTACATTGGTGTCCCCGTGTCACGAGGAAGACCACGTGTCCATCATTTTGACCACGTTTTTGCTCGCATTACTGGTCGTGCTACCAACTGGAAATGCAATTTATTGTCTTTCGAAGGTAGGATCACGCTGTTTAATAGCGTCCTCTATTCAATTCTTGTCAACACCCTATCCTTTATTAAATTTACCAAGTGTGTTCTCAGAAGCATTGACAGGGCGCTGGTCTCTTTTATCTGGGATGTGCAATCAGATGGAAAGCGCCATTATGCTTTCTGGGAGAGACTCTCTAATACAGTTGAGGAGGGACACATCAACGTGAGGTGAATCTCGGATTCCCTGATTTCCATGCATGCTAATCTTTCTTGGGATGTGATCGAGGGGTGCTCATAGTGGGGTAGGTTCGTGGCCGCAATGCAGAGTGAGGGGTACCAGGCTAGCCATGCGGCCTCTTCCTAGCCCGCCATTGACCCTTTTATTGAATCCCTTCATCCTCATTATATATGGATCACGAGGAGAGGGGAATTTTATTTCTGGCACCATGAATGGTCAGGTTCGCGTCTCGGCATCCCGGGATGTCCAGTTACCAGCACTTCCTTCAGCCAGGCTAGGATGTATCCTACTTTTGTTGCGGATTTACTGAACAGGGAACATCATGATGTCTTCGACCTTATTAACATCAATGATGAGCGATGCAAATGTGTCTTCACTACTTCTAGCTCGGGTGCATTTTCAACGAAGGAGTTCCGTAGGGTCTGCACAACCTCAGTCCCGGCCGCTGTGTGCAGAGGAACCCTCTAGCGAAATGAAATCCCCGCTAAATACAATTTCTTGGTTTGGAGGATCCTAAATAGAGATATTTCTACTAATCACCACATAAAGAGGATGATAATCCATTTGGATTCACGCTGCCGCTGTTGTAGGGTGAACACAGAGAAAACTGTTGATCATCAGTTCATCTTGGGAAACTGGGCCACCGCCATCCGGTCGTCATTTGGCGTGTTTATAGTTTATTCAATTAAGGACTATGTTTAGGACCCATTCCTTGAACATTGTTTCCATGGTGTGGATGGGCAGAGCCCAGAGTGGAAGGCCCGAGGGCTGTTGTTGGCAGTAGGATGCTGGTTCATTTGGATTGCTCGAAACAAAGATTTTTTCGTGGGGGCCACCTGTTCTCCAAGGGTGGTGGTGGCACATGTTACATTTTTGTGGGTGGACCTACTCCGTCTGAGTAAAGGATGGAATGATGCTCCCCCCATGAGGCTCGTTGGAGGCCAGACTCACTCTATTTTTCCCACTAGAATGGGAAGGCATGGGTTCGGTTCGTTGGCTCTACCACCACTCGGGCCACAAGCTGAACACTGACGGCTCGTTTCAGATGGCCAGCATGAGGCGGAGGGGGTGGCGTGATCTGAGACATGAAGGGTGTGGTCTTGGATGCTTTTGTAGCCAGATTTGGCATGGGTGATTCATTACTAGCTGAGGCCTTGCGATAATGTCTGGCCTGCAGTTAGCTAGGAGGAGGAACATCTCCCTCAGTGCAGTGTAATCTGACTCCATCATCATTTACAACTCCCTATTAGGTAAGAGCTCCACCCCATGGACCATTGATTACATTTTGAGGAAATTCATAAGTCTCATGGATCCCAACACTGAAATCCTCCATACTTGGAGTGAGGGTAAGAGGGTTGTAGACTATCTTTCTTCCCTGTAAACCCATGGGGATTGTTTCATTTTCTTTCCAGTTATTGTCTTGATGTATTCAGAGGTTGAGCATATAGTTAGATGGTATTCTCTTGGGATGAACCATTTTAGACCCCCTTAGCTTCTTGTCTCCTGGTTCGTTGGAGTTGTGGCTCCCTGGTTTTTTCCTTTTGTTACTTTTTGTTCTTTCTATTAAATAAAGAAATGATGATGATGATGAGAAAGTAAAGGCATAGAAAAAGGTACCATTAGGCTTGGTTAAACCATTAGAGGTCCCATAGTGGAAGTGTGATGGGACATCCATAGAATTCATGGCAGGAATCCACATAAATCCAGTGGTCACAACAAGATTTAGGTGATAATTGATAGACTCACCAAGTCGTCCCACATCCTAGGGATCAGAGATTAGCGTTCAGTGGGGAGCTCGGGAAACCTCTATGTGTTGTATATTGTGCGGATATATGGAGTACCTTCTTCTATTGTCTTCAATATTGACGTGCGGTTTACTTCTTGGAAATGGAAGGGGTTGTGGGAGGCTTTAGGGATGCAACTTTTTCTGAGCACTGCCTTACATCCTCAGAAGAATGACCAGACTGAGAAGATAATTCAGACAATCAAGGACATGATGTGTGCTTGTGTCCTGAACTTTAGTCACAGTTTGGAGGATCACTTACCTTTTTTGGAGTTTCCATATCACAATAGCTACCACTCCCCCATAGGGATTTCGCCTTTTGAGGTGTTATACGAGCAACCTTGCTGATCACCCTTGGACTAGAAAGATCCCGGGGAGTTAGCACTAGTGGGATGGGAGACAGTACGGGCTACCAAAGAGAATATGCAAATCATCCAGGAGAAAATAAAGACTACACAGAGCAGGCAGAAGTTGTATGCTGATATGATACATAGACCTTTGGAAGTCGAGGATGGAGACGATGACTTTCTACGGGTCTCTCCTTGAAGAGGGTTAAAAAGGTTTTTCTGAGGCGGCATGTTATATCCGAGGTTTATCAAACCCTTCCAGGTCCTCAACAGAGTTGGATTGGTGGCTTACCTCTAAGAACTTCTACCTCAGTTGTAGCGGGTGCATGACATCTTCGACGTATCTCAGCTAAGGAGATACGGGAACGACCCTTCTCACATCATCGACCATAGAGATATGGATGTCGACGATGGGGAATCTTTTACGAAGGTTCTAGGGGAGATTGAGAATCGACAGGGGAAGGTCCAACGTGGATGGTCGATATATCTGGTGCGTGTTCGTTGGCAGCACGAGAACCTACATGAGAGCATATGGGAGTGGGAGGATCATATACGTAGCTTACTGGGATGTAAATCCATGAGGTGGGGAGAATGTAAAGACTCAAAAATTCTATGGAATGTTTTTTCTTAAATACATGGTAATTTTACAAGTCTACGAAAACTAGCGACACATGATTTTGAGTCCCGGTGTGCCCAGAATAAATATCTGAAGTTTTGTCCATGTATGTTCAGTAAACTTATGAGCGGGTTTTTATAACTTTTGAACTGGTGCTCAGAATTGAAAGCTGAGGGCATCATTGAACTCGCAGCGCCGATATTCACATAAGGAGACTTTCCCATTGACAATAGTGGGTCAATAATAAAGGACAATTTTTGTGTTTGTGTGGAAAATAATAAAATAAAGTGAGATTCACTTTATTTTTATTTTATCCACCATGTGGTTGTTTGGAGGTGGGTCCCATAGGATCTATAACCTTCATGTGGATTTTGGAAGTGGGGACCATCCGACCATAACCGCCCATGAGAGGTTATGATGGTGGGTACCACCACACATCAACCTCCCATGTAGAGTTAATACAATGGGGACCACCCGAGACCACAAAACCTCCCAAATTGAATATTAGGAGCGAGAACCACCCGAACCCTATTAAATGGGAGGAGAGGAAAACTTATCAACAAACACTTTAATGTGGAGTATCCCTTTTAGCATCATCCACATCAAAGATTCCAACACACCCAATTAATGGGGCCAAATCCTCCCATTAATTTGAATGTGCCAAAAAATATATAGTTTAATTTTTAATATCATTCCAATGAAATAATAGATTTTATAATATATTATTTGTCTTATATATTCTTTTTGGGGAGAGGAGAGCTTGGGAGAAAAGGAGTTCATCAACGAGGAACCTCATCTTCCAACTAAGAACGAAGAATGTGTTCTACCAACCAAGAACGCTGAAAACAATCTTCTTTGAACTTCTTCCCTAGACACATACCGACGTGGAGCCCCTTCCAAGACCGACGTGCGAGCTCGCGATTGAAAGTGGGTGGTGGAGGCGACGAACGATGATAAGACCGTCTTCTCCCCCACGACTCTGTCGACAAACGACAAACAAAGGTATGGGGTTAATTGGAGTAATACTAATTTCCTTTTTTCTTCTTTGGTTGGAATGGAATTTTTGTGGTGGTTGTAAAATAATTTTTGTTATTTATTCTTACTTCTTGATGAGAAAAATGTTACCACCCTAAACGTGGAGGGTGCTGGAAAAACCAACATCGCCCAACCCCTCTGTCGTTATTGTTTGTGATGATCTTCATCATGGTTATGTGGAAACAGAACGATGAAGGAAATGGAAATGCTACCTTTGGCCTCCACGATCCGCACAACCCTCATAGTGTTGTGAACGAATTGGCTCCGCCACCTTGGGCCGATCCTCGCCGCCCGACAGATTCAGAGTTGCACCGGCTACGCCGCCTGTCGCTGAACCGGCCTTCCCAGCCACTGCCTGCCCATGCCATGTCCTACCTGGAAACCTTCCTGGCCACCCGCCGGCCTACCTGGAGCCCTTCCAAGCCACCTCCCAGCTAGGTCGCGCCCTGCCCAGCCTCCCGCCGTCCCGCATGGCTCCCTGCCTGGCGCCTACCGTTGTGGCCGCGCCCATCCTGACTGCACTTCGCCCCCCCGGGCACCCTTGTCTGCTGCCTGCCGGCCCATCCACGCCCCGCTCGGCCGCCTGCCGGCCCCGCTGGTGCCCCGCCATGCCTCCAGCTGGCCAGGTCGTGCCCTGCCAGCCAGCCTGTCGGCCTGCCTGGCCGACCGGCCTCCTGAGTTGCCACCCGACTGAAGTGGTGCCATGGTCGTGCTGGCCTCCCGAGTCGGCCCATGACCACCCTCGTGACACCCTATCCAAACCGTCCCGGAAGCCCCCTATGGGATGAGCCGGGTCGGGCCTCACCCTCACGGCGCTACTGGCCGAATAAGCCCTGAGCCGGGCCCGAACCGCCCATGCGGCCTGCTGGGCTGGTCCCAGCATGCCGGGCCGAACTTAACAGGATGGCCCGCCCAATGGGCTGAGTCAGACCTAACAGGTTTAATCTAGTCGACCTAGACCGGGTCAGCCTAGACTCAGTCTGACCAGGTCTGACCGGACCCGGTTCTACTATCAACCCTTTAATTTCTTTGGCTATATATTTGGCATTTGGCGTCCGTTTGAATAACTGTCAGTGGCGTTGGTAATCTTAAAATGATATGGTCCCATTGAGTATACCCTATTGGAGTTCGGGGTATAGTTGAGATATGGTCATGTTGGATCGTACATGAATCCAATCGGGCCCCCGGGACTCAAATGCTAATTACTCACAGACCAAGCATCTGATTGACGTGCCATTTTTTGCGTTGACACCCCTATGATGTGGAGGACCATTGAGATACTTCTTCATGGTACTTCATGACAGTTGGAGTATCGACTATTAGCTCATGGAGCGGATCCTTCTAGTGACGAGTGAGAAATGTGCGGAGACCTAGTATCTGGCTAAGACCTAACGACTACTGACCGTTTTGACTCAGTGTGACTCTACTAGCCCAACGGGGAGAGCCATGGTGTCAGAGGAGACCTGCATTGCAGAACACATTGGTGTTGCGGAAGACCCACAAAACTCGACATAAGGAATTCCTCAGGAGGCTACGATAGGGAGCGCCTTGGTGTCGCGGAAGACATATAGTGGGGAGCTCCTTGGTGACACAGAAGACCCACGGTACTCGACAGTAGGAGTACATCAGCAGTCCAAAGTTAGTGGAAGGTGCATTGGTGTCGCAGCAGACATACTGTACTCGATTAAGCAGGAGTCCTCTAGCTAATTTGGTTTCGATAATGTGAATAAATTCCTGGTTGAGTTGAGTCAATAACTTTTGTGTTTACCTCATGATAGAGATGGATTACTTGATAACATAGGTATATGTATTGTCATTAACCTACACAGGTTTATCTATTGATTTCATTCTTTGTGGTTTATCCTTGTTGGATTTTTGTGATACCTTGAGGGTATCAGGTTCGTTATGATCTATCTTTATACTCACCCCTGCATTGGCTATGCCCGTACTTCATTGCGGTTGATGGAGACGACAGACAACACTAACCAAGGCTGAGTGTACCAGGACTGGATGGTGCCCGGAGGTGGACCAAACGACGTGTCGGTACATGGAAGAGACCGACAGAGGTGGACTGATAAGGAGGATATCTGTACCTACCCATTAGGTAGGATCCTTGGTGGACAATTCAAGATCTACTTTTCACATTTCATATGGTTTATCCTTTTTAGTTGTACTTGTACTTACAGTTGGGCCTGTATTTTTGTCCCCCTTTACATTTCATCACCCTCTTGTTGTAATGTTTTACATAGTGTTTTGTATTCATCTTTTTTCTCTGTTGTGTGAGTTTACAGTTATAAAGGCAATGCCTTCCCAGTTTTGGAAATTACACCTTTGGTGCTAATCGCCAGCCCCTGGCCTATGGATTTCGGGAATGAGGTAGTCATGGAATAGGCCCCGAGGGATGGGTTGTGACAAATATTATGATAACAATATTTATGGATGATATATATGAAATTTATAAAGAATTTTTTCTTCCTCTATTTTTATTTATAATATACTTTTATTCTCTCAATATTTAGTATATATGATGGAATTGTTTGAGGAAGTGTGGAATATCTCTCCCATAAAAGTGATAGGACTCATTAATTCCACACATGGAATGTAAATAATATGGTGTTAAAAATATCATGTTACATAGATTACATATATATGATACACTAATTATAATATACATATGTATTTTTTTTTCATTCTTCCAATTCAACTATGAAATGTTAGTAGCATTTATGCGTACATATAGCCAACCATCAGCATGAACGATGCACATCATTTCTAATATCCAAATATAATTGAATAATATAAATTAAAAAATAGTGATTATATATGATAATTAATACATTTTTGACATTAATTATATGATGAAACAGTTATCTAAATAATTATTTAAACAAATAATAAGTTAAAATATACTTTAGAAAACTGGGTAATTAACACATGAAATAGGGAAATTCACTAAATACAATTATCAAATGGGTAATAAAATATCGTAAAAAGTTAATATTTGATTTTATAAAAATAATTATTAATCTAGTATATGTTAGTAACATATTTTAATACACTATATAGGATTATAAATACTACACAGCCAAAGGATGTTTAAGGTAATGTATTTCATCTTTATTTACATTCTATTAAGAGATATTTTTATTATATACCAATACAATTTTATTTGATCTATGTACTTTTAATTGAAATTATAAATCAAGAATCCCTTTACTATCATGATTTTATAAATTATATTTAATAAATTGTGAAATATTATTAAATTTTGTTATGGTTTTATTAGACACATGGAGATTTAAAATTATTATTTTAACTAAAAAATGTATTTATGTCATCATCGATTTTTTTATTTATCACCCATTAATTTATTATTTATATATATATATATAATTTATTAAATATGAATATAATATAAGGAACATTGTTTTTTAAATAAATCAATTATATGATTTGAGGACTGAATTGAACAGTTATGGCACTAGATGGGGACCATATATGGTAATCCCTACCTGTTGGGTACCGATTATTGAAATCCCCTTGATCCATTGGTATTCTCATGAGCTGATATTATATTTGAAAATCCATTCGTATTAGTAACCTGTATGATATAAAATATCTAATGGAAGGTCTTGAATGTGTCGTTGTGATTAGACAAATAAATTGGTTTGTAACCAGTGTGTTATAAACTGTATTGTGAAATGTCCCGACTGTAATGGTTCCTAGTACCTAGAATACGTAGGTTCCAATAAATAATCATTTCCATTATTTATAATCCATTTATTATCCTTATCTATCCATGAAATTTTTCATCAAAATATCAATAGATTTATTTTCTTTCAGAGCCTATTCATTAATGGCATGTGTATCCGTTTCTTACAATTCAATAAATATATTTTATTTTCTAGTTATTTGATTAGAATGTATTATTTTTCAATATCCATTCCATGTAATTTATTCTTATTTATTCCATAATTATTCCAAAATACATACCCTTACAATGCATTTTATCTCACTATTATGTTTTTTCATTTGACCTTGTAATGGATAAGAAATCATTGAATAAGTATTCATCGATTCAGATAATTTCATTTAATAATGTACCATGTATTTAATTTCTATTTACCAATAAATTATTGGTAGTGTGTATGTAATATGGATATCAAATACTTATAAATTGATCATCCTTCATGATTTGATTCCATTTAATCATGTAAACGTAATAAGATAATGCACCGACTCTAGGTTTTTGGGGTAGGGGAATTACATGGTATATTTACTTTTATTTATATGTATATATGAAACCACAAATCTGTCCACTAGGATTGTATATGTTCAACATGACCACATGGGTTTCTCCTCACATAAAATAGAATACTAACTAGAAGATAGGGTGAAGACCTGAATTTGGGGATATTATACCCTTAGTATCATTTCCTTGAACAAAAAATAATATGAAATGATATAATAAAAATCATAATTGAAGTAAATGTTATATAATTGATAATAGAAAATGTAATACACAGTAGAAAATGACATTTTTCTAAATGATGAATTCCAAAGTAGGGAAAATTTAAAAACATGAAAATAGAGAAATAATTGTTGAATCCTTCAATGAATGTCCCAGAACCTCTCTCAGATCCATTATCCTCTACTTAAAAATTAGTTTCATGGCCTATAACCAACTCAAATTCCGATACATGATGTCTGCATTGGAATCCAAAATTCACATACCCATTATCAGTAATAAAACCTATAATTACCCCACTGATGTTTCCTTTAAAATTTTCACATTTATAATAGGTGAAATCAATGATGAAAATGAATGATAAATAAACCTTAATGTATTACTATATAATGTATCTAGGGTTTTGGAACTGACCAATATATCACAAACCACATGTCATACATGATTTAGGTCTATGATAGAGGAATTATATAGTCCATAAAATGTATCCCAAAATTCATATATGGATAGAAAAATGTTGACTAATATCCCCATGAAATTGAGACAAAACATTTACACAATGAGGGTGAGTGAAAATATACATGTAATTTTAATTGAATCAGGTATATTCATGATACATGACACCTAAAAGGAATTTAGCCTAATTACATTACTTGGAGAAAATAAGAAATTATTTTCCATTCATGCCACCTCGATATCATGATCTTACCCTATGTGTGGTTACACTATTATCACAGCTACATGTCATGTACAATTCCACTATATGTTGTATCTACACGAAAATGGTCCACCTGTGATGTAAATTTGGGTAAAACAAATAATTGAATGAAAATTCAATACATGGAATTGAATTATAATCATTATAGATCATCTTGAGAAATTAATTATTATTCTATAATAATAATTTAAAAAATATAAGTGATGGTAAAACGATGAAAATTATATTATCATGGAAATAAAAATCATATAAGGGTATAATTTAAGTGAACATGCCCATAAGGAATCAAAATGAATGATGATGAAAATCCATTCCGACACATGTATCATTCCCTTGAAATAAGTATATTCAGGATCCTAAAAACATAAGGACCATCCTACCTCAAGGTTTCTTACATCAATGTAAATGTTTTCAAGATAATGATCACCAAAACCAAGTTCACACAACACCTAGAAAAAGATCATACAATATGTACTCTTATAACCAGTTAAACGCCAAATGATATAGTTCTTCATTATTGTAGATAAGTGCAAAGTGTTAAGAATGAAATAACACATACAACAAGATGACTACTGAAAATGGTCAGACACAAACACAGAATATGGAAAATAAAAATATCACACTTGATAGAGACAAGAGTAGAATAATCCCATAGTAGTCTATTGATTCCATTGATATACAAGAATATATTTGAAATCCAACTGTCCTAAAAAATGTAATTTTAACACTAGTGATTGAACATTCACCAATATGTTTTATAATCCTCCATGGTCTAATCTATACATCTAAAGAACAGGATGGTACAACGAGAGATTAATTAATACCCAAATATGATAAGAATAAAAACAATTCTCTATTTAAAATACCAAAACAATAATAACCAGTCATGAAATAAAAAAGGAGTCATTCATTTGACTACAATGATACTATAATTGAACCCTATAAGTAATAAATCAGGGATTTGGTGGAGATCACACAACGTCATGTTATAGTTCTTCTATGTATATAAAAATTTCTTGTTCTTAAGGAATCTCCATGAGTATGGGGGTGAATTGATAAATAGTTACAGGAATCAAAAAATTTATTCATTCAAATCCCCATAACAAGTTTAAAAAATGGCCCTTTGATAAGGTAAACATAAGAGAAGAAGCCAGAGATTTTTATATATTAAAAAAACACACAAATTACCATTTACTACTCCAACTACGTCTCTTTATCAGGATTCGTTGAATTCATAGCCATACCAACACACACAATATCCCATTGGTGTCTATAGATTCCTTTAGTTCATCAATAAATTTATCCCTGACATGGTGCATTGAAAAATTCTATGTTGTTTTACTCAGGTTGATCATCAAACATCATGGCTTAGTTATGACATGGTTAAGTACATTCCATGGGTATTCCATGATGTTTGAATTCTATGTTTACACCAATATAAGAAAATATGGACCATAAATAGTATGATGGTTGTGATTTTTCCCATTTTGGACCAATAAAATATAAACTCGTTTTAATCCTCCACAACATAACCATGGTCACAAATGTTTACCCAAACATAATTTAACACATAAAAAATAAATAGGGGTAGGGGAATATGACTTCATATAATATAATCAAATATTTATTATATTTAAAACCTACAACTCTAATGACATTGATTCCTTGAGAATCATCTCTAAGGGACCATCTCAATTAAATCTGGGTACTAATATCAAACAATAGTTGAGCACTCTGAACTCATTACTTAGATCATTCCAGTCTATGATACCACTAAAAATATTTCAATTTCTTCACGTAATAACATTCACACTCTGTTCTACTATATACTCTATATGCTCATATTAAATTTCATTTTATCTCTATTAAATTTCCTAATAATAAAAAATATTTGATGTATTTGTATTGTACCTCAATATATGTGAAATGTTTAACATGTTATGAGTTTGTCGATAGTTTTTATGGATGTTAAGTCATAAATAAATAGTTTTAATATTGTATGTGACCTAAAAGGTTCCCACTAATAGCAGTTGTAGATTCATCCACATCTAGAACTATGATTCCCTAACCAAGTGGACACCAAAAAGAAAAAATATCATAAATAGTTTTCTATAATGGCAATTTCATTTAGTATGCATATGAAAAAAATCCATCATTGACTGTTTGAAGACCATTGTATAATTAATAGTACCATCACATATGTCTCTTACATTATACATTCCCACTAATTGGATTCCTTTCCTACATCATATAAACATAATTGTGAGTAAGATGATCCTCCATAGAGATCCCCAATTGGTTACATATAATAATGATCGAAGAAACTACTATTTTATATATACTCCACTACATTTGTATGAATATATGTTAATCCAATACAATCTATGATTCATGGTGATACAATATCCTCAATTATATGGATCATTATCGATGATTGTTTATCTTCATTTATAAGGAACTCGATGATCAATCTAAATAATGTCTCAAGGGTCATATGCATGCCTTGAAAAAACAATGATGGGTATGGTTAATATGTTCTTGAAAAAAACATTCAAGGGAACACCATGAAACTATTTTATCACATGGAAATAAATATTTTTAATCTCATCTACTGAGTGTGTCTTTTGTTTAGGTATGAAGTAAGATTTTTTTTATATGACTTCTAATAACCCAAATCATTTATTATATTCTCTAAATCCATGGTACCCAAGTAAAATGTCATCATGGATTACTCCCAATTTCAGAAGGGATGATGATGTGGGTGGATTGAACTACAATGTTGTGATACTCGACCATTATCCTCTAGTTGGTACTACATGGGGAAAAACCAGACATATTGTTCTTCATACATTGCCACTTGAACTATCTCAAAATTTCCTGATATATCATTGAATATCATGATTTTTTTCGTACCGAGAGGCATCGATGTATCTCATCATATCATCATTATGTTAATAAAGGAATACTACAAACCAATGTATCGTGATCAATTTATCCTCAGTCATAGAACAAATATGTAATATGTCACCACATGCAAGACGTTCAGACATTATATCACAGTCGGGGTCATATAATTAACTTCCATTCACCCAATTTAATTGCGAATAATTGATCACTAATGTGTAATATTTAATCAATTCATATATCTATGAAACATCCATACTTATATAAACCAATATTCATATCAGACATCATTGTTCCTATAATTCCATTCACTATGCACATGCTTACATGTTTCTCACCTCTAATAAAATATATAATAAAATTATATTTTCATGGTAAAAATGAAAGATAAATGTTTAAAATCTAAATATACTCTACCCAGTGCATAGGTATAATATTGTTTCCACTATGAGTGATGATATAGTTCATTTTATCATGGAATGTATAAAAACAAACCTCTCTATAAATATATAATATCACTAAACCATCACATAACAAACCATGGGTACCAAATCCCTATTTGGGGTAGGATTTTTATTATATTGTTTTTATATATGATGAAACCCCATAAATACTACATACAATTATTGTATATATATTATTGTTCCTAACCAACACATGATGCATTTAATTTCACAATAGACGGAACATAGGTTTCTGTAAGTTTCTCAATGGATATTTATTAAACTTTATCAAAAATTAAATAAATGGTTTATCATATATTTTAAAACAATTGAACATTAATCACTTATTTGTCATTATATTCATGGCTGAAGATAATTGAGATAATTTCATGATAAAACATCAGTATTGTCCTATTATATCATGCAAGTATCAAATTAGGAACACATTATGAGAATGTGTCTAGGACATCACAACCTAAACATTATCTTAGTATATGGATATACCCATCAAAATTACCACATTATTCAAGAGATAAGACACTTGCCTCTATAATATACTCATAGGTATCATTCAATAAATAAAATTTTCACATAATATTTAATGAATATGAAGACTCGTTAGGAATGCTACATAAGGGTTAGTGAGTTGATAATAATTTCATCAATGAAATCCATAATAAATTAGTATAGATATGGTTTGATTTTATTGTTGATGAGATCCTTGAAAACTAATAGAATTGTTTAATCAATATGGAGTCCCATAGTACTCATACATCCATAAATGGTCTGTAATACTATCATTAGGATTTCAATATTTCTATCACATATATGTTTATAGAATGATCAGAGATCAATTATAGAGAATCACAGAGCTCCTATAACATGTTGAAATGATAATTAATATGGATATAATGATCTATTTTCTTCACCATAACCTTGGTTAAATTTTGGGTAACATATTCATGGTCCAATCTAATATATTTATTCAAGGGTATATGGATGGTAAACCTGTAGTGATGTACTTTACCTAATGAGTCCCTTCTTCTCTATGTCTTCATGTAATACCTTGATATCCATCATCTCTGATTGAGTTATATAGAAATGTGTTGTGGAAATGGGTTGTGTACAAAATAAAAGATATAATTAAATATCAACTAAAATAGTTATATCTATGTCACATGATGTCAATATGAATGATTTTATAATATAGGATTATAAATTGAGGATTGGAATAAGGGGATTTCACTGGTACTAATAAAATATTCAATCCCACGATCTATGGCGTCATTTTATGATGATGACATCTGTCTAGACTTACTCTATGTGATCCCATGTCCAATTATCTTGTTATTAAATAACTATATTCATTAGGAAAATTTAATTATACTATTTTTTATTGATACTATGTCATCATAGAAGGTAGGAATACAGTGAAAATTTATAATTACATTTAATCTGATCAAATTCAAAATAAGAATATTACAAATATATTAATGATTGATTAATAGTATAGTACACAACATACACCACTAAATGCAGTATTATTTAATATCAAATGGGTAATCCTGTGAATGTAAATTTGATGATATCTTAACTAGTAAATCAATTATAGAATTAAATTTTTTATTTAGGTATGTATGTTAAAAAAATGAAAAAAATTAAGGAGTTAGATATTGTATAAGTCATTAAAAACATGTCGTGAAAACTAAATTACCCATTATCAATATCAATTGGTGTTTGATCCCCTATATATACAGAATCTTCCTCAGCGTAGTGACCTTATCACTGTGATTCCTACCAAGTTTGTGTCCCCTTAATCGAAGTATGTTGCTATGGACCCTAGCCAAATATCTAGTTTGAGGATAATTTCATACAAAATCATCTATAGAACCTCATCCAAAAATATCTACATAAAAAAAGAATATGATCTGACAAAATTATTCACTATAGATATGATATCTGGGGTCCTTTTTAGAACATTCGATAGTGTATTACCTTACAATGGCAGATGAACAGTAGTTCACCTTTATGGGGGATGATGAAGTAGTACTCAATTTTCTTCCTTTGACCTTTTTATTCATTCTACTATATGATACATTCATGGTTTTAGTAGGAGGGACTCTTTTATGAGTAATGTAGGATAAAATATAGAAAAATAATCAATCCTCCTCCAAAATATTCCTGATCTTTATAGACATTTGAATAACCATAGTCATCATTATGTGATTTAAATTTCAAAACTGTAACATCCCCAAATGATAAAGGGTTAAATGACTAAATGATATGACTAATGTCAACAAGGTGCACCTTCCTTTTCGGGAGCCTGTCTGATTAGAACTCCATAGTTAAGCGTTCTTGGCCTAGAGTAGTGATCAAGGATGGGTGACCTCCTGGGAAGTTTTTAGGATTTGTGCGAGGGAGGACAAAGAACACTGGAAAGGACAAGATTTGTTCTGTGGGGACTATCATTAGTTAGATGACATGTTCAGGCACGTGGGTGGACCCCGGGGTGGGCCCCATGTGTCTGCGGGGCAACTGGGGGTACTTGGTGGGCCAGGACCTGACGGCCTTGTTATGGCGAGGTGGTTGTGCTGTCACCGGGACCCAGTTGTCACATTTGGTATCAGAGGGGGAACCCAGCCTTAAGTGCGCGGTGCACTGCCTGGGTTGCGATATAGGGCCCACAACGAGGGCGTTGTGCTCTAATGGGGGGGTGATTGTAACATCCCCAAATGATAAAGGGTTAAATGACTAAATGATATGACTCATGTCAACAAGGTGCACATTCATTTTCGGGAGCCTGTCTGATTAGAACTCCATAGTTAAGCATGCTTGTCCTGGAGTAGTGATCAAGGATGGGTGACCTCTTGAGAAGTTTCTCAGGATTTGTGCGAGTGAGGGCAAAGCACACTGGAAAGGACAAGTGTTGTTCTGTGAGGACTGTCATTAGTCAGATGACCTGTTCAGACATGTGGGTGGACCCTGGGGTGGGCCCCATGTGTCTGCGGGGCAACTGGGGGTACTTGGTGGGCCAGGACCTGACAGACATGTTAAGGCGGGGTGGTTGTGCTGTCACCGAGACCCAGTTGTCACATTTGGTATCGGAGGGGGAACCCAGCCTTAAGTGCGTGGTGCACTGCCTGGGTTGAGATATAGGGCCCACAATGAGGGCGTTGTGCTCTAAAGGGGGGGTGATTGTAACATCCCTAAATGATAAAGGGTTAAATGACTAAATGATATGACTCATGTCAACAAGGTGCACCTTTATTTTCGGGAGCCTGTCTGATTAGAACTCCACAGTTAAGCGTGCTTGGCCTGGAGTAGTGATCATGATGGGTGACCTTCTAGGAAGTTTCTCAGGGTGTGTGTGAGTGAGGACAAAGAACACTGGAAATGACATGTGTTGGCCTGTGGGGACTGTCATTAGTTAGATGACCCGTTCAGGCATGTGGGTGGACCCTAGGGTGGGCCCCACGTGTCTACGTGGTACCTGGTGGGTCAGGACCCAACGACCATGTTAAGGCGGGGTGGCTGTGCTTTCACCGGGACCCGGTTGTCACAAAAACTGCATCTAAACCTAGATTCATTCCAAAACTATAACAACATGTATTTCCATGAATTATCACTAACCATGAAAGTAGTGAATAATATATACTCCATGAATCATTTTGATTAATAATATACTATAATAACCCCTCCTAAATAACTTTGAACTGATATTCTTTTTCATGATTCATTATACACATAAGGAACTCCCCAATAAAGAGGTATTTGATTGTCACCCATGTCAGACCCCCACATTTTCCATCAGGTATCATTTTTTCCCACTACATTACATTAGTGACATAATGAATAATAGTTTCAACAATCATATTATAATACTCCATGGTCCTTACTAAGTCAATAATCCTCTCAATAACGCATATTTATCCCATAGAATAATGTCGACTTTTAATTCCCTTGATGGAAGAATGGTGAAACACAACAATATTTTAGAAAAGGTAAACATATTTAATAGTGTATATAACAAAAAAAGAGATATTTTAAGATAATGTAACATTATTAGACATTATAATATATTTTTTCTAAAATAATTTTAATTTCTTCAATATAATGACATGAACTCAACAATGTGTTTGATGGAAAGGGTAATAATTATCTATAAGTGAATCGTATCGATTATGATAAATATGATTATAGTTATTTAATAAACTTATAATAAACATAAAAATATTATATACAATGTATGGATTCATGAAATGGATTTATAGCCTAATGGAAGGTTTTCCCCAATCAAATTGTTTCCAAGATACATATACCATATTCAACACATGATTATTTTTTGAAATGTATATAATTACTAGTTGATATGTTATATAGTTAATAAATTTATTATAATGACATTTTTATTATAATTAGATGATGATTTATTTTTTGGGACTATAATGTAAAAGTTACAAAAATTTTATCGGTTTATCTCAAAAGCTCATCATTATTTGAGGTTCTTTATTTTTATATCCTACATGGGGGTATTATTTGTATAATAATATTAAAACAATCATATTTTCATATCCATAGGAAATTCAATCACTTTTAAATAATTATTATAATTTTTTTCACTAATTGGTACATAAAATTATAGAGAAAATATTTTCAAAAAATATATCTTAATTTCTCTCATTAGTCAAACATAAATTTTCTTCCTAAAAAATGTATTGTAACTGGTTTTCAATTTATTATCATTATACATAAAACATATAAATAAAAAGTTTTATGATATTTATCATTTTATAAAAAATGTTTACAATTATGCTTCATTTTTTTTCTAAAAATTAATGTTTATCATTTACCCAATATTTGATCAGATTCATGGTTTTATCATGTATAGCAAGAACAAAATTCCATTCATTCATATGAACTAAATTTTTAACTGCTAAATTATAAATTTAAATGTTTATTTTATAATATTATAATATTTAAAAGTATAATTAATTAGTGATAATTTTATATAATTCAATCATATATGGTATTATACATATTATTATAGTATTGTAATGTACTTATAATAAACCCAAATTTATTATAAAGGTGGTCTGGATTCATAAAATAAATTATAACATGCAATAAGGGTTTCATTTCGTCAATGAAAAATATACAATATTCACTACATAATATTTTTCTATAATTTATATATTTTCCATTTGATATGTTAAATCATTATTCTATTTATTTAATGATAATTAAAGTATAATATAATGATTATTTATTTTTGGAGATTATGAACGAGAATTTATCAAATATGTAATGTTTTATTTCACAATCTCATCATTATTCAAGATTAGTTAGGTTTAAGTCCACCTTGTGTGAAGTAATTTACTTTAAAACCTGAAAAATATACAATTTAAATATTCTAGGGTTATTTTATAACATTTCATGTTATAGTTTTATTTTTTTCACTGTTTCATATATAATTTTTTTGAGATTCCTTTAGTAAAAAAATACGATATCATTTCACTATTCTATAGATAATAATTTTTCTTCTATAAAATGTTCTGTAAAATTAATTTCAATATTTTTTACATTATCCATATATTTTTTAATTGAATTTGTAATAATTTTTCACCCTTTTATCAAAAATTCAATTATTCACTATGTCATTTTCCCAAAAAATGCATTACACTTTATTTGAAAAAAAGATGTTAATGTAATATTTAAATTTTCATATAAAATATGAATCAAATCTAATTATTTAATAACCAAATAATTTAATAATTGTTGAAATATAATTTTAATTTTTTATTTAATATATATATATAAATTAAAAAAATATTTTATTGATTTTTTTTAATAAAAATTATTTCCAATGTAAAAAAATTATTTTCGAAAATATGTTTTTAATAACATTATTATGGAATTTTTATTCATCAATTCCATCAATCAATAAGAGAAATTATATACAATGGGAATATATTGTGTTCATAACACCATTAATCAAACCCTATATGTTTTATGATCATTTAGACGATAGATGTACAATTTTATTATCATTGACTATATTTTTATGGATGGATTATGATTATGTTTATTTTACTAGAGTAACAATTAACATTCCATTTTTTCAAATATATCATTTTTATTTATTATGTTTGACCCAGTAATATGACGTATTCAATATATAAATTATGTGATGTGAGGGAATTTTTATTAGATATGCCCCAAATGCATTGACCTATATCATGAAATTATAAGGTCTTCAACCACAAAATTAAATGACATTCTGAACGGTCATTAAATTATGCTTCGAATATTTAAACTTATTAATTTTCAAAATATTATATTAGTTTTTTATTTTTATGTGACTATTATATTAGTTATAATATGGATGGTTGGGATTCAAGATTATGTTTTTATATTAATATCATTATTTGGTCATCATTTTTTGTTTTCAATGTCATTTTTGGTATATATGTTAATAGGAATGTATTGATGTTAGTTAAAATCCTATATTTTTAAGGATATATTATACAATAGAGTCAATATTACTGATCATCTATTCTCTTCCCATTATTATGTTTTGGTTTTCTAAGGACACCAAAATGGATTTTGAGATTGATATTTAAGAATAGACTATGATAAATAATGAAGATAAGAAAAAAATATTTTTCATATTCTTGTTTCTAAATTTCATGTGAATTTATTATATATATATATATATATTTCTTTTAGTAACACTACTATTCTATTCATTCCTTCAAGAGGTAATTATTTTTATCTATTGTAATTTTATTTAATGAACCCTCTGTTTTGGGCTACTGTAGTTGAGGTATTTGTTGTTGTTATCATAGAATGGTTAATATAACCCATGGGAAATAGATTTAATATATCATTTATCAATGAAAATGATCTAATTGGAGTCATTGAAGATAAGTATATATGAACTCCAATATATTATTGAAATGTATAGATTTTGTGGTTTTTCATTAAATACATAACTTTTTTGGTTGTACAAGTGGAGGTAGATTTAGATCTCATGTGCAAAGGGGTAATAACTCCCTAATAGTCATATTGACCTTGACTCAAGCATCATGTATTACATGAAAAAGTGTTTTATTTTGAACCTGGGTTGAGACACATGGAAGGATATTCATGTGATAATTAAAATTTTCCATACACACCATCATAAATGATTTGAATAGATGATAACCATTAATAACCTAGATTAAACATATGGTTTCATTTATTTAAATGACTGTGAAGTGATTTAAAATTCCTATAATTTTTTTTCATGATTATGTGAATTTATTTTATGAATAGTATTTCAAATAGTATATTTTATGTTTTATTAGATGGGTAGAACAATATGAAAATATTTTAATATTGAATGTGATAAAAAATGTATTACCGATAAATAAAACTTGGAAGATTACTGTGGTAATTTATATTTTCATTATCCATAATCAACTATCATGATATATCATTTACAATTTTCACCATTATCGACTCTTTAACTGAACAAATAATACATTGAAGTATTCTACTACTATATTGTATTGTGGCGACCAAAAGAATGATAATTATATATTTCATACATGTCATAAATGAGGAAACATGATATAAGGATAGTGTATTAATGGTATAAGAAAATTTATTATATATACAATATAATGATATTAAGAACATAATTACAGTGGAAAATTGTAATGTATTGTTAACTCAATTGATTAGAATAATTGTAACCCTATTATACGTTTGATAATTGAATGTTTTTAATGTTGACTGTATATGAATTAAGAAATTTTATGTCTTATAAAGATATCATTTGAATTGAATCTGTAATACTTTACATGTAATAGTAATATTTATAATGTATAAGATAATACAAGTTACAAATAAAATGAATAATCTACCAAGAATAAGTCGATAAATCACAGTCAATGGTTTAATAATTGAGAAGAAGGATTAATTTTGTCGTATTTAAATTCGTGAAATATTTGATTGGTTAATTTTATTAATTAAATACTACTAATAATTGTAATTAATTGTATAATGATTATACTACTATACTTTGTTGCAAAAATTTTAAGAGTACATGTAGAATGGTAACGATGAACCGGAAAACTAATTTAGTTGTATGTTGATCATCTTGTAATATTCATGTTGGATGTTTGATAACCATTGATATGTTCTCCATATTGAATATAAAACGGTAAAAATATTATTATTGGATAGTATTGGAGTCCATAAAATTGGTTAATGATTTGGTCGTTTATGTTATCTATTCAAGATTTTACTGGATGTTTGGATTTTTAGAATTTATTAGACAACCTAATGTTTTACTTTTGGAATATTTAAAATGTTTACTACTAATTTATTGTGATCAGGGTATTGAAATACTTGGAATGTCAAATTTTGTGCCACATTATATTTTTTGGGATGATAATATTGATATTGTGACATTAATTATATATTACATTAGACATATTTTGGGAATTCCATTAGCATAACTATTAATGAAATGGATTATATTAATTTATGTTTTTATTTAGGTGAATTTTTCTAAATGGTTTTTTATTAAAAAATATGTTGATATATGGGGAATGTGTTAATTTTTTTGAGCTAATGATCAATTAAAATTTATTTTTATTACTTTATGTATGATATTTTATTCTTCAATAAATATCATATGGAGAAAATATAAAATTTCGATGAAAATTATTAAATATTTATATAATAATATTAATCTATGTATGTTTCCTTATAGTATAATAATTGATTTTATATGATATATCAACATTAAGAAAATTTTATTTAAATGAATATTTAACATATGACCATAATTTTTTGACAAATAAATAGTATTTTGGCTCGTAAAAGATTTCTGGTTTTTTTGTTATCTTTATATTGATAATACATATAATTTTTATAAATGACCTCTATCACCCGTCAATATTATTTTCTATTTGTTATTTTATTGCATGTATGTATCTTCGCTATCAACCAATGTTCATCTAAACAGAATCTGAAATTTTAGATATTCTATAATCCTTTATCTCTTTTCTTGAGGATTTATTTTCAAACTTATGAATATCTGTGATTTAAAGATTCATAATTTAAAATTTTTATCCCATTATTACTAATATAATGAATATATTTAAAAGATAATATTTATTAATTGTGCTAGAATGTTACACCTCAACATTTTAAAAGTGGGACAACATATTCGAGATTTTATGTGGAACACAACACCAAGATTAGAAGATATTTTTTCTCATATATATATTATGATACTATTATCTTTATATAAATTATACCATTTAAAATCCAGAAGTGAATGAAACAACGAGTTTGAATAGAAACCTGTAAATTATTAAGAAATTATTATTCAAACAAGAACATTATACCTAGATATTTAAGTTGATCAGTATGAATAGTAATATAGTTTTGGATAATTTTATATTTACACTTGAATAGTATACATTCATTTCATATATATTGAATATAATTAAAACATAGAACATTTTACTGAAATATATATTTTTAAAAAAGAAAAATAAATTTTCAAGAAAGTGTATATATGCACTTTGTGTAGATAATTAAAATTAAATTTCGTTCACTCATATAAATTTATATGAAAAAAATATCTTCATTAAATACATATATGTATAAAAATATAATTTATTTTTTTTTTAAAAATATTATTATGTGATTAAATTATTAATAAATAATGAAATATATTAATTTTTTAAAGACTATCATAACATTTTTATTATTTAAAAATATAAATAATATTTTAAATCAATTTTAAAGTTAATAAATAAATTATTAATATAATTTATCTATTTTAATTATATTTTCTATATTCCATATTTATTTTTTATTTTATAACATTATATACATTTCATTATTTTTTTTCTTCAAACAAGAATAGTTAACCGTGTCTGTCGTTTCAATTTAAATTGAATAATTCCACTTATATGTATTGAATTTTGAAAAATTGATTTTATATTTGGATTAACTATAATATATGTGATCTAATATGATAAACTAATCATTTTACCTTGATGAATACTGAAAATAAGAAAAACATAATTATCATTGTTAATGTTAAAATATATTTTCTACATGGTTAAACAATGAAAAAATGTTTAAAATTGACCTAAATAATTTCCAAACAACATTTAATAGAAATAAATAGATACTCTTATCTGTGAAGTTAATGAATTTAAATTTTTTTGGATTGTGTAATAATAAAAAACAGTGTATCACTTTATCATTTATAAAATTAGATTTGTGTCGTGTCCCCAAATTATGACAATCCACCTATCTCTTCCATTTTTAGGCTTCCAAAACTCATTTTTTATACCAAAACCTAAATAAAAATGTTTTATACTCAACTAATAAAGTGCTATATGAAATTAATTTTTTTATAATCCCCTTCTATAAATGATTTACGTATAAGCTACACTAGTCACCATGAAGAAGAGATAAATTATTAAACATGTGTATTTTTTATTTCATTTTTCACCTCATTCAAAAGTGATTAAAATAAGATAATTAAGTAAAAAATATATATTATATGTTAATTCAACTTGTTATATACATATCTAATTCCATAAAATAGTAATTGATACAAACGATCATGTGTATGGAGGACTGTTGTCTCAGGAACTGATTTAATTCATTTTCCATTACAACCATTAAAGGATATATATATAGAATTATTTTAAATTTTTATATGATATTGATGAATTTTTTTAACATTTTTAATTATTATATCAAATATAACATATTTACATTCCATTTTATGGGAGATACGATAACTTCAATCGTTGGTATGGCAAACTACCACCTCGTGAAATGAGGTGATCTTTTTTATAATACACATTACCTGAATGATTTTAATGTTAATGATTATTTATTTATTTAATATCTTTGATTTTACCAAACATAATTCAGAATAATATTACATATAACCTCTTACCATACAATCCACCAATAAAAAAACACCGGTTATTCGTATGTGAGGACTACCGCCTCAACACAGCGATGGGAAACATTTCACATTTTAATTTTATAGGAATGGAAACAAAGATTTATTTTATTAATAATCTTATAACCATTTTTATTATTAAATTCTGAATTAATAATTATTTTACTTTGATTTCTTCCATACGAAAAATGGAAACAAAGCTCTTGCGAACGTTTGGCCATCCATGTCCATGAACGATGTAATCCCTTTTATATCTTAAAAATTAATTGATTAATATTATTAAATAATTACGGAATAAATATGATATAATTATCATGATTAAAATAATGTTAATTATTTTTGCATGATCACTATAAATTTAAAAAAATTACAAGACTAAAATATACTAGATAAGTGAAGAAAATATCGCATGAATCATTGATTTTAATAATGAATTAATAAAAAATCCATTTCAATATAATATATATAGATCATATATGGTATGATATATATGATTATGTTTATAAAAAATATTTATTAAAATCATATATTCATTATACAATAGTTTTAAACACTTCTAATTGATGTTTAACATGAGGAACGGTTTTGTCATATCACTGTTACATCTATGACACATAGGCTATATTCACCACTAAATTTTTGGGTGTGGTATATATTTTTTTCATTAGTAGTTAAATCAGTAATCAAATTATCATTTTTTAAATTAATTTTTCATTGGAGGAAATTTTTTATGTGCCTTATGATTTATAAGTTCCAGAGTTGTATGGTTTTATTTCACAATCTCATCATTATTCAATATTTTTTGTGTTTTAGCCTCTATTTTTGGAATTATATAGTATTATTATTTAAAATAAAAAATAGTTTTCCTTATTATTGTTTCCTGAGAATATTTCGTGTAATTTATATATTTTTTTACTCATGGTACATAAAATGGTGGAGAAAATGTTTTTAATAAAAGAATACAACATTTCCCTATTCATTCGTTAATATATTTTCTTCTAAAAACATGTTTTCCAAAATATGATTCCAATTTTTATTTAAAAAATCTCCAAATAATTATTAAATAAAATTTTACCCCTGTTTCACTATTTAAAATATGTTTTAATGTTAAATGTTTTTATTTTTCTAAACAACTCATGTCTATCTTTTACCAAAAATGTGAAACGAGTATCTTCAAAATATTTAATGAACTAATGTAATTTCCAACCGTCATAAAAAAAATGTTTTAATGATTCCATAATTAAATTAATATTTGATATTAAATATATTTTTAGATCATTTATTTTTTAAAAAATCGATTTTAAATGTCAAATAACATTTTTTCAATAAATTTTTAATGAATTACAAATTGTATTCCTTTTCATCAACGACATCAACCCTTAATTTTAATTATGATCTACTATAGATATGTTGTATTTATATCATATTTTTACATTATTTTGATGGTTTATGATTATTTTGAATAAGGATATACAATTTTATTTCAACATACCATAACACTATTGATGGTTTATGACTCTATCTATTTGATTGGGGTATGTTTTAAAATTTCGTATAATTGTTTTCCAACAAGAATTTGTATGATGATTTCATTTCAACCCTTAAATATGAGTAATTATTTTTAATTAGTAAGGATCATTTTGGATTTAGTTATAGATAGCCCATTGATGCATTTATCGGTATCATGAGACCAATTGATTGGCCAAATTAATTTGGTATATAAACAAAAATTTAAACTATATTGTGAATGGTCGTGAAAGTATATTTTAATTGTATAAATTTATTCATTCCATCCATAATATATATTATATTTATTTTAATGTGATTGTTAAATTATTAAAAATATCAATCGATAAATTTCAAGGATATGTGATTATTTATACAAATATTCCAGATAATATTACATTTATATCAAATTTTTCAGATATACTAATTAAATGGCATGTGTTTAATTTATTTACCATTTTATATTGAATATGTGAATTTATTCCTGATATATTGTTTCACATGATTACAATTACAATGCATATATGCTCAATCCATACTTTTGTACTAATTTGCCTATGATTCAAGGTTGTATTTTTGAATTATATGAAATTAAACATTGAGAGTAATAATATAGATCTAAAATGAAACATATTTTTTCTGTAATATTTTAATGGTAATGTGAATTTCATTTATATATCTTGTTTACCTAAATTACTAAACTATTTAGTTACTCAACATATGATCCCTAATATCTATTAACAATTTAATACTGTAACCATTGGCTCTGTGCTCCTAGATTAATGGAATTTCCAAGGATGTTGAATATTCAAATCATAATATATAAAAATGATAGCCCTTATAACTGCTCTACAATATAAATGAACTTTGTGGAATTATCATGGATATATTTTCATTCTCCTTGAACAACTAGGTCCAGTGTAGATGTATTGTACTACATGACCAGGTTTAGAATAGGGAAATCATCCCTCATGGGAGCATTCATGGCTATAGAAAAATGAGGTTCTATAATGTGTATTTAAGATGTATTTTATTGCAAAATGAGGGGATGCATTTAAAAAAAGATATTTGATAGGTAAACAGAAAATCCGTATCATTGATTAAAAAACTTTCACCCAGTTATCTACCTACAACCCAAAGTATATCCTTCCTATCACAAACCATGGTCACATTCCTATAGTTTAATCAATGTAAAATATATAAAAAAATTACAATATTTTATGGATTATTTAATTGATTCTAGAATTTATATGTATAAATGTAATGGTAAATTGATTTTACTGAAATAAAACATAGTGGAAATTCCAAAATATATAGAATAATCAGTGCACTGAATTATTTAATTATTATGTAGTACCAAAATGTATATAAATTTCATGTGATCAGACATTTCATCTCATGTTTCAATAATTCCCCCAAATCCATAAAAAATAATTACATTCATCTCCCCAAAGGTAACTCATAGTTCTGATGTACATAATAGATCTTGGAAAACAGAGACCCCAATACCATGCACCACTCAAATATCCCCAATCAACAATATTGCAGGTTTTTTGGAAATAAAAAAAAATATGTAATACTGTATAATACCTCCCAAACTAGATCAACCATGTCTAAACCACTATTGGAAATGATGCATGGCATGACACTTCAAATGAAATTGGCTTCCAACTATTGAGGATGGTACAAGACCCTATTTTGTATAATATAACCTCAATTTAATATCCTATCAAAATCAATATTATATTAAAATATAAAAAAATTATTAATATGAGTAAACTTTATGAAATAATTTTTAATATTGGGTATCTGTGTCCACCAATAGATAAATCAACTCCCAAAGTGGCAATATGAAACATAGAAAATGTGCATAAGGCTAAATACTTAAATAATGACCATTATTTATAATGTATGTCATGATAGAACAACTAACTCTATTATCCTCAACATACACATCATTCATAAGACCCTTTTACTTATTTGGTTCCTTATCCATGATGTCTATAAAGTTTTCCAAAATTCCCAAACATGATGTGATTAATAAAACAATGTATTAAACATGGAATGTGTCATTAAAAAATGTTATCTTGTACAAAATTTGTATTGTATGATTAAAATAAATTCCAATGAATGATTTATAATCACATAATTATGTCTGGAGTGGTAATGGGATGGCCATGAAATCCAAAACACACAATCTTACCTTCATCATATCAATTTTGGTATGATAATTATGGTTGTTGAAAAAGATCCATAACTATACAAATGTCTGATAGAAATGTTAGTATCTATCATCAATGCCTCAATTTTCAATCGGGGCATAAGGACAATTAGTGATCATGTACATAGAAATAAAAAAGGCATCACGTTTTATAATGTTTATCAGAATTGAAAAGGCATCATTCTATTCACGATACTTAGTATCCATCATCCAAAAATTTCTATTCAGGCCATATTTTAATCATTCACATACTTAAGCTATGGGTCTATAATCTCCATTATCCCAAGTCAAATACACTCCCCTTCTAATGGATATCCAGAGCACACAATTAAATATTCTATCTATACCATGGCACATCATTCAAAGGTTTTATAACGCCCAACAATAAAGAGAATCATAAGAATATGAATACATCCTATGTCATATTTTAGAACCAAATAATATAATGTGAATCAACATCATGCATTTTAAGTATCTAATATATAAATTCTAATAGATAAAAGGATACTATATATTTGATTCATAGTAATGCACAACCCTATAAGAAATTATAAAAATCTATGAAGGAACACGACACATAAAAATGAACCATAACATGAAAAAAAAGAAACTATCATAAATAGTAATGACAATAGGATAAGTCACAGATATAATGACACTAACATAAATTATCATAATTTTTTTAACTACAAAAATACAAAATTATGTAGTTCATCACACCAATGATAAGAAACATTTCACTAGGATACAGAAGGAACTATAGTCTATGACATTAGGCCAAAAGAGTTGATTTTATAAATAAAGAAGTAAATAGGCTTACGAAGTGAAAAATTATCCAAAACAAAAAAAAAATAGAAACACACTACAATGAATATAAACTGAGGATATAATTGAACCTCAGGGATATTTGAATGTGTCCAAACTTGGACAAAATTTAACTTATGTAGATATACTAAAATGTCAGGATCTGCAACCTCTATGAATTTATAAATTTGTTTGTTTTAAAGAAAAATCAAGGATAATGTGTATGGATTGAATAACATGTATTTTTAATGGTTAAATACTAACTATAAACCCAAAAATTTAATTGATGATAAAACATCATTGATCCATTCAAGATCTATGAATATTTTTTTCGGTAATTTTTCTATTTCAAATGTAGGATGACCATCACCGTGACTTTCAACCATGGGAAACTATTTTTCATGGGTCCCTTTAATTCATATAAAACCATTATTCCACAAAATACTAATGGTGGATGTGGAATCATTTAGTGCAATAAAACTTTCCTGCACAATATGTTATGTCAAAAAACACTATGTAACTTAACTCAGACTAATCACTGAACACCCCATCTTCAAAATTATGTTGTAAGACATTTACATACCATATTTTCACCATGAAAATCCATTTTCAACCACATCCAACTCTAAGGTTTTAGTGTGTTTCATTTTTTCCTAAATATAACTATAAATCCACTTTTATCCTCTTAAATCTATGTATTCTCACTAGCCTTTCCCCAAACATATTTTAACTAAAAACATTAAAGAGGGAATGTTGAATAAGAATTAATATAAAAGCATGAAAATATATGTGATAATACACCATTTATATATTTAGATATAAGTTTAATATGTTTGTTACATTACAATTATTCCTTATTCATTCCTTAATAATTATTCCATGTTTCCGCTATAACTTCCTCATATGTATTTTATTTAGAAATGAGTTATTGAGATAACCCCTGTTATATCTCTATTTCCACAGGATCTAAAAAACATTATTAAACGTGAAATATTGTGAAATATAGTATGTTTGGAAATATATATTGTGATTCTAAGAACAAATCTCGAAGTAATTAGTTTATTATGTACTGCAATACAAATTTTTATTAGTTGAGATATTTATCGTATTTGTAAATTTATTATATTTAAAAATTACCTAACTCTCAAATACTATAAATTATTTTTTATATAAGCTTTTAAATAATAATTATTTATTTTTCAAGTATGGATATTTATATATAAGAATATAAATCAGGTATGATTACAAGCAGGTAAATATTATATTTATAGAACTACATCCATGAGTGCACCATTTGGGAGACAATGTTGATATAATTTGAGGTCTTATATCACTATTAAATTTTTTATGATTATTATGGATAATTTAAATTTTCACAAGTAACGTTTGATTGTAATTTCAATGGAACAAATGAACCATTAGATAATATATGTTATAATATTATTGTAATATAATTTTTTTTTGAATTAGGATAAGAGTAAATTAGTGAAAAATTTATAGATAAAGATAAAATATATTTTTATATATTGGATAACATCTGATTGATTTGATAATGAAGATATTGTGTCATTCTCCAAGATGATATATACATGTTGTATGGTACCCAATTTTATTAATGTATATTTTGGCTATGTTTTGTATTGGGCCTATTTTATTGTCAATATAAGTGATTTTTCATTTCTTTGGTAAGGTTCTGGTGTGTTTGGTGGTTTGGGACATGAAAAATGTGAAAATTGGGCTCTCTGGACAATCCACACGGTTTGTGCATGGTTTATAAATTTGTGCGAGTGGAGACCATTTAGGTAGAAGAAATCTAAATAGTTTTTCAATGGTATAGAAAACAATTTTAGAGAAGAGAATTAAGGAAGTATCCTACATATGGTTATCGCAATGTTTGAAAAACTGTGTTGGTAATCCGATCAACAATGAAACTATTCAAATTTTACAATATTGCCACACCTGGATTTTAAACCCCAACTCATGTTTCTCCTCCATTTAAACCCCTACAACCCTAGTGAAAAAATTATATCACCTATGATACCATGAGGTTATTATCCTTGTATGTTTGACCATTTGATGCATCGTTGGATGTAGATCGAAGCCCCATGATTATCTAACATTTCGCTTTCTCTTATTTTTTAGATTGGGGTGTTTAGTTTCTTCTATCACCAACTGAATACCTAAAACCCTCTTTTTTCTAATGAGATATTGGTTGGGGAATAATGGGATACTTGAATATTGATATATATACATGAATAAGGGTGTGTTCAATAATATATTTGAGGTTGTTGGTCAACAAGTGTTATCCCATTGTTTAATTTTGGTTTTTTACATGGATGTTGGTGTTCATGTTTTTTTAAAAAAAATTCTTTGTTGTGTTGAATTAATTGATAAAATTGAGTTTAAAAGTTACCAATTGTATTACTCACGATTCCCTTGAGATGTTTTGATGTTTAGTTTATCATTTTAGGGCTTCCTATAGGGTGAATTGGTAATCCGAGACCTATAGAGTTATAGGGTCTTGTGATGGATTGCCATGAAATAATGACATTAACATATAGAACATGTTTTAATGGATGGTTAAGTTGTAAGTGAAATGATTATATATATGGCTAGGGTGGTAAGTAATAAGCAGTATTCATTCATGACATGTAAATTATCAATTTGGGTTGAAGGGGAATATGACAATTATTTATGAAATTTGGATATAAATGCCTAAGAGGGCTAGTGCATATTAATTGGTTAGCCTGTAATTGGACAAAAAATGAAAAAGGGTATATCTGTTAATGAGATGTATTAAGGGAATGTATGAACAATTTGAATGGGTTAACATATAGGAATTATGTAATACACCTAAATGTTTTAATGTAACTATTTGGGGGTGTTACCTGATACGAGAAATGTAATTGAAATAATGAATGTGCTAAATTTGTTAATGAAAGGTAAATGATGAATTTGACTATGGCATAGGGGTCGTTGATTGCACAGAATGGGTTATGGTTCATTAATGGTAATTCAGATATATGTACATGAATTGAAATTGTTAAATGTGTTAATCGGTTATGTAATGATATTAATTCCAATGTTGATTTATTGTATTGTGAGTTCTAATGGAAATTAATATGTTAGGTTGTGTTATGGTATAGTTGTGGCGACTTGATAATATGTATGTGTAAATGGCTTGGAATAGTGGGGTATTGACTTGCATTTATACACCCATGGGTCGATGTAGAATAAGGCTCTAAAATCCACCCCAAAATATACAGGTTAGAGAAGGGAAAAAATGATCTATTTCATTGATGGTTGCATTCCACCTGAGCTTAGGCTTTGAGGTGGGGATAATGTGATGATGTGATATGTGCATCCCTAGTGAGATATGGACTTCAGTTTTTTACCTTATTCAATGTGACTGATTTCCTTAGAACCTTGTGTAGATTTAATTAAGGAAAAACCCTGTTAACATGTTATTAAATGGATTGAGTAATGGAGATGGTATATGGAAATTTAATTCGAATGAATACTCGGAATAAATTAAATGAAAATTGTTGACTTTTGGCACCCAAATTGTTACTTGTTGACTTACCATTAATTTTGGACTTGCATGAACTATATATTAGACTATATTTTTTGTAGACACCATTGGTGGTGACATACATAGTTGTGTACTCTTGAGCTACTCAGTTTGCCGTATTGTACCTGATCTATTCTCTTAGTTGCTGGACAGGACTAGGGAAAGATACCTACAACAGGATGTTGAGTTGGGATCGAGATGTAATGGACATGGACATGGACATGTAGTCTGGTCCCATCGAGCGGATATAGCCATTATTTTTTTTTGGGTTTTATTTTCTATGAACTACTACTATGGAATGACATGGTTGATTTTGATTTTAAGTTTTGTACCCTATTTGGGAATCGTTTTTTCATGAATTTTTGTTGTTTTTTTGTATTTTTTCTTCTATTTATGATGGTTTTTTCCTATGGATTACTCTAGTAAAGATTTTACAGTCTCTCGACATGACTCCTTAGACCCTATCCTCTAATCAGCAACCTTTGGCATATGGGGAGGCGTGCTTGAGGTAATGCGACGACCCGGGTTGGAGCAAACGTGTTGGGGATCCCATGTTGGTGACGTTACAAATTTTTATCAGAGGAGTACATTTTAAAATTCTTACAATTTGGGGATGGTAATCAAGAGATTATGATAGTGTCAAGTCATGGTAATGAACTTGTTCTTTGGAGTAACTAACCCATGTATGAATGAAAACCCAAGTCACCTTTGGTGGGTATTATTGTTCTTGATGTGTGTTGTATAGTTGAATGATTATTCACCATTGGGTAATGCACATGTTGTGTGATTTGACAGATTTATTTTATTTTTCCATTCCTGGAATGGAATGAGGATGTGCATTCATGAATCATTTTAGGCACCTAAGGATATAAGTGTTATGCATCGTTATAACCACACACAAATAATATGTGTGTGTGAGATGTAGAGAGAATAAATCATTTTACTTCTTCGATAAAAATGAAGAGAATTATTTCTAATCATGGTAATGAATATTTGTGAATGATATGAATTCTATTAAATAGTTAAATAATATCTTATATAAATAAATATTGTGACTAAGGCTACAATCATGGGTTTTGATAAATTGTAAAGGGTGACTCAGTGTCTAAAATAAAAAGGATTTTAAAATGAAGGAATAATTGTTAATGAAATATTACTAAATAAAGGTGTAAATGAATTAATGTAATGATTTTAACATGTTGTAAAATTGAAAATATTTCTTACAGGGAATGAATCGTGTTGTAAAACAAGAATTGGGTGAAAGTGGTTTCAATGAAATATTTTTGATAAAGTGAATTGGTTAGCCCATGTTGACAATGACCACAATAGGTATGGTAGGAGAATATATCTATGTTTGATGATGGATATTAGGATATATTTCAATTAATGGGTTGTTTAAGGTTGATATCATGATACCTTTTCAATATGTGGTTAAATCCTACAAGTCATTATTCAAAATTTCAGGTGAATGATATATTTAAGATGAGAATGATTGGCTTCAAAAGTGGTTATTCCTTGATTTGTTGGCTTAGTCCTTGTTCGGGAGGTTTGGGGTAAAATTATTTCATTATATTGAGACCTTGAACATGGATTGTGCAGCCTTCTCTATTATAATGGGAAGGTGGTCTGTTTATGGAACCCTTGGTAGGTTTCTCACCTTTTGGTTGAAATAATTTGTTTGGTAATTTTTTTTGAGAAACTCATGTGGTTCGTGACCGTTTGGAGTGAAAGATAAACCTTATGGATAGTTTCTAGGTTATGGTAACCTTGTATATAGAGATCATACTAGTTGTGTTTTGAATCTTAAAGAGGGGTTTTTTTTTCATAGTGTCGATTAATGTGTCCAATATTTGTACATATCCTAGAGTAAATGTTTTCTTGGAGAATTTAGAACATTATAAATTAGAATGGGGTTGAAGGTGCCTTTTCTAAGAATTTCATCATCGTTTCATGATATGTATCTTTTGGAGAGAGGGCCAATGGATTTTCCTGGTTGTGACTCCTGTCTAGGATATTGGTAACATCAAACGTCATTATGACAAATGAGAATGGTTTCTAGTTCTTTTGGGTGTGTGTCACATATATTTATGTTTTGGACATTGACATTGGGACATAGATGACTACATGTTAAAGTTGTGTAATATATGGACAAGTGTGTCAATTAATGGATGGTGGTGACTCTCATATTGTGGTTACATGATGATAGTTTTGGAAAATCAATGTTGACCTCGTTGGAGATTATACTAGTGGTTCTAGTACCATGGTATATGAAATGTGGGTGATGATTCCAGGGTTGATTCAATTCATACAAAGTACCCCGAGTCATAGTGAATGGTATAGTTGAGTCTAGTTCCTTCATAAGGGAACCCTAGACTTATTGATAAGAGGAATGGTTGGTTTTAAAGTGTAGATTACTAAAAATTCATAACTCATCATGTTTGATGATGTTTAACGGAGGTATCAATATTTTTTTGAGTAGAGGAGACAAGGGTGGATGAAGTGTGGTTATAAGATTACTCTTGATGGTGATACATCGGGTGAGGGAGGTCACATGGATAAAACTGTTTATAAGAATGGTTTTGGTTTTTGGGTGAGATTAAGAGGCCTCTTTAGGGGTGATGATGTTGACTAACTAATATACATTGTTATTTATGTAAGAGTGTGATGATCAACACATAGATGATGATTTTTTGTTAGATATTGTGGTTTTTTTGGTGCAAAAGACCATTTTGATTAGATTGTTACCTATCTAGGAAGCGCCATAAGGACTCTAGTAGTTTTTTGGAGTTGGGACACATAGATCATTGGATCATAATTTCATAGAGATTTGGATTTGGAGAGATGGTTAGACATGGTTGAAAATCAAACCTATGCGGTGGTGGTCATGTGTTGATGAGATGTGTTTGATAAGGGAGCTTGAGACCCTTGGCATGTTTTGATGTTCTGTAGTTTGACATCAGAACGGGATGAGCGGGTGTTGGAGTCATGCAAAAAATTATTAGAAAACCTCAGCTAGTGAGAAAAATTCCAAACATCATGACATAATCCTAGGTGTGTGCAGAAGCTCTGGCTCACACGATGAGAATTGAATGTGTTTGGTTGGATGAGGCACGTCTTGGATTTCATGCTCATGGAAACTGTGTGCATGAATATTGTCGATGGGATGTACGCCCTCAATGGAATTGGGTGAGGTCCTCAGGATGGAACAAAAGATGAAAATTGTTCGGGGTTCCATTAACAGGATCCTTGAATGGGATCTAGGTGAAATTCATTTTATTGTTTTTTAATATATATAGACACCCATTCCTATGATAGGGTTCAATTTGTGATCAGGTATAAGATGTTTTGGTTGGAATCGCTCATGGTGAGTAGTGGTAACAACACTCTTAAGTTGGGATGTGATATGTTATAATTGGATGTCGAGAAGAGAACATTGAGTCAATTTAGTGGCACCAGGATTCCAATGAGGAAATTGTATATTTTTTTTAGGTCCCATAGGGAGGGAATATTCGACTTGGATGTGGTTACTGGGGAGTAATGTGTTGTATTTGAGCACAGGGTTGTTATATGTGAAGCATTTGATGTTTGTGCAATAGTTGTAAAAGGATGAGGTTGGATATGACAATAGGTTGTGTCAAATAGGTAGGGTTATATAAACCAAACATATATCGAGGATAGACTTAATAATTTTTCCTTGAGAGGTTTTAGGAAATTTTAAAATTGAGGAAACCTTGTCCATGTGATATGTTTCCATCCAAAGGGTGATTCTCGATGAAGGTTTGGAAGGAGGAAATTAACTAATGTAGTAATTATACTAAAATTCACAGAACAAACTATGTGGGTGTGTGGGTTCGTAATGATAGACTAAAATTCAGTAAGTACCATAGAAAGGTTAGAGAAACCGGTAATTTACCATCAATGGAAGGTGGAGGTCTTGGCTCAGGCCAATCGAGTGTGGACTAAACTATGATTATAAACTTGAATGTTTGTGGTGGGAGTGACCCAAATCTTGGTTATTCTTATGGTAGAAAGTGACTTTTGGAAATGAATTTTTACTTGAGTGAGATCATGTTGATATTATTCATTGAAGTGAATGTGTAAATGTCCTTCTGAAAGGTTTCAATTGTGTGTTTGGATGATAATGTAGGATATTGCCCCTATGGATTATTTTGCACGGTGAGTTCGAACATTTTAGGTGATGTAAATGTCGATTTGAGTTCTTGTGGACCTTCGTTGATGGGGGATGTTCCAAGTAACTAAAAATGTGGGATATAACCATACTATAAAAATTTCCAGTTGATGACATGATCCATGTTTCAGATTGAAAGGACTCAAGTGGACACCGTTTGGGGAAGTGAGGAAAGCTTGCGGGTCAGGTCAATAACATTTTTTCTTGTTCAATGGGCATTGTGATGTGCAATCAGTAACATCTAAAATAGAAACTGATTGGAAATATTAGTGGATTGACATTTAGTTATGGAATCATAGTGATGTTTGGAAGAGTGGCTCAAGGATGAGTCATTATAAGTTGGGGAGGTTGTAAGGTCATGAATATCTAAATGTAAGTGTTTGGTTTTGTTTTGGAATGGGCCTCTTATTTTGGGATAGAAAAGTATTTTAAAAAGTCATTGAGAAGGCTCGAAGGTGTTTCAAGGGATCATGCATGGCTCGGTACCACTGCGGTAACGGCAACCGATAGGCAACCAGCCAGACTCTCTCCAGAATCTCAAATGGTCCCACATACCTTGGGGAAAGCATACCCTGTCTACTGATATGTTTGTGTCACAGCCTCGGTGAAACATGAAAGAAAACATGATCCCCGACCACAAACTCCAAAGGTCATCTACGATGATCAGGATAAGACTTCTGACGAGACTGCATGGCAGCCATCCGCTTCCGAATCAATTGGACATGCTCAGATGTCTCTTGCATGATCTTTGGCCCCAATAAACTTGCATCACCTGCCTCTAACTAGCACAATGGTGATCGGCATGACCTACTATATAAATCCTCGAATGGTTTCATCTCAATAGTCACCTGAAAACTATTGTTATAGGAAAATCGACTATGGGTATATGCTTCTCCCAGGAGACCCCTATGTCTAGGACGCATGCGCGCAGCTTTTCCTCTAGCACATGTATCGTCCGCTCTGACTGGCCATCTGTCTGAGAGTTGTATGTTGTACTCGGAAGCACCTGTGTACCCAACTCCCTCTGAAAACTCTTCTATAAACAAGACGTAAAGCGAGCATCCCTACTTGAAACGATATAACGAGGGACCCCATGAAGATTTATGATCTCTCTAATATACTGCCTTCCGAGCTCGTCCACACTGAAGGTCTCCTTGATCGGAAAGAAGTGAGCTACCTTCGTGAGTCTTTCCACAACAACCCACACGACGTCATTTCCTCGATGTGACCTCGTCAATCCCCTCATGAAATACATCGCGACATCATCCTATTTCCACTTTGGAATGGGTAACTGTTGTAATAGTCCATCTAGTCTATGATTGTAACTCCCCGACCCCAGTTACCCAGAGTCGGTGCATTATTACATAACATTGGCATGATCACAAGAAAGATCAAATCTCGAAAGACCGATTGGTTTAGTTGCCTTGGAAACACTAGATATATTCATAAGTTTTACATTACATCATAAAATGAAAAACTACTACAATAACATAATGTCTCCATAATCCACACTCATATCCCCACATAATATCCCTGCAGGTCATTCATAATTTACTTCTTCACTTCCTGGGAAAAATAAAACATAGAAAAGGGGTGAGCTCAAATGCCCAGTAAGGATAACAATATAGCGGAAACTTTCATAAATAAGAATAAACATTTAAGGCAATGCATTACTAAAACAAAAGCCTTTTAAACTTGAACTTCAACATAGTATGGCAAAAGTAAAATGAAATAATGCCATTTACTTATTCACATGGATATTCTACTAATCGAATAATCACATGCAATAATCAATAACCACTTTCATAATGTTGGAATGCATAATGCCAGACTATCATAACCACATTGCCAACGCCTCGTGCCAAGACTACAAATAAGATTTTGTCAAGGCCTTGTGCCAAGACACTAGTTTGTCTCATGAGACCTACCGATGCAATTTTTTTTAGAAGATACTTACGTTTAAAATTGCTCAAATATACTTCTGTGCTTTTCTGAAAATACCATGCAAGCTTCTGAAAACAAAATAAGTAATTCTGAGACTACTCGACTAATTACAGGCCATGATGGGTCCACTCCCAATCCCTTCCTGTCTACCAAACTCGAGAGTCAGGTTTTCTAAAAACATTTTTAATCTTGCATTAAATACGTATACATTTGCACTGGGTTTTCGTGTATTTGAGAGAAATATCTCTTTTTTGAAATCATTTAAAAATCACATATTTATAAAATAAAACATTTACTTTGAAAATATTCTTATAATCTTGTAATGGAAGCTTTGAAGATTTTATAACGGCGGAAAATAGCCGCACCCGCCGTATAAGACAAAAAAAACATTCTTACCTCAATTCTGTCGAAAAGGTTAAAAAGGACCTTGTTTTGAAAACGACGGAAAGATTCCTTTACAAACCTCTTATAAAAAGTCAAACAAGGGTATAAATGACTTTAACCCATATTCTTGTAAATAGTAAAAGAATGTTTTGAAATACATTTTTAAGAAAACATGGATGTGGATGATAAAGAGATCCCAGTAGATTATTACGTATAAACAACCTCGGATAATGAAGAGATTGTGAAATAACCCTTACCTTGTACTTTTCCTTGGTTGGGGTAGGTTAACCTCCTGTATAATGGTGAAATAGTTGTTATTAAATTATACAAGAATCATATATAATAATATGATATCATGTATGATCTTTTAACATTTATTTGTTAATAATATCTTAGAATTATCGTCGTTTCGGGTGTTAACTTACTCATTTTATTTATATGTTTTGTTACATAATCCATGGTTGTTGTATCTTATTCTTATCTAGAATGATATCTAGTCCTTAAAAATCATTTTTAAATCATCAAATGATAATTATACTTGAATGGTTACGATGGAGAATGAATCTCATCGCGTTTGTGGAGACGGTAGTCCGTACGTACGCACGAGCGACAATATCATTCTTTTGATATTAAAATAATATATAAATGAATGGTATATCATATATACAGAATCATTAACATGTTATATTTATTATTTACATGAGTTACAAATCATTATTATACCCATCCAAATAATATTATATTGAATAACAATTACAGCACGACGTGGAGACGGTAAGCCCTACGTACGCACGTATGGTGACATGTTATTCAAAGGGTGGATAGAATATTGAATATGGTCGTACCATACTTATAATAAAATCACAGTATATGTGAGATACTGGAGTTATTATTTTAGAATGGTAAGAACAAAGGAAGAAGAAGTGGACCAAGAAATGAACTTAGAAAAGGGTGGTGAAATCATTACCTCTTCTTCGGGTTCTTCCTTTTGATTTGATCAAAAGGGCTCCTTAGGTTGGCTTTCTGATAAAACTAAGGCCTCTAGGTTGTAGTGAGGGATGTTGGGAGAGTATTTGGTCAGAGTTTGGCCGAACCAAAAGGCTTTGAAGGTGTGAAGAAATGAGAAGGAGGAGTGCCCTTTTATAAGAGGGGTGAGGGGCACCTTTGGAGAAGCTAGAAATATTAATTTATAATAAATTCATATTCGGTTTCTAATGGCTCCAAAGTTGATTATTCAAAGGTTATGGTGGGGATAGGCCGAAAACCACTCAACCAATAGAATTTATACAGGTTTGGGTACTTATATTAACCTTATATTTAAGTATTAACTCTAAGTTAATTAGTTTCACTTTTACAATGTCTCTTTGTATTTTTATATATTATGGTTAATAAACTTACTATATACATCCAAGAAACCCCCAAGTGGTACATTAATGATGATCATATCATGCTATAAGTCTCTTGGCCGAACCTTAGATTTTTAGGAATTTAATATCAATTAATAATATAATATTTGTTTTAAGAACTCTTTTATGTCAATTTTGACACTATTCAATAGTTGATTTTTGTGAAACTCATAACAGATTGATTACTTCGAAAAAAGTCAATTAAATCAATACTAATATATCATATTATCCTAGAAAATTAGTTTAATTCATTAAAAGTTTCATATTATATTTGTTTGGGTATTTATAATATCAATTATTTTAATTTTTCACTATTATAGTAATTACTGCATCATCATTGTGTCATAAATAAAATAAATTATTTAATGTCTAAAAATTATAAATAAAATATCATTATGTAGTAAATCCTTTTAGCTTTCTAATGAATATTTATAATATAAACTCAAACATATATAACCCTATGTAACAATTGTTGTTCTAAAAGATATATGCTTGTGTCATTTTTGTATTTATTTTAACTAAATTAAAATAAAGTGTCATTATCACTTAGAAGTGGATCCATGGGGTCCCAAAATAGACCCAAAGATTCCCATGGTCGACCATGTATCAACCAATAGGGTTAAGACACGTTTTAGGGTAATTTAGTATTATTATAATATTATTTTTTTAACCCTTATTTACCGGATTTAACCTTAACCATGGTAAATAAAATATTTACCGCAGTAATTATTCAAAATGTCTAAAAAGAAAAGTTACCTATTTACACAATTTGAACATCCTGATTCCAAATATGGAATCCATTTTCCTAAATTCAAAACACAGAAGTGGCTGAAATTAATTTAAAATTAATTCCCGCTGTCAAAACAGAAAGCGTGTTTTTAAGAGATAATAACTATCAAAAGATTGACACTCGTTTATGTTCGGTTTAATTGTAAAATTATGTCCAATGACCAACATTATATTAAATGGTAAAAATATATTCTAAATATAATTTAAAACCACTCAAATTCATAATTTATCACTATTAATTAATTTGATTAAAAAAGTTGTTTTTAATTAAAACTTAGTAATTTTCACTATTCATCAAAATATGAAAGTTATCCGAAATGTACCAAAATTTCACCTTAGGCTAAATTCGATATTCCGAATCCAAAAATGAAGTCCATTTTCAAATATAAAATATATATAATTTCAAAAAGTAGGTATTACTATTCATAACGGCTAGTTTGATTGGTTGTGGGGTGTGTTAAAACTCAAGGTTGCGTACAACACACGCTACTGTATTATTCAAAGAAAGTGTACCGTGGAAGCTTGGGATGTTTCATTTTAAATTTTTTGATGTCTCCATTTAGTCAAAAAGTTTAAAATATTGTATTTAAAAAGGTTTCACTATCAAAAGTTGATAAAAGTGCAATACTGAAAATGAATCTGTTCTTGCATTATGACTAAGAAACTCATAATATGGATTCTAAAATTATAAGGATTATATAATGTTTAAAATTTAGTTAATACTATTCATGACCTCTTTTAATGGATTTTTTTTGGTATGTCATGGTGCAATTGAACTCAGTGTTGCGTGTAATGCAAGTTATTGAATAACACACTATGAAATCTTGGGGTGTTACATTCTCCCCTCCTTCAATAAATTGCGTCCTCGCAATTTGAAATTGTTCTTCAAAAATAAAAGGTTGAAAGTAGAAAATATATTTTTGGGAAAACCCACATCGGAAATTGGGTTACTAAAATTTAGTCTTAATATGAGGAAAAGAGAAATCAAAGGGTCACCACCAAATTATGATCTTGATTAGGAGAACATTGGTGGCAATTAGAGACATATAATTGGAGGAAAAACGTAAATATTTATAGGTAGTGATTGAGGTCATCAATCACAAAAAGTATAAAATTGAGGTCCTTAAACTCATCAATCTATGATGATTTGATGTACCATCGGTTCATCAAAATATAGGGTATTGGGATAACACATTTTTGACGTTTCAAAATATCTTAGTTGAAATCCCACATCGAAAAATGAATTAATGAGGACTCTATTTAAAATAAAGAGTGGAAAGTATGAAGATTACCGAAAATAACACATACTAGGGTTCCATGTAGGAAAATATGGATATGGAGGAGAAATATAACCGTCAATTATCTGATGGAGAGTGGTAGAGAACATGGCTATGAAAAGGCCAACAATCCCAAAGCCATAAATTAGTGATGATTTAAGGTACCATCTAGGGAAACATTTTTGTTCTATGTTCCTTTTATTAATGTTGAGGAATTTATTTATGAGATTGACTAAGATCATAAGGAGATATACATACTTTATAATCAGAGTTTTATCCATTAATAAGTTTCTACCACAAACTCATCTTTCACTCTAAAAGATAATAGAATGTAATTTTTTATTTATTTATACTATTCGTACATGGTTCCAAAATAAATGAATTTATAATTCATCTACCAGATCTTTAAAAAAACAACATTATTTAATCCAGGACATCTCATGGGCCAGTGGTAGGTGATACACCCTTGTCGCCCTTCAGTTGCGGGTTCAAGTCTCGCAGCCTTGCCGGACGCGACGGGTTGCCGCCCAACCTCCGGGTTTTCCTTTTATGGTAATCCAAAATAATCCAAACTAGAACTATCCAAAATACTTCTGTCCAAACTCACAGTCCAACATTTATAAGGAAGGTAAACATAATATAGATCCTTTTTACCCCGCAATAGCATATGAATACCTTCATCTTGTATTCTTTTAATGAACTGAAACATCTTGAATTACCATATTCCTTATTGATTACATTCATGCTCCCCTATTCCATATAGAATGCTGGATATACTTCATTAATCCAAAAATGTTTTAAACCCCAACAATGATGGAATATACAAATCATTAATTAGTTCCAAGGTAGTTAAGAATATCCAATATAATTTATCCAAAACAATCACATATTATTCCAAAATCACTACCTCAGTATCAGAACTATATTATGATTTATCATTCTCTCAACCATATATTTTCCAAAAATTTATCCTGCTATTGAGTCACTTTTCTTTGTTCCACATAATCTCAAGTCCTTAATGAAATAGTACTGCAGTACTATCCTTATATACTCCATAATTATTATAACAAGTACATTGTTGATACAACACTCAATTGACATAATCAACATAAGAACTCTAATCATTCCTCTTCATCTGTGGTAGTATCATAACTTGGTTATTATCCAATAACATCATTTGTGGCATAGTCTGATGACTGGGACATAGGTTCGCGTAGTGTCCAAACTTCTTGCAAATGAAGCATTGTACATTTAAAACCATTTTCTTACCCTTGTAGTCACGTACTTTGTGCCCTTTTCCTCCACACTTATAACAAACTCTCATTCCTTTCAGGCAAGTTCCAGGGTGTTTCTTTCCACAGTTACCACATATGGGAAAATTCTTCTTTTCCCACTTCCCTTTATCCATCTTTCTCTCTTCCATCCTTTTCTTCTCTTGCTTCCCTTCAAAGCCATAGGACTCAGTAAACTCTTTACATATCTTATCAACACATGATATTATTTCTTCATATGATGATAATACATGGGAGACTATTTCTCTTATAAATTCTATCTTAAGACCATGAAAGATATGATCCTTCCTTCTCTTTGAATCATGTGTATTTCTGGAGTTCTCATTCCTTCTACTGGGCGCCATTTCTATACCATGGCATAAACTAGATCAGTTTATGAATCAAAACACATAATCCCATACTTATAAAACACTTAACATAAATTGAACTATTTATGGATATAATCCATAATCATAAAAATGTTTTCTTTGAGGAAGTATATACTCATAATCCCTTCAAAATGATTTGTAAAGAAAATGAGAGTTATCCTAAGCATATCCCCCGGGAGTGTCGTAACCAAGAGTGCAGCAAGGCCCGTTGTCGTGCACCAGTTCCCGTTCGTGTCTAGCTCAAAGCGGTGTTTTCGGGTTTTACCCCTAGGTACATCTGTGCCAGAGCCGCCTCTACCTGCTCGTATCCAGACAGGGATGTATTGATTGGAAAACTGTCACACCCATGACTTATTTTAAAGGTAAATTTCATTTAATTTCCATTCATACTTTGTTTTGGGGGGGGGGGGTTCCCAATCTTTTATGGAGGAATGAGAGAGTGTTCATTAATTGGGCCAAACCGTGAGCCCAATTCCAGATTTAAAAACCAATTTTTTTTCTTTTATAACTTTTTCATTTTTTTATATTTTTCACCCATTCAACTTCCCAAATGACCTCCCCTGACCTATTAACACCACCATTTCAATTTGAAGCTTTTATAAATCCATAACCAGGGTTTATTTTGGTTTTTATCTAAGGGGTTGGGCCAGCCCGAAAGCCCAATTCCTGTTTTAAAAATAAATTTTGATTATCTTATAACTTATTCAATTCTTGGGATTTTTCGGTGATTCCAAGTGGAGCCCAACCCCAATGAATCCAGCCGCGCGACCATTCCCTTTCCCACCTCTTTGAAGCTCTGGTATATCGCGATTTGATGCCGATCTTCAGAGGGTTCCTCAAATCGCCCAGATTTGAAGAGGTAAAGTCTTTCTTCCATAACTCTCTCAATTCTCAATATATTTCCTCCATTCCAGTTTCTAAATGACCTAATACATCTTGTGAGTACGAAACCTAAATTTTGGATCTTTTAAATTTCATCTACTGGTGTTTTGGAGTGATTACTTCAAGATACTTCAAGTAAATGAGCCCTTTCCTTTCCTCTTTCAAATTACTTTGTGTCTAACTCATTGTTCTTTGGGTATATTTGGTTATAATTGAGTTTAATAATGTCCAGAAACTAGGTTTTAGAAACTAGGGTTTAACTTTGGGCTTTCTTGGCCAATTTACGTGGTTTTAGGTTTGATGTAGTTGTCTCTTGGTGCGGCGGGGGTGCGATTTGATTTTCGCACGGAGATTCAAGGGTTTCCTTGGTTTTGGTAGGTGATTCCATTATGTGTGCAATTTTTGTGAATTAGCTTGCTGTGTTAATGGTAACTTCAGGTTTATTTCACTTTAATGTTTCTGTAAAAATTGGTTTTAGTTGCATTTATAATGCAAATGAATTTTAAGTTCCATTTTTGGTGAGATTGGGGGTTTTTCATTCAAATATTTTATTGGTTCATTTTGGGCTGACCTATAAGTAATTAGTTGATTTTAATGAACTGTAATAGGATTGAAAATACTGTTTTGATGACTGTCCCATGTGTTTGATGCTGTGAAAGTTGGTTTTAATGGTGTCTGTGAAACACATGAATTTCTAAGAGCCGTGTTGTGTAAAAATGGAGGTTTTACAATGATGTCACTTCTTGAACCATATGAGGCTTCCCATAAAATGATTTTTTGTTTTAATTTAAATGTATTGGGATTCTATTTATGTTTTGGTAATTCAAAAATGTGCCCATAGTGTGCAATTGGTGTTCTCAAGGTGTTTTTTTTGTGCAAGACACTACGTGATTTTGAAGAATTGTTTTATTACAAATCAAAGTGTTTTATTATGTGTTTTAAGTGGGATAAAAATGTGATAGATACTGTATTGATTGTGTGTGACCAGTATTGGTGTTTTATTTGAAAATAGATTTATGTTGCATGCTGAAATTGTTTGAGCACAAAAGGGGAAGCCCGGGTACTTAGGTGGGCGGATTTGTACTAGTACGGCTAGTGGACCGGATGGGTGTTGTCCCTGTTTCACTTAGCATTTGGATAACGACAACTCTAACTAAACTATATGGATGATTTTTGTAAACCACTATGTTGTGGGTATGATCCCTACTAGTGGCTCGTGCACGAGAGTGGATTTTACTATGGATGCTTTACACCGAGGTACGAGGTACATAGGGCCCGATACAACCTAGTGCCTAGGGGTGTTCCTGGTTTGTTGCTCACTGAATTTTTAGTATTTACCCATGTATTTGGGTGTTTTTTTCCAGTAATTTACAGTATCTATCATTTCCATTTAGATATGTTAACATTCTGGGAATTCTAGTTTGAAAACTTTTCTTTTAAATGAAAGTTGTATTTCTTGGAATTTCATCGTCGTTTTTCTTTACAAATTATAAATGTTTGCTTCTTCACATTATATTGAATGCACTATGGAATCATTGGGTGGTATCCTATTGGGCTTAGGCTCACACCCTACTTACACCCCTTGGGTGTAAGTAGACTTTGTTATGCTTGACTCAGGTAAAGGGAAGGATATGGGTGATGGAAGTTCAGGGTGTTAGTCCTCATCGTTGGGGCGGAGTTGCAGAGAAGGTTTGTGGGTGATGACCCCCTTGTCGTGTGGAGTCCATGGGGATTTCATTATGTTGTCATTATTTGTTTTTAGACCACTTTTAGTGTCTTTAAACATATGTATTCAGTTCTGGTTTTTGTGTAAACATCGTTTGGTTTACATTTTTCAGATTCAGTTTATTGATTGTTTTTAATGTTTTATGCCTTCATATTCGGGTAAATCGTTCCCAAAAAAAAAATGATACCCGGGCACTTGTGCCAGCCCGTGGGGATAGGGAACGCCCTTCGGGTCATGTCACGGGCTGGGTTTGGTGCCAGTTTTGGTGGCGACCAGATTCGGTTCGTGACAAAATGGTATCAGAGGAGGTTCACTCCTTGGGTCATGTTATTTGGGGAAGAGTCAGGATAGTCTTGAGCTAGGATTGTCGGGACTTGACATTTCAGTCATGGGTAGTGTGCCTGGCCAGCACACCTCAGGACGATATTCAAGTCCCTAGGGGATTTATGGATTTATCTGATTCATTTGGTTTTCTTGGTTTAATGATGACTATGGGAAATGAAAAGAGAGTTGGGAGAATAATCTCAGTGAGCTCACAGGGCCTGGCAAGCCATGTGGAGCCGTGGATATTTCCCTAGAATACTCTCTGTGACGGAGAAGTGACTGGAATATGGCTGCCAACCATATGTCCAAGTCACCCACCGAAACTAGTTTCCTCTCACATTGTCTTGTGTCTCTTTGTTTTGGAATCTTGGAAACATTTGTTTTAGCAAAAAAAAAATGACTTCACATTAAGGAGTGTGAATTTTTGTGAAGTGATTTTCTAGTAAAGTGAAAATGTTTTTTTTTAAAGTCTATAAATGAAATTTTAGAATTATTTCAAAAGGTTAAATTATGTGTTTGTACCTCTTTTGAAAGTATGAATTATGTTATTTGGGGTTTTGAAAATATGTTTCTAGTGGAATTTTTTTTAAACTGTGGAAATGTGTTTTGGATTGAATTAAGTGTTCTAGAATTTTTGTGTGGGGGTTGAATATGGATTTTGGGTTTGGTTACTACTGAACAAAAAAAATTATGAACTTTTAGAACCTTGTCTTGAAATGAGAAGAGTTGAGTTCTTAATTAAATGGAGATTTATGAAATGTTGTTTTTCATGAAATTAGAAGTGTTTTGAAATGGGTTGAAATGTTTTTTAAACAATTGTGAAAGTCATGAATAAGAGATTTTATTGAATTATGTATTCTTTTCTGTATTGGTTTGTGAGATGAAAAATTGGGTTTTGATATTATGGTTAGTGCTTTTGAGAAAGGAAAATTGTGGTTAAAAGTTTGATTTTAAAAAGAGGAAAGGTTTGATTTTTGGTATTTGGTATTCTCAAGGGTGACCACATGCATAGGTTTATTTGGGAATATGGATGGATATGAGGTGGGTTCCTAGTGTGGAATGTAAACATGCATGTGTGAGGCTCATTAGATACCATTGGTAAATGTGCAACCCACCAACACTGTTTTTTTTTTTAATAATTTTTTTTGAAGGAAAGTGTTGTGTTATGATAATGTATGGTTGGGAGGTATGGATTATGTGTTTTCTGGATTATTATTGTGGGATGTTTTGAGTTCAATAACCCCTCTTGTTTTAACAATGTTTTGGATTTGTGTTTCATTGATAAGTTGGAATGAAGTGTCGGTCAGTGGTCTCTTTTGAGGAAAAGTTTGGGAGGCCAATGTGGTGGCTCCCATCATGTGTTTGGTTCAGGTTTGTGGTCTTTTGTGACCAAATGACCAGTTTGGTTTTGTCATTGGGTTTTCCTGTAGGCCAGGGTATGCCCCCATAAAGTGTTAGTGTATGATTCATGTTTGGCCTATGGTGATTCACCGTTGGATGATCCTCTAGTTGATCAACATAAGGACATTATTCTTGAGGTTTGGAGATTGTGTTTACCCCTCTTCTTTTTCAATTATGCAGATACCCCTATAGTGGGAGAGTGTTTGTGGGAGGTTGAAATAGACCTTAGTTTCTTATGTTTCCTAAGTTGTCTAAGGTCAATGAAGTTCAGAGTTGTCAGTGTAGAATGATGTCTTAAAGGGCCTCTGGGTCTTTCGTCAGTCTCATTGAATCAAGAGTTCATGTTAGGCCACCGGTGTGCAAGATCTAGCCAAGAGTGGCTATTATGGACACTTGATGGAATCATGTGCTATTTTGGACTTAGTACAAGGTCCCTCTCTTTGTGTTTTCTTTTATCCACAACGGTTATGTTCGGTGATGCCTTGCGATGTCATGTGTTCATTTGACTATAAGGGTGAAGATTGTGAAATCTTATGAGAGTCACTATTTTTTTTTGTTGGATGTGTGTCTCCCTATAGGAAATTATAAATCCTATGTTCTAGAGGAATGTGTTTCTATATTTCCTTTCATTCTGTTGTTTAGCATCCGAAGAAAAAAGGGGTGATGTGTGTGCATCCTCTATGTTCTTGTTTTGGTAAAATGATGGGTTGGGGAAAAGCGGGTTTGAAGTGCGTTATGTCTCAATGAGACCATCTGAGATTACAGTATAATTGTTTTTGGAACTGGAAGAATATTTTCAGTTTAGGGGTTTCCAAACCCTAACTACGAGGCCGAAGATGCTTCAATCCATTGAGCTCCAGCCATAGGCCCCGGAGAGAAGCTGGCGTGTAGTTAGGGGAAATCCTAGAGTCGTTCAAACTTTTGGTCAAGGTCATATCCTCAATATGAAAGATATGAATAGTTTAAACCTCTGGTGTCATTGTCTTGTTCCAATTTCTCACATTTGGTGGAAAGAGGTGTGAGTACCTTGTTCCCATGTCGTACCCTGAGTTGTTTTTTTCTCCTCTGGGGTCCCTTGTGTTTTTGGAGAAAAGTTTAAAATTTGGGTTAGGCAGGTTGAAGAGCATAGTTTATACGTGGTTAGAAGTAACCATGTGCCAACCCAGGGGACCGTGTGATAAGAGACAGTAGCTAATGCATGGTCTCCGCACGTCCATGATCCTTGGCCAAGGAAACTGTGTGAAGTTTCCTCTTTGGATAGAATGATCCGCACAGTTAACTCGTGGTTTCCCAAACCGTGTGAACCAACTATGCAGCCATGCCAGCTCCTTAAAATTATGTTGTTTTTGTTGTTGTTATCCCATAATATTTAGTTAATATGGCTGGGTTTTGTTTTGGGTAGACCCATAATGGGACTCATTTAAGTTTTATTGGAATAATTCTGATATTAATCTACCCCTAATGCTGGGAATTCCGTCCGAGGCCCCCTGTTAGTGTCTTGATTTTGTCTTAAGGAAAGTTGTGTTCATTATTATGGTGGGGAGACCCATCATGGGTATCGTGTATGTTCTCTTGGAAAAGGAATAATTTTAGTTTAGCCCTTATGATGGGGAGACCGTTCGTTCCTTCCCCAATTGTTATCCTTATTCTATCTAAGAAAATTGAGTTGTCCCTGGTGGTGGGATGTCCAGATTGGGTCACCCCGTACTAGTGACTCAGTTTTCTCCTTGGTGTATTCTAGGTAGGAGGTAGTATCGTTCAAGTCTATCTATCCAAAAATTTGTTACCTGGGTAAATTTGGGGCTGGAGAACACCCAATGGTTTTGTTTACATATTGTTGTGGTAGCATTATTCGAGTTCGTTGTTCGTTTCAAGTGGATTGCTTGAGCGTCGTCTTGTAGTGTTTGAGGTGTTTTGTTTTGGGATGCGTTTTTAACGTGTTTCATAATTTTAAGTAAGTGGGGTTATTTTTGGTTGATGAGAGTATTATCTTCCTTTGTTTGATCAACTGGAGATGTTCGTCCTTTTTGAAGCGGGTGAAAACGTGGTAAGGAAGTCTGTCTTGGTCTATCGTTTGGGCTTTGCTTTTGCATCTGGTGTTGTTGTGGCATTCCGGGGGCGGAATACTTTATGGTGAGAAGAATTGTCACACCCATGACTTATTTTAAAGGTAAATTTCATTTAATTTCCATTCATACTTTGTTTTGGGGGGGGTTCCCAATCTTTTATGGAGGAATGAGAGAGTGTTCATTAATTGGGCCAAACCGTGAGCCCAATTCCAGATTTAAAAACCAATTTTGTTTCTTTTATAACTTTTTCATTTTTTAATATTTTTCACCCATTCAACTTCCCAAATGACCTCCCCTGACCTATTAACACCACCATTTCAATTTGAAGCTTTTATAAATCCATAACCAGGGTTTAGTTTGGTTTTTATCTAAGGGGTTGGGCCAGCCCGAAAGCCCAATTCCTGTTTTAAAAATAAATTTTGATTATCTTATAACTTATTCAATTCTTGGGATTTTTAGGTGATTCCAAGTGGAGCCCAACCCCAATGAATCCAGCCGCGCGACCATTCCCTTTCCCACCTCTTTGAAGCTCTGGTATATCGCGATTTGATGCCGAACTTCAGAGGGTTCCTCAAATCGCCCAGATTTGAAGAGGTAAAGTCTTTCTTCCATAACTCTCTCAATTCTCAATATATTTCCTCCATTCCAGTTTCTAAATGACCTAATACATCTTGTGAGTACGAAACCTAAATTTTGGATCTTTTAAATTTCATCTACTGGTGTTTTGGAGTGATTACTTCAAGATACTTCAAGTAAATGAGCCCTTTCCTTTCCTCTTTCAAATTACTTTGTGTCTAACTCATTGTTCTTTGGGTATATTTGGTTATAATTGAGTTTAATAATGTCCAGAAACTAGGTTTTAGAAACTAGGGTTTAACTTTGGGCTTTCTTGGCCAATTTACGTGGTTTTAGGTTTGATGTAGTTGTCTCTTGGTGCGGCGGGGGTGCGATTTGATTTTCGCACGGAGATTCAAGGGTTTCCTTGGTTTTGGTAGGTGATTCCATTATGTGTGCAATTTTTGTGAATTAGCTTGCTGTGTTAATGGTAACTTCAGGTTTATTTCACTTTAATGTTTCTGTAAAAATTGGTTTTAGTTGCATTTATAATGCAAATGAATTTTAAGTTCCATTTTTGGTGAGATTGGGGGTTTTTCATTCAAATATTTTATTGGTTCATTTTGGGCTGACCTATAAGTAATTAGTTGATTTTAATGAACTGTAATAGGATTGAAAATACTGTTTTGATGACTGTCCCATGTGTTTGATGCTGTGAAAGTTGGTTTTAATGGTGTCTGTGAAACACATGAATTTCTAAGAGCCGTGTTGTGTAAAAATGGAGGTTTTACAATGATGTCACTTCTTGAACCATATGAGGCTTCCCATAAAATGATTTTTTGTTTTAATTTAAATGTATTGGGATTCTATTTATGTTTTGGTAATTCAAAAATGTGCCCATAGTGTGCAATTGGTGTTCTCAAGGTGTTTTTTTTGTGCAAGACACTACGTGATTTTGAAGAATTGTTTTATTACAAATCAAAGTGTTTTATTATGTGTTTTAAGTGGGATAAAAATGTGATAGATACTGTATTGATTGTGTGTGACCAGTATTGGTGTTTTATTTGAAAATAGATTTATGTTGCATGCTGAAATTGTTTGAGCACAAAAGGGGAAGCCCGGGTACTTAGGTGGGCGGATTTGTACTAGTACGGCTAGTGGACCGGATGGGTGTTGTCCCTGTTTCACTTAGCATTTGGATAACGACAACTCTAACTAAACTATATGGATGATTTTTGTAAACCACTATGTTGTGGGTATGATCCCTACTAGTGGCTCGTGCACGAGAGTGGATTTTACTATGGATGCTTTACACCGAGGTACGAGGTACATAGGGCCCGATACAACCTAGTGCCTAGGGGTGTTCCTGGTTTGTTGCTCACTGAATTTTTAGTATTTACCCATGTATTTGGGTGTTTTTTTCCAGTAATTTACAGTATCTATCATTTCCATTTAGATATGTTAACATTCTGGAAATTCTAGTTTGAAAACTTTTCTTTTAAATGAAAGTTGTATTTCTTGGAATTTCATCGTCGTTTTTCTTTACAAATTATAAATGTTTGCTTCTTCACATTATATTGAATGCACTATGGAATCATTGGGTGGTATCCTTTGGGCTTAGGCTCACACCCTACTTACACCCCTTGGGTGTAAGTAGACTTTGTTATGCTTGACTCAGGTAAAGGGAAGGATATGGGTGATGGAAGTTCAGGGTGTTAGTCCTCATCGTTGGGGCGGAGTTGCAGAGAAGGTTTGTGGGTGATGACCCCCTTGTCGTGTGGAGTCCATGGGGATTTCATTATGTTGTCATTATTTGTTTTTAGACCACTTTTAGTGTCTTTAAACATATGTATTCAGTTCTGGTTTTTGTGTAAACATCGTTTGGTTTACATTTTTCAGATTCAGTTTATTGATTGTTTTTAATGTTTTATGCCTTCATATTCGGGTAAATCGTTCCCAAAAAAAAAAAATGATACCCGGGCACTTGTGCCAGCCCGTGGGGATAGGGAACGCCCTTCGGGTCATGTCACGGGCTGGGTTTGGTGCCAGTTTTGGTGGCGACCAGATTCGGTTCGTGACAAAAACTCACAAAATCTCTACAATACCAAAATTCTAGGAAGTTCTTCTATACTAATCCTCAAAGTTCATCTTAGGTCTACGTGCTCTAATCAGAGTTTATCTAAATCTAGCTTCCAAGGTTTGTACTAAACTTCCTCTGATACCAACTGTAACGCCCCGACCCCAGTTACCCAGAGTCGGTGCATTATTACATAACATTGGCATGATCACAAGAAAGATAAAATCTCGAAAGACCGATTGGTTTAGTAGCCTTGGAAACACTAGATATATTCATAAGTTTTACATTACATCATAAAATGAAAAACTACTACAATAACATAATGTCTCCATAATCCACACTCATATCCCCACATAATATCCCTGCAGGTCATTCATAATTTACTTCTTCACTTCCTGGGAAAAATAAAACATAGAAAAGGGGTGAGCTCAAATGCCCAGTAAGGATAACAATATAGCGGAAACTTTCATAAATAAGAATAAACATTTAAGGCAATGCATTACTAAAACAAAATCCTTTTAAACATGAACTTCAACATAGTATGGCAAAAGTAAAATGAAATAATACCATTTACTTATTCACATGGATATTCTACTAATCGAATAATCACATGCAAAAATCAATAACCACTTTCATAATGTTGGAATGCATAATGCCAGACTATCATAACCACATAGCCAAGGCCTCGTGCCAAGAATACAAATAAGATTTTGTCAAGGCCTTGTGCCAAGACACTAGTTTGTCTCATGAGACCTACCGATGCAATTTTTTTTAGAAGATACTTACGTTTAAAATTTCTCAAATATACTTCAGTGCTTTTCTGAAAATACCATGCAAGCTTCTGAAAACAAAATAACTAATTCTGAGACTACTCGACTAATTACAGGCCATGATGGGTCCACTCCCAATCCCTTCCTGTCTACCAAACCCGAGAGTCAGGTTTTCTAAAAACATTTTTAAGCTTGCATTAAATACATATACATTTGCACTGGGTTTTCATGTATTTGAGAGAAATATCTCTTTTTTGAAATCATTTAAAAATCACATATTTATAAAATAAAACATTTACTTTGAAAATATTCTTATAATCTTTTAATGGAAGCTTTGAAGATTTTATAACGGCGGAAAATAGCCGCACCCGCCGTATAAGTTAAAAAAAACATTCTTACCTCAATTCTGTCGAAAAGGTTAAAAAGGACCTTGTTTTGAAAATGACGGAAATATTCCTTTACAAACCTCTTATAAAAAGTCAAACAAGGGTATAAATGACTTTAACCCATATTCTTGTAAATAGTAAAAAAATGTTTTGAAATACATTTTTATGAAAACATGGATGTGGATGATAAAGAGATCCCCGTAGATTATTACGTATAAACAACCTCGGATAATGAAGAGATTGTGAAATAACACTTACCTTGTACTTTTCCATGGTTGGGGTAGGTTAACTTCCTGTATAATGGTGAAATAGTTGTTATTAAATTATACAAGAATCATATATAATAATATGATATCATATATGATCTTTTAACATTGATTTGTTAATAATATCTTAGAATTATCGTCGTTTCAGGTGTTAACTTACTCATTTTATTTATATGTTTTGTTACATAATCCATGGTTGTTGTATCTTATTCTTATCTATAATGATATCTAGTCCTTAAAAATCATTTTTAAATCATCAAATGATAATTATACTTGAATGGTTACGATGGAGAATGAATCTCATCGCGTTTGTGGAGACGGTAGTCCGTACGTACGCACGAGCGACAATATCATTCTTTTGATATTAAAATAATATATAAATGAATGGTATATCATATATACAGAATCATTAACATGTTATATTTATTATTTACATGAGTTACGCATCATTATTATAACCATCCAAATAATATTATATTGAATAACAATTACACCACGACGTGGAGACGGTAAGCCGTACGTACGCACGTATGGTGACATGTTATTCAAAGGGTGGATAGAATACTGAATATGGTTGTACCATACTTATAATAACATCACAGTATATGTGAGATACTGGAGTTATTATTTTAGAATGGTAAGAACAAAGGAAGAAGAAGTGGAAGAAGAAATGAACTTAGAAAAGGGTGGTGAAATCATTACCTCTTCTTCGGGTTCTTCCTTTTGATTTGATCAAAAGGGCTCCTTAGGTTGGCTTTCTGATAAAACTAAGGCCTCTAGGTTGTAGTGAGGGATGTTGGGAGAGTATTTGGGCATAGTTTGGCCGAACCCAAAGGCTTTGAAGGTGTGAAGAAATGAGAAGGAGGAGTGCCCTTTTATAAGAGGGGTGAGGGGCACCTTTGGAAAAGCTAGAAATATTAATTTATAATAAATTCATATTCAGTTTCTAATGGCTCCAAAGTTTATTATTCAAAGGTTAAGGTGGGGATAGGCCGACAACCACTCAACCAATAGAATTTAGACAGGTTTAGGTACTTATATTAACATTATCTTTAAGTATTAACTCTAAGTTAATTAGTTTCACTTTTACAATGTCTCTTTGTATTTTTATATAATATGGTTAATAAACATACAATATACATCCAAGAGACCCCCAAGTGGTACATTAATGATGAACCTATCATGATATAAGTCTCTTGGCCGAACCTTAGATTTTTAGGAATTTAATATCAATTAATAATATAATATTTGTTTTAAGAACTCTTTTATGTCAATTTTGACACAATTCAATAGTTGATTTTTGTGAAACTCATAACAGATTTATTACTTCCAAAAAAGTAAATTAAATCAATAATAATATATCATATTATCCTAGAAAATTAGTTTAATTCATTAAAAGTTTCATATTATATTTTTTTGGATATTTATAATATCAATTATTTTAATTTTTCACTATTATAGTAATTACTGCATCATCATTGTGTCATAAATAAAATAAATTATTTCATGTCTAAAAATTATAAATAAAATATCATTATGTAGGAAATCTTTTTAGCTTTCTAATGAATATTTATAATCTAAAATCCAACATATATAACCCTATGTAAAAATTGTTGTTCTAAAGGATATATGCTTGTGTCATTTTTGTATTTATTTTAACTAAATTAAAATAAAGTGTCATTATCACTTACAAGTGGATCCATGGGGTCCCAAAATAGACCCAAAGATTCCCATGGTCGACAATGTATCAACCTATAGGGTTAATACACGTTTTAGGGTAATTTAGTATTATTATAATATTATTTTTTTAACCCTTATTTACCGGATTTACCCTTAACCATGGTAAATAAAATATTTACCGCAGTAATTATTCAAAATGTCTAAAAAGAAAAGTTACCTATTTACACAATTTGAAAATCCTTATTCCAAATATGGAATCCATTTTCCTAAATTCAAAACACAGAAGTGGCAGAAATTAATTTAAAATTAATTCCCGCTGTCAAAACAAAAAGCGTGTTTTTAAGAGATAATAACTATCAAAAGATTGACACTCGTTTATGTTCGGTTTAATTGTAAAATTATGTCCAATGACCAACATTATATTAAATGGTAAAAATATATTCTAAATATACTTTAAAACCACTCAAATTCATAATTTATCACTATTAATTATTTTGATTAAAAATGTTGTTTTTAATTAAAACTTAGTAATTTTCACTATTCATCAAAATATGAAAGTTATCCGAAATGTACCAAAATTTCACCTTAGGCTAAATTTGATATTCCGAATCCAAAAATGAAGTCCATTTTCAAATATAATATATATATAATTTCAAAAAGTATGTATTACTATTCATAACTGCTAGTTTGATTGGTTGTGGGGTGTGTTAAAACTCAAGGTTGCGTACAACACACGCTACTGTATTATTCAAATAAAGTGTACCGTGGTAGATTGGGATGTTTCATTTTAAATTTTTTGATGTCTCCATTTAGTCAAAAAGTTTAAAATATTGTATTTAAAAAGGTTTCACTATCAAATGTTGATAAAAGTGCAATACTGAAAATGAATCTGTTCTTGCATTATGACTAAGAAACTCATAATATGGATTCTAAAATTATAAGGATTATATAAAGTTTAAAATTTACTTAATACTATTCATGACCTCTTTTAATGCCTTTTTTTTTGGTAAGTCATGGTGCAATTGAACTCAGTGTTGCGTGTAGTGCAAGTTATTGAATAACACACTATGAAATCTTTGGGTGTTACAATGATGCTCTTCCTTCACCTGATGATAGGTGGAACACCTCTTAACAAAACCAGCTATCTCTATCTTCATACCTGGCCACTAGTACTGACGTCTCATGTCTTGGTACATCTTTGTAACCCCGAGATGAACTTACCGAGCTAAAGCATGAAACTCCCGCATCAGCTCCTCGCGTATATCCCATGGAACCCATACTAGTCCACAGAAACACAAAACCTCATCATTACCTACCGTCCAACCAGGAGGAGGGTTCTCACATGCCACCGACTCCCATAGAACTAGGACTTATGAAACCGATAGTGGCCTCATACTCACTCTGTACAGGAGGGTAGATGTCACAGCCATAGAAGAAAGATAAGCCTGCCCCTGAATGTCGTGCACCTCCAGATGCATCTCAGAGAACAAATCCATGAGCTCCCACTAACCACTGGCCTCCTACACTGCCTGTATGTGACTCTTCTTGCTCAGTGCGTCAGCTACTGCATTACCTTTACCAGTTGTATAGCCAAGCTCGAAATAGAAGGATAGTAGGTACTCGACCCACCTTCGCTGCCTCAGTTTCAGGTCCCACTGAGTAAAGATATACTTGAGGGTTTTGTGGTCCGTGAAAACCAAGAAATGATATCCCAACAGAGAGTGCCTCCAACAGCGCAATGCATGAACAACTGCAGCCAACTTGAGATCATGAATCAGGTAATTCCTCTCATATGGACTTAATTGCCGAGACCCATTCGCAAACAACTTGGTCGCCATGCATCAAAACGGATCACAGCTAAATCCCTGATGCATCACAGTAAACATTATAGCTCTTCACATGCTCCGAGATTATCAGGATCAGTGCTGATGTCAACCGTCCCTTCATGTCCTAAAAATATGTCTCTCAAGCACTTGACCAAACGAACTTCACACCCTTCTTAGTCAGACCTATCAACGATGCTGCTAGGAGGGAGAAGTACTGTATGAAGTGTCTGTAGTAACAAGCCAGGCCTAAAAAACTCTGTATCTCAAACACGTTCTTTGGATGCTCCCAAGAAACTGATTCTCTAACCTTCTCTGGGTCTACTACAACTCCGGCCTCTGAGATAATATGACCCAGGAAGTGAAACTTGTCCATCCAAAAGTGTCATTTTGAGAGCTTAGCATATAGCTGATGCTCTCTTAGTGTACTCAATACGATCTCAAGATGGGTGGCATGGTCATGTCGAGTGTGAGAGTACACCAAGATTTCTTCCATGAATACTACCACAAAGGAATCAAGATACGAATGAAACACATGATTCATCAGAGCCATGAAAACTGTTGGTGTGTTCATGAGTCCGAACGGCATAACCATGTACTCATACAGATCATATCTGCTCTGAAAAGATGTAAGCGGTATATCTAATGGTCTCACGCGTAGATGATGATATCCTGATCTCAAGTCAATCATCGAGAACACTCATGCTCCACAAAGCAGATCAAACAGATCATCTATCCTCCGCAAAGGATATGAGGTCTTAACCATAAATTGGTTCAGCTTCCGATAATCCACGAAAAGTCTGAGGGTACCGTACACCTTCTTCGCAAAAAGGACCGGAGAACCCCAAGGAGAAATAGTGGGTCGGATAAAACACTTTGCCTATAACTCCTCTAACTACCTATTGAGCTCCTGCAACTCAGGCGTGTCCATCCTATAAAAAATAATGGACATCGGTGATGCTCCTGGCACTAGCTCAATAGAGAAATCCACCTCACGCACCAGAGGTAGACCTGAAAAGTCAACCAAGAAGACATCCCTGAAATGATCAACAACTGGAGGGAAATCCGTCTGACAAGTCCCCTGGTCATCAAGATATAAACTCACAATCTGGGATGTGACTCCACCTCTCCCATGATGCTCTGGTCTAGCTCGATTTTCATGAACATCCCACTCACCCTTGTATAAAAACTCTCCGCCGTCTGGTGATGTGAAACTCACCCTGTGACAATAGCAGTCTACAATCACTCGAAAGGGAACCAACCAGTCCATCCCGAGAATGACATCATAGCTCGTCATCTGTAAGACATAGAGGTCCCAATGGAAGTGACACCCTCCAACATCAAGGGGGCACTCATTTCACTGATGCACACCAACCGTTCTACTCCCCAACTGATTGTCTAGCATCATTATATCAGAAGAAGAAGAAACACCGAGCCCAAAGCTCTCCACATCTGGTACAAATATGAAACTATGCCTAGCACCCGTATCGAAAAGTACTAAAGACAATACATTAGCTACTAGAATAGTACCGATGACTGTAGAAGGTCTGAGATCCTGCTCATGCTGGGTCTGTTGCATTGCATATGCCTGCCCAGTGCCACGGCCCTGCGATACAGCCTGGCTACCCTGAACTGTCCTGCCCTGCTGCCTCTGCGATCCTGGTGTCTGGCTACCACGGCTACGACCACCATCTCTACCTGCACGCCCTGAAGTATTCCAGTTCCCTGACTGGTATGAAGCCACTTGTCATGCTCCCGTACGCGGTGTCCACCCATAACCCCTCTCAATAGCCACTGGTAGAAATTCCCCACAAAATCGCTGCAGATGACCAATCTTTCCGCAAGCTCAGCACTCAACTGGGACTCATGGGCATTGTGGTCTCTTGTGCCCCTCTCTGCCACACTGGTAGCACCTGATCGGGCCACCTGAAGATACTGCAAGGCTGGTACTTCCAACCTGAGAGAAGTCCATCTGTCTCTTCCTCTTGCCAGTAGAAATAGTACAAGTAACTGGTGCTGAACCGCTCTGGCCCACACCACTCGATTCTCGCAGGTTCCTCTCAATAAACAATGCCTGGTTCACAATCACATGTAAAGTAGGCAACCTGAAAACATTCACCAGCGCTTGGATGTCATACCGAAGACCATCCTCAAAACGTATGGATCTCAAAGTCTCATCACCCACCAACATGAGTGAACAACGCTGAAGATATGTAAAACAAGCAGAGTAGTCCATCACCGATATAGCGCCCTGCTGCAGATTCCTGAAATCTCGAGCTCTATCTTCCCTCAGCGTCTCGGGAAAGAAGAAGTCATAGAATACTGCCTGAAAATCTTCCCACGCCATGTCCTTGTGATGCTCTGACTGGGTGGTAACATCCCACCAACTCTTGGCAGAATCACGCATCATATATGTCGGGAGCTTGACCCTCCGCCCTGGAGGCATCTCAAGAAGTTTGAAAATAGTCTTCATTGACCCCAACCAAGACTCTACAGCATGAGGTCTGCCATCCCTTGAAAATGTAGGCAGATGCTGCTGCTGAAAGATACGTGTCAGCTCGGCTATAGATGTGGCAGCCTGCGGTGCTCCCTGCAAGGTATGCATGAACCGCATAAAGCCTTCACGGAACTGCGCCTCCGCGTCTGTGTCCGGTATAACAGCTGGAGCTGCATCTGGCTCTGCTGGAGGATCAACTTGTAGCCCATGGCCCACCATCTCTGGAGTATAATCGTCGCCGCTCTCTTGGCGAACAACTTGTGGTCGTCTAGGCGGGCTGCCACTACAATGTCTAAAGCATGCCCCAGATTCCAGATTATTAAGACTGAAAGCGAAGGAACCACAAAGGAACAAGAGGAAGAAAGCATTTCAAAATTTTCAAGTCAAGACTACACGACATGTACAATGACTACACGGTGTGTACTTGAATTCCCTTCCCCTGCCCGGGTCCTTCTACACAGCTAAGCCACACGGCATCCATTGAAAAAAACTACACGGCGTGTATAAAATCTAAACGGCGTGTACAATGTTATTTTCCAACTTCCCGTGTCGTCTGTGACATGGCAAACTACTCGACATTACTCCACATGGTGTGTTACACCCGCACACGGCGTGTACACCATCCCGCTTCCCAGCCACATGGCTAATTCCACACGGTCTATCCTCGGACCGGACTACACGACATGTCCCACAGGTACATGGCGTGTTCAGGGAGAGGTGACATCCGCCCATGTTGTTAGTTACATGGATGAGTCCCCAGGTCACACTACACGACATGTCTATAACTTCAACGGCGTGTTCTATCAAGGAGTTCACCGACCCGTGTTGTTAGTTACCTGGACGGACTCTGAGTCACACTAAACGACATGCACAAAAACTACACGGTGTGTTTTACCCAAGCCCTTGCCTACCCTGTGTCGCTGCCCACACAATTTGTGACACAGGAAGAGACTACACGTCATGTACTCGGGGTACACGACATGTACTGAAAAAGTTCATTTTTCATCCCGAACAGAAGAACACACACGACGTGTACGAGGTCCTACACGGCGTGTATTCTGGGTTTTCCGAATAGTATGCCTCAGAAACTTCCCCGGATCCCAGAAAATACTAAAAACCAACACCTAAGTGTCAAATTCCGATATGTAAGGGCCCATACTCCCCACGAATCAATTTTTGACATCTTATATGTGTTATAACCAATAAAAAGTTAAAGATCAACCAAATTCTGGTCAATGGGGGCCCATACTCCCCAAAAACCAAAGTTTGGAGTCCATTCTATAAACATGCTAAAACAAACATACCATATCACATGGCATGTATTTATCAAGAAACTATCACAACAACATGCTTTATTAGCATAACAAATATCACAACAACATGTGAATTTCTAATGCACCAAATGGCAAGGAAACTATGCATGGCATGTGATATCTAGCATGTGCCTATATGATGCATGAGATGACATACCCTCATATCATCGAGATGCAAGTAAATAGAACCCACAGATAAAATATAAACTTCACAATCTCAAAGTGCATCACCCAACGGTGAAAACATATGAACTGTAAAATTGCAAAATCAAAATAATGCAAAATACGAGGAAGACTAGATTTTCCATGTAAACGGGTTAACTACGCCTGGGAAAAAATTATTACCAACTATCATTCCGTCCTATCCCTGACTATGGCTCCAAATTATAATTCATAGAAACAAAACGCCTCTGATACAACATTGTAACGTCCCGGACCCGGGTGACACGCAATGGGTGCCCCGAGCCCGGTTCGCCACGTGACCTGAAGCACATTTCTCCAAATGCCAGAGGCTGCCGACTTGCAGCGAGGGCCCAAGTCTGATAGTGGGGAATCGATTCCCTCATTTTTCAATGTTTAGTGCAGCGGAGAATCTAGATAAACATACACGACAACAGAAGCAGTAAACATACACAACTGAATAACTACAGCAGTGGATATAACCAACAATATATAAGTGATGATGCTACATGTTTCATGTTGTAAGAAAACAACCAGAACATGTTATACATCATTATAGTACAACAAAATACAGAGTACAACAAAACAATTAAGCAGCTGGCAGCGGCATCGCGAGCCTAGGCTCGATCCCATGCCCTCTTACTCCTCTGAAATAGTCAAGTACATGTATAGGGACTCTTTCCCCTATCTACACAAGCAACAACGTAATATGTTTGGTCTGAAAAGCATGACCCAAACAGGATGTGAGAAATATATCTCAGTAGGCACCCACCAAAGGCATGTGCCTAACAACATGTAAGCATGCAACAACAGTGTGCTATAATAAAATGCAATAAAGTAAGAAGTAATAAAAAGTGACTTACTTAACAACTTAATTGCCATTTTACTATTCATTTAATTCATTTAAATTAGTAACATTCTTGTGCTCAACAACACCAAGCCCTCAGGCCAACCAGAAACATGCCCTCAGGCTAAAATAGTAAACCAGGCCCTCAGCCTTGCCCTTAGGCCATACAAAATCCAACCCGCAGGTATTGCCCTCAGGCGTAATAGAAATTTCCCTCAGGCGTAGGAAGTGTCACCCTCAGGAACAGAAGTCACGCCCTCAGGCACGAAAGGTTGCCCACAAGTGGAATAACAACAACCCTCGGGCTAAAACAGTCACGTCCTCAGGCTAATACTGTACAATGCCCATAGTATAATCACAACAATGCCCTCAGGCTAAACAGGTAACCGGGCCATTCCCAACAGGTAAACAAGAAATAACAAGAAATTACTATCAAGGCAATTCTACAATTACTATATTAAAGTCATACCCTCGGGTATCCAGTCCAAACGGCTAAACAGTGGAACACACCCCTGGGGTGGTTTCGAATCCATGAAACGATCCCAACAATAATTTTCTTATCACAGTTTAATCACCTATGAACTTCTATGAATTAAACATAGCAACGGCCTCATCCACATGACACCCCAATAGGGGTTTGGGGCATGAAAACGCACAAAACACACAGTAGTTGGAAAAATAAACACCAAGCCACCTACCTTATTCGCCAACGAACGCTATACCCGAACTTAGACTCCAGAAACTCCCAAGAATGGTGTAGATCTGACGAAGAACAAAACCCATTCAAACGTATATAACTTCCCCTCGGGAAATAATTGGTAAGAACAGTACCAGGAGAGGAGAGGGATTACCTGTGCGGTTCCAACGAGATCGTCTGAAGCCAAATCGGATTCTAGAAAAACACTCGGCGGATCATCAAATGTTTGACCTCCTCCTTTGGCTCCAAAATGGCTCAAATGCCTCCTATTCCAAATAAGGAGGCTACTGCCTATTTTAAGCCGAAAAAACAATGTACACGATGTGTACTTATGAGTACACAGTGTGTACTTCTTTCATTTAACTGTTCATTTAGCGGCACAACCACACTGTTCATCCGTTGACATGAGTACACGACATGTACTGTCGCCCAGCTGGCGGCGACGCCACTGCCTTACTATTTAAGCCTGCCGACTGGCTACACGGCATGTAGTCGGTTCCTACACCCCTTGTCACCAACATGGTTACACGCCCCGTGTACTCATCCCAACATGGAAAAAAGTACACGGCGTGTGGAAAAATTACACGGCGTGTAGTTCCAAAATTTAGGATTTTCCCCATTTTCCATATTTCTCAAAAACATTTAAGGAAATGGAAAAAGAAGGAGCTAGTACCTCTAAAATAAGAACCTTTTTCTTACACCATCGATCTATCATGATAGACACATCATCCATTATATTATAACAACGAACTATGCCATCTTCACAAAACCACCCCTGGAACATAGAAGATAAGGGGATCCCCCGTTTCATAATTACTATTGTAAGCCATATAGTCCCCAGAAAAATGAAATATGACCAAAAAAAGTGAGGTATCCACTCCATATAACAACAGATATATAATATTCAGGCATCATGGAAGAATCCTGGATGATTTCAAAACCTTACGGTTTATTGTTTCATCCTATGTATGTATTACCCACTCTATATTCATCAATGAAGTCCTAAAATATTTTATATAAATTTAACAATATATCAAGTCAATGAATTAATACTCAAAAATATATATGATCTCAATTCATGGTAAAAATGAAGTGATAGGACCCCATAAGCATGAATCCGGTGTTTTCTAATATTACATTAGCTGGATTACAATGAATCAAATCCTGGAGGACCAAATAGTTTTTCTTGTATTGTTTAACAAGATTAACACATCTGTATTTTATTAATAATGAATACATAATTGGAAGATATTTTTTTTCTTTTGACGTTAAGTATATTCAAAATTAACATATCCATGAATTCTAATTACATTCATAGATTCCAATGGAATAGAAAGAAACTAATAGGGACATAATATTCCTTGTATGGGTAAATATAGTGGAAAAAATAACGAAACAACTTGAAAAATAATTATAGAATGTTAGAAATTCAAGAATACATGACATGCAATAAATAAACTGATATGGAAGGGTTTATACAATGTGATTTGGTAAATAACTAATCACACATTCAATTTATAAAACTAGATGAGGTGTAATAAATATGGGAATGTAAGAAACTGAAAAAAAACCATTTATTCAATAAATTATTATTTAAATGAATCTATATACTTTTACATAGTTAATATATGTTAGATAATAAATTTTTAATTAAACTTTAGGAATGGAATAATTACTTGAAGTTCAGTCTATGGAATATGATAACCAATAAGGTCTAGACTTATCACTCGGATGTTTAAAACTATAGTTATAAACTAATTAAATTTTTACTACTATGTTTTATTCATAGATCAAGTCTTTGCATCGAGTGGATTTATATAGTCTAGTCCCCACACATCCCTTCTTGTACAAATCATACCTCATATATCAATTAATATATTAAATTAATAATCAACATATCTTCTCAAATTATTTTATAGAATAATTGATAGAAATTTATAAGTAATTCCATAGTAAAATAATTTTCAAGGTGAATTTTGTTTGTAGAAATGGTATAAGATTTTGGAAATAGTCATATCCATTATATATAATATAGGTAATTATTGAATTTTTAATATCTAGTGATCATATTAAATTGAATATTTCAGGGGGACTAAAAAATGAGTAAATAATTTGAATTTCAATTCTATCCTTGAAATAATCAATAAAAATAATATTGAATGTAAATATAGTTGTATCAATAAAAAATATCCCAAATAAAGTAAAAATGAAGTTTTTTTCTATAATTAATTGAAATATTATAAAATTATCTTCTAAAAATTATTGAAGAATATAACATTGTAATTTAGAAAAAGATTTTAATTATACATTTAATCGAATATATCTTTTCAACTTTAATTTATTAATACTAACATTTTATATAATAAATGGATGATTCAATTTTGTTTTGGTGAGTAAATCCATACATGTCGTATAAGGAAAAACTATATTTTTCACAGTAAAAAGTATCGAAGAATTCTTTATTCATAATGAGATGTGAATATGTTTTTGAAAACAATATTTAAAGACAAAAGGGTAAAAGATTAATTAATAAATAATTTTATAGAGGTTAAAAGAATTTCTGAAAATCATTTTTGAAAAATTAGTTTTTAGATGAAAAGGGGTTCTCTGACTAAATTGGGAAATACAATTTTTTTTATTAAAATAATTCCTAAAAAAATTTCTTTTCAAAATTGTGTAAAAATGAAACTATTAATTGAAATAGGTCATGAATAACCATATGGAAAAAAATTGAAGGTTTTACTGAATGTTGATCTTATAAATCAATTTAATTAAATTTCAATAATAAGGAATATTAAATAAAATGAGAGTGTAAAATAAACACTTTGAACGATGATAAGGATGATGTTTGAATTGAAAAATTAATTGATTATCTGTATAAACATAAAATCCACATATACATAGTTTAAATATTTTGATTGGTGATCAAATGCATTATACCCAATAAAATATATTATTAATGATAATGTGGACGTTATATAACAAAATGAAAATGAATCGGGAAATGAAATTATTTACCACATGACAACTATTATTTCAAATACATTACATTATATAATTCATATTGTAAAATATAACATGAAGATAAGATAATTCATGATATAATATATCAATATGATTAGAAGATACATTATAATTAATGATGAATTTTACATGTTTTTCCGAGATTTAATAACCTAGATTAAAATCCTTTATTACATGGTAAATTTGGAATTATAATACCCATAAAAAATAATTTATAATTAAAAGAAAAATAAAATGAATATAAATTTATTCATGATAAAAAATATAATTTGTTCAGTATTATAACCAAATTTAATAATTAACTCATCTAAATGGTTTAAGCTTCAAAAAATGAAAAGTTAGACAAGAGTCCTTCAACCTATGTTTCATTTCAGTGGAGTTTTTTATAAACTATAGTATAATTTATATTAACATGAAAATAACTTTTACCATAACCATATGAATATTTAAAATATCACATGTAAACTTATTATAATATCTTATTAGCCATTTTTTTAATTAGAAGGCATTATTTTAAATACATTATGTTCTAATTCCCTAGATTGTCACCTATGTTCAAAGATGTTTTTTTCTTATTACCAAGATAGTTAATTCATCATATAAATATATTAATCCATTTTGTTAATGTGAACTATTTTGAGTGAGTATATATTTATATTAATCAATAGTAAAAGGAGATAAGAAATTAAATTTATCATTTATTAATGTATTAGGCCAAACATTCACATGAATTGTACATCATTTTCATTGACATATTTTAATACAAGGACAATTAAATATTATATGTTTATATTATAATTATAGAACCATATTTATTTTATATTAGTCACATTATATTTTTAAAACCATACTTAATATAATTCATGTATATCATGAAGGAATCACAATGTTTTGTCGAGGTGGTAGTCCACACGTCCACAAACAATCTTATCGTATAGCCATAATATTTTAAAAAATAAATGTATGTGTTATATAAATAATTTATTATAATAAATAAATTATAAAAATAATATATTTAATATAAATATATATATTCCAAAATAATTTCAAACAATGAGAGGAGGTATTGAAAAAATCAACAACATAATTTTTTTAGGTGGTAGTTCGATGATTACAAGAACAAAAATTTCATTACCCATTATATTGAAGTGTGTGTATGTTTTGTTAAAATACTCATAGTAATTATATTTTCTTTTTTATTAATTTGAGGAAATTAAGAAATATTTGAATATGAATATATAATGTGGTTTTTAATGAATTTAAAACTAAATCTCTTGTTGAATAATTTTACGTTTTTTTGGGTAACTCCTTTTGGTTTTCACCGAAGGGAATAATTTGATGTATAAAATCATATAGTTTGGATTCAAAATTTAGTATAGTTATTGTGGAAGCTTACTAGATCATATTTTTGAATAATATTGATTTATAGGTTTGAATAAATGCGATGTGAGACTACATTTTTTATAGTAGAAGAGGAGTGACATTCATGTAAATTTTTGAAAAATGAATTACACACAACTTTTTCCCATGTATGTTGGTTACAATAATAGACCAATCTATATAAAAATGATTATAGGGTAAAAATATATACATTAAATGGATCTTGGTGACATTTATTGGTCATTATGGATTTATGGTTAATCTATAGTCACTTTTTTAGTTAATTTAGTTCATAATATTATAAATAATTTAAATTACAATCAGTAATATTTTGAAAAAAACACTATGTTTATTTCATCATAAAATATAAACTATAATTAATATAATTAGTGTATCGATTTTATCAAATTACAATCACATTATTTATATAAATTAACATAAATTTAATATTGTAGATGATCTAACAAAGCATGTTGTTAAAATTACAATATTCAAAAATATGGGATGTATTTATATAGAATTTCTTGAGAAAATGTTTCCAATTTCATTAAATAGATTAAAATATGTATAATGTGTCTAATTTTAAATCATTACATATTTATAATATAATTTATCCTTATAAATAAATTATCATACGAAGTAGTTTTGAATTAAAATTTAGTATTTTTGTCTATTCTTCAAAAAATAAAACTTGTCATGAAACAATCAAATATACACCCTAATGTAATTTTAAATTATTTTTTGATCAATGATGTTTATTTTTGGTATAAAATTAAAATATGGTAAAGTAATTATATTTTATATAGGTTCTCTAATAAAATTCTATAAGATTTCATTTATTTTAATAAATAAGAATTTTAAGAATATAACAAAAATTGTTCTTACCTATATCATAAAAAACCTATTTGAAGAACCTAAAAAATATATTTAACATATATTTATATATATTTCATTAATATCAGAAAAAATATTAATTTATTTAATTTATTTGGATGATAAAAAATTGTAATCCTAAAAAAAATTCATTTTTGATAAATTTATTCCTAAGTTCATCTTTATTTAATTGTTAACCAATCAGTTAATATACTATTTTTATAGACCATATATTTTCATAAAATAATAATTAATTTTCATAATATCTAATTTAATTGAAATGATATATTGTATAATATAAAATAAATATATTTTAATATTAACTTACTTTTTGGTAAAACATAGCCTTGCATATAATGTGATTTATCAAGAAACTTATTGTTCTATGTAATGCAATATAAATAAATATTATTTTTCATGGAATGGTATAATATGGGTGAAATTTATTTAATATATTAAATATTCTATAATTTCTCAATATATTTTATTCCATTCAATATTTTTTGTTGTTTTTCATACACATTATCGAATAAAAAGTTACCCACATAGTTTTTTTTGGTGTTACATTAACCAAAACATAATTAAATTGAATTCCTTAAATTTATAATTTTCCTTAGTATTAAATTATTACATATTTCTTATTCTTAAATCCCAAATAATGGAAAGGGTTTATAAGATATCATCATGGATAAATATAATTGGATATACAATGGCCACATGAGATATCTTATTACTAGTTCCCTAAGTATGTTAACATCAGAGGAATGTGAAGATATAAAATTAAGGAAAAAGCATAATTATTTATATGGTTTAATTCAGTTCATCAATAAAAAAAATTTAATTCTCAACTGAAAGATAAGGTCTCAAATCTATATATCCGAGAGGATTTAAAAATATATCGATTAAAATGAAATTAAGGACATATGACACAATTTTCATGATTTTCATACTAATGATGAGGAATCCATTTATTGAAAATGAATTTACTAACACGATACATATCAATTTCATTTGAAAAATTTTCGTATTTGTAAATTATTTGATAAAATTATAATACAACCATTAATTCATTAAAATTGATATCTAAAAATTAAATTGTATTCCTAATGAAACAAAAATTCATGATTAATGGATATTAATGCCCATAAAGAGTTAAAAGTACCGCTATATATCACTAAAAACATTTCAAATCCAACATAGTTAATATAATATCTTACAATGCTAAAAGGACACTATTTTCCATCATTAATAATTATTTTTTAAATTGTATAACTACAAACACTGACATATTACCTAAAAAATTTTATAGTTTAGTGGTTTTCATGAAAACATTATCGTCATTAGGCTATTGGTTCATGTCTCACTGAAATTATGGACTAGTTAGGACAACATATTACATAGAAGATTTCCTTCTATAAAAAGTATTAATATAAAATCCAAAATTAATATGAACTAAATCCCTGAAATTAAATAACTAAATATCATTTTACCTTTTTTATCAATATAATCTTTATAATTAAATAATTCATACATTTAATTCATCATATCTAGTTCCATATGTTGGAGTTTATCCGATTGAATAGGTAATTGCCTTAGTTAATTCCATGGTTCCACACATTGAAGGCTATAAAATAAAAATGGATCATTAGGATTAGTTTTATTTCCTTCCTTCATACTCAACATTATTCCTCATAAATTGTTTTCTCTATGAACTCATTTACAACACATAATGATTTTATCTATATTACTGAGATATTTTCAGAGGTGTCTCCTTACACATTTGTTTCATAATAGAAATGAAGCCTTCTTTTCACTATGTTCTCCACTACTGGAGATCATTAAAAAAATACATCAATATATTCTTTGGAGAGTTCAATAGTTGTTGAAGGAATATGTTATTATTAATATTTGAGAAATAAATATTAAGAATGAACATGATATCTTTTAATCTAGCTGACAACACATGTATTTTCTCATTTCTACCCTATTGTCCATCATTTTCAATTTTAACATTACTCCATCAGGATCCATCCATTGACTAAAACAAGAAAAAATTGTTTATGTAATTATAGTCATATTAATAAAAAATTTGAATCATTAATTGGAAATCAAATTCACGACACCATAGATTCAATCTTAAACACCATATGTTAGAGATATATTATTTATTTTCATTATTTATTCAAATAATTCTCAATTGTTTCTAAAACATGTGAATTATTTAACATATCCCATAGGAGTTTAAAACCTAGTGCATTGTTTGACCCATATTCATTTTCCAGGTTATGCTCGAGACATGACCAATTCACCTTTTCAGATATGTTACCCCAAAGAACATATATTCAAGAACTATGTCAACTTTTAGTTGCAAAGAGGGATGTATTTATTTGAATACCCCAAAAATATCTACATTTTCAAAATTCTTGTATGTTATTCTAAACATATCATTAATTTATACTTTATCAATATGTTATCTAATATATATTTTAATAAATCTAGATCCCAATATTTCTAATAAACATCATCTAAAAACAATTATAGCGACACAACCCCCGAACCCTAGAGTCAGTGTCTACTACCATTATAAAAGAACAATAATAAGGAATTCAATATTAAAGGATCATATATAATTTTATTATAGGTAAACTATATGTATAAATGTGTCTTTTATTATAATGTAATATTGTCATTACATCATAATATTTTTCATTCAACCATAAATTTATTCCCAATAAGCACATATTTTTTAAAAAAATTCATACCACACATCATGGATTCATGGGGAATGGAAAAAAATATAATGGGTTGAAATGATGAGTAAGGGTAAATGTAATGGATGAAATATTAAATCATTGAGAATGATAATTAGGGAATTTTATATATCTTAATACGCATTCCATGTAATCATGAAACCTTGATGAATGTGCATAAGAAATTTGGAAGGGTAAATAACTAAAATCATGTTCCATTTAAATAAATTGGTGTAGAATAATAAATAAGAAAAGTCATGAAGCTGAAAACACTACCAATTTAATCAGAATACATAGAATGAATTTCATCCATATTTCTTTTTGATGCGAAATAATAATGGATAATATATATAACATCAAAATTAAGTAAATTATTAATTATTATTTGTCATGTTTGAGGCACTTCAAAACCAATAATATCATTTCCTTTCATAAGAATTTTTATCCTATAGGTAGAAACATTTTTAAATCACAAAAATAATTTTTCTCATTAGAACTGGTCGATGCATCAATGGCATAAAAAATGTGTTATCACCACCAGTTACTTCCTAACCAAATAATTTATCATATATCAAGTGATATATTAAATTGATAAAAATTATTTCTTATCAAATATGTGCATTGAGTAAAAGTATATATTTATAAAATATTCTCTAATCAATCACATAATTTTCAATGTTAATTAAATATATAGTAATGTTATATTTTTAATGAAATAATAATATCTATTATAAATGACAAGGATAATTATATGAAATGGAATGTCAAATTATCATAGGAAATTTAATATTTCAACTGAATTAAAATTTAATAAAGGATATAAATATATATACTATATATGAACAAAATAATCATAAATTGTCAAGAGTAATAATACGGATAATATCAGTACAATATATTCTTATTGGAGTAAAAATAATGGATTTTGGACATTTATTATTGGAAGTGTTATGAATTAATATTTTGAAAAAATGAAAAAAGATTCCTTTTTTCTATGAAATATATTTAAAATATTATTTTATGAATATAACTTTTTAAAAACTTTTTTTAACAACCATCCATTTAAAAATGAAATTAAATATTCAATGAATTAATGGCTATTCAATCTATATATTTCAAACAAGGTAACTAAAACATTTAGTTTTAATGATAAAAAGGTAAGAAAAAAGCCTTGTTTGGATAGAGACAAGGATAATCCATTGATAAAAAAGTAAATGAAAATAGGGTTAAAAATTTGAATAGTAGATAATTTTTAAAATTATAATGAAAAATTTGAAAACCATTTTGGAAAATAGGGTTTTTATAAGAAACTAGGTTCTCTAGCAAAAGAGGGAAATGATGTTGGGTTTTATTAAATTAATTTCCAAAAAACATTTATGTGTTAAATATTTGAAAATATAAATTTTTCATGAAATGTTCATTAATAACCATGTGATAAGAAAATAAATGGGTTTATTGACTATTCATCATATATATTACATGCATTTTATTTTAATAATATGAAATCTCAAAATTAATCAGATTTTGAAATAAAACCTTTAAATGATCATGCTGATGAAGTGAGAAATGATCGACGAATTGATTATAGTTAAAAACTATAAATACAAATATAATAAATTTAGAAACATAAATTTTTAGTCAAATTCAATATAAAAATGATCATATAATATAAATGGAAACGATAAAGTAATATCACCTAGTGAAAAATAATCGGTTTATGAAAATCATTTTTCGCAAGGTAACATTTGATTAAACTCCCCTTAGAGTAAATATTTAAAATTAAAAATAAAAATAACATCAATAAAAATGTATTCATTATATTATATATCAAATGTTTCATTATATACAATACACAAAAGATATAAGTTGTGAATACGCAAATTTTATCATTGTTTTAAAAAGTTAGATGAAAATCATATTCCCCGTTTTAAATTTTGAACTATAATACTAATGAAAGATATAATTTCAAATGAAAATATAAATACCACGAATATAAATTTATTTATATTGTAGAATACCATTAGGGATGTTTCTAGATAATACAAAATAATTATTTTGTGAAAATGTTGTATACCTCATGGAATGAATATTGACAAAATATTCCCTTCCTTAGTGTTTCTATTTGGGTGAACGTAGATTAAAATCATGAAAGGTTATATTTTAAATACAAACAAAATCATTTTCTGAGGTGGTAGTTCTTCGTACACAAGAATGATAAGTTCAATAATAATTACATGGAAATCTGTTTATGTTTATGTAAACAACATATAATAAAAAATTCCAATTATATGTATTATAAATATATTATTATATAATAATGGAATATTATTTTTTTTGGGGTCGAGAATAAAAATAACACAAATTTTATTGATGAATGATGTCTTGTATTCCTTGGATAAGAAATTTTATATTATACTAAATGGATTAATTTGATTGGTTTATTCAAAATGTAAGTACTCATTGTTTATGGTAGTGTTTTTGTGATATTATTTTATCATATTTTGGGGGAAATCATTGTTGAGTTGTTTGATAAATAGTAATGGTGAGTTCTTTTTTACAATGGAGGAGTAGTCACATTCATGTATATATTTTTAAATGGAATTCCAGCCACATTTTCCCGTGTCATTTTTCTCTAATAATGATCCAAATTCAATATAATGGTTTATATAGTCTAGTTAAGTACTTCTAATGGATTTTTATATTTTTCTAGGTATTTTCACATATGTTTAAAGTTTTGACCCTTGATAAGTAAATGTTCTTCTTGATCACTATAATTAAATTTAATTACATTTACAAATATTTTTTGGCCAAAAACTATGTTTAAAATATTCAAAAATCGAAATTATTCTTATTAAAATTATTTAATCCATTTATAAAAATTCCTAACATATATGTAGAGGAACTAATTTAGAATTAATCTGAATGATGAGATGATAATGAGAGGTTTTACAGTAAAAATTTACGAAAGAATAAGATGGGTTTATATCCAATATCAATGAAAATTAATTCCAATTAACTTAATTATATTAAAATATGTAAAATTTATTTAATTTTACATTAAAAAAATTTAAATTATAACTTATCATTAAAAATTAATTAATCTAAATAAATTTTTCGAATTAAAATTAATTATTTTTCACTATTATTCAAAAAATGAGTCTTCTATGAAAAAATACCACAAAATCAACCTATCCTATGTTTTATGTTACTATTTCAAATATTAAGTGTATATATTCTTCTAAAATTTATAAAAGTGGAAAATGTATTTAAATATGTTCTCCATTAAAAAGAAGTAAAATTTAATTTTTAGAAAAATGTATTTTTTAATAGAATTTGTTTTATAATTATCTTATTCTTATCAAACCTATCTATTTAATATAAAAAATATTTTGAAGAATATATAATATAAATATTTTAAAAATAACATTTAATAATAGTAATGAACTTAATTTTTTTGGCTACATGACCTGTGTAGGATAAAAAATAATTTTTTCTATTAAATTGTAACTATATTCATTTCGAATGAATTAGAAACGAAATATTTTATAACATATTTTTTAAGACCACATATTTTCATATAATTTTTAATAACATTCATTTAATATTATTTAATTTTTTTTAGATATTTTTATATAAAATAAAATTGTTTTAATTATTATTTTTTAAAAATGTGATCTGGAATGTAATGTGACACATGGAAGAAAATCATTATTTTGTGAGTTGAAAGATATATAATTATTGTGTGAATTTTAAGATATTTTATATGATATGTTTATTTAAATTATTTAATATACCATAATTTCTCTATAGGTTGTATTTATTTATTTGTTTGGTGTTGCGTGGCATACACATTGTCGAATGAAAATATACTCTCATAGATTTTTGTGGTGCTACAAAAAAGATTGTAAACTAAAATATTCTCAATTCATATAAGTAATACTCTAAAATGATTAGTGTATAATTTTCCAAAAAATAAGAACTTACTATGTAGATGAATATGGTCTAAACTGAAAGAAAATAAACTACAACACAACACAGTAGTAGAACAAATTTTTATTATGATGTATTTTTCATGTATATTATTTATGATAGATATGAAAATCTCAAAATGTGAATTTTTATGTCACTTTTTCAATGAAAACCCTAAAAAATAAAATTTCACATCATTTTTCAAAAAAATATTTCAAAACATTCTAATTATCTTCTAATCAAAATCAGTTCAATAATTTCACTAATGTGAATAATCCATTTTTATGTCATTTATAGTGTAATAGACCAAAATGAAAGGTTAATACCCAATTTTTACAACTTTTATTATATTAATGATGTAAAAAATCGTTTAATCATCTATAAATTGATTTAGGGTTCATTATGCTCTCTTTCTGTATTGGCCTGGGTTTTTGGGGTCCATTACTTTGTAAAAATCTGATTTTGGGTTTTCTGGTCTAGGAATCTCAGTGAAGTTTGGCCAACGATAGGCCTACCGTTAGCCTTACCCTACTGGTAGCAGGCCTACCAGTAGCTTGGTCTACCAGTAGCCTTAGCCTACCGATAGCTCTGTTTACATGTAGCTTGGTCTACCGGTAGTCGCAGCCTACATGTAGCTCTGTCTACCGATAGCTCGGTCTACTGGTAGCTGTTGTTACCAGTAGCTCTGTCTACCGCTAACACGGTCTACCGGTAGCTACGGCCCACTGGTAGCCCGATCTACTGGTAGCTGCAGCCTACCAGTAGCTCGGATACCGGTAGCTGTTGGCTACTGATACCTCGCGGCTAGCAGTAGCTCTCACCCGCTAGTAGCTTTCAGCTACCGGTGGCTCTGGCCTACCCTCGCTGGTTCTTTCCACTGGCGCTCCTTGCGCAATTAGGGGGTTTCAACCCAATTTTGAATCCATTAAGTGTGTTTTAAAGCCCGGTAATGCCCATAAATGTTTTAATTAAATATTTAATGAATTAAACTAGTGTGAGCAGTGGTTAAAACCACCCGACCCCCTTAATAATGTATGGGGCCATGTGGTCAACCCACAAACTCCTCTCCTAACGTGGTTTGGCATTATTATCTCAACCATCCGCGACCCTAATAAACTAAGGGTTAGCTATGGTTTCTTCTTTTCTCGATCACCCTTTTCTAAGAGTACCCTTCTTCCAGATGAACAGATTTCCGTTTGGACGAGCCTCATCGGTATACGTGAAGTTCCGCCACTGCCTCAGCATAGATCGTTGATCCAACAGAAAGAGAAATCTCCTTTGTCTCTCCCTTTTTGTGTATCATGCGGGGTGGTCATGCTTTTGTATCTGTAGAATTGGATAAAACATGCCTAAATAAACATAATGAAAAAATCATATAAATAAATAAGGGTGGTTGTGATCATTGATTCTATTTTATTTTATGACCATCTTGATGAATTGTGTGGGCTTACGACTACTGAAAATCATGGCTGTTGGTGGTATTTCACTGTGAATTAATGAACCACTGGTAATGTTTTAAATGGCTTGTTTGTGGTTGTGAACTGCTGCCATGAAAAGTAAATTGGTTGATTAAGTATATTCGGCTAAGTAAATTGGAAGCACAAGGATCAACCCTTCTGTGATAACCCCTGGTTAAATACACAGAATTGAAATCATGGAGTGTGTAAAATCTTTTAAATCTGAAAATACAGGCATGGCCCTGCTTTGTGTTGGTGGTGGTGGTTTGGTTGTTTTCTTTTATGGGATGGTTGCTGGGTGATGTCAGAGGGGATGGGATTCCCTATTTTATATTCTCGATGGTTGTAAAATTGTGTATGGGATCCCTTGTTGTTATGTATTCAGAGGTTGTGAGTTTCAGACCGGGATATTACCTTGTTTATATCACAAATTGGGGTGGGATCCTCTGTTGATGAGAAACCTTTTTGGGGGGGAAACATGTGGGCAGTGTCTTGGGGTTGTCTTTGGTTCCAGTACATTGAGGGATCTCTCTTATCCCTTTGTTTGTGCTTATGATATTAGTTTCCCAGTAGTGCATGAACTTATTTAAACATTATCACTGAACATGAAAACAAGAATAGGACAAATGGGTTTTGTTGGAGAGATTCGTGACGCAGACTTGAGTGCTGTTTTGATCTGTAGGTTGTCTGAAGAAAAACCTAACATTGGGTGACTTCTTGTTATCTATATATATACTTGTAGCTTTGTGTTTCTTATTCGCTCCCCACCCAAGTTGAGCACTTAGTGCCGAACACCCCCATTTCATTGGGGAGGGTGTTTTTCCTAACACTATTTTTAGTGGTTGGTTATTAGCTCTTTTTCTGCTCCCTTTCCCGGATATCCTAAGTATCTTCGGACATGCTGTGATGGACTAAGGTCCATTATTAGCCCAAGAACCTTCGGGTGGTGTAGTGTGGTGTTTATGATCCAGGTGTGTGCGGGCATGTAATTTCCCAAGTATCGTCGGGATGAGACCCAGGGGTATTCGGGCATGGCTGTGGATCTTCTAGCTAATGTGTCTTCGGGTGTGGTGGTGGTTGTTCTGGCCTAACTATTTGCAGGCATGGTTACGTGTGACAGTTGTGGCCCAAGTGTTTGCGGGTAGGATTCGGCAGTTGGACTGCGTGCAGTTGTGGCCTAGGTGTGTTCGGGCAGGTGTGGCTGTGGGACTGCAGTGAGAATGGCAGGATTGGTACGATGCATAGGATGTCTCAATAACCAGTGGGAATGTGGCGCGGGGTTCCTAAACAACGATGTGCACTTATTATATATATTACTTGGTTTGAGTTACATGGTTAGTGTAGCCGGTTAGTGAGATGGGTGAACTCTTTCATAGTAATGGTTTTCTGCTTCTCACAGGACTTTAGTACGTTCCCCCACTGGTGCACGAGAGTCTTTGGTTTTCCCTACAAAGTGTACTTGTATGGTCACCCTACGTATATAAAACTGCTTTCAGGATTCCAGGAGGACTTTTGGGATCGCACATGACAATACTAGCTTGGATCTTTGGGGCAGTCGCAGTTGCAATTTTCATTATTTGGTAGTTACCCTTGAAGTCACTTTTGTACCTTGTGGATTTTACATTTGGAACCTGCATGTGGGAATGGTTTACTTTTGGAATTAAATTTTATTTTCTTTGGTGTTATTGGGTTTCATCATCTTATCTCATGATCCGATAAAACAAAAAGGGTAATGCCTTCCATTTGTGTGAAATTTTCATACCCTTGGTTATTGTCGCCACTCCTGGACCTATAGAAGGTGCGTTTCAGGGGTCATTATCTCTCCTTCATCTAAAATAAGGAAGGGCTTTGAAACCTTCTAACCCTTCTCTCCATTTGGTGAAGGCGGGTTGTGACACTTTCATTATCACATCATTGGTCTCGATTCTCTCTCACATAAGCACTAACTACATGGTTCATTGGATCTGATTGTCTAATATCACGTTATGATATTAATTAAGATGTATGTTTCAGCCTCATGTTACACATCAATTTTATATCTCAAGGAAGGCTGAAATTTTTTACTTTTCTCTCTTTTTGGTCTATCATTATCTTGGAATCTCTATCTGACAATTGTTTTATTAGGTTTTCTTCATTCTCACATTATCATATTCATACAATCCTGAATTTTTATCTTCATCAGGAGTTCGATGATAGATTTTTTTTATCTCCAAATAACTCTAATAATGGATTTAATATCTTTTATAATATGTTAAATTGAGTTTCTGGATTTTATTTACAGTATTAATTAGATGTTCTCATTCCATATAATTTTCATTATAATGATTAATTTAAAATTATTTAATATAATATTTCATTCTATGGTGTATTATTTGGAGATAATATAGGATGATTTTTTGATCTTCTATATTTACATTCAATTCAATGACATGAGATTTAAATTAATTGGGTGATGCTATCATAGACTGATAATTTAAATTTACATATTTTTGGCATATAGTAGAGCTGATAAATTCTATATCATGCATTTTTACATCACGAGATTCATTATGCAATATGTTTTTTATAGATATATCATTAAATAGATTGTAAATATGAATTATAAATAGACTGAAAGTATTTTTTAGAAACTAGATTATAGATTGAAATTGGTAATTAGTTGTGAGTAATATTTATAATGATATTAAATGGAATTAAATTATTGTTGAATTTGTGATTGGTGTACTTTTTAAGGTACAAGAACAACTGAGTACCCTATTAGAGAGTACTATTTTATATATGATTTCCCATGAATAATGGTTTAATGTGAATTTTTTTAAACTAAGTCTCAATTTATTGTTAGATTATATTGTTAATTGAAATATTGAATTGATTTTTTTTTTATAAATTACAAACTATGAATTAATTGTCCACATTCTATATACATTTTATGGATATATTCAAACATATATATTAATAATTTATTAATTTTATATTAACATGTTCTGAATTGAGATATTTTTTAATGAATCTATTTTTTTATTCCTACCACAAGAATAAATTTTCCAACAAATGTTTAATATTTTCCATAGAATGATTCCATTGAAATATTTATATATTGAAGTAATTTATAATCTCAATTTATTATAAATTAATACGATTAATTGTTAAATTAATTTTTTATATTTTTATATAAAATGAATCATAGTTGGATTAATACAGCTAGAATAGGAGATGAATATGAGGATGTGGTTGATTCGATTTTGGAATTTCCTAAATGAAATGTTCCAAACAATCGCATGATTTTATAATCATGCCAAAAAATATTAAATTTGAATATTTTTAAAAGAAGATAGATCAGATTTCAATTAATTTTAGTGGTTATAATTCAAGTAATAGACCTTGGATTTGGGAGAGAGAATCTGGTAGAATTTAAAAATTATTGAGGATGGTTATTTACATGATGATAAATATGATAAACTTGAGGAAATTATTTGATATATTGAAGTTGATTAAATTGTGAAATAACCAAAAAATGAGTGTTTATAAAGTGATATTGATAACCCATTATATATAGGTTAAACAGAATATGTGGTTTCATAAACAGTGTTATGATAGATAAACATGATGGAAAAACACAAATGGAGTGAGAATATTTTTACAAAGCTACAACATTTTGTTGAAATAAATTCTTCCTAAAGAGAATGATCTTACAAAATCACAATATAATGTCGAGAAACATTTATTCCCAATGTGTTTGGGTTAAAAGAAAATACACGATTCCATGAATAGTTGTTTGCTTTAAAGGACAAAATTTAAATATCAATAAGATTGTCTGAAATGTGGGACCTCATGTTATAAGTTGAATGAAAAATCACAACATGGTTGAGATGTTTTACAGACCCCTTCCTAGTAATTTTAGCATCATTAAATAATTTATTATTTTATACAGGTATTTACTACTTCACAAGATAAATTTTTTATTATTCCATATTGATAAGAAGTTATGGGATGGAAAAATTCATCATCCAACTGATTCTCAACAATGAATGAAGATTTATCACCAGGTTACTACATTCATAAATGACTTTAGAAATATCAAATATCAACTATGAATATATGGAATTGATCTATATCAAAGCCTTAATGGAACAAATAAGTCTTGTCCATTATAATTTAGCAATTTACCAATTATCTACAAAATATTGTATGAAGAGAACAAATGTCATGATGACTTTAATGACCATTTGACCAATACAACCTAGAAATGATAGTGACGTTTTTTTATTTTTTACATTAATTGATGATTTTAATTGTAATGGGAGGAAGGTATAAGTCCGTATGATTCTTATAATGGGGAATATTTTTAACTACATGAAATGATTATTCTCACTATGACACACTTTATAGCATATAGAAAATTGTCTGAAAAAAGTGTCATGTGGAATAAGGATTCTTCATTTAGTGAAAAAAAACATCATATTATAAAATTAATTAGGGAATATTAATATTATACATGGTTCATCTAATGGGTTTTCATATGGATTACACATATATAATATTAGAATTTTTTTCCAAATATCACATTATTTTAATATTTCTCAAAATCCAATATCCACAAATCTATATTGTTATAGGGTGAAAAACAATGATTTGTGATACGAAAAGACACAAAAATATGTTAATGATAAAAAAATTTCGAGGAATTGTCAATATATTTTGAGATACATTATTGGATATATCATGAGTTGAAACATAACATTTATGTCATGCATGTTGAGAATAATTTCTATGATATTTTGATTGGAAAATTGTAAGATATTTAATTAAAGATAAAAGATGAATGGAATGAATTAATGGATTTACACTGAATGAGACTACGTTTTGTGTTTGATCCCACAAAAGGTTGAAGGAGGACATTCCTAACCCTAGAATTTCATACCTTATAGAAAAGTGAGAAAACTACCTTTTATAAATGATTTCAAAATATCAATGTGACACATGGCTATTCATCAAATGTGAACAATTTTTTGTGTTTAATAGATTTGAAGTTGAATATTATGAAATAAAAAGATTTTCTTGTCATGATGCAATGGTTCCTACCAGTTATATTATGTTGAATATTTCCCACACATTTTAGAATGAAAATAATTAAGTTGTTTTTTTTAATTCAATTTGTAATATTGTGATTAAATATAATGCTTTGACCATTTGGGTAAATGAAGTGTATTCTATTTTTTAGAAATTGTATATGTATTTCTTACATCATTTTTTGATATCATGGTGCATTTAAAGGGTCATTTATTATGAGAGATAAATCATTTTAAATGAATATATATAATTGGATGTTTCCTTTTTAATGGTATATAACGATATTAAAGGGGTATGTTATGAATCCATGTATTTGTGAAGTGTCAATTATTGAAAAGTATATTTATGATGAGGATGTGACTTTTTTACAAGATATTTGTCTGATGTGGAGAACATCAAATTACTAGATTGTTGCATGAATGATTTATTTACGTGGGAAATTGGATTTGTGGGTTGAAAGTTATATAGTTGATATGTGAATAGATATCGAAGTTATAATTGTACATCATTAAAAAAATATAATTCAAAATAAAATATTATATTTTATATTAATTAGTTCAAACAATTTTATCCAATGAATATATAAATGAGAATTTTTAATGAGACAATAACACTATTTTTTCATTTTATAATGACACCATTCACAAAGATGGATCAGAAACATTTAGATGGATATTGGGATATCCATGATTAAATTTTATAATTGGGACTTTGTATGAAATTAATGGATATAATATTCATTTGAATGATCATGACAATAGAAGTGCTGTTCAAAATAGTAGTTTTTAGTGTTCACAAAAGAAATTCATTTTTCAAGTGCCAATGAAAAAAACCCAATCTCCACATAAAACTCATGTTTTGGAGTAATTGATGAAATAGGGAAGGTTGATTACATTAAATTTCCCCTTATACTATTTATGTGTAAATTTTTTATCCGTTACAATTGTGTCTGACATGCTGAATTTGGAATAAAAAAATAATACCTTTAACATGGAAATGCATGAATTTTTTTTCTATGATCAATCCAAAATGATGTAGGATATTGTTTTACAAGGAAAAAATTAGTATGTTGGTGATGATAAAAATGATAAAGATGATGATTTATGTCTGATCACATTAACCATTGATTGATGAAAATATAATATTGATGAACATGTTGAAGACACGTCTTGTCCAATACAAAATGATCATAAGTAATGAATTTTTTAAAATAAACGTTAATAAATTCCTAATATTACAAGTTTCATATTTTTAATTATGGTTTACATTTTCATATATTGCAAGTTACATATATTAATTAATTTTTATTTTTGAAATCAAGTATTATAACTGTTAAGTTAAATTGTTTATTTATATTAGGGATATTTTTTTAGTATTCTATGATTACCATCACGTAACATATCAAATCATTTATTATACTAAATAATAATTATAAGATATTTAATATTAAAAAAAATTAAAATATATTGTATACGTTTATATTATAAATGAATTTTTTTCTATAAAAATAATTTAACAGGTTTGTGATTTTTTACTATCACATTTCATCTATCATTAATATTCTGTAATATGCAGTCTTTATGTCATTTAAATTGACATTAACATTGGTAGAAATCTAGATAACTATAAAAAAATATAAATCATAATGTGTTAAGTTAAGTTTATATTTAATTTTTTTCATTATTGTTAATTTTATTTATCATTTGTATGTAATTATTAGATGTGTATATTTTGTACAAATTGATGATGCATTAATTATAATATAATGAAATATCAATCGTCTGATCAACCACATATTTATAGAGATGATCATACCCAAAACTATAGGTATTAACTTTCACATTATAATATTTAAGATATTAACCATCATTCTTTAGATGATAAATATACTTCCACTGGGGGTAAGACATCATGGGTTGGTAAAAGAAGGTCTACACAATTACCATAATTATTAGTTTCCCATATCTAGGAGTAGATGATACCATTAGAATTTAATGAAAATGATATTCCATTAGATCTAAATTCTAAACAATATAATACATTTGTTTTAGTATAGGGTAAATAAAATGACGGTATTTTTTATGATTCGAAATGTGTTGACGAATTGGCAATATCACTATTCTAGGAGTGTATTTTTGTAAGATTATTTGATATTATTTTACTTATCGTGAAATTTTTACTATAATATTTAATTTTTCCCCTTCTTATCAGATGAAATATAAATTACCTAACATGGAAGAGTTTGGAGGAATTTTTTTATCATTTACTGCTAAGAGTTTGACGAATTTTCAATCATCCCTCACATCCCAATTCATTTTTGAGATTAAACAGTATGAAATACATGTGATATATATATACATACATAAATATATATTATTTATGATGATAAATGGAAAAAATTTTATGAATGTATATTATAAGAAGTCCTTCTATTAAATGAAATTTTTTGTTTGTAGATGTTTTTTGTTAGTTGACATGTTAATTAGTTATTTATTCATTAATCATAATTCATAATTTACAAAAATAAATCAGAAATACTTAAAATAATAATTCAATAAATGAATACCATCATATTCTTTCTCATAGAGGGTATACATTATTGGATGAACACAAGAAAGAAGATAAAAATTCCAAAGCTTTGAACTCATTAATCATGATTTTTAGAGGATGATCCTCCACTTCCACTAGACATGAATAGTGAAAAAGGGAAAAAATGATTAAAAATGGTCAATATATTACAGAATACTCAAGATTTGTAGCTGATAATATTGTAAGAAGTTTATTTATTTATTTATTATGAATAAAATATATATATATATATATATATATCGTGATTCAATATCGATGTCTTCAAATATTCCATACAATAATCCCTAAAAGATCAGAGAACATAAAGGGTCATTATTTATAGGTTAGACCAAATATTTTAGCTGCAACATTCTGAATTCCCAAACAACTAGGCCATGTAAAAGGATACCCGGAAGGTGTATTGGTATGATGTTTTCCATATTTTAATGTATCTTCAAAGGATCATGTTTATAGAAAAATAGTATCTTTTGATCCCAAAGTTCAGGATATTAAAGCGATAAATGAAATGATTAGAGCTTTAGTACATATGATGTATATAGAAATGCATGGATGGTTTTCAAATACCGATCTGACTCATACACCTCCACCAGAAGATCCCACTCCTCTTCTTTATCCTACTCACACATCTATGTTTCATGATCCAAAATCCTTCTTATCCAACCCCAATACCCCATACTCCACATCTTCCATGTTATTGTGGGTTATATGTTGATGATAGTCATTATATTATTTCCTAAGGGATGATATATTATATCATTTATATCATTATTTATATCAATATTGAGATAGAGAATCATAGGTTCACACTATAGGATATTATATAGAGATCAAAAAAAATTACATGTCATATTGATGAGGTGAATATAGTAGGACAAAGTAGTGGTCATTTTTTTATTTTTTATATCTAGATTAATTCTGAATATTAGCATTTGTATATGTATATATATTATATTTTATTTCCTTTTTTATTAAATTTTGTTTTCTCAATGTATTTTTAATATATTTCTCTAATTTTTTAAATGAAATATTGTATAGGTATTGTAATACTACATATACAACATCAAATTCAATGTTTTATGACTGCCGATAATGATAGTAATTGTCTTGATCGATTATAATAAAACTAATTTAGTTATTGGGATTATATGACATTTCATTTGATGTATTTGTTACTGGGAATGCTATGAATGTTGGGATAGTGAAGAATAAAATCAAGGAATTTGTAGGTGGAGTTAAATTGGGAATCTACAGGATGGTAATTTTTTCCAATTAAGTCATTTAATAAATTTTGTTCATTCATTTAATTTATTGAAAATTTATAATTATGTATTATTGTTATTAGGTATGTATATATAATTTTTATAGAGCATGAAAATATAAATGTATATCGATTTATGGACCCAATGTTAATTTCAAATTTACCTTTGATAATGATTGATATTGAAATAACATTTTGTAAAATTAAATATTTCATAACAATGTCATTATTCAATGTTGGATGATTACATAATTTTAACGATATGAAATATTTCATCTCACAATGTGTTATATATCAATTTAAATTTTCACATATCATATTTTATTTTCTCTTATATTAGGGTTTGTTAAAGGTATGTTGTTTTTTATTCAGGATAGAAGACATTTTATTTGTTATGATCAATCAAAAATGGTGTGGAAGAAAATTTTAAGAATGTTTTTAACATTTAATTTTTCCTAATATAATTTTTTGGAAGTTAAATTGAATAAATTTAATTATATTTATATTATATTAAAACAAGGCATGTGATTTTGTTTGATAGAATAAAAAATTTCAGAATATTAAGTTTAAATTTGAAAAATATGAGGATAAATTTCTTATAAATTTACAAAAATTTAGATATATGAATTAAAAAATTTATTTTGAATTAAAATATATTAGACACATTTTCATAAACAAAAAGGTCGAACTGAATTTGGAAATTATTATTTAAGATTCATGTATGAAATAAATTCAATTAGGACAATTATAAAGTTTTGTATGGTTAGATTTATTTATAATGCATTCTGTAATATATAATTTGTTTTAATAATAACTCAAGTCAAATTATTTTTATATTTTTTTTATCGTTTTGATGACACGAGACCATAAAGTACAATTGGGTGAGCCATTTACAAATTAAATGGTAAAATCACTATATATATTTTGTTGATTTTTAGTTTATTTTTATGTTCAATATTATGGGTCTTTTCTTTGTTTCTACTTCATTTTCTAATCCCGTTTCTACCATTATATAGATGCTTCATTATTAGAGGAAGAATAAATGTACATTTTTTATATTTTTTTTATGTCCCTCATCTAATAACTGATGTGAAAAATGGTTTACCACATCGGTTATAGGATAATTGATAGGGAAAGATTTTAATTTTTTTTATTATGTTTAACATAGTAAAATAACATAAAAAATTATTTATTATATCCCATATATTGTTTTTTATTAATAAACAATTTGAGAATTCATAAAAATTAAGTGAATCCGAATTTATTCACTGGTGACCACTACCTAATTTATATAGACATAAAACACCCAATTCAATCAGACACAATTCTATCTAGTTTTTAGATCTAAAGAGGTAATCCTGGGAAAAAATTCACATCTCTACTAATTTTACATGTACTTTTTTTGATATGTGAAATATTGATAACTTATAAAAATGAAAATTCATAAAGCATATAAGTTCGACGCCTAAAAAAATGGAAACCTGATAAAAATCCAAATAGATAACCATTAATATTTCTCTTTAAAAATTGGAAAAAGTAATGAAAAAATTAATATATTAAATTAAAAATGATTTTATGTGTCACGAATAGGCTAGGATACCATTTTAATTGAAACATGACCTGGCTTTTGGAATGGCTTAAAGGGTATTCCCGGACCCCACAGGATGAAAAATAGAGCCAGTCATCAAATGGTATCTATGGGTAAAATATTTTAGTCCAATGATAAAATAGGATCAATTTAATAAACATAAAAACTTATTTATGAAACAATAACCAAAAACTCGTCATTAATGAAAACAAAAAAAATATAGATAGAAATATAAATACGAAAACAATAAATAATATATAAAAAACCAAGATAAACATCCACTAACATGGTCTTCATGATAACTCATGGTCACAATCATAAACTATCCGACCATCCACTTCGCTAACCTGCTCCAAGGATGAGCATACGAGCTAGAAAACCTAGACTTGCCAAACATTGTGAGTATAGAAACACTAAAAAGTACAAGTATGTTGTGATATTGGAAGCTCAGTAGGAAATCACAGAAGAATCCATAAATTTTCTTTACCAAAAATACGTAACCACTTTTTTGAAATACATATATAAAGGTATACACATCCCATTTAATTATATAAACATAGAATTCAATTTTTAAAACTACAACACACGCCGCCTTCCATTTTCAATACAGAATACAATTTAATTTCAAACCCCATACTAGAAACAAATGAAATGAAATATCAGGCTATACAGAAAATAATGGAAAAATACAAAAAAGAAACACTGTTTTGGAGAAATTAAAAAAGAAAATATATATTGAAAACCATGTTAATTTCATAAACATCCTTTGAGTGATCTCCATATGCACATGGTTTAGAACTACCTATTGATGGATGGATAAACACCACGGTCTATAACCATGTGGATTATCTATTATAGCCTCCATAGTGCAACTAATTGCACATCCTTTCATTCCTATAAGGGGTACCAACCCATCTAATAGGGTTGATAAGAAACTGTTAGTTGACCCTCAAATATATGCACATGAAACACATTTTAAAATGTACACTATTTTATTTCGTGTCCCTCGCATGTGTGACTCAGGAAACATGCCGCCACTACACATTTCTACCACTTAAACTATCACAAACTATATGATCACCCATATAGAGAAATCCCCACTGGGTGTTCTTATCATATAACATGATTTTCACAAGTTCCAACAAGTCAATAACATCATACGGTCTTCTATATCATTTATCCAAGACATACCATGATGAAAAACATGCATTAAAATTTTCAAACCCACGTTTCATTTATAAAGAATCAAAAAAAACTAATTGGGCCTACAACACTATCAATTTACATTATATCACAAAGTGATTCCAAATTTTTTTTAATTAACATTATATAACTTTTTCACATTTTCAATTCCATACTTACCTTTAAGAGAACCATATCAAAATACATTTACAAATACCTTTCTAATATGTGATTAAAAAATATAAAATATCATAAAATTAAAATATAGGCATACCATTGATGTTTACATTTGAAACCAAATTTTGAAATCACACCACATAACCAACATAAAATGTTGAAAACAATGAATCATGGAGAAACAAAGGTTAAAGTAGAAAATTAATTTTCATGTTACATCATCATTTGACTTCCATTCCATTTCTGAACCTACTATAGCAGGGATGTACTTACATCAAATAGAATACACCATATTTACAAACAAACCCCAAAAACCATTTACATTTCCCTAATCACATATTTCATTAAAATATACCCAAATCCTAAATTTTACTAAAATGAATGAAGGTCTAATTAAGAAAATAAAAACCAAGAGATCCTTATAAAACAACATACCGGCCACAATACAAAATTCACCATATTCCATATGTAAATCATAAATCACAATCAACCCAATTTTATGAAATATTTACATGTATAAATAGAACACTAACCATCCCATTTTTTCCAAATCATAATTGACAGTTTTTGAAACAAAGTTTTTTTGTATACAAAACGGAATAAACAAAGAATCACTTCAAACTCAATTTTTTAAAAATTTCTACCAATTATGAAACACCATAATAATCTGAAAATTTTCATTATAAATATGTGAAAAATAATTAAAAACTAATTGAAATTATCCACGAATCAATGTAATGCATCAGAAAGGAAAACAATGGAGACAACTACCACAATTGATTTTTAATGGGACTACACACTAAAGGGAGGAAGAATACATACTAGTGATCAAACAACACATCCTAAAATTCATGAAAATAAAGATATAAATTAATCCTAACAACTAGGGATTGACTCAAGATAACCCATAAAAGAATAAAAATTAAATTGAGAGAGGGTAATAGGAAGAGGAGAAAAATTGGTCAAAACCATAAGAAACACACAATTAAACATGGAGGATCATCCATGGAGGACAAGGTTTCATGTAGAATGTATTAGGGGTCTCTATTCATAGGATAAAAAAATTACCCATGTGGAGTAGGCATGATTTTGGTATAAAAAGATGAGAGAGAAGAATATGATTACAAATTTTTAATGTTTTTGGGTAGCTTTCACTATTTACAAAATTGTGCATAAAATGTGTATAAGTTATTGTCGATGAGAAGATCAAGCACATAGCCAACCCACACATTTTGAAATAAAAAGATCAAACAGCGTGGTATCTTGAATATAACTATAGGACCGACTACATTGTTACCTAGGTTGGTATGAAATGTTTTTACTAACTGTGTGTTACCCATGCACAGTCCAAAATTCACCAAATACACCAACCACTCAATAATTTAAACTGGAAATTTGATCCAAGAATCAAATAAAGAACCCAATATAGTGAAAATAAATAATGGAATTAAAATAGTTATAATGTTACAATTTGTCAAAACATAAAAAAAATCTTCCCTTAGAATGTCACCCAGCTGAAGGAAAACGTAAATTTAAATCCATGCCCGATAAAAACAAAAATAAATTTCAATCCTTGGGTTGACCATTCATGTCGCATGTCACACCTGAAAGATAAATATAGAACCATAACATAACAATGAAGGGAGAACATGAGAGGGTTCCCCTCACCATTAGTACTCAAATAACTTACCTAAGAATGTTGCAAACTCACAGCATGAGCTAACCAAAATTTGTCCACATCAAATGTGTAACACCCCCATAAATATTGGGAAATCCCACCACCCCTATATGAAAATTCATTAAACTATAATTCCACACCACCAAAGGACCTAAACACATCTATACACATCGTAAACCACTAACACTGTCGGAAACCAATAAAGAATCATGATTTCTGAAAAAAATGAAACCATTGTCCATCAAGTTGAAGAAACACCATAATCACAATATGAGAACTGCTAAAACCGAAATAACCCAAAATAATGGATATAAAAATTCAATGAAGGTCAAGAAAATATAAAGATAAAATTATAAATAAATTACACTACTTTGATTAGAAAATATATTTTTAATCACACTTTTACAATGGAAAGTTGATCATACCATATAAAAAATAAAGTAACAAGTAAACTTGAAACATTTACATCCCAACACAATTTACAATAAAAAATGCCATGGGGTGTTCTGGGACACCCCTAGAAATTTTGGACTACGTACGAGCTTCACTCCAAGACCTATGGGTGAATACCTAGTTACTAATGCATCTAATGGATCACATTTAGGCACTGAAATACTCTAATAAAGTCATCTTATTTGGGAAAATCATTCTAAAAAACATTACAATATTACCTAAATGTCCACATCTATGGAATATCTTCAAAGTATTGATATAATATTGCTTCAACTACCAAACTAACCACACTATTATAACACGACCATGTGGATTGTTTAATGATATGTCAAAACACAAAGAGCCACCATTTGCGAATAGGTTCTTCCAGCACACCCTCGATGGATAGGGAACCCTCATGAGAAATAAGAGATTCTAGGTCGTCAACCACATGCAATCAACAATCAAAATCATATAAAAACACTTCATACACCATCTTCTCAAAATGAAGATATGCGGAGTAGATGACTCCCTTCATGAACATGGGATTATGATCACTGATAAAGCTATAATTATTAAAAAAAATCACGTGACACTTTCTATTGGGATATGGAAACATGCTCATTAATGTGGTCAACATAAACCTTCACAGTCCACTGGGCCTGTTGAATGCTCTATAGATCTTCCTTCTTCTTCATCTTCACATATCGTGGGATAAACAACCGGATGAAAATACATTTAATAAATTCCCATTTCATCACAACATTCATCGAAGATAGGGAAAATAAGTCCCAACTAACCAATATTGGACCTTCAATCTAATGAAAAATAACACAAAATATAAAAACCATTCATAACACTGATGATTATAAATTCAAATTCAAACATAAATCACACCAAATAACCAAAAAAACATTTCGAAATCACAGAACCAATGAAAATATGTTGTTTATGGAGAGTCTTATTTTTATAGTGTCATCATAATATGAATGAACATCCTTGTGTGAACCACATGAAACCATGGATATTCCAACATCCAAGAGCATACTCCAATTTTCCATGGGAACTCCCAAAACCATTAAAATTACCTAAATCACCACATTCTTTCAAATTAACCAAAATACAACAACATTACATAATGTAAAATGATGCTATTAAGAATTTAGAAATGAATCGAACCATCCAAAACAACATTAAACCGCAAAATAATATTCATCAAGTTCCACATGTATATCCTAAATGACATTAAAATCAATTTTATGAAATATTTTCATTTTAAAACACCACAAAAGAATCCAAAATTTCTATAAAAACTCTGTTGAAAATTTTCCAATCACATTTTTTGTATATGCACATATGCATAAAACAATAATCACTTAAAAACACATTTTAATAAATTTATTTGAATAAATAAACACCACAATAAGAAATACATGGGAGTTATAAATATATGAGTAGTATATAAATATTAATTGAAAAAACCCAAGAATCAATATAATGCATCAAAAGTAAATGCATGGAGACACATTCCTCAATAGCATGTGAATGCGGTGAATGTCTATGAAGAGGAAGAATACACCACGATGATCAATACATACACCATAATGATTAGTACAATCATGTTACACATAGAAAATAATATAAATGGGTCAGATATGAGATATTCAATCAAATGGATATACTAAAAGAGAGAGAGGAAAATGGGACGATGATCAAAATAGTCCAATACCATAAAAAAAAAATTAAAAATTGGGTGGAGCATCCATCGTGGAAGATTAGACAAGGAGAGGGGACATGGGGCTCCCTTCTGGTGATAATAATGACCTTGGTAATGGGGACTGATTTTGGGTTCATAATAATACAACTGGGATTTGGGTTTTTAAAATTTATAATTTTATGGTACCTCGCACGGTTCAAAAATATGGGCATGATCAGTGTGGTATATACATTTCCATAGAATATCGACCTCAATACAAACCTACATGATATTACTTATAATGAAAAAATAGTGATATATCTTCTTTCCATGTCCATCACCCATTGAATAATCACCTAGGCATGGCCACATAGTTTCTAATTTTTTTTTGTTTCCAGTACATTGGCCAAAACTCTCCCCAAAATCCAAAAACAAAAAAAAAATTATATTGAAACTAAATCAAGGCCTAAAAAATTATCAAATATTAATAGAAGTTTAAATCATGGAATTTAAACTCTTGGGTTGTGATATTACTGCCAACCACTAACACATTCATCCCCCACAAAGTCACACTACAGAATGATATCTAAAACTCTAATACATGCCTGATCAAAATTAAAAAATATTTCAAATATCAGGATGACCATGCTCTCCACAAGCCACACATGTCTTCTCAAGATGTAACCACATAACAAAAATAATGGGGTAATATAAGAAGACTATCCACCCAAAAATAGATCAACTAAATTATCCAAAAAAATCCAGATCTCAAAACATGATATAACCAAAACATGTCCACAGAAACCATGAAATACCAACATCACAATTGGGAACTCCAAACACAACTAATCCAAAAAAAAAATTCATGATACAAAAATAACTCCATGGTATCTCAATTTTCCCTTACAAAACATGAAACCCTATCACTAGATGAATCCTTCAAAGAACTCAATACATTAAAAAAATATAACCAGTATCATGGAATTTGAAGATAAAACTCTAGAAACACCAATATAGCACTACTAAATCCAAAAACACCCAACATAACAGATAATCATTAAATTAATAATAAAAAAATAACAATCCACATTCATATAAACACCACCACTATAATTTTTAGATTAATAGATCATCAAACTATTATAATAGTATGATTATCTAATAAAATATGAAAAATAAGAACAAGGAAACTTGAAATGTTTACATCCCAACAAGTGGAAAAAAAAACTAGACTAAAGGGGTGTCCTTCACACCCCTATATATTCATGAATACAAGTAATATTCACCTTTAGGAATGAAGTTGGAGCCCTGGTGACTGAATCGTCTCTGGCCTTGTAATAAGGCAATAAAATCCACAAATCATGGATTATAATTTTGGATATTCTTCCTAAAACATCTCTATATGTCCTAAATGGACATTGAAATGCAATGTATTTTAAGGACTATGTTAAGAAAAAATTGAATGCCCTAACCTGGAACACTAGAAGCACACGATCGAGTGGTTTGAAGAATGAGAAGTATGATCCAGCAAAAGAAACATTTCGGGAAAAAGTTCCTCCTACACACTCTTGTTGGATGGGGATCCCTCACAAGAAATAAGTGACATCAGGTTACCTACTAGATGAATTCCAAAAACCAAGTCATCTAAATACACTTCATCCCCCATCATCTCAAAATGATTATCCACAGGGGAGAGGAATCAATCTATGATCTCAAGACAATGACCCCCTAAAATGATATAAGCCTTCTATAGATCATTCAACATTACCTCTAGTGAAATAGAAACCCACTCCTTGATGTGTTCAATATAATCCTTCACTGTCCTCTAGCCTTGATGAATACTCATGAACAATTTCTTCTTCTTTGTCTTCCCTTATTCATTTATAAACCACAAGATGAAGTTGGATATATAAATGCCCATTCCATCCAATCATGAATCAATTTTGGGGAAAACAACTCACATTCATTGATAGATGGACCATAAAAATCTAAAACATCTTAGACCATAACATCAATGGGTGTTCCCAACAATCTAAAGGAAATCATGACCCTTTCAAGCCACTCCAGAACCTCTAACAAACCTCAATGACCACAAAGGATATGCATTATCTGATAATAATCAGGAAATCAGCACGAATAACTAGATATAAATAGTAGTTAAAAATTATAACCAAATCAAAATTTTATGGGGTGTGTGGGAAACCCCCATAATAATAGAAGTCAGAACTAGTGGTCAACTGTATCCCAGTGACATGTTATTGATCCAAGAACAATGTGGGAAATAAACCATAAGAGGTCCTTAATCCATTCACATGGACTTCACATGGGGTAACGACTCCATTGTAAAGTCAAAACAAGACACAAACTCACCTCCATTATCATTCCTAATTTCAAAACAAACAATGACAAGGTAATGAATAAAACAGGTACCAACTGAGATCGGGTGAGCCCATAAAGGGCACTATAATATTAGGGTTTCCCTTCATCGCCACCACCACCATCTATCATTCCAGCGATGCTCGGATCCTCTCCTCATTCTCGGCGTGCTCGTGACGACATCTTCTTACTACGGCGGTACCGTGCGGCTTAGTGGACTCGGCCATCTTGGCATTTTACATTACTCCTTGATTTCTTCTCGCTCGACTCATTTTCATTGGATAGGGATTCCAAGGTTGTGTGATGTGGGTTCAATGGCTGAGATTTAGCTGTACCAGCCTGAGGGTGCAGTTTTTTCTCAAGACGTGCGTTGGGAGGTGTTGGGTTATTCGTGGGCGACCTGGTTAGTGGCGATGGGGCTTGAGTTTTGTTTGTGATATGATTTTTCTTCTAGCGCTCTGGTTACATTTTAATCTTCATCCTGTTTTGCTTCTGATTTTTTCTATTCATCCTCTTAGTGACCAGTTTTAAGGTTGTTTTGGATGCAGTTTGGTTTTGATTCAAGGCCGATTTTTTTTGGAGTTGGTTATTGTGCATGGTTGTGTTTGGTTTCCTGGTGGTGATTGTCTTGCGTATTCGTATGATGGGGATGGTGTGAAGAATTTTTGAGGATGGTGCTCTTGATCCATTGTTGCGGCGGTGGATCCAGCGGCTTTTGGTTGCCAATTTGGAATTGTGGTGTTTTTTTGGCTCAGTAGATGCAGTTCTGGGCAATTTAATTCATAGGCCTCGTAGTGGAGGCTCGAGGAGTGCTGTGTGGATTTTTCTCATAGTTTTCTTTGGCCTAGTTGTTGTTGGCCTCAATATGTGGATGATGTAATTGGATTGCTAGTTTGTTTGATCTTGTTTGTTAATGGAAATGAGTGTTGCAAGAAGTGGAGATATTTTTTAGAGATAGAGATTTTATGGTTCTCTATTGTTGTTTGGAGTAAGGTTTGATAGATGGGAAATAGGATGCATGTCACCATTTGATGGTTTTTATTTTTAGATGTTGTTGGGGTCCAGACATTCTACAAGTTAATTCCGTAGATGAGGTCTCATAGAAGGTTGCTTCCACTATGAATGGTTATTCGGATTTGGAATGGTATGGCATAGACATCAGTAACAGGAACGTGTGCATGAGACACCTTGCTGAGTAGAAATGCATTGGTGGGGGATATCCATAACGATATTGATGTTGGGGAGGAGAATTTCTAGTAGTCATATTTTGGTAATGGGTTATGTTATTTATTCTTTTCATTGAAGTCATGTTAGGTTTCCCCCTTTCACCTTAAAAGTTGGTTTATCCAAAAATAAATAAAAATTGAGGCTTTCGGGCCATTCATTCAACAAAGACAAAACATGTAATCAGCTACCAAACTACACCCGGAAACTCAGGCATCATCATGAGTGGTGGTGACTAGGAATCAACAAATTACCTACCTCATAAGAAATAAAAGTCCTAGTATCCTATCTACATAAGATACCAAATAATAAATAACCTTATACGATATTATTGTTTTCATGAATATGGTCTGGATGCCATCTGACCCAACACCCGACTCGATCTGCGACATGGCCCAAAGATCATTCTTGGTCCCAATCGACTTCAAACTAGTAAAATGGATTAAATGTAATCTATGTGGGAATGGTATCATCCCAATGAACAAAAAGGATCAAATAAAAAACTAAAATAACTAATATCTCAACAATAACCCACATCAAATCGAAAATAAATAAACAACAGATCATGTTACATATAGAACTATAAAAGAAAGAAAACCAAAACACAACACCAATACAAACTTCCAAAAACCTGATATAAAGGTGACCTCAAATGCATCACCATACCCAAACTGACTAGCCACTAGGAAATCTTATTACAATGATGATCACATGAACCATAAAACCTGATCCTACAATACTACTCTTTACTACAGACACTGAATGGAAGAAGTAGGGTGTGATCCTGACAGATTAGTACGCTACAACCATAAAACAAATATATTTATTTTTCTAAAACAATACATAAATTGTAGTTTTACATAAATCTATAATATCATTGTTTTCTAATTTTAATAAATAGACATAGATTTCCTTTTTTAAAAGGAAAACACATGCCATATTCCATTTTCAAATTTAAATACCATTTAATGTCAAACACCAATCAAGAAATCCAATAAAAGAAATACCAATTTATGTTGAAAATAAATTGGAAATACAAAATAAAACCCAACATTTGTAATAATTAAAAAAAATATTGATAGAAAACAATGGTTATTTCCAAAACATATCATAGGAGATCCTTTGATGTACTCGGTTCAGAACACCCTATTGGTGTATGGTGAAACACCATCTTCTATATCAAACTGGCTACTCTAATCTAGAATCACCAATGGAACTACCCCAATGGACGTAAAATCCATCCAAAGGGTACGAAGATAGCTAATAGAGGATGAAAATAAATCATTTGTCAACCCTCTTAAAGGAACATAGGAAAAACTTCTAAAATTTACACTATATTAGTTGGAGGCCCTAACATGCATGACTCACATTACCTGCCACAACAGCACTTGCGTACCCCATACACTGAAACCACCTATATGATAACCAATATTGTGATCACACCAATAGGTGTTTCCATAATACAATAATCCATTAATAAGTACTAACTGAGACATCACATCATACAGTCTTACAAAAAATTTCTAAAGAACAATCTATGGCGCCAACAAGGCATTTAAATTTTCAAAACAAAATTTTTATTTCAATCAACATAAAATACCAATGGGGCCTTCAAAATTATAAAATTATATCATACCATAAAAATTATCCAAAACATTGTTAACAAAAAATTATAACGCATTTCCAATTTAGAAATGCCAAAATGTCCTTCAATATTTCCAAAACGAAATACAATTACTAAAACGATTACAAAAAACCAGTAATGAAGGAATCCTTATGAAATTTACCATATGAGGATATCATTGAATTTTAAATTTGAAACAAATTTTATAAATCACACAATGGAAACAACATATCATTTAAAAAATGAGGAACCATTTACAAACCAGGTTCATGGAGAACATTTTTTTAATGTAACTTATTTATTTAAATGCACATCCTTGGGTGCACATCATACACTCTTTGATGTGACAACATCCATTTACATACTCTATGTTTACATAGATAAACCCAATCCCATATACATTTCTAAAATCATCTCTTTGATTCAAATAAACTCATATCCCACAATTTCACATAATGTAAAAATGTTTAAATAAAATTTTAAAAATGAAGAGATCCATTCAAAAAACAGACAAAACACACAATAAAAGTCATCATGTTCAACATGTAATTACCAAATCAAAATCCAACAAATTTTAGGAAATATTTACAATGGAAAACACCAAAAAAACATCCAATTTTCCTATCAAAACAATATTGTCATTTTTTCAAGCTCATTTGGTGTATATACACAAAATCATCAAAATGTATCACTTCATAACCCATTTTAACAAATTTTCATCATCATGTAAACAACATAGTAATCAAACCATATGAATTAAAAAATATATATCATATTTCAAATTTAATGTCGACAACCTAGTCATCAATAGAATGAATTAGAAAGAAAAATCAACGAGGCACCTACCATAATGGCATGTGAATTCGACTAAAATCTTAGAGGAGGAAGAATACACACTAATAAAAACCCCACAAAAACTAAACATCATTAAAAAAGAGAAATATATCACCCATTCAACTATGGTTATGATAATATGGAGCCCACAAAATTGAATACAAGAAATAGTGAGAGGAGAAGAGAAATGAAGATAAATTAGGGCCAAAAACCCTAAGAATATTATATTTGAAACGTGTTGGAGGATAAATGGATGAGGATGGGACAATCAAAGGGGCCTACAAGGATCCCTTTGTGGGCCAAAAAACCACCCATTAAGAGGGGTCCGATTTTGAGTTTAAAAGAAGAGTGATTAGACAATGGTTTTTAAATTTCAAAAATTATGAGATTATTGCACAGTTTGGATAGACAGTTTATAGAATTGTGCTCCAACCATGCAGCATATTCTATCCAAGGGAGGCTTGACCACATGACCATCATTCATGGTATGAATTTAAATTCTCAAAACATGTGGTGGCCGCTGTCGAACAGCAGATCCGAGAACATTATTCCATAGTTTAGGCTACGTGGATTCTAATAATCATGAACATACCATGTATAGGGAAAACCTCACCCAAAAAATCAAAAAAATTAACTGGTAACTCAATCCAAGCCTCAAATAAAAGACCCCATAAAGGGAAAATAATAAAATGTTGAATTTTTAAATGTATGGGTGTTACCGTATGGATCATTTTTTGTCCCTTGAAAAAAAAACAATGTCTTGATCTTTATTTTGTTTTATTTAATAAAACATTAATGAATTATCCCCTTATAACATTTATATTACCCAAATTATCTTTATATATCTTTTGATCTCAATAAAACATGAGAAATTATAAAAAAGATAAATCTCATGATAATAGATTTTCTAGAGTAATTCTCATGATTAATGTAATGTTAGTTAAGAATTCATGTATAGGAATTTTTTTTACATAGTATTATTCAAAGATTTGGTATCATTTTTTCTCTATATATCAACATATCTCCCATGAGTACACATATAAAGGATGAGTAAAAATATTACAATACCATAACAATATATTTTCAAAGGATTACATGAGCTCCATATAATTCTTATCAAGTGATGTAATTTATTGTTTAAATGGATAAAAAAAATATGTTTTCCACGTCATAATTAGTTGTATATCCTCCACCTTGGAAGGAGCATCATGTTTGGCCTTATCCACCTAGTCATGGTGCCCCAATTTCTACAATATAGATTTATCAAATATTATTAGGTTAAGCTACAATTGATATATATATTCTTTTATCACATCTAATTTCATACTTCAATTGCTTGATTTAATCCTTCCCACTGATGACCATGTATTGGTGAGTATTTTCCTATATCGCACCATTGTAATTTTCGATTAATTCAATGTTCCATCATAATTTTACTAAATACGAATAATCTTCAATTACTACCCTTAATTTGATTCCCCCTTATCCATAATGAATATAACATCCTTTCCCCCATCTTGTATTGTTGCATAATCAAAACCGTCAAAACCAATGATGGAATAAATAATCTGATGATGAACCATGGTATCCTTCAGTTTTTCTAAAGGGGCCTTCAAAATTAATGTCCATAACTCTATCCACACATACTGATGCATCAAAAAATAATGTAACATTGACTCTGAAGATTTATTAAATCCTAAAATATTACTATTAACAACATTTAATACTATCTCACTATGAAATGTAATCTTCTTCATAGTTATTTGTGGTGAGGCTATTGATTTGGCCATTGCATCAGTTGACTTAGTGAGGGAAATTTTTGAGGATTTAGTGACTAGAACATCAACGATTCGATGTAATGATTCTACTAGAAGTTTATTGAATGTTTAATATCCATTGGATATATTTTACAATTCTCACATATATCATGTTGATATGATTTATGTTAGAATCATATCATTCTTAGTTGTATCACTAGACATTTCTACCGCTCTAGTAATATCTTTAGAAAATAGTCAACACCATATTTTGATAAAAAACTTAATGGCGCCACTAGTTTTATTCACCATTATCATACATGACAAACTACCATTAATGACTAAAATAGTGAACACAATGTTAGATTATATAAAATAATGTGATATATTTATTTAGTTATTGATGAAGTTGTTATCTTCTCTAAATCTCACCTCTATCACTGTTATATTAGTACTAAGAGTTCCTAGAATAATTATCTCCATCCTAAATTTCTTTTGCGTGTTCCATGACAAATAGATCAACCATTGTAAATTCAGAAGAATTCATTGGTCCCAGCAATGCTAAAATATCAACAATATCTACTTATTTATGGGTCAACCACATTTGTGATTGTTCTGCAAGTGAAAAAAATGTTGACTCATATCCTTAGACCAAATGTATTTTCATCTTGGGGGGTATGGATGGAACCTCCACTTTTTCAACTTTCATGGATGTGAGAGTGGAATTGACTAAAATATGTAAAAATTAATGTTAAATTAATACATTATGATGTTTGTGAGATGGAATTGCTAGTTCTGAGTTAATACCAATACTATTCCATACTTATGAAGGTCCCCCTGACAGTTCTTATCCTAATGCTATTGAGTTTATAATTAATGGATGGGAATATTTTGATGTTATATGGATTGTAATTGCATCGTAAACAATATCTGGTTGATCAATCAAACCCACAATATTACTCCCCTGATCACAACTCAATTTATATAAAATCACTATATCCTTGATAGAATATATAGAGGGTGGTGGATGCGACATATTTCAATCATCTTCAATCCATGAAAATAAAAATATAAAAGTCAATAAATAGTACCAATGAGACCTGGTACATTTAAATATAGAATAAATACTATTTTAATCATTTCCTTGATAATGGGATGTACAATTTCATCCACATAAATATCCACCATGCTATGAACCCCCATGTTTTTCTTTAATGATGAGTACTGGCTCTTACCCATCAAAAATTTAATCATTATATTTTGTGATCCAAGGAAATCCTTGAACATCATGGGTAGTTGTATTAATGTGAATCCATTGATATAATTAAAAAGAAAAAATAGTAATAAATGTAAATTCTCTTAGAAAATTATTATCCAATGATCAGTATTTCAGTTTTCTTTTTTCTAGATCATTTATTTGTGAAATGTAGTTGTAAATAATTGTGTTGGTGTAACATCACTCATAGGATCCATGGTCACTATAACAATTATAGTTAAAAATAATTAAAAATAAGAAATTGATGATAAATGTTTTATTTGAAAATAATTATTAGGATTGATGGTCTACTTATTGTTAAATGATTTCCATGACTTTTATTAGATTTAGAAATCTTTGTTAACATTATAGCCTTGGATTATGTGGTGGATAATTTCCCTTCCGAATATGTAAAGATCCCAATTTTGGAATAATTTAGGGTCAAACAAATATTATCATAATGTGAGATGAAATACATCTGTGGAAAAACCTCTTTTATGGTGACCATTATCTAGAATTTGAGATCAACCATGGGATGATTATTAGATTTAGCAAAATTATGGGTAGGGTGTTATTTCTGAGTACAAGAATACTCAAGAAAAAATAGAAAATGTTAATACCTTTCAAATATAATTATGAAAAAAATTTAGGTACAAATTAATCACTAAAAAATATAATAGATTCATGGGAAATAGGATATCCAAAAAAATTAAAATAACATTATCATTGAGAATTGGGTCATATGGTTTGAAGTAGAAGTTGTCAAGATGGCTCAATAAGGGCATGATTTTCCTGTATATATATTTAAAATGAATCACCCACTTATTTAATACAAACGGGTTTGAATAAAACGATGGTGATGTTATCTATGTTGAGGTATTAAGATAATGCCACGAGATCCCCCATCCAACAACATAATACATGCATCGAAACAAAACTTATATGCGGGGCTCTTTTCCTATAAATGATTTATAGGTGGTTATATAAATTAGATGACCATGGAATGGATAACCAAATGTGGCTCCCTATATTCATGTATTCCTCCATTATAATTTTTAAACATTCACATCATTATTTTCCTTTTTTGGGATCATATATCCACTTATATACATATCAGAAAAATTGTCCAACAAGGGGGTTATGTGGATGTTCGGAACAAACTCCCACCCAAACATAGAAAATTAACCCTAACCATATATAGAATAATAGGAAAATTCAGTAATGAGGGAATATTTTTTTGGATAGGGCATATCCCTTTTCAATTTGGGTTCAAAATAAACATTCATGAACAACTATACATCCCATTACTTATATAGTCGTCAATCCAAGGTAGCAATACCTTCTTATGGTCCTTTCCATAAAAACCATTAAACTAGATAGAAATGTGTTGGGTTATCTCCATTTCAACCAATGTGGATAATAATAAAAAACTCATCATATTAATCTCCCAATGGTTGTCTAAAAAAGAATTTTGACCTCACAAAGAATAATCCCACCATATCCAGGTATCATGTGTCACGTATATGTTCATAGACTCCACTATAATACTATATCATCCATAAAAACCTCATAAAAGATTGAGAAGGATTGGGAGATTCAAATTTCTTCTTATATATTGTCCTCTTAAAGGTATATGGAAAATATATTATTAATTTACTTCACCAATACGGACCTTCCCCAATCCTTCCAAAATCTATTTCTGTATCGACAGTGGTAATAAAGAAAACCATCTATACAATTATTTTTTATGGAATTTATTTATTATCGAGTAGTATGTGTGGATGTATGAATCATACTTATCATGATTCTTTCCTATGTAAATTGGAAAAAATTTCATCTTGGACCAATATGAAAAAATTTCTTCGGTGATAAAATGTCCCATATGGTAGATTTTTCCCTAAGCTATTATGGGACCTCATGACCCAACTGGGGGAAAAATCAGTTACTATGGTTGAATGATTTGAGCATAATTTGAAAGAAAAAACTAATAAACTGGTAGGAAGACTAATAAAATATATTCCAAATGATTTATCTCCATGAACCATATCATGTTTTTTTCAATATTCCACTATGAAAATTTAGACGGAATCCACAATGGATAAAATTGAATTCCATTAAGCCACCACTACAATATATTCGATTGAAATCATTTGTGTTCTGTAATCCGTCTATATAATAACATTAATCACATGTTAGATGAGTGATAAAGAATATAAAAATAGATTCATAACTTGAAAATCATAATGAAAAATCACAGGAACAATGAATGGATTTTTAATCATAAGAACATATATAGTTATCATGAATCACCAAACCAATGGATTATCTCATGACAATAAGATCTGTTATAATACATGTGATATTTTAACCGTAATATTATTTCCTGATCAACATAATGATGAAGATATCATGTGACCAATATAGTAGATCATGTGAATCCAAAAAATATTCTTATAGAAGAGGATACCGATTAAGGTCCATGAAAAATATTGATCTTGTGACTGCATGATCAATTGTAGTACATGTCATCTTGTGACCTATAGATGGCCAAAGAAATCACACAATGATCAATCGGTCATGAAATTATTTTAGTAGATCAAGTGAATCCAACAAAATAGCCATATATCCAGGGATATGGGTTAAGGGTAAAGAAAAATCTTTATATGAGTTTTTTGGTTTTTTAATAACGTTCTGAGGCTATGTAATCTCATTTTAATATATTGTCATCAATTCTTTTGAATACGTCATGTGAAATGTATCTAGTGGTGAGGTCTTATGAAGGATTCACTGAAAATGATATATTAAAAGAAATTTATGTGTTCAAGACAGTAGTGGGATGAGATGATTGATAAATCCCATATCTATATTAAATCCCACGGAATACAAAATTCAATCAGGATGTCTATATTCAATTAGAAACTCCAATACATGTAAAATTATTGGCATGGATTATTAACTACTAGATAGTCAGATAACAATAATTACATAATCCCCTAGGGGAAACATGATCACATGACCAATAGAAAGACACATTGTATAATGATTAACATATAATTATCTATGTATGGTGACATGAATATCCTTTTTGGAGTGACACTGATTATAAAAATCTCTTTATAATTTCAATTATGTTCATTTAAAAGCTTTAAGAAAAGTGTTGATGGTTATGAAGAGACTAGATGTTGATATCTACCTTATTATGACACATCAGGTGAAAAAAGTGTAACAAAAACCCAAATACACTAATAATAAAATTAATTAAACACAAATTATGAAGATAATTCAGGTGTCATTATCTTTATAATATTTATGTGAAGGGGTTATGTTCCTCCAATGTTCACTGTCGATCATGCATAGTTCTTTTTTTCATGCCACTATGCTAAGGTGAATTCACTTATACCAGCTACCACGATCAAGAAAAGGTACCCATACAAGTATTCATTATTATTTAAAAGCCTCCATGACTAGAGATGTAACCTCATGAATACATGCATATGTTTTATTCCTAATCAGTATAAAACCAATTGATATATTTATTTGATCGCATGGAATATAGAATATGAGAATAATGACTATCCATGAAAGTGAACATACATAATCATAGGGACTATCAATTATCATGTGATTCCTTCATGGACACTTTATTTGTAAGAATTTGAGAATTATTGAAAAAAGGATGAATACGGTGGAGGCCTCTTGTGGAGGAATGATATTTTGTGTTTCATGCAAAGGGATTATTCACTTCATGTGATCACTATTAATAATTTGAAGGCAATTAGAGAATACAGAATGTTATATTGATATTCCCATTGAATTCCATATTGATCTAGTGAAAATCCAGTAAAAAGACATCAAAATCTCCCAAATGACTTTAGAGATGTCTTCATTTATCATGTGAAATCCATTCTGTATGAATTTGTTTTTCCTATAGATTATCAGACATGTTATCTAAATTCTTGAAAGGAAATTATACATGGGATAATGAAAATATAAAATCCCATTAACATGTTATGTGCCTAATAATATTGTGAAATATGGACTGGTCATTCGATCATTGTTTAACATTTGATACCATAGATAACCAGTGGACATATCATTTGAAAGTCATAATGGGATACCCCCTCCATAGAATATGGGTCATGTTTTCCATATAGTTGTTTTGAAATGATTAGTATAACTAGGGTAGTGATGCTAATAAATTACTCCCCCATGACACATAATAACATAGATGTGGGAAAAAAAATACAAATATGATCACATAATTAAATTCTTCTCAGAGAAGAAAGAAAAATTGTTCAAAGGGTGAACCACCAATAAATGTCTAGGGAATGATCTAATAGATCACGTACAATTATAAGTATCTTTGTGTGATATTCCTATAAAACATTTGAAGGAAATTAAAATTTCTTATTGGATTATAAATAGGGTTTTCCATGTGTTTTAATGGTCATGAGAAACCTAATAAATCTAATTACTGATGAAAATTTCATCACATAGGCATTGAATACACAAAAAGGAAGTCTTATGTGAGTAAGGATATGATAAATTCCCCAAACATTTGTCATTTTATTTTAATTACAAATACCTATCATGAGACAAAACCAATAACTGATTCACAATTAATTACATGTCCTTTGGATTTGTCTACCTTGTCCTACGAAGTCCACCGGACATGATTCATATGCCCTGTAAAGTCCTCTTGACATGTTTCCATATATATTTATAAATCATCAGTACATGTCTTCTATTCCCTGTTAAGACATCCATAAATATTGTAAAATCCATCTGAATTATTCTATGAATGAAATCCATGTCATGCAATAAAATTTTTACATTCCATCGATAACATGATACATTCTCAAACATTTTTGTGCTGATAACACTAAGACACCAAAATTTGTTAACCAAGATATGTGACATTATTATAGACATGCATGTCAATTTATGAGACATACATCTAACATCAATTACTCAATAATGACTAATACAACAAGACGTTCTTCCCTTTCAGATAGACAACCATTTCATGTGAAGCAGGAACTCAGGACATGTCATCCAGACACCACATCACATGATAACAGTTTCACATTGATATATTGAATCATTCCCATTATTGAAGTATAAAAACTCAGATTCCACAAAACATAAGCTATATATGACACCTTCTAGTGGACTAATCCCCAATGAGTATCCACATTAGTGTAAGTACATATTTTTATTATATACTATAACTAATGGGACTGAAACATGTCTATGTATAAATCATTATTCCGCAATACATAGAAGATTAAGAAGCTACATGAACTACGAAAATTCAGACACCTGATATAAATACGATACATAGGATGCCTTTATGATTCCCGAGCTCCAAATCTATCACAAATGATATTCTACCCAATGTATAAGTATTGTGTTCATATGTATTGATACTAAACAAATTATATCAATTTTTTATCATACTGGGCATGGTTCATGTGGGGTTAGATGTTTTCAATAATCTTATACCTCAAATCATTAATGTCCCCTATATAGGGAAACCAATTTTTGTAATCTCTATTTAGTGACACAATTTGATTTCCTCCATTCAATAGAATTAACATCATGGAATGTCCTATATAATATTATATATTAGTAAACCGTAGGGAAATAAAACGCATGGGAATTAATTATCTATCACAACCCTTGATTATATTGAATATAGATCAAACAATGATGAATCATGTTATTTTTATAAATAAGATATATATGACACCATCCAAATGAATGATCTAAATACTAGGTTCCTATGATCCCTCATATATATATATATATATATATATATATTTCAATATTAAAAACTAAATGAATCTATCTTTAATGAACCTGTGGTGTTTGATTATTATCTTAAACTAGAAACATTGGATTCCTCTGAATTGATAAAACCATCCTCAAAACATCAATTATCTCCATGTATAGAAATACACACATTACTTCATGATAATATGGATTCAAAATATTACCAACATGGAATTAATAATAAATAATTTAAAATAGATGAATAATATTCAATACACATAAATTGTCTCAATAATGTAACCCCTCATTTTTTTTAAAAAAGTTCGACCCCTAACCAATTTATAAGGGTAACTATTCCCACATCTAAAATTTAAGATGATTACCAATCAAATATATAATAAGTAAGAGTCTTTCGGTGTATGAAATAGTTATTCCATCCCCAACTGGTTGTAATGGGATTTCCCTCCAATCCAATAGAATATGGTGATTTTTGAAGTTCCATTATTTCAGAATCAACAAATGACTGGCTTCCTATCGAAAAATGGATTATATATTGTTATGTATTTGAGTGAAATTGTTAGTTTCTAATATAAGAATATGGTTAAATTCGTTCAGTTTTTTACTCAACAAAATTTCAACCCCATACAAACCCTAATTTTTTTTAAAAAAGGTAAGCCTATGGTGAAGGCATGAAATGATTCAATAATAGAATCTTTATAAGCATTGGGGACCATGTCTCTTAAATGCGGTTCATAAAAGTGTTCTATAAGAAATATCCATTAATGATGAATTAAATTAATTGATAATGATGATACGTTGGATTTTGTTACAAAACATAATTTAATAAATGTTATTAAAAAATGGATGTTCTAAAATAAACTAAACGAATAGGGAAATATGGTGATAAATAAAGTAATGTTTTATTATAATGTCAACTTAAAAGATGAATGAATTTCCATTTTTGAGAATATTATGAAATTAAAAATCAAGAAACCATTATAATTCTTCTTGATATCGGTTCTAAATGAAGTACATGATATTTCAGATAAATTAGATTCCTTGTTTATTCAACAGTTTGTGATAATGAGAGGTTTACATTGAATCCCAAAGTGGGTAATTTCATAGAGAAGATAGAAAATATGTTTTATAGGTAATCCATTTTTTATATTTGATGATGAATAATTTTATAATGGTAAGAGTACATAATATTCATAACACCATATATGAAAAATAGGTTTCCACTATTTTTTTGTTATATATATATGCCAATATATATATTGGAAATGACTAAGGGATGTGTGTGATGTTTTCTAAAAATATTATTATATTATATTAAATGTTCATGTATGGAGTAATTAAGTAAATTCATGGATTAAATATCACTCATTATAATGATCACATTATTCTTTCCCATGAAATAAATTGTATGAAATTTTAATATGGTATAGATTGAACGATTCCAATAATTTTTAATATAAATTCATATAGAAAAATATATATATAATTATGAATAAGGAAATGAGGTAGAAAAATTTTATTTTGGAATGATTATTAGATATATTATATACATTAAAGCTGCTATCTGACTTTTACTGTTTTCAAAAACTCTTTTTACCATGAGTTAATGTGAATCTTAATTGTCCCATTTTTCCATAGGAAAAATTATTCCTAGAAATATAAAGGGATTAAAATATGTTTTTCCTAATTCGGTATATAATGGGGAGTTGGTATGTTTAGTAATATAGATAATTATTTCGAGGCTGTTCTAGTGAAAAGATTCATAAAATGTGTTGTTTTAATTTATAGTCCCAATGGTTCTTGTTATAACACTTAACAAATATGTTTTTTGAATTCTTTAATACTTTAGATTGAATATATTGTTTTAAATAATTACATACCTAGTTTACTTTTGATAGAGACATGGTTGTATTATTTGGTAGACTAAGTGAAGATGTCACTTCTTCATAGTTTCCCTAAAAAAATTATTAATAATTTATCCATGATTAATATTAAAAATTCGATCATATATTACATTGATATTATTATAATTATATTTTTTTCACAAAATGAATTTAAATTATAGTATGTTCCAAAAAAGAGAATATAAATAGTTTTTTCAACAAACTATTATATAAATGAGTTTTTAGGATCTATGTTTAATGTTATAATTTTTTCAGTTACATATAAAGAATAAGATATAGTGATTAGTAAAATCTAGCACTTTTTAATTTGATATTATTTTCAATGATGGATAAAATTGAAAAATAATTCAATTTGTGTTTATTTCTCGAAAATTAGGATATAAAAATATATGTATATTGTACATATATTTGATCTATATATTCATTAAATTTTATATTTAGGGGGACTTACTTTGATTTTAACATTTTCTTTTCAGGTAATAACTAAAATATATTTTTTAGTGAATTTATGTATTTATGTATCATAAATTATATGGTTTGTTTATACATATTAATGGTTTAAATGTTTTAATATAATCAATTTTTCATAATTAGAGTGGTTATTGTTTTTATTAATGTACCATCATTAATAAAAATATAACCCATGGTCATAAAATTATAGAATTATTTTCCAATTCATAGTGAGATATGTTAGAAAATGATTTATGTTCCTTGGATGAAAATATAATACAATGGGGGAATTTTTTTTCACTAAGTAAACACAATACTTAATTTCAAATAGGTTGTTATATTCATCAAGATAATTTTGAAGGGATCTTTTTTCAATGATTCTGATTTATGAGTTTTCTTTTATTATCAACATGGAATTCTTGCTTAAATTTAAATATATTTTTATTTTAATGATGTTCATAAAATTTAATGATAACTTTATTGAATGTATGTAATGATAATTATTCATATTATTAATTAAAATTATAAATTTAAATATATAATGACAAAGTTAAATGGAAATTGTTTATATGTCACAAAGAATTATCATCAATCACATAATGGAAATTCATCTTCCAAGGAAACTATATAAATATATATTGATATATTTGGGTAATGGTATGCTATTAAAATATCCATTTGAGTGAATAAAAGATAGATTTTATGTATCATCGGTAAATATTCCTCTAGAATGTGTAACCTACATAATAATGATAACCATGATATATAATGTTTATTGAAAAGGTACACCATATAGGTTGTCATAATTTGGTTTCTATTGAAGGGTATTTCATAATTATATATAATTTTAAAGGATATTTATTCTTCACAAGGATAAATATATGTATCACAAAGGCACATCAAATCTATGATAATGTATGATCCTATATGTATTGATGTAATTTTATGGTGGTATATAAATATAAATACCCATAAATATATATAATCGTACAAAAATTATAATGATATAAAGAATAAAGATATTATTATATATAGTTATTTAGTTGCATATAATGTATTTTGGATGATTTTACATGGTATTTACATGCTATGATGAGAAATAATGAGTGTGACTTGGTATCACAGGAATCTATAGTCTTCTAATAGTATATGATATATTGAGTAATTATGAGATTCAAACATTTTATTTCATATGGAAGAAAAATTGATTATATGTCGCCTACAATATACATTCTATAAAGACAACAATGGTAGAGTCCACATCATGGTGTAATTTTATTTGACATTAGGGATGGAATTGTTGGGAAAGACGGGAAAGCGACGAATGCGCAAACAAAAGAAAAAGCGAACGCGCAGCGGAAATTGAATCTTTCCCCCCCAAATAGAAGCGGATGTGCAGCGAAAAAATTAAATGTGCAGAAAAATAAATTTGACACCGGAAATTTTTACGTGGAAAACCTGAAAAGGAAAAACCACGGGACCTAGTCCAGAAAGAGGGATCCACTAAAATCAAGAAGTACACGGTAGAGACTCCCCAAAATGGAAGGGATCTCAAAAGTAATACTCAAGAATAAAAGTATGGATCAAAAGGTGGAGAGAAAGAAAGATGATCGTCAAAGAAAGGAGATCACCAAATGGGATTTGCTCTCGGTGTTGTTGCTGCCAGTGATGATGAAATGCCTTGCCTCTGCCTCCTTATATAGGAAAAGAATCAGCGTCAAAATAATGTCATCGCGTCAAAAGAGTGTCACCGCGTGAATTAATTCATGCGGTCTTGGCCCATATTAAAACACCACATTAAAACAGATACCGCATGTGCACCATTTGAGGAGGCGTTGCCCAGTGCGCCAACCAAGAAGGCGCACAACAATCTCCCCCTCTGACTCAAGTGGGGATCACTACCAACCCTGCAATCTGTCGGCATGTCTCAAATTTTCCTCTGGGTAAACTCTTGGTCAACATGTATGACCCATTTTCATCAGTGTGGATCTTCTCAAGCTCTAACTGTCTCGAATCAAGGACGTTTCGAATCCAATGATATCGAACATCGATATGTTTCGACCTGCCATGAAAAGTAGAATTCATTCCCAAACAAATAGAACTCTGACTATCACAAAATAAAACATACTTGTCCTGATTTAAATTGAGCTCTCGAATAAATGTTTTCATCCACAACAATTCTTTGCACGCCTCAGTAGCAGCAATAAACTCTGACTCTGTGGTAGATAAAGCAACACATCTCTGCAATCTAGACTTTGAAGATACAGCTCCCCCTGCAAAAGTGATCAAATAGCCTGAAGTAGACTTCCTCGAATCGATATCTCCTGCCATATCTGAATCTGTAAAGCCACAAAGCATAGGTTCCCCTTTGCCAAAACACAATCTCAGATCAGAAGTACCACGAAGATAATGAAAAATGTACTTCAATGCTCTCCAATGCTCTCTACCTTGATTTGATAGAAAACGACTGACCACACCAACTGCATGAGCTATATCAGGTCTAGTACATACCATTGCATACATCAAACATCCAACATCAGATGAATAAGGTATGTGTTGCATATCCTCTCTCTCTTCATCAGTAGAAGGTGACTGACTGGAACTGAGCTTAAAATGTAAAGCAAGAGGAGTACTAACCACATTCGCTCTATCCATAGAAAATCTCTGAAGAACCTTCTCAATGTATCTCTCCTGAGATAACCACAACTTCTTGGCCTTCCTGTCACGGGAGATCGTCATGCCAAGAATCTGTTGTGCTGGCCCCAAGTCTTTCATCGCAAAAGACTGAAAAAGATCATTCTTCAATCTGTCAATTCTAGAAGTATCATGGCCAACAATGAACATATCATCAACATAAAGCAACAGTATAATAAAATCAACATCAATAAATCTCTGAACAAAAACACAATGATCAGAAGATGTCTTCCTGAAACCCTGATGAGAAATGACAGATTCAAACTTCTTATACCACTGCCTCGGAGCTTGTTTCAAACCATACAAGCTCTTATTCAACTTTTAGACATGATTTTCCTTACATGTTTCAAGAAAACCCTCTAGTTGCTCCATATAAATCTCCTCCTATAAATCTCTATGGAGGAAAGCTGTCTTCACATCCATCTGCTGAATCTGCAGATCTAAACTGGCAGCCAAACCAAGAACAACCCAAATGGAAGACATTTTGAAAACAGGTGAGAAAATCTCATCAAAATCAATACCTTTCTTCTGACGGAAGCCTTTGACAACTAACCTTGCCTTGTATCGTGGAACAGAACTGGATTCTTCAATCTTAATCCGATAAATCCACCGATTTTGCAAAGCTCTCTTCCCTGTCAGTAATTTCACCAGCTCAAAAGTGCGGTTGTCGTGCAATGATTTCATCTCGTCATTCATTGCTGCAACCCATCTGTCCTTCTGTTCACTCTCCATTGCCTCATCAAACGATTCTGGTTCTCCCCCTTCAGCGAGGAGCACATACTCATCAGGTGAATATCGAGTAGAAACGGTGCGATGCCGAGATGACCTCCGGAGTGGAACTGCGGGTTCATTAATAACCCCTGGAACCGGATCATCAGAAACAAAAGGTGCATCGGAAACTTCAACTCCAACCTGTTCACCTTGAGCATCATTCTGTACATCAACATGATCATCAGAATCAACAACATGAGGTAAATGTGAATTAGAACCTGGCTCAAGACTGACAAAACCATCAGAAGATGGAGAAGCATCTTTTTCTCCCTTATCAATGTCTGCAATAGTCTGATCCTCCTTAAACACTGCATCGCGGCTTCTGACAAGTTTCTTCAAAATAGGATCATAGAACCTGTACCCAAACTCATCGTGTCCATAGCCAATAAAAATACACTGGCGTGTCTTACCATCCAGCTTGGATCTCTCATCTCTAGGCACATGAACAAAAGCCTTGCAACCAAAAACACGCAAGTGATCGTACCTGATCTCTTTTTCATACCAAAATCTGTCGGGAGTGTCTATCTGCAAAGCCACCGCAGGTGATAAATTGATTATATAAGCAGCAGTAAGTAAAGCCTCACACCAAAAATGTCCAGGCAACTTTGCTTCTGAAAGCAAACAACGAACTCTTTCCAGCAAAGTTCTGTTCATCCGCTCAGCTACACCATTCAGCTGAGGTGTATTGGGCGGCGTCTTCTGATGTCGAATACCTTCCTGCCTGCAATACTGATCAAACGGACCACAATACTCTCCTCCATTGTCAGTGCGAATACATTTTAATTTCTTTCCTGATTCTCTCTCTGTAAAAACATGAAATTGCTTAAAAACACTGAGCACCTGACTTTTGGCTTTCAAGACATAAACCCAGAGCTTTCGTGAGTAGTCATCAATAAATGTAACAAAATAAAGACCGCCACTAAAGGTCTTCGATTTCAAAGGACCACAAACGTCAGAATGTACCAATTCAAGTACCTGTGACTTCCTGTGTGGAGGATGACTACTGAAACTCACTCTGCTCTGTTTTCCAGCCATGCAATGATCACATGTGTCCAACTTGACACTCTTCAAATCTGTAAGAAGATTTCTCTTGGCCAAACAACCGAGACCATTCTCACTGATGTGACTGAGCCTCTTCTGCCACAACTTGGACGAAACACTGCACTCAACAACACAAGCAGTATCACAAGAAATAGAAGCTCTAGTCCAGTACAAACCTGATTGCTTCGTCCCTCTAGCCACAATCAAAGAGCCCTTGGAAATCTTCCATTGGAAATCACCGAAAGTGCTGATAAACCCTTCATCATCAAGAACTCTGGTAGAGATAAGATTCAAACGAACCTCGGGTGCATGTCGGACATTCTACAAAATCAGCTTACTTCCTGTACTGGTCTTTAAACAAACAGTCCTGATGCCTACAACGTCATCATGTCCATAATTTCGCATCTTCAAAATCCCAAAATTACCTGGGCTGTAAGATGTAAAGAACTCCTTCTTCGATGTCACGTGAAAACAGGCACCACTGTCAACAACCCAGTAAGAATTATCAGAAGCAATGTTAATGGAATCATAAACAATAACAAGATCACCCTCTGTAGCAGCGGAAACATGATCCTCTCCATCGCCATTTTTTTCTGTTGATTTTCCTTCAATCTGTTCTCTCTTTTCAGCTGATAACAAAACTTCTTAACATGCCCCTTCTTACCACAATGATGACATTCAAAATCTCTTTGCTTCAGTCTAGATTTGCTTCTGCCTCTGGTCTTATCTCGACTGCTCTGCCCCCGGTCCTGGCTTCTCCCCCTGTTCTCTGTGACCAAAAGCTCGGAAGAAGATTTCTCCTGAGTACGTCTCCTGACCTCTTCATTTAAAATAGCAGACTTGACAAAACTAAATGTCACAGCACCATTAGGAGCAGAACCGGTTAGAGTAACACATAATTTTTCCCATGAATCGGGTAAAGTGTTAAGAAGCAAAAGAGCTAAAACCTCATCTTCACAATTGATACCCATTCCAGACAACTGATCAAAACATCCTTGATATTCACTTAAATAATCAGAAATAGACGTACCTTCTCTGTACCTCAAGTTCATCATTTGCTTGAGAAGAAACAGTTTATTGTTTCCCGTCTTCGAAGCGTAGGTCGTCTCAAGCTTCTCCCACAAAGTTCTGGCATGAGAGATATTGACAATGTGGTTCATCACGTTGTCTTCGACCCATTGACGAATGAAGCCGCAAACCATCTCATGCTGGAACGCCCATTCTTCGTCTGACATTCTCTCTGGCTTCTGGGTACTAAACACTGGAAGATGCATTCGCTTGACAAAAAGCAGATCCTTCATTTTAAGTCGCCACATAAGGTAGTTAGTACCATTTAACAAAATCATCCGACTGTAGTTGGCCTCCATAATAAATATGAAAAGAAAAGAACCAAACCCTCTGATACCAGATGTTGGGAAAGACGAGAAAGCGACGAACGCGCAAACTAAAGAAAAAGCGAACGCGCAGCAGAAATTGAATCTTTCCCCCCAAATAGAGGCGGATGTGCAGCGACAAAATTAAATGTGCAGAAAAATAAATTTGACACCGGAAATTTTTACGTGGAAAACCCGAAAGGGTAAACCACGGGACCTAGTCCAGAAAGAGGGATCCACTAAAATCAAGAAGTACACGGTAGAGACTCCCCAAAATGGAAGGGATCTCAAAAGTAATACTCAAGAATAAAAGTATGGATCAAAAGGTGGAGAGAAAGAAAGATGATCGTCAAAGAAAGGCGATCAACAAATGGGATTTGCTCTCGGTGTTGTTGCTGCCGGTGATGATGAAATGCCTTGCCTCTGCCTCCTTATATAGGAAAAGAATCAGCGTCAAAATAATGTCGCCGCATCAAAAGAGTGTCACCGCGTGAATTAATTCACGCGGTCATGGCTCGCATTAAAACACCACATTGAAACAGATACCACATGTGCACCATTTGAGGAGGCGTTGCCCAGTGCGCCAACCAAGATGGCGCACAACAGGAATGTCTACTTGTAGGAATCAATTATTTATAATACATACGGTTTAACCATGGGTATTTGTATTGTAATGTTCATGACATAGTATATATTTTTCAATATGAGGACTGATATTTAATATCATGATCTAAGGAATAATACTTTAATATGGTGATAGATTCATTTATTGAAGGAAATAACTTCCTTTAAATACAACAATGGTATTTTTGTATAATAATTTAAATAATTATTATATATTAAAATTTTATTAAATCACTATATTCCTGAATTTATTCCTTAATACATTGTGAAAATAATGGATTGAATAGTGGAATTATTAATAATATATTACAAGTGGTTCTAGTCTATTTCCTTATACTGATTTCTTGTTGTTATACATAGAATCGGTAAGATATTTTTATTTCTCACCTAATTTTTTCATATGGATTTATATTAATATATGTTATCATAAATATATTATGCCAAATTGAAGATATATCTGAATGAAATATAGAAAAATGATAATAATATTCAGGTAATATTAATTAAATATAATATCAATAATAGAAGTATAAGATATGATGACTTTTTTTGAAGAAACAAATTATATTTGTAATTATTGAAGAATTAAATAAATAGAGAGAGTGAGGATGAATATTGTGTTTATTAAATCGACCTATTAAAAATAACTAATTCATGATTAATATTTATTCTACCAATGAAGTTATTTCTTATAGATGGGATCATGTGATTCGAACTACTTCCATGATACAATGCTTGATGATTTGAAGATGAAAATATCAATATACAAACAAAAAGATATAAGTCCTTGGATGAAGACTCATAATTCACTTAATAAATTTAAATTATTATGTACATATGGGATGTAAAAATATTTTTATATTAAATATAACATATTAGAGACATATAATAAAGATTTATCAGTATTTACAAAAAACATAGTTATCCTGATAGTTTTACTAGTGGATTGTGTTAGACTGGGGTTTTCTATATCATGTCCTGGAATAGCTATTGAAACTGAGTACTAAACCTTTTAATTTATGTGTTCCTTATTTTATTGACATTGGGTTTGGTTATATATAAAATAATTTCAATCTTTTAATGATTAATGGGTTCTTATGGGGATAGTGTTTAAATTTAATAAATCAGGAATATGCCCCTCCACCGCCACTCATTGTTATTTTACTGATCCTATGACCATATACCCCTTAATGATTCTAAAGTGTTTTTTCAAAAAGCATCCATCCATGTATAATATTTTCATACTGAAAATGATTATAATGTGTTTCATATGATAATATATTCCAAGGAATAACATCATGGATAAATATTTTGGGTGCTCATATATCTTCAATTAAATGCATAGACTCGATAATGACTTTTGAATACATTATATTTGGGTGTATATCCTTTTCAATAACAATATAATCCCTTATCAATCATTCCAAAGTCTTGAAGTAAAGGATGTTGATTCAGTAAATTCCAATAAGAAGATATATGCTTAAAACATTGTAAACATCCCTTAGAAAGGATGAAGATTATACAATAACTTGGATACCTTTCATTAAATTCTATGTTCATATTGGTTATAAAATATACAACATTAAATGACTATTTATCCTAACATGGAAGCATACACCATGTATTCTAACTTCATCCTACCACAAATATGTATAATATTTAGCCAATTAACAAGGAGTTATCCATTGTGAGTATTTCCCTTTTACTCTAGTAAAACATGTTATGTAGAAATTATGTAGAAAAATTATGAGGTGATGTAGCTTCAAAACCAATAATCCATGAATGATGATGCACCAAATATGTTAGGATCCACATTAGTTTGATCCTATAATTATTTTTCGAATTGTTTATTACACAGTATACATATAATTAGGGCGATGAAGATAGGACTAGGAATCTATCTTGTTCTTATAGAAAAAAATAAAATTTCTTCTCTTATAAAATATATCCCTATATAATCTGTGAAATTAAATCATTGAATAAATAATGATTGTACTGTTATATACATCATATTAGAGTACATCATCAGGATTTATAGATTAACCAAAAATATTCATCCCACATACAGACAATCATTACACCATATAGATTTAAATGGTGAGTGAATCCATTGAAAATGAAGGATACATTATTTGGAAGATTCATTTACCATCAACATAATCTGAATAGAGCTCTAATTCCCTTTATTTCCATACAATAACTATTACCCTATGAAAACTATATAGATTTCAAATTAATTTTAGTATTATTGGATTAGTAAAATTTCACTCCCTTCATTACCATTGTGAAGTATTTATTTCATAAGGTCGACCCATTATTGATGATGCCATCATTACCTCTATATATAAGCATAGTCATGTAAACATAGGCATTTTTAAATATTGGTGTTCAATAAGATTGAGAACAACTATTTAATTCAAATAATATGTTTAATATAACATGTTTCTTAATGAATAACATTATGTATTTTTTTATAACTATATACAAATATCTAAGAATGATCTTTATGAAGTTATTCATCACCCCGGTCTTATCCCAAATCTTCATAGATAAAATCAAGTCATAAGAAATATAAATCATTCACATGACTCTATAGTGCATGATATGGTGGAAAACATATTATATATTAATTCATTTGACAGGGTCATAAACAATAAAAGATATCCAAAACATTTCATTCAGAATTATAAATTTACAGATACTTATTTGTATCAATATTCAAGATCTCAACCAAATGTTCTTAAATGACTAAATTTTATTATTTTTCAGGTTATCATTTATAGGAACCAAAATTTTTATATTAAATTAGTATATATTGAATACTAAATATTTATTGCATAACATTAAATTCCAGACCCAAAACCATAAAGTATTGTTTTCTTTGGAAACATAGATACATAAAAAATAGTATATAAAAGATCTTCCTCATCTTCAATTATTTTCATCAAAAATATCACCCTTATAATAAATTTCTTAATAATACATATCTTCATATCATGGGGAAAATGAAATATAGTAAAGGTTTATAATATATTCGTGATAAGTCAAATCATGTAATATATCAATAAATGAGCATATTTAAGTATATCATGACCATAATGTTAGGAAAACATGATTATATCATTTTAAATACATACCCATCAATTCATATAATCATGATTCGTGGAAAAAAAATTCAAAATTCATATAACATGATTCATATAAAAATGTTATGATCCATGATGGAAAACAACATAAAAAAACAATGAATAAATTTTTTTCTATCAATACACATAAGACCTAATGGTGAAATATTTGAAATAATAAATCATGATCCATGATAAAATATGATAGACATATATTAAGAGATTTTAAATATTAAATTATTTATATAAAATCACTTCTGGAGTCAATTTTTAATCCCATGACTATTATTATAGAAAATTAAACTTAATGAAAATTCCTCCCAAATAATTTCCAACATTCTATTTTGAGTAACTTCCAACAACATCACAACATAATCTTTTATTAGTTTATTAAAATCTTTTTCACTTTGGATATTCATAAAATTTTCATCTACGAGGAGTTTCTCAACTACATAATCATTACCCAATTCATTAGAATAATATAACTGACCAACCCATCCATGGACTATAACATAACTTTTCATTGGTTAAAAAAGTACCCAACCATAGATTTTTTATAATTTAACTTTCATTCATATAATCATTATCTATTTTTGTATATGACACAATATTATTAAAATATTTATCGGTAAATTAAATAATAACTAATGGAATGGAAAAAATAATTATAATATCCTATTAATAAAAAATCTTATTAATTAAAAAAATATATCATTTAATTATATAAGACATGAATAATAATTGAATGAAAATAATGAAAATACCTTTCAATTCCTAGTGTAATATATCTTAAGGAAAATTACATTTTCATTTTTATATCACATATTTAAAATATAATCTTCTACAATATTTTCTAGAAAACATTTCCATTAATGAGATACAAGAAAAATTTAATGTAGCCATTAATAAATTGATTATTCATGATAGTAGTGAAATATATTCATATGGTGTACATTTAATTTTTATAAATTGTAGTTCAATAAATTTTTGGAATGTATAGATTATGTTTTTAAGTATATTTTTATAATGAAATTGGGTAATGTATAGGAGTTTTGGGGGCAAATTTAATATGTTTTTTTGGAAAAAGAAGATGCATATAGGTTGCACAAGGTTTTTCTAAAATGTGCAGAAATCCTAGAAGAAACAATGTGCAGTAGTTGTATTAAGGTAGTAGAATAAAAATATTTTGTACATGGTTGTGGATAACATGTTATTAAGTTTTAAAATTTTTTTTATAAGGAAGTATCTAACATATGGTTAGTTCACAGTTATTCTATCTATTCAAACTAAATGTGCATAGTGTTACAGTTAGATCCTAAAAATTTGAATCTCATTCGTTTTGACTCTATCTAGATAATTTATTCTTATTGGTGACCCAACCTCATAATTATTCTATATGAATGTAATTTTACCTCTCCCATGTTATTTTGAATCAATCTAGAGCCATCCCATGGTAGTTTTTGGCCAAATTATGGAGGTATGTGTCGTTCTTCATTGTTATTGTCCCATTTCCTTATATATATACTTTAATATACTTATAATTTCATAAAGATTCTCATATCAATACAGATTATGGTTACATATAATATTTTTTATTCTATAAAAGATATTATTTGGTCTTTTTTGGTAGAAGAATAGATTAATGAAAATATGTTTGAGAATAAAACAAGTTTTATTCAGCATTCATTGTCTATTTTCAGTTTTCATCATAATGGTTTTTTAAAATAACATCACTCTCAACCCCACTTAGTATACCTGAATTGAATGGTTTCAAATTTATTTTACATTTTGGAATTTATTATCAATTGTATTCTTTACGATTGATAGAATCCCTCCTTGTTGATGGTTGGGGAAAAGTCATAAAATTGGTGCTTTTAATTAAAATGTTGGGTTTTTTATTTTTAAAAAATAGTTTTTAATATTGAATTTTTATGGAATTATTGTAAATGGATTTTATTAAAATGGAATTTAATAAAGGGGATGATTTTACAGAGAAGAAGTTAGTGATTATAATTGGGCAGTTAAAATTAGTTTCAATAAAAAACCTCTTTACTTAAATTGTTTAAAATGTTATTTGAAATGGTTTTGTAAACATTGTTTTCTGTATGTGTGTCTCATTTATGAGGCTTGGATGGAACATTACATTGTGTTTGGTTCAAATGGTGTAATGGTACATGGGGTATAATTATCATGTGGAGACACGGTAGATTAATGAGATACAATTCATGAGTATGGAAATTTCTTAATGATGCATACATAGATTTATGTATGAATAAGTGGTATGGAATTGTTATTCAAAAATGGTAGTGATAAATGGTATTAAATCTTTATCTGGTTTTTTTCTAGAGAACGAATTTCTGGGTGATTTTTGAAATATAACATGTTCACTTTTTGTTTCAATGGGGGTTGAAACTTGATTATATTTAGGTATAATATATTTTGAGAATTGTTTTTATATCCACAGTTATATATAAATGTTTTTAACCTTTAGATCCTAGTGGTGAGCTCATGGATGTAATTGGGGAACACCTAATTAATTTTATACCCACCCCTACTTTGTATCCTTAGTGTATTTGCAGATACTATCTTCCTAGACAATGAATATGTAAAGTGACACACGTCTTTAGAACAACCTCATGATAACTGGGTTTTTTAATGTTTGCAACATGTATCTTATGGAGCATAGAGTCTTATTTTCTCTATAATGTTTATTAGTCTACATCCTATTATTTCTTTGACAGTGGGCTTCTTCTTCTATGGTATACCTGGAATGGTTTTGGTAATAAAAAATGTTGTTGATATGTATTTCATAGTTCATACATCATATGGTGTTTTGTTGGTTATTGTAGTTGTTTAATTTTTTTATTTTATAAATTATAATTCATCACCCACTTTTAGTTGAAACCATTGGGCGTCAATTTCCATCCTTTTATCATCTTTTGGATTTCTCTTATGTGCTTGTAATAATTCATTGTATTCCCAATCCAATGAGAATCAGTGTGCCATTAAGAAAATTAAAAAAATTAAAATGTAACTCATCAAATAAAAATAAATCAATTTCCATTAAAAATTTATACAAATTAATAGGTGTTAAAATGATTTTAATACTTATTTTAATAATTAATAAAATAAAATATTTATTTTATTATAAAACATAAATTTGGAATAAAATATATTTCTATTTGAGAAGATAAATAAATTCGAGATTAATTAAATACAATATTTTCAAAATTTGATAGCATGGTTACAAGAAAAAAATTATTTAATTATCATAATATATATAAATACTTTTATGATGACAATATTATTAATACATTTAAGATATATATCACTTAATTTCATCTTTGAAAATTAAGCATAAAAATCAAGATGAAAAATGTGATTAAAACATAAAATTGTACCTCATGTGTATGTTAATTCATAATTAAACAAGACACATATATAATAAAATTAAATTTATTAAAATTCTATAAATATTCTATATTCAAACCTCTAATATCATTAAATTGTTAATGATAAAAACATATAACATATTTATTAACAATCATTTATCATCAAAATCATTTCTTGTATTAGCTTCTTCATTTTTCAAGTATGAATTTCTTTGGAAGTAATGTAACATCTATTTTGAACATGTAATAATTATATAAATAAATAAAATAATGATATAAATATCATATTCATTCATTAAAATCATTTTTATAACAATTCATATAAATTAGTGTCAAAACAATTACATCACTATGTGGAGATAGTGGTCATACATACACATGAGTACTCTATCAATTATTTTATGGATGGATGGAAATAAATAAAATAAATAAAATTATAAATAATTATTATATAATTAATAATAAATATGAAAAAATATATTACAATATGTAAGAAAATTATACTGTAATGAAAAATAAATCATTTCACTACGTGTGTGCAGTAGTCCAATGTTTGCATGAGTGATACTTATATTTTCCATTTTTTAGAGAAGTAGAGGAAAATTTGTATGATATAATCATATATTCATATTATTATATTTTTTTACTTTATTATTCATATTTTTATGAAAAAAACTGTTAGAGGAGGTTTTTGAATAATAAAAATGACGTATCTTGTTTAGGATGTATATCTTTTATTTGATAGACCTTGTTTAACATACACATTAATCCCTAAAGGAATGGTTTTGAGAGAAAAAAATATTTTGGATGAATAGATTGAATCTAAGATGTTTCTGGATTATTTATTTTATATAAATAAAGCATAAAATGGTGTGAATTATTGACGATGATGTGTTCCAATTTATAATGCAGTGAGGGACACACATCGAATTCTCAAAAACATTTTAGTTATTCAAGGTCACCATTAAGTGAATGTCGCTAAAATGGATAATTATTTTAAATTTTGATAATATAATGTTGTAATATATTTAAAAAATTATAACTAAATGAGTTTTCATGTAAATACAACTCTTTTATCTTCATTTAAACCCCATTTAACCTGTTTTAACCTTAACATTGGTACAACATTTAGCTATTTCTAACAATTACCATGATAAAAAAGTATGTTGAGATGATTATAATATATTAATAATTATTATTATAAATATGTAACCTATTTAACCTGATTATATTTCTATAAATTAAAAAACATAATTTTAAATAAGCTCGTATATCTCATTGAAAATATATTTATGATAAATAATTTTTTGAGAAAAAAAATCACTTCTATTAATTTCCTTGTAAAACGAATAAGTAAATGTCCAAATAAATGATAAAATAAATGTTCTTTTAATTCCATTTCAACAAATATTCAAATTTTCTATTAATTATTATTAAAATAGACTATTTGTATAAAAATAGTTTTTTCTTAAAAAAATATATTTTTATGAACCATTATGAACATATACCAAAATAAAATACAATTAAAAATAAAAAGTGAGTAATTGGGTTGTTTTTTTTCAAATTATGGTTTAGATAATTCGAACTAAAAATCCACAGAAAAGGGATCATATAATTTAAAACAAGGTACACTTTTTACAAAAAAACATTTCTATTTTTTATTATTAAATAAACTTTTTTTCCAAAAGACCTTAAAACCGTAATATAATACATAAAATATGATTAAAAATATTTATTTGTTAGAATATAATTTTAAAAATTATTTGAATTAAATATAATTTCCATGCTTGGAAGAATACATGAAATTTAATTTTATGTAATATAAATCACTAAACCATTGACAAATATTAATGAAATATGTTTTTTATTAATTGTAAATTACTAAATATATGTTCATTACTTAAGATAATTTTATATTTTTATTACTTTTTTATAAATTTCTTTATATTTTAATTTAATGGCATAGTTATAACAATTTTTAATATCATGATTCAATTAGATATGTGGTTTCATGTTAAGAATGTTATCGAATAATAATAATTTATTTATAAATTATTATACATAAAATATTGAGTTGTTAGATTGTTGGGAATATTACATCATTTTATTAATCACTTTATTTCCTGGATGGATATTAAGGATAAGAGACTACTGGGATGACTCCTAAATACAATGAATCCATTACCTTCAAGGGACCCCAATAGTCTTATATCTACCATGAAATTCTATTTTTTCTAAATAATCATGCGGAATCCTATCGATTGTAAATTAATTTTTTTTTTAAATAGTTATTGATTAAAATAGTAGAATTATATTTAGATGATCTTGTACTCAAATAATTACATTTGTTAATTTTTTTAACAATAGAAATTATATTCACAAAATTCCAAAAAAACTGATTCAAGATAAAACCCATGAAGTGAGAAATTGGGTTCACATAAAAATGTTCTTATCATATTATTCTATCATTAGTTCATTTATATCCAATGCTAAAAAATAAAATCCATCAAATATATCCCCAAAACATGGACCCTTAAAGAGTAGAGAGGCATCCTACTAATACATTAATATATTTGATATATCATCATGAACCTCACTAATTTGTGTTTTCTATTCAAGAAAAAATTATTCAAAAATATCCTATAATAAAATTGATATGGTGTCTAATAGATTTTCATTAACATCCCAAAATAATATTTTCCATTCCCTGGTGTTTTGAGTCAATATATTGGAAGAACACAAGTAATCCTTTATATAGAACATTAGAATAATATATCAACCCCCACATTTACTATATAAATGATAATGGAAATGAATAAATTATATACTATTTTTTTCTCATTTCATATAAATCAGTATTAGACGGATTATAGTTGACAAGAATTATCTCACTCAAAATGTTTTATTGTAGAATCAATAATATTATTTTTTTATCATCATGTTTTCTTTTTTTCACAATTATTTATCTTTTGAAATATATTCTTAACATTCCCATGTTTAATTATTTCTTTTATAAATTGGTTACTATACATTATAAAATTAATATTCATTTTATCTCTTAAGGATGAAACCCAATACATAAATATCTCATATGATAACGTCTTATAAATTAATAAATCCTCTTAAAATACGTACATATACATTTTTTATGTATACTAGAGTCCCACTGAATTGAATATAGTGGACCCTTATTATAATAGTGTTGGTTTATGGAAAATTTTAATTCCCACATTACAAGTAACTCATTCGAAGTTATTCCTTATTCTAAAGGGATGTAGAAACGATAAGTAATAGAACTATTATATGGTCAACCATATTGAACAATCCATACACCTCTAGATAATAAATATTATTATCATGTTTTCCTCAATATTTGTCACTAAACCATATAATTGGGAATACACCATTAAAAATGAAATAATTCCAAAACTCATCCCTCAGTAATATTTCCGGATGAAATCTATAACATATTCTACCATCTTCAATATCCCACTATAAAATTCCCCCCATGAATGTGAATTATATAATTCATTAGAATCATATACAAATCAATATCAGATTGAGAGGATCAACTATATGGAAAATTATGTGTAGTTTCTCCGTTCGTCAATATGAATAAACTAGAACTGGATGAATTTTATCAAAATGTTCCATTGGTAGAGCATAAGTCTTCCATAAAATAGATAAACTATTCAAATTCCTAACCCCAATAAATAATTACATCTAGAATGAGATTCATCAATTTTACTTGCCCAAAAAAGAAAATTACATAGTTGAGTTATGATGTTCATTCTATTTTTTGGGAAGAATTCATTAAAAAATGAAATAATTAATTTTTTGTATGGATTGAACCTCAAGTGATTTTATGGATAAGTATCATAATTTTTGTAATATATTTTTTTTCATGAAAATGTTATTCCCATAAAATAAGAACCACAATCACCCATAAAATCATGAAACTTTTCTACTTTAGTCCCATAATAAAGAATGGATTCATATAATTCACAAATAAATGTCATGTTTGATAAATTCATTATTTTTTTTATCCCTAATGGTCCTATATGATAAAAGGAATTCATTTTCATTTTCTATTATGTGTATTGAATTTATATCATCTTTCCCAATAGGTATAGATCGACAATTCAAAATTAATATCAACACTTATACATTATTTTCTAAATGATATAAGCATTATCAAATAATAGAAATTATTATTAAATTCATCATTTTATTAATGAAATAAAACAAATATATGGATTTTTATCTCTTAATACCTCCCTTGTAGATAATGTCCCAATGCTCTTCTTAGATGAGTTGTGAAACTATTTTCAATGATAAGAATATAGTTCAAAAAATATTTCTATTTACATACACCTACTAATACATAGTATGCATATTTTAAAAATATCCATTAAAAAATAATATATAAAATGCATGATAAAGGAAAAAATATGTAGATTGAAAAACTCTATATTTAATTTTGGTATTATCACAAATCTATATGCACCCCCTATGCTTCCCATTTCATACTTCCCACGTGTATGATATGAATGTGGTTTCTTCCTTTTATATATAAAAATTTTGATTATGAATATCCATTTTATTAATTTTGAATTAATAAGAAAAATAATTTTTTTTGTCTTGGTGAACATGGGATCCACAATTAAATAATTTGGCAGAAATTTCACAAATTTAATTTTTCTAAAATATTGTAACAATAACAATCTAAATTAAGGATTATAATTAGTAATTTGTTCACAAAATAAAAATTGTGGTTATCCAAGAATATATAAATGATATCTAGGTTTAACCATATTAAATTGGACTCTATGTTTGAATGACCTATATTTTAAAATAAGAAGTAATCTAATTTAAAATACTCTTGTAGTATGATTGATGGAGAAAATTTAGGCTTCAAACCAATTAATGGTTTCAGAATATATATTACATGTAAATTAAGATAAAATCATGAAAGTCTCTCAAATAAATAAATATATTATATTATATAAATTCCTTATCACATTATCATAAATAGTATAGTGCAAGTACCTTAACATAAGGCCATAAACTATATGGTTAATGGTCTTTACCACATGAACTTTAGAAATATTTAATAGGTTTTCTTATATATTAACAAAAATATAAATAAATGTTTTTTTAGAACGTTTAACTCAAATAAATTGAAATATAACTAATGTGTGTGGTCATTTTGAGTAAGAATAAATACTTCAATGATAATATCTATAATTGTAGGATGACATAATTCATATTAAATGTGATAAAATGCCTATATTTTTTAAAATATGTGTGGCTTTTTCCAATTACCACATGATATGATGTGACCTGTTAGCCTCCTACAATATTTCTAACAATAAAAATATTTTCTATATCATTACCTTAAAACAATGGTAACCCAAAATTCAGTTTAATTTCTCCCCACATGATAATCTTCCATTTTCATATTTATCCATTCCAATTGAGTTTTACACATTTGTTATTATTCTCAAAAACTATTTATATCATGATTCCTCAAACTATAATGTATGAAGTAACACAAAAATATCATATCATAGTCCCAGAAATAAATTAAATTATCATTTCACCATATGTTCCATCCTCATCCAAGGTGTTTCCAGTTTACATTTGATTCTTTTAATGTCCTATACTAAAATAAAACAACTCTATATTCTGTAAAAACTTATACCTTGATTTATTTTATCATAGGATATGTAGTGACACAATGATATCATATCCTATAACTATCCATATATTTTATTAAATTTATATTACTGATTACACCTTTGTTCAAAGATCCTTTTTATTTCATGTCTATATCATTAAACTAGAATGATACAATGAAATGGGTAATTCATTTTCATAACTATATGAAGATTGAATCCTATAAATATGGGGTACTTATTGGCACATAGATCTCTTGTCCCATGTTTAGTTGTAACCACTTTCTAATATACATATTTTTTACAAAACATGATAATAATTTAAGATAATAATGATGTTGGAACATTCTAAATTAATTTGAACACATTACATCCAAATACCATGATTCATAACATTTATATTTTATTTATCAATATCAATTCATTGATATTAATAATGAGAATATTAAATCTATTGGATCCATATAGTGTGGTGATGGAACATGCACCAAAAATATGAACTACATGTACCAATATAAGAGAATATATATATTGGGAAACATATATTCTTGTTTAATATGATTTTAAAATAGTTATACTGGAAAATATTAGTTGAATATGGTCTGTAGTTATCTTCGGAATATTGGTTCAGTGGTACATTAATGTACTTGTTAATTGAGCACGTTCAATAGTTTCCAATCCTTTATATTGTTGTCCCAATATAAAACAATTAAATCATAAGTATATCAGATTTACATTACCTAAGAATAATATTTTTAATGTATTAAATTTTTCATTTTTCACATGTTCTCATTTATATTTCACATTACCGAAATAAATCAAAATTTAATTCCAAATTAATTCTTAAATAAAATCATGGTCAGTAACATAGAAATGAAAATAATTATTAATATATTTATGATAGTATACATGATGTGTGGTAAATCTTCATTCTATAATCTATTATATATAACCTTATAGTAAGAGTTAAACTATGGTATAATACCTGAAACCATAAATAACAAGCCATATTTTGGTCATATATGTTATGCATTAAACTATATATAAAACATTTTACTATAAAAAAAATATACAATGATTCGAGATTCATCATTTATTTAAATTATGTTATCATTATCATAAATATATAACCCCTTATTATGTAATGGAATATAAAAACATAAACTAAAAATAACCATGGTCAATGATTTTTGGTATTAAAATTCATCAACAATATCATCATGTTAATGAATTATCCCAAATGGTATGAACATTATACTGTTGAGGTGGTTATTTCTAACATTGGGTATAAATTTAATGTTGGGATTTTTTTCCTCAATTTTTCTACATGAAATAAATTTCATAGGAAACCTAGTATGAACAAAAACACCATCCACATAATGTTATGAATTCTATGATCTTGAAAAAATACAAATGATATAGTATATATTTCATGATCTTAAAACATTAAACATATATTGGTCAAATAGTTTTAAATTTTAAATCTATACATATCATGAATTTAACTATAATATATAACACTAAGAAACTGAATATGGTCAATGCTTCATGACATTAGATTTTATCATCTCTGGGTTGATGTTTTTTTACTACAAACATTAACAAACCCATTTCCCAAAACACATAACCATAGATATACAAAGTTATTCATGACATGTCATGATACACTCTTATAAAGGATGACCTGATAAAAATTGATGTATCTCCATAGTTATACAAAATCACTATTCTAATAAGGGAAAAATTTATGCGCATAAAATAAAGATACATATATATGTTAAATTCAACTTATGACCTCTCTAAAAATTGGATTCTATTTCCTTGATCTATATATTATTAGTTTAAATAGGATTATATTTATAATCAATAAAATGAATTTATCTAGTTTATTTTAAAGGATAATATACAATTAATATAATGTTCTAGATTCAGTCTTTTGGAAACTCATCCCAAATTATAGTCTTACATTTCATTATCCATAAAACACTTCCATAATAGTTGGAAAAACCTTGAATCATGATGGTGTACCATGAACCCCATATACGAAGTACTTATACTCAAATAAGTATGCATCTCATATATAGAATGATCCTCATTCTTCTCGAAGACATATAAATATTTATTTATGATGACGGTGTATAACCACATGAAATGAAAATTACAATAAAAGAAAACAGATATTAGAGGTGATTAATTTTTCAATTATAATCCGATAATAAATTTTTCATGCTTTCATTTTATGTCAAATCGATCATTTAATACCACATTTCCCTTTAATAATTTGAATTTGATCATAATTTTTTTTAAAAATTATTTTAAATCAATTTATGAAATTATATTTACATAAAAATATATTTATTGTTGAACATTATAAGATAGTAAGATGAGTTTTTATTTTGTCTAATGAAGCATCGATTAGTAAACAGAAACTAAATTACTAGCGAATTATTTCAAATTAAATCATAAATTTACCCCAGACATACCAATTTGAATAATGTGTCATTGTGTTTTTTACAATAATAATAATAATAATAACTATGGAACCATTTAAAAAATTTTATATATGATTCATAATTTTAATCACTATATTAACTAGAAAATAATCAGTATTAAAAATATATCAAATTAATCTAAATATGGCCAGATGAACTATCATACAACTTAATCATTTTGAGTTTGGATGTTTTTGATTCCTTATTTTCAATTTATTTAATTTGGCTTTCAAATTAGCTATTTTAATTTAAATTTATGATTATAGTTTAGATTCCTCCTTAACCATTTGGTTGAGAATTATAGTAGATTGATCAAATAATTATTATGAATGACATGTTGCAGTGGTCGTGATTAGATTAACATCAATTCACTATAGAGTAATTATAACATACTTGGTTATTAAATATTACACTTCAAGGACAAATAATCTCGTTCCATGTTCTAAAAGGACTTCTAGATTGAACTTATAGTTATAATTTTCATGAATAAGGTAATATTTGTAATTTGGGTGTATATTGTTCTCTATTAAATCTTCATTATCACTATTTATTCAATTAATGCTTATAAATATAATGTTTATTCACGAGATGGTTGTAGTTCATAATAAAAAATTGAATTAACCCAATAGGGTTTTCTAACACCCTAATACATTTTAAAAAATTAATTTTATTAACATTTTTTCTACTATTTCATTATAGATAATATCATTATAAGCTTACATAATAGAAAATAATGGATTTTCTTTCATTATACACAAGGCTGTGTTTTACTAAGAAATAATATATTAAAAATTATAATTATTTAATATAAAATTTTTTAATATAGTCTTTATTACGGTGTTTATGAATATTATTAAATAACATACGAAAATATATTATTGAATTCATTGGTTGAGAATTATTTATAAATTAATATAGCAACTAAACAAATATATGGGGAATGTTTTTAAAACTAACTATTTTTATGATGACAACGCCATTTTATCCTAATAAATTAAATTCATTACAATTAATGAATGTTATTAATGTAATAAATATATTACATGTTATATAATATATATTTTACATTTATCCAATATATTTATTAAGTAAAAATATGATACCCAATATTTTACATGAAAACATATATTTCTATAAAATCAGTTTTACCGCCTATTGATGGTACCCACCATTTAAATATTTTTTTGGAACATTAAAAATGTTTTTTTATAAAATAATCATGTAATTTTGAATATGAATATTTTTTTTGTTAATTTTTTAATATCTCTAATTAGATAATTATTTTGATGAATAGTGATATGATATTGAATTTTATTTGAAAAATATTTTTTCATATAAATACATTATACTATAAAATTTTATTTAATATAGTTTCAAAAGTTTTAATAGATAATAATTTTATAATTTAATCTAATATAGGTAAGTGGAATAATTTTATGATTAATTAATGATATAAAACATTTCATTTTGTAGAATTTTTACACATAAAACACCAGCATTCACGCCCCATCCAAGTGATAAAATTTTGATTAATTTTATCCTATTATGTGTTTTTAATATTGAAAATTGGATTACATATATTGAATAATTAGGTCCTAATTTACTTATTAGTTATTTTATGGAAAAAAAATTTGAATAGTAATGATGGATAATTTTTATTTCATTGGTTATTGGTACATCATGTAATTATGTGTAAAAAATAATTTAAAAATAATTATTAAAGTATCCTAATAGTTTTATTAATTATATTGGGTGATATATTTGATTTGAATTTGATTACTGGGATGAATTTACAGAAACATGGGGCCACACAGAAGATTTAGGTCGTTTATATTATTTTATACTATTTGAAGTCCAATATTTTAAACTCATGTTTTTTAAATTTATTACATTTTTTATTTATTTATATTATGATTATATCATAGAATAAATATCATAATTGGAATTATAATATAGTTATCTTCATGTGGATATTTTTTTATTTTTATTGAATAATTTATTAAATTAATGTCTCCTATAATGATGATGTAATAATTCATTTATTAGTGGAAATCAAATAAATATTATTGAAATTATTAAAATAAATAAAATTATTTTAATTAAATTCAATGATGATTATTATAAATTACCATAAAATATACAGGATTTATTGATGGTTTTCCTTTTGAATTTATCATGTGTGTTTATATTATGAAAAAAATCAGTAAATGAATTGAAACAAAGTGGAGATTATTGAAATTTTAAAAAAAGTACCATTTTATTAGATGATCTAAAATTTATAAAAGAATATAAATCATCCAAAATATTGTGATAATGATTAAAATTTCATCCAATATTCATTTATTATTATTTATGGTATTTATAGTACCTATATTTTCCATTAATGATAAAAAATCCTTGTAATCATGGGAAGAGTTAAATGGATTAATTTAGGATTCATTCTAAATGAAAGGGTAATAATTTGACCTCAAAACCTATAAAAATAATTTTATGAGAGTATTATTATCATAACCCATTTTATATTCTTAATAAATAAATTTTGATTCATTTTTAATTGGAAATGAATTTATATTAATTTAATATTTTTAAATTTTCACGAAGTACCCCTCTTCTCAATTATAAAGGGAACATACTCCCTCACTTCAGAATGCCCTGTTATATCTCATAGATCAACAGAATACTTATCATATAATATCCAAAAATCCCTTCCATCATAATATCATCCCCAATTAGGTAATAAATCCAACCGATGATGTCCTTTTGTTCAAACCTAAAGGATTTACACAAATATGAGGTAACATTGTTCAATGCCCTCTTCAGTTTTATTTCATTCCCAACACCTTTATATATTATTAATAAATTATTATATAATAAACACAGTATCATCATAGTACTAATATCTATTTCATTAATTGTTATTAACTACAACTATGCACACTTAAATTAACTGGTTAATGAATTTATCATTTGTGTACGAAGAACTACCTCCAAGAGAAATGATGTTGTTGTTTTCCATTTACGTGCTCTCATAATTGGTAATCATGATGGAATTTATATTTCTATATTATTTATATTATATTTTTGTTATCTAAAAAATATGGCTTTTATTTAAAAATAAATTCATTCTTTTAATTTTTTGGATATATATTGACATTGTGTCTTGAAGTGTGGACAACCGCCTTCTCAAAGCAATGTGATTCGTTTTTGAAATACTTGTTATGTGTAAAATATCATTTCAGTAAAAATATGTGATATATATGAAATATATATGATACTATAATTCAAATATATATATATCATATAATTATATATATTTTAATATTAAAAAAATAAATGTAGTGTTCAAGAATACGTACGGTCTACCGTCTACATGAATGATGCATTTAATTTGATATCTCCATATTTTAGGGAATATTATAAATAAATAAATAAATATATATATATATATATATATATAATTATGAAAATTTATTTGTACATAATCGTTATAATTTTATATATGATTAAATTCTATTCTATGTTATATTTAAACAAATAATTAGTCAAAAACATGAGAAACTAGGCAATTGACACCCGAAATAGTGAATATGATGAATGAATATTAGCAAAATGGCGATAAAATAAAAATAAAATACCATATATAATAACATATACATTAATAAGGTACTTATATAAATTAATAATATTATTTATACCAATATATTGTAGGATAAAACATGTACAACTATAAAGTATATTTGAGGAAAGGGAATGGTGTCTCACTTTTATTTATGTGGGACCCATGCCTTATACAGTGCTTGTTTATATTTTTGCAATATATACTTCCCTCTAATTCCATTTATGAATACTATTTAAATTATTATAGTATTTTAATGTATATATATATATTATATTATTTATTTTTTGGGGAATGATTTTCGTATATTTATAATGTGGTAAGGGTTATTTCCAAATAACATCGTTATTCGAGATTATTATTGTTTATGTATCCACTATGAAATATTTATCTATAATGTTAGTGTACACTAAAAATATTTTTAAATTATTTTTAATATAATAAAACTAAATTTTTATTTATTTATTATTTCTTTAGAATTTATAAAAAATACTTTTAATGGAATCATTATTTCTTTTTCCTAGATAAAGTACATTATGAAATTTCATAAAGAATTAAAAGGAATGTTTTTCAACATATATGAAATGAATGAAAATTTCCCACAATCATGAATCCCTAATGTTTTTATCATTATTTAATGGTTTATAAGGTTACTTTAAAAAAATTATTTATAAATTTCTTACTTTTAAAAACATAATTAAAAAGTAGTAAGATATTTTAATCTCAAAATTTACCTTTGTGAGATAAATTTAGTATTACCACCATAAAAATTATTTATTGTGTATCTAATTTCCCATTTGATATATAATATCATTAATCTCATTACATTCATGGTATTTGATGTTACATTTGTTAATTATTTACTTTTACAGGGCTTAAGATTCAAATATTTTCATCTGTTTTGTGCACATTAATTTAATAATATAATTTTCAATAGATTATTCAACATATGAAGAAAGAATTGGACCTGTATGACACAGTTTGGGGACTTGTTAATTAAATTAAATCGATATATCCGTAGTTTTGTAGAATGCTATTAGTTTTAGAAAAACCCTTTGAGTATATTTCTATGTTGAATAATCAGGATTAAACCCACTAACATAAACCATATTTGAATTGTCTTTACAGTAGTGGTTCATTATATAGATACATTACATCCAATAATTATGTATTCCCATAATTTCAATTATTATTTATCCATTATATTATCCACATTCTGATATAAGGTTTCATTTCATTCCATGTTCATTCATTAAATGACATGTTTTTCTTATTATTTCTTATAGATAAAGTAAAATTTTATATTATTTGATAAGAAAAAATGCACCCACTATAGAGAAATAAAATAATCTCAAGGGGGGTTTTAATGTGGTGGAGTCTAAGGGAATCCCATTGAAATAAAATCACTTATTCACGTGGGTCTGATATGGTGGTTTATTTTTCTTTATATATTGATTGGGAATTATCTGTTTATTTAAATGGAATATTGTATAATTTATTTACCTTACATCATTGATTTGGTATGATAAATTAATTATTGATTATTCTATATATTCCTATACTGACTATTTTAGATCACCATTATTTACATCAATTTTCTCTAGATTATTAATTTTTTCTTCATTAATATTTTCAATGATGTTTTTTTATTTTGTTTTTGGTTTTACACATGTAATTGGGGAAATATTTATGTATATGTTCTTCAAGAACACAAAATTGATAATTCCATTATGATTTTTGTCCTTTTAATCATGAAAATGTTATTAAATAATTCACCAGCTCTAGGAATCTGGGTTCGCGGTATTATAGTTTGTATCAACTGAATATTATTAACATCCTAGGAAACCATAAAATGATACATAAGTGATATTCCCTATGGTTAAAACATTTCATTAATTCTGGTCATATTTAGGTTATATTATGTGTATTATTATAACAACATTGGATGATATTAATATAGAGTTGTATAATGTGTGTAGCTTCTACCTCTAGACATTGTAAAGGACCTATAAGCATGATTTCATGTTGTTAAACTACATAATGGGTAATGGTTATTTAAATTTTAGGGGAATTTTATATATAAAATAATTTACAAAGGGATTAAAAATTGATTTTTTGATTAAGTCAATAACATTATTTTAGAAGTTGTTCACTATTATAGGAATAGTATATGATCAAGGTAAACTGCATAATGAAGGAATTTATTTGAGAAGTATGAATTTAAATATTTTTTAGAATAATGGATGATTTTATTTTGGACTTATGGTGATTTAGGTTATTTATGTAAATGGATTACAATTCTTGGAGATTATGTGATTTATGAAATTTAATTTCTAGAAAAAATCATTAAGATTAAATATTGTTATTTGGATTAATATACGATCAAATGAATAGTACTTTTGTGTTTCAGTCACATATTAGCATATTTTTTAGGAATGATACATGTTTTTTGAATTATCAATGATAAAATTTGTGTATCGCTATTGATTTTTAGAGATTAAGGTTGTTTTTCATAATATAAAGGATTATTATTTTTTGGGAATTACCTTATCATATCAAAACCATTTTAATTTATAAAAATCTATAATGGTAGGAGGAATGTATAGTTATACATATATACTATTTCGGATCCCTATAAATTTATTTGAATTCATAATGAATGAAAAACACATCATAAATTCTCATCTTTTGGAGAAAAAGAAGTGTATGTAGGGAAATTTATTTAAATTTTAAAACTCTACATGTCAATTATGTTTATCTCTTTATGTTACAAATCATGGATATAAATGAAATCCATATCTCTAAGAAAATTATGATAGAATAAAAAAACATAGTGTAATTTTCTTACTATGAAATCAATGGACACTTAAATCCATTACCAAAATAAAATATTATGAAAGTAGACATTAGAGTGACTATATTTTCTATCATTCTGTATAAAAAATATATTTTTATATTTCTCATCTATATTCATGTTTTCACAAATGTTCTCTATTTTTAAACCTTTTTTTGGTGAGCATCAAATTTATATTTCCCTCGTATTTGAAATATGTATTATTAACCATATTTTTATGTGGATTTTCTTATAATTTTTTACGTCTAAATATAAAGACTTATTAATCTAACATTATATTCAAATTAAGAGGACGTGATTTATTTATGGGGGGATAATGTTAATCCCCATGATTTTTTAAAAATATAATTTTTTAATAAATTAATTTTTTTTCTAGATTTATTTATATAATACTCAATGATAAGAATATTCTAAACCAACAATGATTTGGAATGCATTATATATGAGAACAAGTTTTACCGTACTAAATTATATTATTAAAATATTATGAAATTATATATTATGATACACTATAGAAATTTTTTGAGATGATATTAATATTTTTAACTAACTTATGAAAATATATAGTCGAAATCATTATTTAAAGATAAATTAGAAAAAATATTGGAAACATCTAAATCAATAGTTATTATTTTTATAAATAACTATTTAAATGTTAATAATGTTGTTTGATAATAATAAATTAAATTAATTATAATTAGTTAATTATATTAATGTAATAAATACATTATTCTCATAATAAAATATTTTTTTCATTCTTATAATATATTTAATATGAATAAGATAAGAAAAACCCAATATTTCATACTAAGATCTATATTTTCATTAAAATATATTCACCACCATTTGATGGATAAAAATTTCTAAATATAGTTTTTGAGACATTATTACTTTATTATAGAATAAATATACTTCATCATTTAATGGTGAGTATAAAAATTTACAGTGGTTGATTTTTTTAATTATAAAATTCATGTTATGATGAATAATGATAGAATAATGTATTTGTATTGAAAATGGTTTTTTACCTAAATAGTATATAGTTTTAAATTATAATATTAATTTTTTTTACATGTTTAATGAAAAAAAAATTATTCTTTAATATACTACATGTCATTGAAATTATTTTCACATTGAATAATGATATAATGGAATATCAATCTTTTGAATGTTTTCACATAAAAACATGCATCCATGCCCTATCAATGACAATAATTTTTAATTACAATTTTCCACATAAATATTTTGAACAAGTAGTAATCTATTACATATTTATAATTAGCAAGTAAAGATTTAGTAATCATGAAAGTTTTATTTTGGTAAAAAATATACATAGTAAAATTTTAAAACTGTTATTATAATTGATAAAGTTAAATCGTGTAATTTATATTTACAAATATTGTTATATGTATACTAAATATAAACTAAAATTTTACCTAATTTTATTTTATGATATATTTTGGACCAGAATCATTCTTCAGTAGATTTTATTTCCTCTTTCTGTCGTTTGGATAAATTTAAGTGTTTTTCAATATCTTATTCTAAGATAAGCCCAATATGCCACATTCATGTTTTTTAAATTTATTTAATTTTTAATATATGTTTATGAAGAAGATATATTCAACTATAAATTTTAATTTGAAATATTATATTTTAACCTCATCAAAATAATTCATTTTAAATTTAATGGGACTTATATTTTAATTAAAGGCTTCTACAGTGATGATTCAATAATTGTATAACTATTGGTAATATTATGTAAATGTTCTTAAATATGTTATAATTAATATTATTTGATATAATTATTGTCATTCGACAGTTTTAAAGATGTAATAGACATATCTGGGATGTATTAATGTTTTTTTAAATGTTATCTTGTGTATTGATATTATTTAAAAAGTCATGAAATGAATACTGTCAACGTTATCATAAGATATATTTGAAATTAAGAATATGTTATTAAATGATAAATGATTAATATAAAATCAGAAAAATATTGGGGTAATTTAAAAAATTTCATCCACACTTCATTTATTAATCTTATGTTATGTTATAAAAACTATATTAACCCATAAAGATTAAAAATAAATGTTGTATTGGTAATAGATACATAGTTTAACATGGGGTAAATACCAAATAATAAAGATACAATTGTGACATAAAGTTGTCTAAAAAACATTTTGAGACTATTTATGATAAAATTCATATAATATTTCATATAACTTTCTTTTCAACTATTCAAAATAAAAAATCAATTTATATTAATTAAATATTTTGACAGTTTCCGAAAGTACATGATACCTCAATTATAAATGGGTACATACTCCCTCACATCCATGAGCTAAATTTAACCTTCTATAATGACTAAGACCTTCCCAAATAATATCTTAATGTCCATCACCTAATTCTTGAATCCTTTGTATTACATAAATCCACCCAATGATGTCCTTTCTCTAAAAAAAAGCAGTTACCCAAATAATATGCAATTTTTTTCAATGTTCACATTAGTTTTATTTCATTCCTAAATCCTCCATTTATTAAAACATGATTATTTAATAAAAATATTATTATAAATTTAACAATAATTTTTTATTTTTTTTACAAATACCTATATACACATCCATCAAATGGGAAATGAATTTACCATCCATGTAAGGTGAACTACCTCCTTTTGAAATGATGACGTTCGTTTTTTCTTTACCACCTTACATGGATGATCGTTATAATAGAAGAACTATTATTATATTATATATATGATGATTATATTTTATTAATACAACTTGAGTTGTAATATGACACATACCTTCATACATATCATTTTTGGTAAATACTACATCATCCCTTTTGGAAGTGTGTTCTACCACCTCCTCAATGAAATAAGATACATTAACATTATACAAGGAATTTATAAAGGATTGTTTTCAAAAAAAAATGTGTTATGCAGTAATTATGTATAATACATTAATTGTAATAAACATATATATCATTTATTTTTTATTCATTTAATAATGAAAAAAATTAAATTAATGTTCATGTGTACGTATGACCAACCGTCTCCTTGAACGGTGAATTTTTTTTACTATCTATGAATATTATGGATTTTTATATATATAATGAGTATATAGTAAATTTAAACTATTTTATACATTTTATATATGATGAAATAATAATTTATGTAATTAGAACAACAAATAACAAGTCAAAACATACTAGATAAATTATGCAATTGACATCAAAAATAGTAAAGATGATGAAATTTTATTAACAAAAAAGCTAATAAAATATAATAAGAAGATCATATATTATATAATAAATTAGAATAATGTTTTTATAAATTAATGAAATCCTTATGCTATTATATAAGATTATTTGGAATGTTTATTTAAAAAGTTTGTGTTAGTTTAGGAATTTTTTCTCACATTTATTTCTGTGAGATGTCCCTTATACACTACTAGTCTCTATTATGTATTGTATACAATACACAAGTATGTATATTTTGAGTATTATTTTGATTATTATGATGTATTCATATCCATATGACTTTATTTCATTGATGGTTTACATGATTATAATAATTGTAATATGGTAAAGGGTTGTTTTATAATTTTCATATTATTGGGGATCGGTTTTGTTTAAGTCTCCACTGGGGAATATTTCTATTCCTTTTTCATGTATTCTAAAAATGTATACAATTTTCATTAAAATTATAAAGTGATTTTATAATTTCATTTAAAACCCTTTTAGTATTCTTTAAAAAAATTAAATGTAATTAAACTTCCATTCTCCAAAAAAGGTACTTCGTAAATTTTATTAAAAAAGTAAAAGGAATTTATTTTTAACTTATACGACATGAATTGAATTTCCAACTGTCATGATGCCATAATGATTTTATTATTAATTTATAAATTTATAGGTTTATTTTCAACAAAATTATTTTCTTTTATACATTTTATACTTTTAAATAAATGTTTACAATATTGGATGATCTTTTCATCTCACTCATTACATATATAAGATAAATTTCATATTCAATGGTTCTTTTGTCTGTTGTATATACAACCCCATATGATATATCATATCATGAATCTCTTTAACATCAAGATAATAAATTTTATATGTGATTGTTATTTCATTTTATGGGTCTTATAAATCAAATATTTCTATGTAGTACGATGAGCAGTGATTTAAAAAAATTCTTTTTACATTGGTTATTCCATATAAGATTAGTGATATGGACATGTGATATATGGGTTAGGGTCATTTAATGAAAGTAAAAGATGCATTTGTAGTATCATGAGATAAAATCAATCATTATAAAACACTTCCAGTCTGTTTCCATGTATAGTAGACATGTTTATACCAAAATAAATAAAACATCTTGTGAAATGTATTGATAGCTGTTTTTAATAATCCAAATATGTGTCCTTATATTGTTAAACATTGCATTAATTTCGGTTATTATTTATACATGATATCTTATGTCGACATATCTATGTTTTCATTTCAATTTACATTCATTTATTAAATGACATATGATTTAGTTATATGTCTTGTTATATTGATTATTACTTCTCTATTTATTTGAATGATGTGTGTAATGAATTATTTACAATAAAATTATTGTTTATTCTATTCAATATATTTGTTATTCATCTTTACCATTCCATGCTATGATTTCCATATCATCATTTCCTTTTTTCTTTTTTCACTAGGTTATGAAGATATTGTTTTTTGAATGGGTTCAAGGATGAAAATTATATTTTATTTTTTATGTTTTATGTTATAAAAATATAATATGGGATCCTTTTACATATGAAGTTAATAAATACAACTCACTCGAATTTTCATTCATAATTTCAATCCTTCTGATCTTTCTATTGTAATAATGTAATGCACCTTCTCTATGCTTCTAGGGTTAAGGAATTATAGGTTCCCTCTCCGAAGATAATTTATGTAGGAAATCAGGTAAAATCTTTATAAGAGGGGTATGTTTCACTGGAAAACTATGTTCATTAGTTTTAAGAATAATAACATAAATCACATAAACACTTAAAAAAATTTAAATATCTATTCATCTAAATAATCTACATTACGCATATTTTTTTCCATGATATGCCACAATAAAATAAAGAGAAAATGATATCATGAGGTTGTTGTACATTCCTCAATCAACTTCTGGTTTAGAATTTCTATTCATCTAACCTCACAAAAATTCATTGTTAGTGGACAATTTCCTTATGATTAGATGCATGTATCGTGATTGAGAGGTATTCTCACCATTAATTGGAATGTCTAGTTTGATATTTTATATGATCATATGGAATCCATACTTTCTATTAAATATATTTTCATAAAATCATACAAAATATTGATATTTTAATGATTAGTTTCTTAGAAATAAGGTACATAATATAGGAAAAAATGTTATTCTAATATTAATTTATGAAACCATTAGGTTTGGACCTTATATTACATTTATTGAGTTTAATATTCTATGGGAATATAATAATGGAAAGGGGTGATCATGAAACACAATATGATAATAAGAAAGTGAGACATATAACATGTTCCCATGAGAAATATCCATAAGATAGGAGGCAAAGCAGTAAGAAATAAATAATATAGATGTAATTATAATAAGAATATTAATCATAATATGTAAATGTGGATACAACATTTAAATGAAACATTAAAATGAATATCATTATTTATTATCACTATGGAATCATAATGAAAATTTCCATGGTTATTCACTAAGGTATCATGAAACATGTCATATATATAGATTTAATACTATACCAAATGGATTGGATATCATTCAGGGGACACCCTCAATATTTATGAATTTTATGTCATCCACATATATTATAAAAAATTAATTTTTTAATTAACCATTGAGAATATTGGAAGTTTTTATTATCTAAATCAAGGTAGAAAAAGTTTCTTAATAACATATTCATTTAGTCATTTTTTCTCACAAAAGGATATTTTAGAATCATATATGTAAATCCCCAAATAAAAAATTATATGTCAGCATATTTTTTATTGATAATATAAATGAAATGATAGTTTCAGATTATAATAAAAATGATATGTTTAATTGTAATGTAAAATAGGGAAATGCGAGACGTACATTCTACATTATAATGGGTATAAAAGCAGGTTTTTGAATAGGGGAAAATGTGGGATAATGAGTCTCACTAATTTATAATATAATATTATTATAGTAATGAGATGCCAAAATATATATGAAAAGAATTTATTATATCTATTAAAAGTCACGACATAAAAAGTGAACTTGAATTTTATGAGAAGAGGATATTTTCTTTACCTTGATTATTTAATCCTAAAACATGAAGAATGAACTACGGGGGACTGGGGAAACCATCATAAGACTCCCTATGTAGAATGAATTCCATAACATCATGGAGAATGGATTAAGAGTGAATGCAAAAGGAGAAATTTGTCGTTATATATATGACACGTGGAATAATTTTTTAACAAATTTTAAATATAGGACTTGTAAAAATGGGTTGTATAAAATGAAAAAATTTATTAACCATGGTTATTGATAATTATTTTGGAAACATTAGTCCCATTATTAGTAATTTTAATGCAACCTAACATTAAATCATATTTTAATAAAACATTCGATAAAGAAGAGTAAATATTCAAGAAACATTATTAAAAAATATAGACTTTAGAAATTCACACATAGTTTTCAAAATGGATTAAAATATATTAAAATAAATTATAATAGAAAAATTATATATTTTTTTATTTTATTGTTATTAAATAATTTTTATATCTTTATGATGTAAAATCTACAGAAATCTTGAAATTGAATTATTTATTATTCATAAAAATTATATATTTTAGAAAATTTAAATAAATTAACAACAACCTTTTATGAAAATAATAATATCAAATATAATGTTTATTTTTATAGAATAATTACCTATATATGATAATTATAACATTAATATATAATAATCTCTTTTAATTAAAAAATAACAATATTTAAGGCATTGTTAAATTTTGATAACAAAAAAAATTCCTAAGACAATATAAAATTATTTTACAATTTATATTTATATTATAGCGTTTTAAAATATCATCTGATTTAAAAAAATAACTTTCATTATAATTGAGTCAAGTTCAAAAATGTTATATCTTTTCTATAAATATATAATTATGATTCGATTGCAACAAAAAATCAATATATAAAATTCATCATATTTTTTTATTAATGAAAAAAATTCTTCAAATAGAATTTATAAAATAAAAGATTTACTTATCCATAGAAATATACACTATTTCCAAGATATGGTTCCCCTTATTACACTAAAATATTCTCAAATATGATCATGTGTGATGGGAATGTTTTGTGGTGTGGCTCAATATACATCTACTATGAAGTAATATCCCATAATTATAACATCTCATATAGTTAGTTTCACTTAATCTTCATTTATTGATGCCCATCATGGGATTGTTCAATGGAGAGACCCAATGATGATACCTGCATCCATGATTTTGACTGATGGGATTCAAACGAGACGACTTTACTGGTTGAGTACATAAGCTTTCCATTCTATATCAATTATTATTTGTTATTACTATTTATAAATATTAATTATAGTGGTAAATTTATCAAGAAATTGTATAGTTTCCCAATTTAAAATTGATCAATGGTTATATAATGATTGAATCAGTATAATCACATTTCCCTTAATACACAATAAATACCACCCCATTGTATCACTCAAAATTCACTACAAAGTCTCATAATGATACATTTAAATTATCAAACGACATTTATTGGATTTTTATGTTTTTTTAGTTATTTAATTTTCTAGTTGGAGGGATTATTCATGTAGATTGTGGAAATACTTATATTCCTGATTAATAATTTCTATTTTATACCTTTTTTGTTAGTGTAATTATTGGAATCTTAATTGGGGTTGTATAAAATTAATGTGAAATTCATTGATAATGAAATTAAATATCACTGGGTTACATTTATTTTTTATATGTATAATATAATATGTTTCATACATTTATTCTAGAATATGAAATCATTTAAATATTCGTGGTTATTATAATATTCCCCCCATAAGAAATTTATTCCCTGAAATCTGAACTCGTTTTATTAGTATATAAAAGTATATGTACTTCTTTCTCATTTTATCTTCTGGTTCAAACATAACTTATTCATATTTATTGTATATATAAAACACTTTTACAAGTTAGTTATCCTAATTTAATATAAACTTTTCTCTCTTATCTGAGATCTATAATATATTCCCTATATGTGAGAGCTCATGTTCCCATGGAACCACATGTAGGTTAAAAACATGTGAATGATTTAGTATGTACTTCTATACAGAATGTAGATGTAATAAATAATTAACATTATCTCAAATTAGTGGATTTTCAAGAAGATATGTCCCTTCAATTATGTGAACATACATTATATAGAGTACAATATTCATAGGTCTAATATTTCTTCTATTCTAAATCTACATGACACCCTTCCGTTGAAAAATATGGTGGAAATCATTGTCTCTGAATTGAAACTAAAATCACATTCAATGATTTTAAACATATATCTCATTCCAAATTATATCATCAATTATATCATATTTGGTGGAATAAGCAATTTCTTGCATACGTGGCACAATATCATTCCCAAAAAATTTCACCTAACAAATATCATCACAAATATTTTGGGTTATAAATCACATTCCATATAGATTATCAAAAGGTTACCTTTGAACACATGACTGTAAATTCTTATTTTGTGAAAACTAATCTAATGGATGGTGTTGATCCCATAAAAATTTTAATTTCATTTATCTTGTTCGCAACATTTATTCAATAATTTGAATAGTCCTTTTAGATTGGCTATCAGTTTCGAGTGATAGGTTGTACATATATTCAATTTAGTATTCTTTTCATGTATAATACTTCGCATGAATTTATCTATGAATCTTTTTTTATGATAATAAATAATAGAATGTGGAACCCCATGTAACATGAACACTTCTTTTACGTATATCAGGTCATATTGGTCAACATATAAATCATCCTAAATAGTAATGAAATTGGAAGCATGGTGTGTTAATCCACTGCAAAACATATCGTAATGATTATGGTAGATGTTTATTTGGGTCTAGGGATGAAGTCGATTGTGATATTTTCCCGCGTTTGTGTTGGTATGGGTAGCCTTTGTAATACCCCTTTAAAAATATTATACCTACCATTGCCTTCTAACATACCAATAACCTTAAAATGTAGTCTATAATCTCCGTCATAGTATAATACGACCATTAATGATGATTATGATCCTGAAAAAGTTATTTTCATTCAGGATGTATATAGAATTTTGAGCAATGATCTTCATCCACTAGCTCATTATTTATCTCTAGGATATATGGAACATAATTCAATGAGTGATATTTATATAAACTCTCTTGAACATCATTTAACATATGAAACATAAAATTATTCATAACCAAAATCTTATATTTAAATAAATGATATTATCTTTCTTTGTTATGGATAATTTTTTGTAATGTAAGATGACAAATAATTTAGTATAAGTTGGATCATGTCCCTTTTCATATGAAACCCTTGTCTAATTTTATATATCCATTAGTAAAGGGATCCACATAAGTACTCATCATTATTGGTACCACATGGACATTCATTATTAATTCATATGTGACACTATTTTCTATTGCATGGTGAAAATGAATTGAAAATTAATATTGTACAAGAAAATCAAAAGAAATCCTTTTACTAATATTTAATTACTTTTATATGAAAATTTACTTCAATCTATGGGGGTCTATATATATATATATAACCTTTATCCCCTTAATTGAAAATTAACCATACATGGGTCCATGTCATGTGTTGGATAATTATTCTCATGAGGATTTAACATCCATGTTGCATAAGAAATAGCATTTTAATTATTCATGAGGATGCAGAACATATCTTTTTGATATGAATCACAATAAACAATGAATCCTTATTCAATATAGGGTACAATAAACATAGGTTCAATAAAGATATTCTCTTTATATTATAGAAACCATTTAATTATTTTTTATCCATATGAAAATAACAACTTTACGAGTTAATGTGAATACTATATTAGAATATCAGGAAATTTTTTTTAGAAACCACTTATAATATCCTGTTAAAAAAAGGAAACAATGAATCTCTGTTACCATTGTAGGATGAGGACACTATTCAACATATTATATGTTCATAGGGTAAATTGAGATTCCTTCATTGTTTATAAGGTTCCCGGTGAATTAATCTTTTTATACCTAGAATTCACTTTTGAATAATTTCCAAAAAAAATTTTCCTTATTTAGTGATAACAAAAAAAACACATAGTTGATCATTATTCTCCCCATGACTTTTGGAATATACCAGAACATCAAAAAATGAAAACAAACAATAAGATATCAACATATTACTTAAAAACTATATTCCTCATATTGATTAATAGAGAAGGAGTATTATTAAAGATGAATGTTTTAACAACGAACTCATAATTACGAAATTGTATTTGAATGGAAGTCATTGGAATATCATCTTATTTGACCCTAAAAATATAAATAGATCAAAGGTTGATCTTGGAGATTAAATTTTCACCACGAATCTGGTCAAATATAACATAAGTCCTTGGGATCAGGCACTTTTTATTCATTTTGATTCAGTTATATTATATATATTCTATACATAGAAGAATTGATACATCATTTTTATTTAAAAATAGTACTGGTTCCCCCCATAGAGATAGAATTGGTAAGATAAATCCCTTATTCAAAATTTCATTAAGTTATTTCTTTAGTTAATATTAATCAATCTTATCATTTCAATATTGGTTACATGATATTATCTTCTATAGAGGCATGAGTTCAATAGATAAATTTAACTCTCTTTCGATAGGTTGTCTAGGAAACATCTATAGAAATACCTTAATGTATTATAGAATGATGCAGGAATTATGTATTATTATAATTACATTTCAATATTCCTCATAAATGATTAACCAAATTATGAATTCTATGGGATGATCTTATAGAAAAAAATAGTCTAGGATATCATTCCAAGGAAATTGAATATAATTTTTTACATTCAGCCCAACTGAAATTTACGTGAATATACAATTGTCCTCTGAATTATTCAATGAGAGTCTTTCCAACCCATGTATAGTATTGAAATCCACCATGGGAATGAATACTATATTTTGGATGATATTTTTCATAGAAACGTTAATACAACAGTTTCTATACACTATTGATACATGAATAATTCCTCCATGAATCTTAATTGGTATCATAAAATATACATGTTCAGGGATTAAATCAACAATCTTTGAATATTATAATTAAATAAAGGAATTTTAATAATAATAATCAAATAAATTAATTTCAATATTTTAGAGGAATCAATGTATACGATTTACTATATATTTCGTGGTATCTATATAAGCTTCCATGGAAGTTAATTCCTAACCATTGTCTTCTTTCATTAGATGAGGTTTCAAGTGGTAATTGTAAATTATCTTATAATTTGGATATTGATTGTAAATTCTCCCAATGTTTCCACACATGAATCATTGAACATTTTGATGGACCTTCACCTTTTTACCATTTTTTGTTAGTATTGAGAATTTGAGGCTTCACCTCATGAAAAATGTTCAAAGTTATATGTCCATCTCTTCATTTCTTATATAGCGTTTCACTGCCATGTAACCAATTTCGTGAAATCTTGATCACCCATTTTTTTCATCAGATGTTGAACATTTGTTTCTCCTCTTTAATGATTAGGTTTCCTTCCTATGTTTGGATCAATTTATTTTATCATATCATTCAAGAAATGTGGATGCTATTTCTCTCCAAACTCTAATCCATCCATCATAGAACAATGTAAAATGTTCAAATAGATGTTTTAGACTTTATTTATAAAATTTCAATGAATATGGGGACTCAATCAACAAAAAAATCTATCATTATTTCATTTAGGTTCCACAATAATAGAGGAGGTAAATTAAGAATTTCTTGTAATATTCACCTCATTTCATACCAAAGGATTATTTGCATCATAATTTAGTTGAAGGAAGTACTTATCTATTTTCATAAACATCGGATGATGGTAATATTTATTTAAAATAATATTCTAAAATCTTCCCACTACATATAATCCATCTCCATTCTTGGATTTTTGTTTTTAATCACTACCCACCAGTGATCAGAATTTCTAAATATTTGATATACATTTAGTGATTCATTCTATTTATCTGAATAATGGATTTGAAAATTAATTTTTTTCTATATATTATCTATTGTTCCAAAATAAATGGATTGGTGGATCCACTGATAGAATTATGTCATTTTTCTCAAATAGGATTCAATGGAAATTTTTTCCCTTCATGGGGAATCTATTCTATCAATTTGATTAATGTTATTCAATATAACATGAGTTAGTTGATTCACGATCATAATTATGTTTTTCATTTCATAGTATATTATATTTTTTTAAGGCATCATCCATTGCACTCATAATTTATGGGTTGCCTCCTATTTCCCACCATTTTTAATAATGAATAAAACTATAGTGAGAAATGTGTTTATTGTGTGAGTATTATAATTATAAAAGTATTTTATTCTAAAAAACATAATGCTTAAATATGTTATTAATGTATATTAATAGAAATTATATTATTATTATATCATTCATTGAGGTTAATAAAATTATTGTGAGTGAAAAAACATATCCCAGAGATGTTTCAAACTAGTAATGTGGAAAGGCCCATTATATTTTACCCATTCCCGTTCGAGTCCATCTCAATGAGGTGTTTTCATGTGTTAACCCTCGGTACATCTATTCTAGATCCGCAAACAGTTGTAGTATTCAGATAGGTTTGTAATTGATTAGAATACAATATCTTTCTACATACCCAAATACAATGATTTTTAGCTATATTTTTACATTCATGTATAACACATCCTATTGATTTAAAGTCCCACTTTCCCCAAATAATAAAATTATAATTTAATAAAAAAATTGGATCCTTTATTTTTATAAAAAAAATTAATTTTAGGGTCCAAAAAAGGATCTATTTAAGATTAGTTTCAAGAAAATTTGTTGAATAATACATGAAAACATAAAAAATTTAAACCAATTACACTTGAATCCTCCTTAATGGGATCACCACAAGTTAATTATACATCATATCATCTACTAGAGTCATATAGAAAATTAAAGGGGCTAAAATGTATGCCAATAAGTGAATAAACAATAGAGACACATACCAAGTGATTTTGTGATATATCAATAAGAACATGAGTCATAACAATAAGGCATGAAAAAGAGGCATATAATAATAAAAATAAAATGAAACATAACATTGAAATGTAGATACTCAATTTTAATAAGACATTCCCTATAATATTACCATGGTTTAAGACCAATGTTTCCAACTGAAATTTACTCTGTTAATCACCCAGTTATCGTAAAACATGTCATATATAGGGATTAAATTATTAACCCAATGAATTGAAGAGATATCAAGGTTAACCCCTCATTTTTATTTTTTTAATGCGATCCTCGTAGATAATAAAAAATCATTTAATTAGTAAAACGTGGAGAATAAAAAAAGGTTTCATGTAAAAATCATGTTTCACAAAACTACTTTCATACAACATTAATTTTACATTTTTAACCCATAAAAATAAAATGAGTTTCATATATGTAAATTAAATAATAATGATATCATGTTTGCACATTTTTTTATTACAATTGAAAATAAAATATTTTTCAGTATTAAAAGAGAATGCTAAATATAATTTATCACAAAAAGAGGAAAATTTCAGATATAAAGTTGGAGTCATGACATGTATAAAACATTTTCATAGAAAAATATAAAATTATGTAGAATTAAATATCTCCTAGATAAATTAATAAAATACCATAAATTGGATGATTGAATTTGAAAAATGAACTTATTTGGGAAATTAAAACACATGTCACATATAATTAGATGTTGAATGGAGGGTGATGTGGAGATATCTAATACAATGAAGAGTTGTTCATAAAAAATTAATATGGAACCCAATGTTCTTCGGGAAACCTTATGGGGACACCATGGGAGAAATAATATCATCATAGAGGATGGATTGTTACTGAATGTAAATGGACAAATGTGAGGGTGTTAATAGTAGAAGTGTGGAATCATTTAATAATATCCAAATATAGGTCTTACAAAACGATGTGTGGAAATAATACACCATTCGATAAACCATGGTTCTTCATTATAGTTTCATAAATTCATATATAATGTTATGATAATATATTCTATTAGAACAGAACCCAATTTCTAATAAATAATTTTTCATAGAAGTGAAATCATTCAATAAATTAATGTTTTTTAAAATCATATTTTTTAGACTTTCTAATGTACCATATATTATTAGAAATTGATAAAAATATATTAAAATTCATAATATTATTAAATTAACATATTTATGGTCTTGAATAATTTTTAATTTATTATTTCATAATTATAACCTAAATTTGATGTCTAAAATTTTATATAGAACCTAAAACTGTATTTTTTACCATATAGAAAAAAGAATTTATTTTAAAAAATTATCATAAATTCATTCTAATATATTTTCAACATGTTGAATTCAAATATAATTATTATTTATCCAAAATAATTCTCTAAATATGATAATTATAACTATTATATCTGAAAATACCTATTTATTTAGAAATAGAAAATTAAAAGGAAGAGTAACATTTATTAAACGTATACAAATATTCCTCGATCATTAAATTTTTTATCATTTATATATAAATTAAATATATTTAGAAGAATATTTGATGAAAATAATAATAATATGGATACTTTATTTTATTATAGAAATTTTAAATATTTTATAATAAATACACAATTAGGATTCGTTTTCATGAAAAATTAAATTTAAAAATATCATGATATATATTATTTAAGAACTATTCATAAAATTGAACATATGGTAAAAAAATTTCCATTTCAAAATTAATTTAAACTAATATCTATATATGTAAGTCCTTGTTTCAAATTTATACGCCTTTAAGGTAAGCTAAGAGATGATGGTAGTTCGGTGTGGTGGACCATCCGGCATCAAATGACTCATAATATCTAGTAACATGAACTTCTCCCATACGAATTTTTATTCAAGATTTAATTTTTCATTCCCGGATTGGGAATGGGTCAGGGATATCCCCAATGAAGATACCCTCCATTATGTTCTGAAAAATTGGATCCAAACATTGAAAATTTACTACTTGAGGCAATCTATTATACATTATATATCAATTATACCTTTTCATTACTACATTTAAACAATAATTATAATGTTATAATTATCATCCATGGGTATAAATTCTAATGCTCATATTAAATAATTTCATATTAGCCACCATTTTTATTAAACAAAAAAAAAACTGACCAACGATCATATAAGGGTTAAAACCCAATATCCATATTTCCCATTATACAATATAATTATCCCATCATTCATTCAATCAAAATTCACTATTATTTACCTTATGTTTATATTTTATTTTTCTTTATATTTTGATTAGTTTACTAAATTTTTTTCTTCTATTTTTTCATAAGGGGTGTAGACTCTAGTATAGTGGGGTTATCCTTATCATTATATTTTAGGTTTTTTATTATATTAATTTTTTTCTTATTGTAATGTTTATAATTTCAATAGTTTTTTAGATGAATAATTTAATAATAATTTTAAATGTGATAATTTTTTTGGGTTATTTTTATTTATTATTTATATAATATAATATTAAAAAAATATTTACTCATAAAAAATAACATTTCAAATATCTATGTAATTATAGAATTTATATATTTACAATATATATAATAAATAAATCTGAATATTAATTTACTAATGAATCCCATGCAAGACATTGAAATTTTTCTCATCAAATGTGAATATAAATTTTTCTATTTTTCTCCCAATGTCCATATAATTCTTTTTCAGTTCTCTGCATAATTTAATATAAATTCTTAATGAAATGATAAATATTAACCTCAAATCCAATAATATTACATTTGGTTATTGGGCACAAGAATATAGTAGGTATTGTGTTACAATTCCTATTACAATCTATATTACAATCATTATCAAACATCAAGTCTATGATATCATGAAATTATGTTTACTAGGATACATATCATAATGTTCCCAATAATAGGGTATCAAGTAGCTCACTTGATCCTCCCACTAACTCCTTTATTTTGTCCTTGTAAGAAAATTATTCTCACAAATATTTCAATAGTATTATATGACTACAAATAAATGATTAACATACAACAATGAGAAATACTGAAATTAAAGATATGTGTATGAAAAGTATTTTATAATAGAAATAATAATTAAGATTTTTCTTATCGTTAAATAATATTATAAAATGGATCATTGGTACCCTAACATATTCATATAATGTAAAATTTTATTTGATTATAAAATAATTTTGAAATGGTGATGATGGAATAAGATGCTCTACAAAAGGGGAGGTATCATCACCAATAGTTCAAGGATAAATTATTGCAATAAATAATGAATTTTTAGGTGTGTGACTCTGAGACTTTCTATATATTAAATTTCTTATAATCCCTAAAGAAAATTGGAGGAAAATTGGTTATAAATTTATAAAAATTTCAAGTGTATGTATTTTGATAATATTACCTTCCTTCAGATAATATAGGCCTATTAATTTTTTGGGATCCATTTCAATTTCACAAATACATTAGACTCAGTCAAATTGTGGAACCCTCATAATATATTTTGTCATAATCTAGAAGACCAATTACTATAATAAGTCATTTACCTAATAAATTTACAACATGAGATCATTCATGAGAAACAAACATGTATTATCGCCAAAATATGATATGGAAATAATCATACTTTTACCCTCATCTATTAAGAATAAAAACAATATTTCATAATAATGGGATGTATCCCTCTATAATATTTGAATTAAGACTTTTGACTAGTGTTTTATAGGAATATGAATTAATGATTAAGCTAAAATGAAATATAAAGATCACACATCATTACTGAATACATCCAGTTATCAAGAAATCCATCCTATATGTCTATTTAATATAAAAAAATATATGGTAATTATATAGAATAAACATAGAAAATTAACCATTACTCATAATAGTGGAAAATTTCACTTTAAATTTTGTATATTATTAATATTTAAAATGATTAGTATCAATAGTTACAAATAAAAATGAAAAAGAGTATTCAAGAATTTATATCATCAATAGGGGGTACAGATTTGAACTTTTTATTATTCATAGAGAATGATTCTTAGTTTCAAATAATATTTTAATATATCAGTAACTATTATAATAAAAACATTTCACTGGCCATTTATTAATAAATGATAATAGTAGAGGGTTGAATGTCTTTTTTTAGACTCTAACTAGTAATATACTCCCAATTATGAACATACCTAGAAATAATACTATAGAGACTCGGAGGTTAATGTACATTGACATTACATTATATTTTCAGAATACTTAGTACATAACCGAAACACACACACATGGATCGTAATAGTTTGGTGTCATTGGAAACTCGGAATATAATCTTCTAATCCTAGTGAAAGATCTTCAACATCTCCCATAAAGATCTTACTTTTTTTTACCTAAAACCTTTCCTTATATCCTGGGGAAAAGAAAACATAAAAGGGTGATCTCAAATGCTCAGTAAGGGTAAACAAAATAAATATCAATCACATCATATTCATAAGAACATATCTTTTGGAAATCGTAACCTCCAAAAGAGATCATAATTTCATAACATGGGATAAATTCTAGTATTGAAATGTAATCCCAATAATCATAACATAAAACATGATACTTTTTGGAATACACACATAATCATAGAGAATCATTTGTTGTTAGTCTAGACTCATTGCCAAGACTATCTTAGTGGACAAAGTCCCTTTCTGAACCTAGTCACCCTCGTTTCAGTCCTGTTTCACTGAACCGGTATAACCTACCATTCCATCCATGTCTATCTCATGAGATATAAAATCATTACCCAATGAATTGGAGGGAGATATAGGTCCCACCCATCTCTTAATGATACCATTCTTATGTGTGCCACAAAATCATAAACCATACATCATTTCATAACCCATGTAATAAAAATGGGAATCCTAAACATCATGACATCATTAAAAAATTCATATAAGATAAAGGAATTCATAAAAATATAATTAGATCACAAAATAATCAAATCAATGTAAAAATATGGATAGAAACAGAACCCTTTATTATCTTAGATGGAAAATAATTTTGATAAAACACTTGAAATGAATTCTTGAGGAAAATATCCTTTCTTCTTCAAAATCAATTTCTTTTCACAAAACATCATGAAATTTTAAAAGAAAGAGATTTTATTGAAAATGGTAATGAAATATTTTGGAGGAATTTTCATGAAAATAAGGCTTTATAAAACCATAAAAATCCGTTCGTGCCGTTTAAGTTAATAAAAACATTCTTCTCATACTTTTGTCGGAAAAGTCAAAAAGTACCTCGTACGAAAAACGAAAAAAGATTCCTTTCATATCTTTTACTAAAAACTCACTGAAGGGTAAAATTGGATATAAACTATTTTATAAGGATATAAATATTACATATTGAGGAAACAAGGATGTGGATGATAAAATACACACCAGTAATTACCAAAGTAAAAACAATCTCGAATAAAAGTTAGATTGTTATATTTTCCCTTACCTTTGGTCCCATTTGCTTCGTAAGTGTCTGAATCTCATGTATAATGATTTAAATAATGTCATTGACTTATTACAGAATCATATTCATTGTTATGATATCATATATGGTTCAATTATGACTTTATATTACCCGTTCTTTTGTAAATTCCATGTTAAAGAAGCGTTTTGGGTAAAATCGTTTCATTTGTCGTTCGTGTTTTAACATTTAATTATTCATATGATTACTTAGATCATTATTACTTAATTATAGAATATAAAACATGATTTATATATTATATATATTCAGAATATACATATATATAATAGATCAGTAAATGGAAAGAAATAGACCGTTCCTGGAGACGGTAGGCCGTACGTACGCATGAACGTTGTTTTCATTTCCTTATTGAGTTGAACAGAATTAAGTAGATGACATTCATATATATACACATAAATAAAGTATCATTATTATGTAATATATTTCATGATTACTTATTATATATACTTTATAATCATTCATGAATTGTTTAAAATGGAGAATGAATCTCATCGCGTCGTGGAGATGGTAGTCCGTACGTACGCACGAGCGATGATATCGTTCTCACGATAGTGGGACTATATTGGAGTGTATGTATACTATTTCAGAATAAATATCACTTTAAAATAATAATATATAGTTTTTATTTACACCATTATACCCATCCAATTAAGGTGGTGGTGGAAAATAGATTTCACCACGGCGTGGAGACGGTATTCCGTACGTACGCACGCACGGTGATTTCGTTTTCCGTAGAATGGATAGATGGTGAAATAGGCTTGTTTCATAATTATAATAACATATCAGTAAATGGGTGATACTGATGTTATTACTTCATAATGAAACAAACTAAGAAGAAGAAGTGGAAGAAGAAATAAAGGTGAAAGAATTGGTAACGGAAATTACCACTTCTTTGAAGCGCCTCTTTGAGACCACCTATTAGGGCACTAAAATCGGTCTTTGAGGAACACCATAACCTCTAGGATGTTTTTATGGAATTGGAGAAGATAATTTGGCATGGGTTGGCCGATCTTTAAGGCTCAAATTTGTGTGAGGAAGAGAGGGAGGAGGTGCCCTTTTATAAGGGAGGAGAGGGGCACCTTTGGAATAACTAAAAATATTATTTTATTATAAAGTCAAGATTGGTTTTAAATAGATCCAAATTGATTTATTTCGAGGCTAAGGTGGGTATGGGTCTAAATCCTCTCATACAATAGGATTTAGACAAGTTTAGGTTATTATTTTAACCTTATCAATTAGATTTAACTCTAAGTTAAATAATTTAACTTTTACCGTGTCTTTTTTTTTATTACAATATATGGTTAATAAACATACTATATCAATCCAAAAGAACCCCAATTTGTTTATTATTAATATATATAATCTTATATAAGTCATTTGGCCGAACCTTACATTTTTATGAATAAAATAACAATTAATAATATAATATTTGTTTTAAAAACTATTTTATGTCAATTATGACACTATTTAGTAATTGATTTTTTTGAAAATCATAACAGAATGATAAGTGCGAAAAAAGTTAATTAAATCATTAATTACATGTCATATTAACCTATAAAATTAGTGTAATTCATAAAAAATCTTAAATTACATTTATTTTGGTATTTATAACATCAATTATGTCAATATTTCATTAATAAGATAATTACTTCATCATTTTGTGTCATAAATAAATTAAATTATTTGATGTCTAAAAATTACAAATAAAATACCATTATGTAGAAAATGTTTTTAGATTTCTAATGAATATTTATAGTCGAATTTATCTTATGTATAACCCCATATTAAAAATATTTTAGTAAATACACATTGATTTTAACTCTTTTAACTCTTCTTTAAATAAAGTAATAATAAATGTCCTAATCTAATCCAAGTGGGCCTAAATGGTCATATTTTATTCATAAGTTTTTTTTGGTCGAATTAAACTTTTCCAATAGAATTAGGACATGTGTTAGGGTAATAATAATATCATTTCTACCTTTAATTACCCTATTTACTTTTAACCGTGGTAAAAAAAGTAAAACATTACTATTCACCAAAAATTTATTTTCATCTCATTGAACCACATTTTACATACTGACATCAACAGTGTCTCTATGATTTTTGAAATTCCACTCACAGAAGCGGTAAAATTAAGTTTTATGAAAAATTCAGTTTTTTTAACTACCACTTAGTGGTTTCACTATTCCTCAAAAATTGAAAGTTTTCAGAAAAATACAAAAAATTAGGCCTAAGCTATATTTGATATTATGAAATCAAAAATTATTTCTATTGTACCAAATTCAAAACATATCAGTTTCATTAATTAATTTAAAAATTAATTCTCGTCGTCAAAACAAAAGGAGTGTTTTTAAGAGATAATAACTATCAAAAGATTGACACTTGTTTATAACTAGTTTAAATGTGAAATTACATCCAATGACCAAAATTGTATAAAATTGTAAAAATATATTCTAAATATACTTTAAAACCACTAAAATTAATAATTTATCACTATTAATTATATTGATTGAAAAAATTGTTTTTAATTAAAATTTATTAATTTCCACTATTCATCAAAATATGAAAGTTATCCGAAAATTACCAAAATTTCAACCTAAGTTAATTTCGATATTCCAAATCCAAAAATGATGTCCATTTTGAAAATTAAAATTTACAAAATTTCAAATAGTGGTTATTACTATTCATAACGGCTAGTTTTTATAATATTTTAATAGCATATCGTTGTTTAGTGAATCTCAGTATTGCATACTACACACGCTATCGAGGAAGGTCGCGATTGCGTGTAATACAAGGCAAGTCAAGGATGCGTGTTGAGCAAGCTCCTTTTGGTGTAGCGTACAACACAAGACATTAATGAAATTAAAAATAATATTTTTCATAAAATCTCGGGGTGTTACATTTTACCCCCTTAAAATGAATTTCGCCCTCGAAATTCGGTGGAGTTATAAATGGTTTACTATTAGAAAATTTCTTTTATAGAAACCCACATCGTAAAAAGGAATACCAAAACTAATCTTTAAAAACAAAATTATGAAACGTAAAGGTTACCCAAATAAACTAATCCTTGGGTTTCCACATAGGTGAAAATATGGATATGGAAGAAAAATCTAACCATCATGATCTGATGGAGAGTGGTAGAGAACATGGCTATGGAAAAGACAACAATCAAAAATCCATAAATTTGTGACGTTCTAAGGTACCATCTGATTAATCAGATATAAGAGCACTAGGACAACATTTTTGGTTTTTAAGATCGTTTCCCTAAAGTTGAAAAATTTGAATTAGAATAAATACTTACTTTATTTTGGTACAATCTCACTGTTGTTCGTGCCTTGAACAATTTCCACTTCATCTCTTAAATAAATGAAGTTGAATTTGTTATTCGTGAAGTGTTAGCAGATCATGTGATAGAATGACGGGTCATTCCATCTGTCTCAAACAAAAGGTTAGCAAAAGTTATTAAATATAAGTCATTCTATAGTGAGATTAATCATATATGGTTCCTAAAATGGACTTATACTTCATATATCATACTGCTTAATATAATAAAAATAGTTTCTACTAAACAGGGACTTCCTGTAGGCCAGTGGTAGGCGATAAAGTCCAGTCGCACTTCGGTTGTGGGTTCGATTCCCACAGCCTTGTCCGACGCGATGGTCTGTCGCCCGTCCTGCAGGTTGTCCTTTTTCTAAAGCTATATTACTATAACATCACATCAGTAATATCGAAAAACATTTTATCCTAACTTATGTCCAACATAATCCATTCTAATCTTTAGTCTTATCTAAAATACTTCGGTCCAAGCTTATAGAATAAAGAAAATGACTACTTGAAATGTCACAGAACAATCACGTGAATGCCATCATTTATCCCCCATATATCATAAGATATATCATGTTGGTCAAATTAAAAACATGTTAATACCTTAATCATGTATTCTCTTGAAGAATGAATACCCATTGAACCTTAGTGAAAACATGAATTCAGTTAAAAGTTAACACTTTCCACATACCAAAATCCTCAAAATTATATATACTCAAACCATGATATCACTTAGTCCTTATATCAATCATGAGCTCATGAATACTGTTAATCATTTCATTTTCTCGTTTTCCCTTCATTATACGCATATCATCATATTTCCAAAAATATCTCAATCACATTGAATACCACATTAGACCAATACATAAATATTCCAATACTTTATGATACAACATTATTTTGGAATCCCATTACATAAACACTTAATCATTCCACCACATAGTTGTAATATTCAACATCACCAATAGTGATCGCATGTGACTTCCCTTTGTCCTTTTCCTTAAGCGGTTGCTCATGTAGATCATCACTAACCCTTGGATTAGGGAATTTATTAGCATAATGCCCCATTTCCTTGCACTTGAAGCATTGAAGTGTTGGTGGTGCGTTCTCTGCAGTGTTTGCTTTATTCACATCATTAGAAACTCTTTTTCTATTACTTCGACACTCAGCTGCTCGATGACCTTCTTCTCCACACTTAAAACATTTTCTAGTCCCTTTAAGACAATGTCCACCATGCTTCTTTCCACACTTTGTGCATAATGAAACATTCATTCTCTTTTCACCATTATTCTAAGATTTCTTCTTGAACTCCATCTGTCGTTTCTTGTCAAAACCATGCGATGGATATGTAACACCAAATTCCATTTCTACATTGATAGCACGACACACAATTTCTTCATAGCTACTGAAGTTTCTTATAGTTAATTCCCTTCGAAGTATTAGATTTAAGCCACTGAAAAATCAATCAACTTTACTTTCAGGTTGGATGATAATGCCAGATGCATACCTTGCAAGTCTTGTAAAATTCGCTTTGTATATACCAACAGATTCATCATCCTTTTGCTTCAGCTCAAGAAACTCATTTTCCATCTTTGTTCGAAGAATACGAGGGAAGTACTTACTAAAAAACATGTTCTTGAACTTTTCCCATTCCATGGACTCAATTTCATCTCTTGGCCTCGTATTCTTGATAAGATTCCACCATTTATAAGCTTCACCTTCCAAACGATATACTGCTAAGATGACTTTATCATGCTCAGAACATTGAATAACTGAAAATATCTTTTCAGTGGTCTGATCCATTGTTCAGCAACAAGTAGATCGAAAGACCCATTGAAAGAAGGTGGACGTTGCCTCATGAAGGACTCAATAGAATATTGTTCCCTTCTCTTCTCATTTGGAAGTCCAGAATGATTCATAGCTTGTGTAAGTATAGCAATACGATTTTGCACTCCATCTCCCATAACTTTTGTTTGTTTAGGAGGGAAATCGTTGAATTTTCCATTGCATTGATCAACACGGTTCCTTCGGGTTCCAGCCATCGTCTAAAACCCAAAAAGAATAGTGTGAGAGGAAAAAATCATGCTAGGGAAAACAACATTATAAAGGGGGAGTATCCTCAATATCTAACTTCTTAGGTTAAAGTCTATGATCGTTAGCGTAATTCTAGTACTATAACCTATACGTATAATTAACCTTAGGGACATCCCTAGACTTAGACATACCATAGAAATATCTCTAGGGATCTCACTAACATTTTCGCATCCTATTTTCCAAAGGTTGACTAAACCTTTCATATGATACCAACTATAGAGACCCAGAGCTTAATGTACATTGACATTACATTACATTTGCGGAATACTTAGTACATAACAAAAACACACACACAAGGATCGTAATAGTTTAGTGTCTTTGGAAACTCAGAATATAATCTTCTAATCCTGGTGAAAGATCTTCAACATCTCCCATAAAGATGTTCCTTTTTTTTACCTAAAACCTTTCTTTATATCCTAGGGAAAAGAAAACATAAAAGGGTGAGCTCAAATGCTCAGTAAGGGTAAACAAATTAAATATCAATCACATCATATCCATAAAAACATATCTTTTGGAAATCTTAACCTGCAAAAGAGATCATAATTTCATAACATGGGATAAATCATAGAAGGGAATTGTAATCCCAATAATAATAACTTAAAACATGAAACATATTTTCATACACACATAATCATAGAGAATCATTTCTTGTTAGTCCAGACTCATTTCAAAGACTATCTTAGTGGACAAAGTCCCTTTCTGAACCGAGTCACCCTCATTTCATTCCTGTTTCACTGAACCGGTATAACCTACCATTCCATCCATGTCTATCTCATGAGATATAAAATCTTTACCCAATGCACTGGAGGGAGATATAGGTCCCACCCATCTCTTAATGATACAATTCTTATGTGTGCCACAAAATCATAAACCATACATCATTTCATAACCCATGTAATAAAAATGGGAATCTTAAACATCGTGACATCATTAAACAATTCATATAAGATAAAGGAATTAATAAAAATATAATTCCATAACAACATATTCAAATCAATGTAAAAATATGGATAGAAACAAAGCCCTTTATTATCTTAGATGGAAAATAATTTTGATAAAACACTTGAAATGAATTCTTGAGGAAAATATCCTTTCTTCTACATAAACAATTTCTTTTCACAAAACATCATGCAATTTTAAATGAAAGATATTTTTTTGAAAATAGTCATGAAATATTTTGGAGGAAGATTCATGAAAATAAGGCTTTATAAAACCGTAAAAATCCGTTCGTGTCGTTTAAGTTAAAAAAAACATTCTTCTCGTACTTTTTTCGGAAAAGTCAAAAAGTACCTCGTACGAAAAAGGACAAAAGATTCCTTTCATATCTTTTACTAAAAACTCACCGAAGGGTAAAATTGGATATAAACAATTTTATAAGGATATATATATTACATATTGAGGAAACATGGATGTGGATGATAAAATACTCCCCATAAATTACCAAAGTAAAAACAATCTCGGATAAAAGTGAGATTGTGATATTTTCCCTTACCTTTGATCCGATTTGCTTCGTAAGTGTCCGAACCTCCTGTATAATGATTTAAATAATGTCATTGACTTATTCCAGAATCATATTCATTGTTATGATATCATATATGGTTCACTTATGACTTTATATTACCCGTTCTTTTGTAAATTCCATGTTAAAGAAGTGTTTTGGGTAAAATCGTTTCATTTGTCGTTCGTGTTTTAACTTGTAATTATTCATATGATTACTTAGATCATTATTACTTAATTATAGAATATAAAACATGATTTATATATAATATATATTCAGAATATACATATATATAATAGATCAGTTAATGGAAAGAAATACACCGTTCATGGAGAGGGTAGGCCGTACGTACGCATGAACGCTGTTTTCGTTTCCTTATTGAGTTGAACAGAATTATGTAGATGACATTCATATATATAAACATAAATCCAGTATCATTATTATGTAATATATTTCATGATTACTTATTATATATACTTTATAATCATTCATGAATGGTTTAAAGTGGAGAATGAATCTCATCGCGTTGTGGAGACGGTAGTCCGTACGTACCCACGAGCGATGATATCATTCTCATGATCGTGGGACTGTATTGGAGTGTATGTATACTATTTCAGAATCAATATCACTTTAAAATAATAATATATAGTTCTTATTTACACCATTATACCCATCCAAGAATGGTGGTGGTGGAAAATAGATTTCACTACGGCGTGGAGACGGTATTCCGTACGTACGCACGCGCGGTGATTTTATTTTCTATAGGATGGATAGACGGTGAAATAGGATTGTTTCATACTTATAATAACATATCAGTATATGGGTGATACTGATGTTATTACTTCATAATGAATCAACCTAAGAAGAAGAAGTGGAAGAAGAAATAAAGGTGAAAGAATTGGTAACGGAAATTACCTCTTCTTTGAAGCGCCTCTTTGAGACCTCCTCTTAGGGCACTAAAATTGGTCTTTGAGGAAGACCAGAACCTCTAGGATGTTTCTAGGGAATTGGATAAGAGAATTTGGCAGGGGTTGGCCGAGCATGAAGGCTCAATGTTTTGTGAGGAAGAGAGGGAGGAGGTGCCCATTTATAAGGGAGGAGAGGGGCACCATTGGAATAACAAAAAATATTATTTTATTATAAAGTCAATTTTGGTTTTAAATAGATCCAAATTGATTTATTTCGAGGCTAAGGAGGGGACGGGTCGAAATCCTCTCATCCAATAGGATTTAGACAAGTTTAGGTTATTATTTTAACCTTATCAATTAGATTTAACTCTAAGTTAAATAATTTAAATTTTACCGTGTCTTTTTGTTTTATTACACTATATGGTTAATAAACATACTATATCAAGCCAAAAGAACCCCATGTTGTTTATTATTAATATATATAATCTTATTTAAGTCATTTGGCCGAACCATAGATTTTTAGGAATAAAATAACAATTAATAATATAATAATTGTTTTAAAAACTATTTTATGTCAATTTTGACACTATTTAGTAATTGATTTTTTTGAAAATCATAAAAGAATTACAAGTACTAAAAAAGTTAATTAAATAAATACTAACATGTGATATTAACCTATAAAATTAGTGTAATTCATAAAAAGTATTAAATTACATTTATTTTGGTATTTATAACATCAATTATATCAATATTTCATTAATTAGATAATTACTTCATCATCTTTGTGTCATAACTAAATTAAATTATCTTATGTCTAAAAATTACAAATAAAATTCCATTATGTAGGAAATTTAATTATATTTCTAATGAATATTTATAGTCGAATTTATCTTATGTATAACCCCATATTAAATTTTTTTAGTAAATAAACATTGATTTTAACTCTTTTAACCCTTCTTTAAATAAATTAATAATAAATGTCCTAATTTAATCCAAGTGGGCCTAAATGGTAATATGTTGTTCATAAGTTTGTTTTTGGTAGAATTACACTTTTCCAATAGAATTAGGACATGTTTTAGGGCAATAATAATATCATTTCTACCCTTAATTACCCTATTTACTTTTAACCGTGGTAAAAAAAGTAAAAAGTTACTATTCACCAAAAATTTATTTTCATCTCATTGAACCAAATTTTGCATAATGACATCAACTTTGTCTATCGGATTTTTGAAATTCCACTCACAAAAGTGGTAAAATTATGTTTTATGACAAATTCAGTTTTTTTAACTACCACTTAGTGGTTTCACTATTCATCAAAAATTGAAAGTTTTCAGAAAAATACTAAAAATTAGGCCTAAGCTATATTTGATATTATCGACTCAAAAATGATTTATATTGTACCAAATTCAAAACATATCAGTTGCATTAATAAATTTAAAAATTAATTCTCATCGTCAAAACAAAAGGCGTGTTTTTAAGAGATAATAACTATCAAAAGATTGACACTTGTTTATAACTGGTTTAAATTTGAAATTAAATCCAATGACCAAAATTGTATAAAATTATAAAAATATATTCTAAATATACTTTAAAACCACTAAAATTAATAATTTATCACTATTAATTATATCAATTGAAAAATTTGTTTTTAATTAAAATTTAGTAATTTCCACTATTCATCAAAATATGAAAGTTATCCGAAAATTACCAAAATTTCACCCTAAGCTAATTTCGATATTCTGAATCCAAAAATGAAGTCCATTTTGAAAATAAAAATTTTCAAAATTTTAAAAAGTGGTTATTACTATTAATAACGGGTAGTTTTAATAATATTTTAATAGCATATCGTTGTTTAGTGAAACTCAGTATTTCATACTACACACGCTATCGAGGAAGGTCGTGATTTCATGTAATACAAGGCAAGTCAAGGATGCGTCTTGAGCAAGCTCCTTTTGGTGTAATGTACAACACAAGACATTAATGAAATTAAAAAGAATATTTTTCATAAAATCTCGGGGTGTTACACCTACTAACCAAATAAGTCTCTTGGATTCCATAAAAATATTGAATCTATCTTATTGAAACAACCACTTTTATATAGTTTCTATATATTCCCACATTCTTATGTAAATGGTTATATGAGGAGCACTTAAACTTCCACAAAAATTTATATTCTCCATTGGAATCTAGAAAAATATCATCCCAGTCTGAAAAAATAAGTAATAACATTGATTTACAACCATTTTATTATAATATATGATTATGATAAATATCCATATACACTACTATAGATTATTCTCTATATCCTTCAAATCATCCCATAATAACCAAAAAATATAATTTATAACTCATAATTTAGATAATAATCCTAGATTATTAATATCATAAATGATGATTACCACATCCTAATGTATTATATTGTATTTATTTTTACCAAGGAACTAGTCTGTGAAGTGGTTATGTATAATGTTTAAATCATTGTAAACCATGAATTGAGTGTTCCAGAATTCCCCATATATCCAATAATCCTAAAGGATTATATAGAAATCATTTTTTGATAAAGATATTTTAATATGACCACCCACTAATGAAATTTATTTTTTGGGGAATATCCTACAGAAGTCTCAATCCATTGTTTTAATAAACAGTAAAATATCATATTATTTTAATTTTTTATGGATGGTACATATGTTTTATTATTTTCATAGAAAACTATTTTGGGTTTATTTTTATAATTATTATAATTACTTATATTATTCTTATAGACTATACCACAAGTGGAAAATATGTTTTACTATGGTGATAAAAAAATTGAACCTTATATTCACATAATTAATGATGAAATAATGATTTCTCATATGATCATCCAGTCCAAATTCATAAAATTTAAATATTTTAGATAATCGATTATTGTTTTCATGTGTACTGATATTATATACAATTTAATAGAAAAGGGAAAAACTAAAATCAACTATAACAAAAATTCATGACTATAGGGGACACCTCTCAGACTAACTTTTAGTAGTAGGATATTGTTAACTTGTATACATTTCCTCCATCAAATAAAGAAAAAAATTTATCATCTATCAGATTGTTATTAATCAGTATAATATTCTACAATCATTTTATTAACTCCAATATCTATTACATATACCAATGTGACCAGTCTCACTGATATGATCATGTGGATAATTCTTCAAATGGAATAAAAGTGGACATGAATATACGATTAATGCGAAAAATAAATTTACTATTGAAATATATTAGATATAGTCAAAAAAATCTCAAAAAATGGAATGTGGGAAGAACATGGATTGTGGTGAGATTATACCATTGAGATATACACTTAGTTATCTATAGAATATGATAATGAATAGTGATAAAAATAAACTAATAACATGGAAGGTGAAAATTAAAATTACTATATATGGGAAATGATGATACATAAACAAGGAATTAAGTTGTACATTTTGTAATACATATAGAATTTCATTGTTTATAATAGAATAAAATTAATAATAAGTTTTGAAGTCCCAACTCATAAAGATAATATGAGTACATTCTTAGCTGCATCTCATGGGAAATTTATAAGATAATGATATATAATGGATTGAAGGAAGAGACATGTCCTAACATTTAGCCTTAGATATACATGGTTACCAAATGGTGGCCAATATAGGGTGTAAATAAAACTATGTTGGCCACCACCAATTATGTCTAATGCATTATAGTTCAAGATTACAAGTAGTAACTATGTGAAATATATATACACTGTGTATTTTTGTAAAGAGGATGAAAACCCAGAAATCCCACTTGATCTAGCATACGTCAGAATGTATCAATATAATTAGAATTAAAATTTAGTTATATTATCCATTGGTACAAGATAAAACATCTGAAAAGGTATATATTTGAATAAGTGGAAATGAGTCCTGACATTGCCACATATTAGAACCAATAAAATCCATGGGGTAAATCCATGGAATTCTTCTCAATAAAGGGGGGAATGATAAATCCTTATGAATAAGGACAATGTCATATCATTATGAACATTATTGTGACACAAGGAGGTAATCGATAGTGTTTTTTGTATGACTATATCATGCTAAATCTATGTATCTCATCCCTTTATATATAATGATTATAAAAGTATAAGTTCATTCATTGCACCATTCCATAGAATTTAATAATGAAATATATTAACTAGATCTAATATAGCATATCCCTTTGTACTCACATCAATGAATACACCTGTATCCATTAGGTTCTCACATGGAATTAGAAATTATAGACTAATACATACAAATAAGAATCATTTATATAACCATAAATAATATCATTATTTCAAAAAACCTGAGGATGTTAAGTTATAATAAAAAGAACAAGTTAATATAGTAGAAAATTATTTCTAGTTATTTAATTAAAATAAAATAATAACACCCATTACATATTGTATATTATGATGTATTTAAAATTTTATCAATTTTCTTTATAAAAATTGATATCACGTTTATACAAACCCCATATTTTAATTTGTTTATGTGATGGTATTCTTCGAAAATGACATTTAGATCAAAGAAATTGTATTTTGGAAGTAAAAATAATAATTATATAAATCATATTGGTATGATAATTAATCTATTCATATTCTTTAATTATATTTAAAACAACAACCCATGATATTATTCCTATAACATTCCATGATACCTCAAATGTTTTATCAGTTAAAAGAAGAGTCTATTTCTATTTAGAGATAAGAAATATAAAACAAGTTGGGAAGAATCATTTAATAATGACTCCACATATGGTTGAGTTGATATAAGAAATCCATAAAAATCTACAGGGTTATCCTAAGTGTTTAATAATGTATGTGTCATTCCTAACACACATTAAGGGTATGTTTTCTCCAAATTTATATTTCAATTAATGTAATTTATCTAAAACAAGGACACCCAATGTGAATTTTTGGATACACATAATGCATGGATCATAATTAATACATTTACAATAACATCCTAATGGGTTTCATCATTACATGGGAACAATTTAATTATATATTAAATATGATAAAATCCCTTCACTTTTGTAATATGTTTTAGTTCCAAAATGGGATGATCTCCTTGGTAGTTAAGCAGAACTAACTGTAATAGTGGTATATGATGTGGTTATTAAAATTATTTTTTAGAAATTAGGTAGGTACATATGAATCATATGGAGTTATAAATTACTTATTTATTTTCTTAATTTTGTATGTTTGGAAGGAATGAATGTTTTATAAATGTATCTATTATTTGGAATATCATCTAAACCAAAAAACTCGTTATAAGGTTGATTCACTCATCCTCTATCGGATAGTTATTTTTGATGTAGTGAAAAGAAATGAAAAACAAAATGAACACCATGGAATATAATTTATTATCTCAAAAAAAAGATAATGATTAAGAGGAACAACATATTGAAAAATGGGGAAAAGATACTAGTATACTCACCTCTACACATCCAATACATATTATGGTGAAAAAATTGTACCAATAATAAATGAGATCTCCGATGGAGGCATGGATAAGTTTTATGAAGTGAATGAGGGATCTCTGAAATGAAATTAGGGAAAGTTTTCTATTAAATGAAATAATGTGATCAGGGGAAATCTAAAATTTTACCCATTAATGAGGAAAATTGTTAGGAATTCATGTTTAGAAAAAAAATATACATAATATGGGAACTCAAAATAGACACACCCATTATGTTAGATTGTTCTGAGAGCAGTTTATTAGACCATTTTCTCCCATTCATATGGATCTAAAATTTATTGAAAATATTTTAGAGTTCACAAGGAAACATTAAAGGATTTAAAAAATATTTGTGCTAGTATAAAATATGTCAAATAGTTTTGGTTCCTGAAAAATCATAACAATCCACTAATCTTGTAATGAGTTCTATTTCATCCTGGAAAAGTTTTTTGAAATCATGAATCTCTAGTGACTAAAAAAGTTACTGTGGTTCTTATTGGAGCACAAAAATCATCAAAACACCAATTTATCATGTTTAAACTATCTAAAAACAAATCCCACACAAAATGATAGGTATGGATATTAATTCTCACAACAATATTACAATACTCGGGTAACATTTCATTAGAGAATACACATAAATATTTATTTCATTAACTCATGTTCGTGTTTACAAAAAATTGAGAAATAAAAAACTATATAGTTGTTGGATCACATCAAAAAGACCACATTGATACATGAATAAGTAATGAAAAACTATATCAATATAATTTTACCATTCCATAACTCAATGACAGCATGCATGACAACACATAATACCTAAATATTACCACTACACAACATGCTCTCCCATTCTTATCTAATACCCCAATCCAGCAGTACTACACATCCTTGAAAAGTGGTTTCCTATAAAAAAATCAATACCTACTATCATTATCCAAAATTACCATTAACTACTCCTTAATATATGTAATAAATACATCCTTGGAAAATAAGATTGGTCAGATGACCAACTAAATGGCTAACAATTCTGAAGTAATAATTTTAATGGGTATATCCTTCTCCAATGATACTCCGGAATTGATTATAGTTCAACATAATGTACTAAAATATATATACCTTTGAATAATGATTCACCTAAAATATTAAAAATAAAAAAATGTCCCATGAAATGCACAACTCATTCCTAGAAACTCATCACATGTATTACTGATGCATTTTATTTTTCATCTATGCTATCTAAAACAGGGCAAACCATTCACTAAAATGAGGCACCAACTCTAAAATTGGGTCTTTCAAAAAAAAAATCTTTTGAATTTACTAGATAACTTTTATATTCAATGAAATGTAATAATAAATAATATACCCATGAGAAAATCCACATTTCCATCTAGGGATACATTAATTCAAACTCCAAAACAAAACATCATAACATGATATTTGATATGAGCATAAATAAATTATTTCATATAAAACATTACATTAATTAATCACTTTTAACAAATTACAACGACTCTATGAAATTTAATTTCAATTTCATGTTATATAGGAAAATATTTCACATAATATATATTACACTTTACATAGATGGTACAATAATTATATCTATGAAAAATATTTAATTATATTATTTTTACATTTAATTATCTATTTTTTCTCACATGTTTTCACAAATTTAAAAAAAAATTATTAACAAGATGTAGAGGAATATTATATTATTTATAAAATTGTAATTGTAATTTATTTATTCCTCGTATTTACGAGGCCCAAATACACAGAATTAGACTTTTATCATATAAAAGAAATTCGGTTAAGTAAGATGCCACTATATATATATATGAACCCCATATGTGGGGTTGAAAACATATTGAATAACAATGAAATTTAACATATATATACTCCAATGGTGTTATTTACTAAGTCTTGAATGTATAAAAATAACAAATGAGGGTATGATTATGAAAACCTAGGTTCATTTATAATAGTATTCACTCTCAATTTATGGAATTAAAACGTTTTACATTATTTTTTGCACCAAATTTATGTGAAAACCATTGAAAATTTATTATTTAACCATTCTAAAACACCCTTATTGGATTTATCATATATTTATAACATAATAAGACTGGACTATTAGGGATGTTATTAGATTATAAGGATTCTATTATATGGGAATCTATTAAAAAAATATAGATTTACCTCCCCTTATACAATTCACTTAAAAAAAATTTAACTAACACCAGTCCCTTAAAATTTCAATATATTAGGAAATAAAATTCCAATCCATTAAAAAATTAATGATTAAATCACACATTCTAATAATTATAGGATTAACCTACATGTATAAGACAACGATTGCATGCATTTAGTTATTGTGAATCTATTACTATTTTATGGGGGAAACCCCTCTGTAACATTAAATTTATCCCCATTTTAATAACAATTATAAAAAATCACTAGAATTTGTAAAAAACAATACTAAATTAGGTAGTTTTTAAATATTATATAAAATTAAATTAATTAAATAATTTAAAACAATTTTATTTCATTAATATATTCCAGGATGGAAAAATAGAATGACAATGTTAATCTATATGGGAAACACAATTTTGGATGATGAAAACACATTATTTTACCATCCATATTCAAAAACTCTAGAAAGAGAATCTATCAAGTATGAAAATAATAAATATATACATCATAGGTAATCCCAAAAATAAATTGTATACAAAAACCATGTTAATGAATAGTAAATCCCATGTTCCTATAATTATGTGTTTTCAAACCACCTCACATTATAATAACCCATAGGTAATTATCCCATAAATTAGTAATATAATAAATATATGAATATCCAGTCAAGATTAAATAATAATAAATTGTAACAAAAATCAATAAGAATAAGAAATTCATCCAAGAAAACTTGAACATTCCCTTGGTGTGGGATGGATATTCCTAGATATGATCTATTTACCACGTATTGACACATTCACGGACTTCTATCTACCATAACTAATAGTATTATAATGGAAATAAAATTCAGGCACCACATTTAGAGATCCTTTTCCAAGTTCACTCATATGTAACTAAACCTAAGGTTCAACATGGTCTCACGTGCACCTCCAAATGTGTCAATCGTTTTCGACAATAATTAAGGGTTTATGGGGGTATGGAGGGAGAAAAAAAGGATTAGTACTAAATAAAAAATATAGATAATAAAACACTGGAAGAATAGAATATATAAATCAACTAATATATTTTCATATGAAAAATAAAAGAATAATTAATGAGTGTTGATGATAGATATGGTAAATGTAAGACATATGATTATATATGTTAAATAATATAACTAAATATATATCAAAAATAATTTAATCAAATCCAAATCGATGTCCTTTTAATTTATGATCCACATATCCCATGAAGAGTCATTGATAATGATCTATAAGTGCATGAAAAACTATCCAAATCAGGTCTTAAAGCAGTGATTTTTGTTGGGTTATAATGGAACAACCCAAAAATTGTGTGATTAAAACACAAGAGTCCACCAAAAATGGATTCTAATGCATTATAGTTCATAAGAATGAAATATAATAGTGATCAATTAATATACTATAAGGAATTATTTATTATTTATGTGAACAAATATAATTACACCATCTCTGGAAATGGACATAATATATATTTTCAAATGAATCATAATGTATTAATAATAACCATGGATATACGTTAAGGCTTCCATGAATATGAAAAAATAGGAGTCCACAGAGATGTTCTTAGGTATTCAATGATATACGAACCATGAGAAATTGAGTAACTCCATGGTATTTCTCTCCATAATAGTCTATCTATCCATGGCTAAGAAACTGTCCAAGGTAATCTCACAATATAATTTCTTGGAAATCATTAAGGTAATACAATGGGTCATGTTTTTGATAGAATCAAGATGAATCTAGGGATCCCATTATATAAAACGTAATGCTTCTGAAAGAATCCAGTGATTCACCAACCGTAAAGAATTCACTTAGTTATTACTTTTACTTGATTAAATTGTAGGTATCCATTGGAAATCACATCAATTAATGTTGGTGAAAACATTGAGTTTTCAAAAGTAATAAAAAATTGGAACACAAGCCTTACCCATGGATTCCTCACCATGACTATAACTAGTCTAATTATTTTATCCATGTCAGGGATTTTATATTACTATAATGATAAAAGGTATTCTATTATTACCTTTACCAGATTAAATTCATTAAAATAACAAAAAATGAACAATTACTTATAATAAATTAGGTTAAACATATAAATGATATAATTTTACATATAAAAAGGGATGTCATAGATTCCCCAAAATCCATACTCTACTCGATATCTGATATGTTTTGCATTAAAATCATTTATAACTACAAATATATTTCATAAGTGAAATATAAGGATTCAAAGTATACAAATTATATCAATGTGAAGTAAAAATATCATGGTTTCAATGAATATAAATAATCACAAAAAATTGGATTCCCTATTATTCATAAATGTACCACATTATATACTAGATCTCACGGTGATTGGATCTACTACAACGTTCCCCTTTCAAGGAGTATAGACTATCTCAAAGTCATTGTCCTAGAGGAACTCAATAAATCGCCGTAGTCTCTGGTTCAGGTCCTTCTGAGAGAAGATATACTTGATAATATTGTGATTAGACTTCACGGTAAAACATTCGACCATCAGATAGGGCTACCACATCATCAAGGTGAAGACCACTGGTGCAAACTCTAGGAGTTGGGTAGCTTAGTTATGCTCATGCTGTCTAAATTTCCATGAACGATATGTGATCACTGCTCTCAACTACATCAGGACACACCTGAGTCCGGTCCCTGATGCGTTGCAGTAGACTACGTACCCTATGACCTACTCTGGAAGCCTCAGGAAGGGGAAAAAAGTCACCCACTGCCTCAGCTCTTGAAAGCTCTGCTGGAATCTCTCGGAAAAAATTAAGGGTTGCCCATGCTTTTTCAATGTTGATAGTGGTGCTGAAACTCTGGAAAACTCTGGTACGAACCTCCAGTAATACCCATCCAAACCTAGAAATCCTAGTACCGCCATCACACTCCTGGTGGCTCCCAAGAAAGTACCCCCTCAATATTCACTGGATCCACTAAAAATACAGCCTCTGAGATGAAATGTCCTAGAAAGGGAACCTCTCGGATCCAAAACTGGCACTTCGAGAGCTTACCATATAGCTGGTGCTCTCAGAGTGTGTCCAGTACTACCCAAAAATGGTAGGCATGGTCCTCCTTAGTAGTCGAGTGGATCAGTATGTCGTTGATGAATAATACGACCAAGAGATCAATGTATGGCTGTAAAAACATATTCATGAGTCCCATGAACACTATTAGGGCATTGGTAACGACGAATGGCATAAAAAATAACTCATAATGGTTGTACCGACACCTGAAGGTCAACTTCTGCACATCCTCATCTCAAACTTTAAGCTGGTGATAGCCCGATCTGAGGTCTATCGTTGAGTACCACCGAGCTCCCTTCAACTAATCAAAGAGGTTGTTAATCCTCATGAGTGGGTACTTATTCTTCACGGTCACCTAGTTTAGGCGACACTAGTCAACACAAATCCTCAAGAATTCATCTTCCGTCTTGGTGAACATAATTGGGGCTGCCCAGGGAGAAACACTAGGCCGTATGAATCTCTTCCCCTGCAAGTCCTCTAGCTGTACCTATAACTCGCAAAGCTCTGTGGGAGCCATGTGATACACTGGTGAAGATATTGGTGCAGTTATGAGGTTCATGTCAGTGAAGAAGTCCACATATCTGCGAGGGGATAGTCCTGGAACATCGTTAGGGAAAACATCTGCGTACTGATCCACCACTACAAGTTAGCTCGGACTCTCCGCATCAACTGCTCCGAGGGTAAGGTAGACCAAATGATTATTGATCGGATACACCCTCCTCCGAGTAAGTGTTTCATTTTCTATAAAGGATCCCTTCTCACCAATGAAGGTAAACCTGGTCCCATCCGTGTGGACACATTGCACTTTATGCCTAATACAGTAAATCTCTGGATGGACTATAGATAACCTATCCATACCCAAAATGACATAGTAAGGCCTCTACGACACTATGATGAGATCCCAGCCGAAGCTCTTGCCTCCAAGAATAATCTCACACTGCCAGTACCAATGCGTGATCATCGAGTCTCCTCTAGTAGGAGTCTCTTGCCATAAGGATTGAGCCAAAGGATCCGTTGGTATCTCCAAGCTCCGAACGAGGGCAGTGTAAATGAAAGAGTGACTAACACCTGGGTCTATTAGAACTTCAGCTAATTTGGAGTAGACACAGATCGTACATCGAATCATCTTCGGAGCGCCGTGATCGTAAGCCTCAGCAGCCTGGAGCTGAGCTCTCGTCTATCCACCCACTCCCTGTGGTAGGGTTGGACCTCCTGGTGGTGGTGTTGTACCATCTCAAGACATCATCCACCGCCAGCGGCATGGCTAGCTCCTTTCCCGCGTCCGCCTTCTCTCTATGGACCACCTCGTTCAAACCCCTACCTCTTCCTGGGAGGTCTCTCAACTCTCTGCTGGTCATCTGAACGATGGGATGGACAGTCACATGCCATGTCACCCTTCCAACCGCATGTGAAACATTACATTTTCCTCGAATCATTGGCTCTATCACGTGTGCCTCACACAAAAAAACCTAAGTCCAAACATTGTCCACTGAATAGTCCGGTCCACTTCGAACTCTGTGACATCTGTTTGTTGCCAGCTGTAGAAGAATCTGTTATGTGATGCCCGATGGTGGGTCTCACAGCTATTGATTACTCAGTAAGGAAACTCTCTAATAAAAGATCTCTTTTCAACACATTTCCCTATGTCCGGATGCTGAGGGATATCATCGAAGCCCTGATCTCTCTCTTGAGCCCCTGCTCGAAGGTCTGAGCCCTAATGAATGGGTAACGTACCATATTTTTTGAGTAGCGGGAGAGGTTGGTTAACCACACTGAGTACTGTGCTACCATCATGAAACCCTGTTATACATGAAGTTTCTCCAATATCCTCCCTACATGTAGGGTGGCTAGGACAAACTCTGCCCGAAACAGGCTCTCGAATTCATCCCAGAGTAGTGTCGCCTCGTCCCGCACCCGAAGCATCGGGCTCCACCATATTCCTACTGCTTCCTAAAGAAGACTGTCAGAATGGATCACCATAAGGTAGTCTAGTTTCCCTACCAGTATGGAGACTCTCACCACAATCTCCATCCAATCCTCAGCTTCCTACAGGTCTGTCTCACTACTGAACCTGGACGGCCTCTGGCTTTGGAACTCATGTAATGAGCTCAAGAAGTGGGAATCATCTACTACAAGGGTTGGGGGAATCGATGGCCCAACCAGTAGTGGTACCGCTAGTGCCTCTGATGTGATAGGGCCCTACAAAAAGTCTTCGTCGCTTGTGGGGATGTCATCTCGTACAAATCCTAGAACCCTGGATGGCTGTCAGCGTGGGTCCATCCTGGAAAAAAATAGGTGCACCACTTTCAATATGTTATATATGGTGAGATGAATACAAAATATCACTAAGAAAACTCTTCCAAAAACATACACAATCAGTGTTTGTGTGCACTCAGTCAGAAATGAGAAGTCATGGTCCTGCTATATGGATACGTCGTCTGCCGCACAAACACAAGGTCCCTGAACTGAAAATCACACTCAGTACCCATAACACTATTTCTTCATAGAAATGATTACAGCCCTATTTTTTTGGTTTTACCAACTCCTCTGATACCAATTTGTCAGGACCCATCCACTAGGGCTCATGTTGTGACTACCCCAATCCCGCCTTCCATAGGCCAGGGGATGGGGACAAGAACCAAATGTGTAATTCTCTAAATCTAAGAAAGAATTTCCATTATAAATATAAACAAAAATAACATAACACACAGCTGGATACAAAACACTAGGTAGAACTGTATAACAAATGAGTACTGAAAAGTATAGTGGTCGAAAATACATGCCCAGCAGTAAAATACAAGTACAACTAAAAAGGACAAAAATAACTGAAAGGTGAAAAGTATCTCTGGGATCGTCCACCACAGATCCTACAAGAAGGGTAGGTATAGATAGCCTCTTCAAAACTCCATGCCATTCGGTCTCCTCCAGGTATGGACTCGTCGTGAGGTCCACCTATGGGTACCTTCAGTCCTCGTACACTCAGCCTCGGTCAGCACTGTTTGTCGTCTGCATCCAACACAACGAGGTGCAGGCATATCTCGTGAAGGGGTGAGTATAAAAATACTCAATAGGGACCTCGATAACACCATGGTCTATCAAAATACACCATGGATAAACCACATAGTATGAAATCAATGGATAACCATTACATAGATATATGCACAAACATATACCTAAGTTATCAAATAACCCATCTCAATCATGAGGAAAACATAGAAGTCACTAACTTAGATCAAAAAGGTATACAACCCACGCATAATGTTAGAGATTATTAGATGTAGACACTAAATCATCTATTCTGTCGAACCCATATAGGATCCAGGAATAAAAATCAGAATTTTCCTACCCACATAGAATCCAGGAATAGTAATCGGAACTGTCGAACCCACACAAGATCTAGGAATAGTAAACAGAGCTGTCGAACAAACATAGGATCCAGGAACATTCGCCAGTGATGTTGAACCCAGACATGATCTAGGAATAGTCTTTAGTTCTTTTGTACCCACATAGGATCAAGGAATATTAGTTGCAGTTGTCGAACCCACATAGGATACATGAATAGTTCTCAGAGCGTAACTAGCCACATGGTTCCGCACAAAGCATACTTGAATCTGGGAGGGTCCGCTCCTCTATCCATTTGTCGATACATCAAATTCCATTGTGTCCCAAAGTTGTTGTTTTCCAAAAGATCTATCTTTTCAAAAGAAACCCAATGTGACATATGGTGCCCCAATTGGACGACCGGTCTTAGAGTTATTGGCATTTCTGTTCTGAGGGCCCGGTTGAAATTTCATTCGAATCCAACCCGGACATATCCCAACAGTGTCCAAAACTCAATTAGGGTATACCAAAAGAACTGCCTTCCTCCAATGTTTACATAGCAACATCCAATTTGTCAATCAGATGCTCGTAGTTCACATTACGGACAATAGAGTGGAAACTGGTCAAACGGGTCCGAGTCTGGTCTGGCCCCATCAGACCGACCCGGGTTTGGAGAGGGATTTGACCCGGTTCGAGGGTCTGACTCGGTCCGTGGGGGGGACCGGACCACGACGGTTCTCACCCGCGCTGGTTCTGGCCCGTGCTGTGTCCAGCCCGCGTTGCGTCCTACCCACGTTAGGTCCAGCCTGGAGGCCCGTGGTGTCCACCCTAGCCACGTCTAGGGGGAGGCCATGCCACCTAGATTCTTGAACGTCTTAGCCGTTGGTAGGGAGTAAAACCGGTGCCACATGGCGCCAGTCCGTGTCATGTGGGACCCACGTGGTGGGGTCCCGCTGTTCACTTCTGGGAGAGCGACCCCCCGCATCCCGCGTGGCGTGGCTGCGCCACGCCCCCTCTGGAGACCTGGCGGCTCGAGTCGCCGGTCTTCCTCACAGCCGACCATGCACCGGCTGCTGCTACACCGTCACGGCCAGGGTGAGTGCCCAACCTTCGATGAACCACGCAGCATGGTTGCACCCCAAATTCCTCGGCAACCCGGTGGCTCCAGCCGCTGGTCTCCTTCTTGGCCTGCCTTGCGCTGGCCGCCGCTGCAGCACCACTGCTAGTCAGCCGTGGGTTACTCTTATCACAGAGTGGTTGCGCCGCTGCTATCCTGCAGTGACATTCGTCATTTCCGGTGGCCCGATTCTTATTCAAGAAGTAGTTGTGAACTCCTCAAGACGTCTCCTTTGATCCACAATCATTGTTGATGAGAGTCCCTCATTCTAGTCTCATTCTGTGTTTAGCATCAAATTTCACAATGAAGGTAGAGAGGTCGGGCCGTGTTTGTTTGGCTCACACTCTCCCCATTATGGTGATAGAATGAGGCTTCAATTATTAATCAGTGATGTAAAATGATGAACGTCCAAAAAAACACTTGAAGCCCTTACCATTGATCGTTGATCATCGATGTTGGCATGAGAAAGAGGACGTCTATTCATTGATGTCGGGAAAGAAGATGAAGAAGTCAAGGATGACATCATCAACATTCCTCAAGGATGGCACACCCACCTTTTTTCCAGTTGAAGATCAATGAATAAGATTTCCATCATTGGAAGATGAAGTGTTCTCCATTCTTCGATGACCTCTCTTCATTGGGAAGAGCATTAATAATTGGATAAATATGTTTCTCCAAGTTATCTGCTCTCTCAAGCTCCAGAAAAATTATAGTGAGGCAGACAATATAATATATTTATCTACTATTTAGTTGTTGACACAAAATTAAAAAAGATTCAATTTAATTAATTGTTGCTCAATTAATTAATTGGGTGGATTTGGAACCATAAAGTGGGGATCTCAAGAGGAATCCCCCACATAATGGAGAGTTCAAGTGGTTTTAACTTCAGGTGGTCCCCATGATATTAAACATGAAGATAAAGTTAGGTTCAGGTGGTCCCCACCTCTATAACCTCTCATGGGAGGTTATGGTATGGTAGTCCCCACCTCTAACCTCCACATGGAGGTTTTAACCAACTAATAAAAATAATTATTACCCAACCTTATTTTTATTTAATTCATTCACTAAAAACAGAAAAATTAACTTTTATTTTCGACCATCTTCTGTCGAGGTGAATGTCTTCATATGCGAATATCGGCACTTCAAGTTCAAAAGTGCTCTAAGATTTCAATTCCATGCAACAGTTCAAAAGTTATAAAATTCCGCTAAAACGTTTACTAAACGTACCTGTAATGACCCAAACATTTTAAATAGTATATTAACTTACTCTTAACGATTTAATAGAGATGTTAATGGTTAATGCAGAAAGAGGAGTCGATGGCTTCATCCAGGAGACTCGAACCTTATGAAGCCCACTTATCAGAGCTTGGGAAGGAGGTAGCATATGTGGGCTTCGCATTGGACCAAGCCCAAGCCGTACTCCAGCGTGTCAAGCTTGAACGGAAACGCCTGTGGGAGAAGTAAAGTTAGTAGAGATTACTACTAGGGAAATGTTATCTGAGCCTCCCTCAGATTCACTCACCATTGCACACCTTACACTTAGGTCATATTCCAGTGTTATAAGGGGATACGTGATGAGACCCTAGCTTCTTTGTGTAATCCTTTGGGATGAATGAATTAATATTTCTTCCTTTAGTGTTGTTTGTGATACTTCAAATGTCTGGATAATTTTAGGATGTATTTTATTGATGAATTTTGAAAAAAAGGATATTTTAAAATATTTACGTAGACCCTAAATTATTAATGATGTGTAATTATTTTCAAAAAATTGTCTTCTACAAAAGTGTTCAGTAAGGAATTTTGAGTCTAAAAATATCAACTTAATTTTTGATGAATAGTAAATTATGAATAGTAATTTTACGCATAGGATTAGTAATGTGACCAAATGGATTAGTAATTTTACTCAAAAAAGGTTTTAATATAATTTAGACACCTAGATTAAGTAATGTGATTCAATAAAATGGGTAATTAACGGTTTCATAAATTATTAGTCAAGTATTAGTTTTACAGGTGAATAGTTTTTTTTAATTAAAAAATTAATTAAAAATAATTAGAAAATTATTTTTATAAAAAGGACTTTATTTTTGAACTCAGAGCATCGATATTATGTTATGGTATTTTTTCGGGATTTTTCTGAAAAAAATGAATTCTCGACGAATAGTGTTTTTATTTAAAAATTAAATTAAAAATATTTAGAAAATTATTTTTATAAAATGGAGTTCATAAATGTAATTAGAGCATCAATATTTGGATAAGGTGAAATTTTGGGATTTTTCTGAAAAAGATGAATTTTTCAGTGAATAGTAAAATGCAATTTTAGGGTTTCGGTATGTTTTAATGACATCATAACTGTGTCATGATGATTTCATGAGATATTATAAGGGTTTTCCGGCCAAAGGTGATGAATTATTGTTTTGGGGGCCCCATTTGGCCTAAATCCATGGTAAATTCCATGGGAGAGCACATGGTTTTGAGAAAAGTACTTGTGAGGTGTCCCTTGGCCATTAATGCCTTGTCCCCTCACTTTCCCTATAAATACCAACTCTTTCCTCCATTAGTTTTAACTCCAAACTCTCCCCAACGATGTTATGGTCTCCTTACCTCCCAAGGAGTCCTCCAATGGTTCCCCCAAGCCCTCAAGGTCCAAACCATTGAGTTTTAAGAGTTACATTTTAAGGTAAGGGATCCGACCTCTCTCTTTCTTTTCATGTAATCTCATTTATGTCATTCCTTTTATGCTCCATGTTCTTATGTGAGAGGATGTTCTTTTATATTCCTCTTATGGAACTTTTCATTTTTATATGATGATATATCCCCTCTTACTCTCATCATTTTGTTTTATGAATGTTTAAGTGACACCGTTAGGCTGCCGAATTTTTAAGGGATTCTTTCACCCTTCTCATTTTTCAAGTTCGATTTTCCTGTCATGTATTTAATGTACCTTTTTATTATGTTGGGGAAAGATCTATATATCTATCATACTGATATATTATGATAATATAATGGGAGAACCTATTTGATCTTATCAAATCATTTTTTATTGATGTTTAAGTGTCGTCGTTAGGCTGCCGAATTTTCATAAGAGAAGTCTTATATTTGTCTCACTTCCATGTTTTTCATTTCATATGATATATCTTTAGAATTTCATTACCATGTGCATATATCCTTCTTTTTCTGTCCCTATACTGTTTTATGGGTAATTTCTGAATGTTTTCCCTATGTCCCCACTCCTTTCAATGTTTTCTAAAACCCCGAAACAGAGTCGTTATGCTGTAGAATTTTCGTCTCAAAATGCCTATCTCTTTTCTGAGAATCATTTTATGTTATAAAGTGAATGCTCAAAGCTATTAATTCTAAAAGGGTAATCACATATATATCAAATTTTTCTATTTTAAATTCTGGTATTTACATACATGAGACCCACTTTCCCATTCTGTGGGTTTAAAGTGACATTAAGATCATGTCTTTAAAGCAGTTTTTAAAAAGTTATGATTATGAAATTAAACCAATTTATTTTATGCTATATGGGTTATTTATGAAATTTTATATGATGATATATGTGGCTCACATGATAATAAAGTAAAATTTAAGGATGTTCCTTGATAGCTCTCCAATGCATTGGGTAATGATGTAACCACTAGAGATTAAAATTTTCACGATACCTTGGTGAATAACCTTGGTAATTTTCAAATGACACCTTGTGGATGGACCTTTGTGATATGTTCATGATTGTCTATGTTAAATGATGTAGCCACATCTTCAAGTTACGAAAAATGTTATTTATATTATGAAATGCCTCATGATTCCTTTCTCATTCCTTAAAGGTCTTTTCTTGACCATATTGAAGTATCTCAAGTTCACATGTGAAATGTTTCTCCTGTTTCCCTTACTGGGCCTTCTGCTCACCCCTTCTTTTGATGTATGTCCCTACGTTATGAGACACAGTAATGAACCTCGGATGAACTTAAGGAGAAGCCTTTGAAGTGTTTAAGAATAATGTTTTATGTTTTTTTCATGTATTATGTTCCTGTTTTCCAAGACACTAAACCTTAAAGATCCTCAGTGTTGTTTAATGTAATGAAAGTTTATGTTATTATAAGGTGGGATGCTATATGTTGGTATCAAAGGATGGTTTAGTTATTTATGGAAATTAGGATATAAAAAATTTCGGAAGAACCCTATAGAAAAGAATAAATATTGGAAAACTTCCTGGTATTTTGGTAAGTACTGAGTATGTGGTTTATCAAACAAATACATCCATGTCTGGATATGAGCATGTAGAGGTAGCTCTGGCACAGATGTACATAGGGGTAAAACCCGAAAACACCGCTTTGAGCTATACTCGAACGGGAACTGGTGAACGATAACGGGCCTTGCTGCACTCTTGGTTATGACACTCCCGGGGGATATGTTTGGTTAATCACAAGCTTTTTTTGAATCATTATGAAGGAATTATAGAGAATTGTAATTTTCTAAGCATGAAGTCTTAGTTAAAAGATTCATAAATGAAATAAGTTTCTCACTGAGGTTTTATTCTTTGAGAAAATGGAGGTCAATAGGAGGAACCATGCAGATGGTGACCGCAATGCACCATGTGCTGACGACCCTCTGATGGAAGTTGGAATGGAAACATTCATAAGAATGATGGACCAACTAACTCAAGTTATGAGTAATAACTTCAATCAAGCTGAGAGGCCGATATCACCACGAAGGGAACAACATTCTGTTGAGTCCTTCATACGTCAACATCCACCAAACTTCAGTGGATCTACTGACCCATTTGTTGCAGAATAATGGATAAGCTCCATTGAAAAGATCTTTTCTGTAATTCATTGTTCGGAACAACAAAAAGTCGCCCTTTTTGTTTACCGCCTAGAGGAAGAAGCTGATCAGTGGTGGTCACTGATCAAAAACATGAAGCCACGGGGAGAGATGGAAGCTATGGAGTGGGAAGAGTTTTGGGGAATATTCTTTAATAAGTATTTCCCTCATTCGATGAGAACGAGAATGGAGAATGAATTTCTCGAGCTGAAGCAAAAGGAGAATGAATCATTTGGAACCTACGAGATGAACTTCACAAGGATTTCAAGTTATACCTCAAGCTTCGTCATGGACCCTAATGGGATGGTTGATAGATTCTTTGGCGGACTATGACCTCATATATGGAAGAATCTAGCCAACAGGGATGATGATAGCTATGAATAAATAGTTCGAAGTGCTATGAAAGTTGAACTAGAGTTTGGGGAGACACAGTGGTCTCACAAATATAATGAGAAGAAGTGAACTCTAGAACTAAGCCTAGGAAGAAATTTTGATCAGGAAAGAGGTGGAAAGAATATGCAACATGCCACATGAAATAAATGTGGAAAGAATCATTCTGGGAACTGCTTGATCGGAAGTGGTAAGTGATACAGGTGTGGAATAGAAGGCCATATTTCTCGGAATTTTCGTAGTGATGTGAAGCCTCAACTTCCCAACACTAATGACAGAGGAAAGATGGTTCTGGACCTACCCGAAGTCACATGATTCAAGTGTGGACAACTTGGGCACTTTTCTAATCAATGTCCAAATATGAGGGTTGTGGAGGGGAATAACCATCAAACTCAGCCGAGGCCAAGAGCGCAAGGTCGTTCATTCGTTATCACAACTACTGAAGTTGATGTTCTGAATGATGTGTTAGTAGGTACTATTGTCGTCCTCTCAAAACTAGCAAGTACTTTATTCGATTCTAGTTCTACGCATTCCTTTATTTACTCTATGTTTGCAAGGAATATAGAATCAATCCCCGAACTGCTAGATGTAGAGTTGTCAGTCAAGACTCCATGTGGGATAATGCTTGAATCAATAGTATTTCGAGAATCTATTGTTTACTTTGGTGAGCGCAATCTTATCAAAAATCTAGTAGTCATTCCCATGATCGAATTAGACATTATACTAGGGATGGACTGTCTCTCAAAGTATAATGCTATGATCAAATGCAGAAGTAAGGAAATCTTAGTAGTCTTGAATGAACAACCTAAAATTATCTTCCAAGGAGAGATATCCCGAAATGATCCCTATCTTGAATCACCTTCTATAGATTTCTTTATGTAGTTAATTGGTGATTATGAAGAAGGAAAAGGGAGAATACAAATATAAGATGTTCTGATTGTTCAGGAATACATGGATGTATTTCCTGAAAAGTTACATGGACCTCCCCCCGAAAGATAGGTAGAGTTCCCCATTGAACTCGTACCTGGGTCTCAACCGATATCAAAGACTCCATATGGAATTGGAAATGTGGAGCTAGAAGAGTTAAAGAAACAACTCCATGACTTGTTGGAGAAGGGGTTTATCCGTCCGAGTGTGTCTCCTTGAGGAGCACCAGTTCTCTTTGTGATGAAGAAGGATGGATAATTGAGGCTATGCATTGATTATAGAGAACTGAATGGGTTCACAGTGAAGAACACATACCATCTTTCAAGAATTTATGATTTATTTGACCAACTTCGTGGGGTGCAATTCTTCTCCAAGATTGACCTTCGATCTGGTTATCATTAACTGAGGGTGAAGATGGAAGATATTCCAAAGACTGCCTTCCGATCAAGATATGGGTATTATGAGTTTACTGTTATGCCATTCAGCTTGACTAATGCTCCTTCTATTTTCATGTATTTGATGAATAGAGTCTTTAAGGACTACCTTGATAACTTTGTGGTAGTTTTTATTGATGATATATTGATATATTCAAAAAGTCATGAGGAACATGAAGATCATCTGAGGGTTATTTTGAAAACTCTATGGAAGGAGAGGCTCTTTGGAAAGTTAATCAAGTGTGAGTTTTGGTTACAAAAGTGGATTTCTTAGGGCACATCGTAACCAATGAAGGAATCTCAGTTGACCCTGCAAAGACAATGGTTGTGGAGGAGTGGCCTTAACCCACAACAGTAACTGAGATTCGTAGTTACCTTGGTTTAGAAGGATATTATAGGAGGTTTGTGAAAAACATTTCATGGATTTCTAATCCACTAACCAAGTTGACCTGAAAAGGGGTTAAGTTCATCTGGACAAAGGAATGCGAGGAATGTTTCCAATTGCTGGAGAAGAGATTGGTTACTGCACCTGTGTTAACACTACCCTCTATCAGATAAGGATATGTTATTTTTAGCGATCTATCTCTGAAAGGGCTTGGGTGCGTCCTCATGAAAAATGACAAGGTAATTGATTATGCATCTGGACAGTTGAAGATTCATGAGCAGAATTATCCTACGCATGATCTAGAGCTGGCGGTAGTTGTTTTTTCTCTAAAGATATGGGGGCACTATCTTTATAGGGAGAAATGTGATATATATACTGACCACCAAAGTCTAAATTATATTTTCACACAGAAAAAATTGAACATGAGACAAAGGAGATGGTTGGAGATTATTAAAGACTATGATTGTTTAATTCATTACCACCCTGGAAGAGAAAATAAAGTCGCAGATGCGTTAAGCAGGAAAAAACCTGTTGTTCTGGAAACAATGAGGATCCTAGGAGATCCATTGATTAAGGATCTAGTAAAACTGGACATGTGAATTGTAAGGGAAGGGACATCAGCAACCTTATCCCAAGTGATTTCTAAACCATTATTACTAGAGAAGATCAAGAAGGCTCAAAAAGAAGATCCTTTGCTGCAGGAGAAGTTTGAGGCTGTAAAGGATGGGAAGTTCCCTGATTTCAATATTGATCAAGAAGGTGTATTGAAATTTCATACAAGACTATGTGTTCCATCTATTCCGGAGATAATGAAAGAACTGGTGGATGAAGCTCATAGATCTACCTTCTCTATACATCTGGGAAGTACTAAAATGTATAGAGACCTTCGTGATCATTATTGGTGAGATAACATGAAGAGGGAGATTGCTGATTACACTACAAGGTGCCTGGTGTGTCAGCATGCAAAGGTAGAACGACAACTTGCTAAGGGGGTAATACAACCGCTACCCATACCAGTATGTAAGTGGGATAATATCACTATGGACTTTGTAACTGGTCTCCAAAAAACATCCATAGCAAACAATGCTATATGGGTTATTGTGGACCGTCTCACCAAGAAAGACCATTTTATATCTATTCGAGATGATTTCTCTCTGGATCAGCTTTACAAGATATACGTAAAGGAAGTGGTAAGGCTGCATGGGGTACCACTATCCATTGTGTCTGATCGTGATTCAAGATTCACATCAAATTTCTGTAGAAGTCTTCAACATGCTCTGAATACTGAATTGAATTTCAGTACGGCCTATCATCCTCAAACTGATGGCCAATCTGAATGGACTATTCAGACACTCGAAGACATGCTGATATTATGCTCAATGGAATTTAATGGTGGATGGGATCAACACCTCCCATTAGTTGAGTTCTCTTATAACAACAACTTTCATTTGAGTATTCAGATGGCACCCTATGAAGCCCTATATGGAAAGTGATGTAGAACTCTTACCTGTTGGGATGAAACTAGTGAGAGAAAGCTTCTTGGGCCTGATCTTGTGGAAGAGATGACAGAACATGTTCATGCCATCCAACAACACATAAAGGCTGCTCAGAGTCAGTACAAGATCTATGCTGACTACCGTCTAAGGGACTTGGAGTTTGGTGTTGGCGACAAGGTCTTCCTTCGAATTTCTCCATGGAAGAGACTCATGTGGTTTGGGAAGAATGGGAAGCTCTTCCCTTGGTACATTGGCCCCTATGAAATCCATGATCGCATAGGAGTAGTGGCCTATCGTCTAGCACATCCACCGAACCTAGCTCAAGTTCATAATGACTTCCATATATCTCTCTTGAGGAAGTACATACCCGACCCTTCGCATGTACGGAACCGAAAGGTGGCACAACTGGAACATGACATATCTTATGAGGAGCAGCCAGTGGAGATCTTGGACTGTATGGACAAGGTTCTACGAAACAATAATACCCACCTTGTGAAAGTATTGTGGAGGAATCATAAATATGATGAAGCAACTTGGGCGCCTGAGGAAACAATGAAGCAAAAGTACCCTCTCCTATTAGACTAGGCCTCAAGTATAAAATTTCGAGACGAAATTTCTTAAGGGGGGAAGAATGTAACGACCCAAAATTTTTAAATAGTATATTAACTTACTCATAACGATTTAATAGAGATGTTAATGGTTAATGCAGAAAGAGGAGTCGATGTCTTCATCCAGTAGACTCGAACCTTATGAATCCCACTTATCAGAGCTTGGGAAGGAGGTAGCATCTATGGGTTTCTCTTTGGACCAAGCCCAAGACGAACTCCAGCTTGTCAAGCTTGAACAGAAATGCCTGCGGGAGAAGTTCAAGTTAGTATATATTACTAGTAGGGCAATGTTATCTGAGCCTCCCTCAGATTCCCTCACCATAGCACACCTTACACATAGGTCATATGCCGATGTTATAAGGGGATATGTGATGAGACCCTAGCTTCTTTGTGTAATCTTTAGGGATTAATGAATTAAGGTTCCTTCCTTTAGTGTTGTTTGTGAAACATCAAATGTCCGAATAATTTTAGGATGTATTTTATTGATGAATTTTGAAAAAATGATATTTTAAAATATTTATGTAAACCCTAAATAATTAATGATGTGTAATGATTTTCAAAAAATGGTCTTCTACAAAAGTGTTCAGTAAGGAATTTGGAGTCTAATAAGATCAACTTAATTTTTGATGAATAGTAAATTATGAATTGTGATTTTACGCTTAGGATTAGAAATGTGAACAAATGGATTAGTAATTTCACAAAAAGAATGTTTTAATATAATTTAGACACCTAGATTAAGTAATGTGATTCAATAAAATGGGAAAATAACGGTTTCATAACGCTTCTCTTTGAATAATGTGATAGCGTGTGTTGTACGCAACACCAAGTTCTAACACACCATAACTAATTAAACTAGCCGTTGTGAATAGTAATACCTACTTTTTGAAATCATATATATTTTATATTTCAAAATAGACTTCATTTTTGGATTCGGAATATCGAATTTAGCCTAAGGTGAAATTTTGGTACATTTCGGATAACTTTCATATTTTGATGAATAGTGAAAATTACTAAATTTTAATTAAAAACAACTTTTTTTAATCAAAATAATTAATAGTGATAAATTATGAATTTTAGTGGTTTTAAAGTATATTTAGAATATATTTTTACAATTTAATATAATGTTGGTCATTGAACATAATTTTACAATTAAACCGAACATAAACAAGTGTCAATCTTTTGATAGTTATTATCTCTTAAAGACACGGTTTTTGTTTTGACAGCGGGAATTAATTTTAAATTAATTTCTGCCACTTATGTGTTTTGAATTTAGGAAAATGGATTCCATATTTGGAATCAGGATGTTCAAATTGTGTAAATAGGTAACTTTTATTTTTAGACATTTTGAATAATTACTGCGGTAAATATTTTATTTACCATGGTTAAGGGTAAATCCGGTAAATAAGGGTTAAAAAAATAATATTATAATAATACTAAATTACCCTAAAACGTGTCTTAACCCTATTGGTTGATACATGGTCGACCATGGGAATCTTTGGGTCTATTTTGGGACCCCATGGATCCACTTGTTAGTGATAATGACACTTTATTTTAATTAAGTTAAAATGAATACAAAAATGACACAAGCATATATCGTTTAGAAACAAAATTGTTACATAGGGTTATATATGTTGGATTTTAGATTATAAATATTCATTAGAAATCTAAAAAGATTTCCTACATAATTATATTTTATTAATAATTTTTAGACATTAAATAATGTATTTTATTTATGACACAATGACGATGCAGTAATTACTATTATAGTGAAAAATTAAAATAATTGATATTATAAATACCCAAATAAATAAAATATGAAACTTTTATTGAATTAAACTAATTTTATAGGATAATATGATATATTAGGATTGATTTAATTGACTTTTTTCGAAGTAATCAATCTGTTATGAGTTTCACAAAAATCAACTATTGAATAGTGTCAAAATTGACATAAAAGAGTTCTTAAAACAAATATTATATTATTAATTGATATTAAATTCCTAAAAATCTACGGTTCGGCCAAGAGACTTATATCATGATAGGTTAATCATTAATGGACCACTTGGGGGTCTCTTGGATGTATATAGTATGTTTATTAACCATATTATATAAAAATACAAAGAGACATTGTAAAAGTGAAAATAATTAACTTAGAGTTAATACTTAAAGATAAGGTTAATATAAGTACACAAACCTGTCTAAATTCTATTGGTTGAGTGGTTTTCGACCTATCCCCACCTTAAACTTTGAATAATAAGCTTTGGAGCCATTAGTAACCGAATATGAATTTATTATAAATTAATATTTCTAGCTTTTCCAAAGGTGCCCCTCACCCCTCTTATAAAAGGGCACTCCTCCTTCTCATTTCTTCACACCTTCAAAGCCTTTTGGTTCGGCCAAACTCTGACCAAATAATCTCCCAACATCCCTCACTACAACCTAGAGGCCTTAGTTTGATCAGAAAGCCAACCTAAGGAGCCCTTTTGATCAAATCAAAAGGAAGAACCCGAAGAAGAGGTAATGATTTCACCACCCTTCTCCAAGTTCATTTCTTCTTCCACTTCTTCTTCCTTTGTTCTTACCATTCTAAAATAATAACTCCAGTATATCACATATACTGTGATGTTATTATAAATATGGTACAACCATATTCAGTATTCTATCCACCCTTTGAATAACATGTCACCATACGTGCGTACATACGGACTACCGTCTCCACGTCGTGGTGTAATTGTTATTCAATATAATATTATTTGGATGGGTATAATAATGATGTGTAACTCATGTAAATAATAAATATAACATGTTAATGATTCTGTATATATGATATACCATCCATTTATATATTATTTTAATATCTAAAGAATGATATTGTCGCTCGTGCGTACGTACGGACTACCGTCTCCACGAACGCGATGAGATTCATTCTCCATCGTATCCATTCAAGTATAATTATCATTTGATGATTTAAAAATGATGTTTAAGGACTAGATATCATTCTGGATATGAATAAGATACAACAACCATGCCTTATGTAACAAAACATATAAAAGAAAATGAGTAAGTTAACTCCCGAAACGACGATAATTCTATGATATTATTAACAAATCAATGTTAAAAGATCATATATGATATCATATTATTATATATGATTATTGTATAATTTAATAACAACTATTTCACCATTATACAGGAGGTTAACCTACCCCAACCAAGGAAAAGTACAAGGTAAGGGTTATTTCACAATCTCTTCATTATCCGAGGTTGTTTATTTGTAATAATCTACTGGGATCTCTTTATCATCCACATCCATGTTTTTTCAAAATGTATTTCAAAACATTTTTATTATTTACAAGAATATGGGTTAAAGTCATTTATACCCTTGTTTGACTTTTTATAAGAGGTTTATAAAGGAATCTTTCCGTCGTTTTCAAAACAAGGTCATTTTTAACCTTTTCGACAGAATTAAGGTAAGAACGTTTTTTTAAACTTATACGGCGGGTGCGGCTAATTTCCACCGTTATAAAATCTTCAAAACTTCTCTTACAAGCTTATAAGAATATTTTCAAAGAAAATGTGTTATTTTATATGGATCTTAAATGATTTCAAAATAAAAATAGATATTTCTTTAAAAAGAATTTTTATTTCATCTATGTCAACATCCTTTGATGGATTTTACGCTTATTTGAATTTGATCTATTGTGATACAAAACTTCTATATTGTATTGAAGGTTTTGTGATATGTTTGACTGTGGATGTGCTATTTTTATACCATTCATAGTTTATGGTGAAATTATTGACATTTCGTATGCTAGTTTTAATACGAATGTTTATGTTATGTTTAAACCTTTTCATATGGGAATGCATTGGACTTAGTAAGTGACGGGTGGAGCCCGCTATAGCTCCTCGATGCATTGGTAGGTCTCATGAGACAAACTAGTGTCTTGGCACAAGGCATTGACAAAATCTTATTTGTAGTCTTGGCACGAGGCCTTGGCTATGTGGTTATGATAGTCTGGCATTATGCATTCCAACATTATGAAAGTGGTTATTGATTTTTGCATGTGATTATTCGATTAGTAGAATATCCATGTGAATAAGTAAATGGAATTATTTCATTTTATTTATGCCATACCATGTTGAAAGTTCATATTTAAAAGGCTTTTGTTTTAGTTATACATTGCCTTAAATGTTTATTCTTATTTATGAAAGTTTCCGCTATATTGTTATCCTTACTGGGCATTTGAGCTCACCCCTTTTCTATGTTTTATTTTTCCCAGGATGTGAAGAAGTAAGTTATGAATGACCTGCAGGGATTTTATGAGGGGTTAATAGTGTGGATTGTGGAAACATTATATTGTTGTAGTAGTTTTTCATTTTATGATGTAATGTAAAACTTATGAATATATCTAGTGTTTCCAAGGCTACTAAACCAATCGGTCTTTCGAGATTTGATCTTTCATGTGATCATGCCAATGTTATGTAATAATTCACCGACTCTGGGTAACTGGGGTCGGGGCGTTACAGTTGGTATCAGAGGAAGTTTAGTACAAACCTTGGAAGCTAGATTTAGATAAACTCTGATTAGAGCACGTAGACCTAAGATGAACTTTGAGGATTAGTATAGAAGAACTTCCTAGAATTTTGGTATTGTAGAGATTTTGTGAGTTTTCCAAGCAATACATCTCTGTCTGGATACGAGCAGGTAGAGGCGGCTCTGGCACAGATGTACATTGGGGTAAAACCCGAAAACACCGCTTTGAGCTAGACTCGAACGGGAACTGGTGCACGACAACGGGCCTTGCTGCACTCTTGGTTACGACACTCCCGGGGGATATGCTTAGGATAACTCTCATTTTCTTTACAAATCATTTTTAAGGGATTATGAGTATATACTTCCTCAAAGAAAACATTATTACGATTATGGATTATATCCATAAATAGTTCAATTTATGTTAAGTGTTTTATAAGTATGGGATTATGTATTTTGATTCATAAACTGATCTAGTTTAAGCCATTGTTTAGAAATGGCGCCTAGTGGAAGAAATGGAAACCGCATCAATGCACGCACTCCATGTAGGGATTGCCCTCCTGCTCAAGATAATTATAGTGGGGCTGGTGATGCAACTGGTGCTGATCAGCTAATCACCATACTGGGACAACCTACTCAAGTTATGAATAATAACCTTACCCGTATGGAGCACCCTGATCCGCAGCGTGGAGGATCAATGTTAGATCGATTAATGAGGCAACAACCACCAACATTCAATGGGAATAAAAATCCCTTAGTAGCTGAGCAATGGATATTTTCCCTAGAGAAAATATTTCAGGCTTTGGGGAGCAGTGAAAGGGAAAAAGATATCATGGCAGTTTACCGCCTCACTAGAGATGCTGATCAATGGTGGTCATTGATTCAGAACATGAAGGAAGATGATGAAGTATCAAATATGGAATGGAGGGAGTTCAGAGATCTGTTTTTAGAAAAATACTTCCCTCGCGACCATCGAGCAGATATGGAAATGCAATTTCTGAGTCAGAGACAGAAGGAGGATGAGAATATCACAAAGTATGAGGCTAACTTTACAAGGTTAGCGAGGTATGCTGGAGATTATATTCGCAACCCAAGAAGTAAGATTGATCGTTTCTTTGATGGGTTAAAACCATTTCTCCATCGAGCGTTAGTCTCACAATCCTTTTCATCGTACGAAGACATTGTCTCATGTGCTATCAAGACCGAAAAGGAATTTTCTAAGTCTTATGACTTTAAAGCAAAGCAAGAGAAGAAGAGACCTGCTGATCAATCTGGGAATGGAAGTAAGGGGAAGAAGGGAAAGGTTGAATATCCATCTTGTGGTAAATGCGGGAAGAAACATCCTGGTACTTGCTTGAAGGGAATGGGAGTCTGTTACAAGTGTGGTGAAAAAGGCCACCAAGCTCATGATTGCAAGGGGAAGAAGGAAGCTACCAACGTTAAGTGCTACAATTGCAGGGAGATGGGGCATTATGCAAATGAATGTCCTAAGCGTCAGGAGAACTTACCTCAGAAAAGGACAAGGGATCAAGGCCATGCTTATGCTATCACTACTGCTGAGGTAGAAGCTCCGAAAGACGTGGTGGCAGGTAATTTAATGGTTTCCTCAAGTTTAGCAAATGCATTATTTGATTCTGGATCATCTCATTGTTTCATATCTTCCCATTTTCCTAAGAAAATTAGATATTTCCAATTTGATTTAATAAGGGAGTTGTCAGTTAAAACTCCTAAGGGAAGTATCGTTGCAAAAAAGTTTTGTGAATCAGTCCCCATTAGAGCACATAAATTTTCTTTATCTGCTGATTTCATCGTCATACCTATGATTGAGTTTGATATAATCCTCGGTATGGACTGGCTTTCGGACTATGATGCGAAGATTTATTGTAAGAAGAAAGAGGTTACGATTCTTGATGATAATGATAAGGAGCACCTTATTTTTAGAGCAGAATCGTCACCACCTAATTCTTATTTAGATCCACCCCCCGTAGCTCAACTTAATTCAATTATTGGGGAGGAAGAGAATGAAATAACTGTCAGTGAGGAATGGAATGTTCAAATAGAGGATGTACCTGTTGTGAAAGAATTTGTAGATGTATTTCCGGAAGATTTACCTGGACATCCTCCAGAATGAGAAGTTGAGTTTTCTATTGATTTGATTCCTGGATCAAGGCCTATATCGAAGACCCCTTATAGAATGGCCACTGTAGAGTTAGTCGAACTAAAGAAACAACTAGAGGAATTGAGTAATAAGGGATTTATTCGCCCTAGTGTTTCTCCATGGGGAGACCCTGTTCTTTTTGTTAAAAAGAAAGATGGATCTATGAGGTTATGTATCGACTACAGGGAGATCAATGCTATAACGATAAAGAACAAGTATCCCTTACCTCGTATTGATGATTTATTTGACCAACTGCATGGAGCTCAATACTTTTCAAAGATTGACCTTCGATCTGAATACCATCAGTTGTGTGTGAAGAAGGAAGAAATTCCGAAAACAGCATTTCGAACCAGGTACGGGCATTACGAGTTTACTGTAATGCCGTTTGGATTTACTAATTCACCCTATGTATTCATGGATCTGATGAATAGAGTTTTCAAGGAGTATCTCGATGAATTTGTGGTGGTATTTATTGATGATATTCTGGTATACTCCAAAACCTACGAAGATCATGAAAATCACTTGCGTATTATCTTGAGGACTCTGAGGAGGCATGAATTATATGGGAAGTTTAGCAAGTGTGAATTCTGGCTTCAGGAGATTTCTTTTCTTGGCCATATTGTCTCTAAAGATGGAATATCTGTTGATCCTTCTAAGACCAAGGCAATCCAAGAATGGCCAGCACCTACGAGTATAACTGAGGTACGTAGTTTTATTGGTTTGGAAGGTTATTATCGACGTTTCATCCAGAATTTTCCCCGATTGGCTAACCCATTAACGAAGATCACACGTAAAGGGGTTAAATTTGTTTGGACAAAAGAGTGTGAAGAATGTTTCGAAGAACTGAAGAGAAGATTAGTCAATGCTCCTATATTGACTCTACCATCGGGGAATGATGGGTTCGTTATTTATAGTGATGCATCGAAGAAAGGACTTGGCTGTGTCCTTATGCAGAATGATAGAGTTATTGCCTATGCATCACGACAGTTGAAAATTCATGAACAAAACTATCCTTCTCATGATCTCGAGTTAGCAGTAGTGATCTTTGCTTTGAAGATATGGAGGCACTACCTCTATGGTGAAAAATATGAGATTTATACTGATCACAAGAGTTTGAAGTATATTTTCTCACAAAACTAACTCAACATGAGGCAAAGGAGATGGCTTGAATTACTCAAGGATTATGATTGTACGATACACTACCACCAAGGGAAGGCAAACAAGGTGGTAGATGCTTTGAGTAGAAAAGACCATGGAGTTTTGAACAATATGAGAATTGAAAGGGATCCAATTTTCATGGATCTAGTGAAGATGTACATGGGAATAACCAGGGAAGGTGAAACATCAATACTTTTTCAAATGGTTGCCAAACCATCTTTACTAGAAAGGATTAAGAGTTCTCAGACCGATGATGAAGAATTCCAAAAGAAGATTAAAGCTGTGAATGATGGGAGATTGAGAGACTTTGTGTATGAAGATGGAATTTTGAAATTCGGGAAGAGACTTTGTGTTCCCAATATACCTGATCTAAAAAGGGAATTGCTGGATGATGCTCATAGTTCCAATTTCTCTATACACCCTGGGAGCACCAAAATGTATAGAGATTTGAAGGAACATTTTTGGTGGGACAACATGAAGAGGGAGATTTCTGATTTTGTGTCAAGATGTATGGTTTGTCAACAAGTGAAAGCTGGAAGGCAACAGCCTGGAGGAGTCATGCAACCTCTTCCCATACCGGAGTGGAAATGGGACAATGTTACGATGGACTTTGTCATGGGGCTACCAAAGACTCCTAGAAGGAACGATGCAATATGGGTTATTGTTGATCGTCTTACCAAGACAGCACATTTTATTGCTATAAGAAAAGATCTACCCCTGGAACTTCTAGCAAGACTATATATTAATGAAGTTGTGAGACTTCATGGAGTACCCCTATCGATTGTTTCTGATCGTGATCCCCATTTTACTTCAAGATTTTGGAAAAGTCTTCAGAAATCCCTGGATACTGAACTTCATTTGAGCACTGCTTACCACCCTCAGACAAACGGACAATCAGAACGGACTATTCAAACCTTAGAAGACATGTTGAGATCTTGCTCACTTGACTTTCAGGGTATGTGGGATCAATATTTACCTTTGGTAGAATTTTCCTATAACAATAGCTTCCATTCGAGTATTCAGATGGCACCATATGAAGCGTTATACAGAAAGAGATGTCGTACACCAACCTGTTGGGATGACGTTGGTGAAAGAAAACTTGTAGGCCCAGAACTGGTGGAGGAAATGGTGGAAAAGGTGAAAGTAATCCAAAATCACATCAAAGCAGCTCAAAGTAGGCAGAAGAGCTATGCCGATAATCGAAGGAAGGATTTGGAATTTCAAGTCGGTGATCATGTTTTTCTGAAGGTATCTCCGTGGAAGGGAGTCATACGTTTTGGTAAGAAAGGTAAATTGAGTCCCAGGTACATCAGACCTTTCG